>OV839566.1:82439082-83639082 GCA_929447395.1 Epistrophe grossulariae
TAATAATAATAATAATAATAATAATAATAATAATAATAATAATAATAATAATAATAATAATAATAATAATAATAATAATAATAATAATATAATAATAATAATAATAATAATAATAATAATAATAATAATAATAATAATAATAATAATAATAATAATAATAATAATAATAATAATAATAATAATAATAATAATAATAATAATAATAATAATAATAATAATAATAATAATAATAATAATAATAATAATAATAATAATAATAATAATAATAATAATAATAATAATAATAATAATAATAATAATAATAATAATAATATAATAATAATAATAATAATAATAATAATAATAATAATAATAATAATAATAATAATAATAATAATAATAATAATAATAATAATAATAATAATAATAATAATAATAATAATAATAATAATAATAATAATAATAATAATAATAATAATAATAATAATAATAATAATAATAATAATAATAATAATAATAATAATAATAATAATAATAATAATAATAATAATAATAATAATAATAATAATAATAATAATAATAATAATAATAATAATAATAATAATAATAATAATAATAATAATAATAATAATAATAATAATAATAATAATAATAATAATAATAATAATAATAATAATAATAATAATAATAATAATAATAATAATAATAATAATAATAATAATAATAATAATAATAATAATAATAATAATAATAATAATAATAATAATAATAATAATAATAATAATAATAATAATAATAATAATAATAATAATAATAATAATAATAATAATAATAATAATAATAATAATAATAATAATAATAATAATAATAATAATAATAATAATAATAATAATAATAATAATAATAATAATAATAATAATAATAATAATAATAATAATAATAATAATAATAATAATAATAATAATAATAATAATAATAATAATAATAATAATAATAATAATATAATAATAATAATAATAATAATAATAATAATAATAATAATAATAATAATAATAATAATAATAATAATAATAATAATAATAATAATAATAATAATAATAATAATAATAATAATAATAATAATAATAATAATAATAATAATAATAATAATAATAATAATAATAATAATAATAATAATAATAATAATAATAATAATAATAATAATAATAATAATAATATAATAATAATAATAATAATAATAATAATAATAATAATAATAATAATAATAATAATAATAATAATAATAATAATAATAATAATAATAATAATAATAATAATAATAATAATAATAATAATAATAATAATAATAATAATAATAATAATAATAATAATAATAATAATAATAATAATAATAATAATAATAATAATAATAATAATAATAATAATAATAATAATAATAATAATAATAATAATAATAATAATAATAATAATAATAATAATAATAATAATAATAATAATAATAATAATAATAATAATAATAATAATAATAATAATAATAATAATAATAATAATAATAATAATAATAATAATAATAATAATAATAATAATAATAATAATAATAATAATAATAATAATAATAATAATAATAATAATAATAATAATAATAATAATAATAATAATAATAATAATAATAATAATAATAATAATAATAATAATAATAATAATAATAATAATAATAATAATAATAATAATAATAATAATAATAATAATAATAATAATAATAATAATAATAATAATAATAATAATAATAATAATGATAATAATAATAATAATAATAATAATAATAATAATAATAATAATAATAATAATAATAATAATAATAATAATGATAATAATAATGATTATAATAATAACCGAACCGCTCGGACTATAATCATAACGAAATTATATAATAGTATACGTAATACGGGGTTTTGTTATGGTGCTAACTAAGTACCTCCACTCCACGTGGAGTACCTAAATTAGTTTTGCCAAACTTAGAGAAAGTAACTAACGCATCATTTTTTTGTTCGTATTGTTCTCTAAAAGTCACCGCTAGTCGTTGATGGCAAGATCAGTTCAGGCCATCGACCTCTTGTACAGCAAGGACCGCTAATTAAACTGCTGGAAAAGAGGCGGAGCTAAACGATAGATTAACTATGTAGATTTAATAACGCTAAGGATAGTTCAGTTGGTTTTTAATAAAGGTGGAGTTCGGGTCGCGAATCTCTATGGAAAAAACAAGTAATCGCGTAGTATCTATGAAAACTATCAAGAAAGTTAAAGAAATATAGACTATAAACGTGAGGACAAATTAAACATAAAAGAAAAAAAAGTAAGAAAAATCATACAAAATTTACCCGCGCCCGAGCCATATAACGAAAAATAAATCGTAACTAAATAGTGAACGGAACCCAAATTCAAAAGAAAAAAAAAAAAAAGGGAATAAGTGAACAAAAAAAAAAAAGTTCCATAAGTGTACTACTAATAACCCAAGTGGTAGTTCAAACCTAAACCTTAACAAAACAGAATTATTAACTACACGTGAAATACCCACTTACCGATAAAAGCTTATTAAACCAAAACCTTACACCTAAACCTAAAGAAAAAGAAGATAAAAGAAAACCAACACGAAAAATACTTACCTCTTACCTATAAAAGTTATATAAAAAAAGGGAAAAGTAAAAAAAAAAAAAAAAAAAAAATACATATATATAAAATAAGGGGGGGTATAACCTGAAGAACCTACCTACCTACTTATTACATCACCATCATTAATATCATCCCCTCTATCCTTATTATCATCTCCATTATCATCATTGGAATCATCATCGTCTTAATCACCATCATCATTTTAGTCTACATCATCATCTTAATCATCATCATCACCACCGATCCTGAAATACAATACCTACCTGTGTAATTCAAAGTGTCCTTAGTGTACCTACCAACCTAATCCAAATACTTACCTTCTTACCTTTCTTATCTGTACCTCCGTGTGTGATCATTGTATCCAATGTCATATGTTTTCGTTTGGTGTTTCAAAAAAAAAAAAAATTTATAAATCATAAATCAAAATTTTGTATAAAAAAATACAATAATAAAAAAAGGTGTGGCCCGTGAAAATAAAATAAAAGGGAAAAGTCTACTATACCTAAACGAAAAATTAATAGTAATTTAGCTGAAAAGTGTAAAAGAATTTAAAATTAGTATAAAAAGAAAAAAATATATAATATAATTATCTCTACTTAAAATAATAGAAAAGCAAAAGCTATATCTTCGGGTAATAGAAAAAAAAAAAAATAGTGAAGATCAAAACAATCAAAACAGGGTAGAAAGGAAATTTTTTTTTTTGATAACCTTTTTTATTCCTCAGTGTAATAGGGATTAACCAAGTGGTGTCCCACGTTGGGCGCCACCTGTAGCAAAATCCGAGGTGTTGTCGGTAGAGATTCCCAAAAACTGACTACCACGAAGAGGGGGAAACCAAAAAAAATTCCAGTCAGACTGAGAATCCCTTTTACCCCTCCTTCCTTTACCACCATTACAACCCCCTGCGTACAGGAGCAGGAGGCTGATCCTGGCAGCAGAAAGGAGAGGGCGTTCAGGCTACGATTGCGTGGCGTGCTTGCATAAAGCACGGCTCAGCTCGTCGGGGGGGGGGGGTGCTTGCAATCGTATCTCTGAACTGGGGTTACGTATACCTACCTCATGCCGGTAATTAAAAAAAAAATCGGTTCCAAAAAAAAATGTAAAGCTGAAACCCGAATTCGTCCATATTGTGGGAGGAGGTGATTCCTATAAGGAAGATCTTCACCCAGCCACCGTTCACCAACGCGGAACCGAACACCTATTCGACCTCGCTCACCTCCACATGGCAACGTAGCAGCTGACCACTCCAACATGGATGAATTCCTACGCCAACTACACAATCTGACTTTGAGTGACCCCGTCAATACCACTCAGTCAGCACCTCGTCACTCTGGGTATAGGTTGCAGAACTTCCATAAGTGGGGGTTGAAGTTTGACAACAAAACAATGTCAGTTGATTATTTTTTGTTCTGGCTGGAGCGTCTGAAGGTTAGCTACAAAGCAACTTGGGATGAAGTTGTTATCAATTTTCATCATTTCATCTCTGGTGCAGTTGAAACTTGGTTCTGGGTTTACCTGAAGGCAAATCCAGATGTTCCTTGGCTTACCCTGAAAGACGCACTGATAGAGCAGTTTAGGAGTCTGGAAACGGATTCGGAGCTGTCGAGGAAACTTTACGACAGACATATGGGCCAAACCGAAACGTTCGACGACTTCTACACCGCAATTCAGAAACTGAGTAGTAGGTTAAGAGTTCCAAAAACATACGCCGAAATCATCGACATTCTTAAGAACAACGTTCGACGGCAGATGGGATTACTACTGATCACTTTCAATACCAGCACTTTGGCTCAAATGGTCCATGCCTGTCGAAAAGTTGAAAAATACATCCTCGACCGTGAAGCCGGAGCACTAAAGCCTCGATTGGTACCTACACCACCTCCACGTAGAAATGCTGTCTCCGAGCTCGTTGCAGAGGAAAGGGGGGAAGAGGACTTCTTACCCGAGATAGAGGCATTTCACATGTTGGAATTGCAAGGCTAAGGGTCATTCATTTTTCGAATGCCCTGACGCTCAGAGATTACTTTTCAGCTGGGAAAACACCACCTCTCCGCAATGTCCTCGATGCTCGGGAAACGAGCCGAGTTTGAAGCCCCGGGGGAATTTCTCTCTGGAGAAGAACCCGGAGCCACAGTAAAATCACCTGCTATTCCTCTTCTTTCCCTCAGCAACTCTGAATCCGTTCCAGTCACCAAATCACCTCTACCATCTACACCTGTTCCAGCCCTCAGAATCTTGCAGCGACCGTCCAAACCCTCGGAATCTTCTATTCAACCACCACCTGTTGCTCCAAGAAGGCCGCTCAAAACCCTACACGAAAGACTGCAAAACTGTATGGAAGTACGCAAACGAATCTTTGGAGGACAAAACACCATCGTGTCTGAGAAAGTGGCTAAGCTGCTTGGGTTTGGATGGCTTCGATTTCCTTCAAAAGCACGGCCAAAGCTTCTCGAAACTCTCTTCTGGAGTAAAGACTGCAGATGGGAAACAGCAAGCCATTGTTGGGAGGATCTTTGTGGAGGTTACCTACAAAGGGATGACGAAAACTATTCCCCTTTATCTGGTTCCATCTTTGCAACAGAAACTGTACCTGAGTATTGATTTCTGGAGGGAGTTTGACATCGCTCCTCAGTTGATCTCCGAAATATTTACAGTTCCTAGCCCGTCAGAAACAGATCCGAATGCCCATATACCAACCGAATAACAGTCCAAACGGTTAAAAGATGCCATTAGCTTGTTTCCTTCCTCTGCTGTTGAAGGCTTAGGAAAAACGACGCTAGAGGTGCATACCATTGATACAGGGGATGCAGAGCCCATTAAGCAACGTCATTACCCGATTTCTCCAGCGGTGCAGAAACTTCTATATGAGGAATTGGAATGTATGCTTAAACTCGGTGTTATCGAAGAAAGTACCAGTGCATGGAGCTCTCCTGTAGTCCTAGTGCGAAAGGCCGGCAAAAATCGCTTGTGCCTGGACTATAGGAAAGTTAACGCCAAGACAAATAAAGATGCGTATCCACTTTCTCATATAGAAGGATTGCTATCGCGTCTTCCAGATACACATTTCATTTCGAGTGTGGATCTGAAAGAGGCCTTTTGGCAGAACCCTCTGGAGAAGTCATCACGGGAAAAGACGGCGTTTACTGTGCCCGGTATGCCCTTGTTGCAGTTTACGGTAATGCCATTTGGTCTCTGCAATGCGCCACAACGCATGGTCAGATTAATGGACAAAGTGGTACCACATCAACTGAGAGAAAAAATCTTTCCGTACTTGGATGACTTGTTGGTAGTATCAAGCACTTTCGAGGAGCATATCGAACTGTTGAAGATTTTGGCCGGTCGACTGAAGGAAGCGGGACTTACCATGAACGTCCAGAAGTCAAAATTCTGTTTTAAGGAATTAAAATACCTTGGGTACATTGTGGGAGATGGTTGTTTAAAGACGGATCCGGATAAGGTAACGGCCATATCTGATTTTCCCACTCCGGCTTCGGCTAAACAGGTTCGACGATTTTTGGGGTTAGCGAGATGGTACCGGCGTTTCGTGAAGGACTTTTCCAGTTTAGCGGCTCCAATCACCGACACGCTGAAGAAGGGCAAGAAGTTTGTCTTCACAGATGAAGCAATGGCAGCTTTCAACCACCTAAAATCCACCCTGACATCCGCTCCGCTCCTGGTGAATCCGGACTTCTCGAAAGAATTCATCATCCTTTGCGATGCTTCCAACACGGGAATTGGCTGCGTGCTGAGCCAACTGGATGAGAGTGGTAACGAACGTCTTATTTATTACCACTCACAGAAACTCAACTCAGCCCAACGCAATTATAATGTGACCGAGCGTGAATGTCTGGCTGCTGTCATGGGAGTTCAGAAGTTTCGAGCTTATGCTGAGGGGCATGCGTTCAAAATTGTGACCGATCATGCGAGCTTGAAGTGGTTGATGGGCCAGAAAGACCTCAGTGGACGGTTAGCGAGGTGGAGCCTAAAGTTACAGGGATACGATTTCACCATCGAGCATCGTAAAGGTTCCCAGAACGTGGTACCCGTTGCACTCTCGCGAGTTCATGGAGAGGACGCACTGGTTTGCGATGTTTCGATGCTGAAAGATCCCTCCGATGTGTTGCATATTGATCTTGAGGATCCGAGTTTTAAATCTTTGGAATATCTCAAGCTCATAACCGACATCGAAGAACAAAAAGATAAGCTACCTGATCTTCAAGTGTCGGAAAATTTCGTCTACAAGAAGGTCAAACATTGCACAGGGAGTCCCGTAGAGGATGACCAAGTATGGAAGCTTTGGGTTCCACAACCGCTGACTGAACATCTGATAGCTCTCGCTCATCAGCCGCCTCGAGCTTCGCAGGGTGGAATTGCGAAAACATTGTACCGACTGCAGCAACAATTCTTCTGACCTAACATGCCAGCCCAGGTAAAAGCGTTTACCGGTATGTGCGACATCTGTAAAGCCTCGAAAGCTCCTAATGCAACCCTGAGGCCTCCGATGGGCAAAGCATTTTTAGCTAATAATAATAATAATTATAATAATAATAATAATGATTATAATAATAACCGAACCGCTCTGACTATAATCATAACGAAATTATATAATAGTATACGTAATACAGGGTTTTGTTATGGTGCTAACTAAGTACCTCCACTCCACGTGGAGTACCTAAATTAGTTTTGCCAAACTTAGAGAATGTAACTAACGCATCATTTTTTTGTTCGTATTGTTCTCTAAAAGTCACCGTTAGTCGTTGATGGCAAGATCAGTTCAGGCCATCGACCTCTTGTACAGCAAGGACCGCTAATTAAACTGCTGGAAAAGAGGCGGAGCTAAACGATAGATTCACAGTACACATATTAAAGGTAATATATTGCGCAGGTTGTCAAAGTTGGAAATGTCAAAAAATTTAAAATGCCTGTTCGAGTGCCCACAGGAACTTAACGCGCATCATTAGAAACAACAACAAAATATTGAAATTAGACAAGGAAAGGGGCACTGAATCCACCATTTTACCACCTAATACCTCGATTTTGACAGATGCGCAGAACTGAACAAAAATGAAAACGCTTATGATATTACCTTTAATATGTGTACTGTGCGATAGATTAACTATGTAGATTTAATAACGCTAAGGATAGTTCAGTTGGTTTTTAATAAAGGTGGAGTTCGGGTCGCGAATCTCTATGGAAAAAACAAGTAATCGCGTAGTATCTATGAAAACTATCAAGAAAGTTAAAGAAATATAGACTATAAACGTGAGGACAAATTAAACATAAAAGAAAAAAAAATAAGAAAAATCATACAAAATTTACCCGCGCCCGAGCCATATAACGAAAAATAAATCGTAACTAAATAGTGAACGGAACCCAAATTCAAAAGAAAAAAAAAAAAAAGGGAATAAGTGAACAAAAAAAAAAAGTTCCATAAGTGTACTATTAATAACCCAAGTGGTAGTTCAAACCTAAACCTTAACAAAATTATTAACTACACGTGAAATACCCACTTACCGGTAAAAGCTTATTAAACCAAAACCTTACACCTAAACCTAAAGAAAAAGAAGATAAAAGAAAACCAACACGAAAAATACTTACCTCTTACCTATAAAAGTTATATAAAAAAAAGGGAAAAGTAAAAAAAAACAAAAAAACAAAAAAAAAAATATATATATATAAAATAAGGAGGGTATAACCTGAAGAACCTACCTACCTACTTATTACATCACCATCATTAATATCATCCCCTCTATCCTTATTATCATCATCATTGGAATCATCATCATCTTAATCACCATCATCATTTTAGTCTACATCATCATCTTAATCATCATCATCACCACCGATCCTGAAATACAATACCTACCTGTGTAATTCAAAGTGTCCTTAGTGTACCTACCAACCTAATCCAAATACTTACCTTCTTACCTTTCTTATCTGTACCTCCGTGTGTGATCATTGTATCCAATGTCATATGTTTTCGTTTGGTGTTTCAAAAAAAAAAAAAATGTATAAATCATAAATCAAAATTTTGTATAAAAAAATACAATAATAAAAAAAGGTGTGGCCCGTAAAAATAAAATAAAAGGGAAAAGTCTACTATACCTAAACGAAAAGTTAATAGTAATTTAGCTGAAAAGTGTAAAAGAATTTAAAATTAGTATAAAAAGAAAAAAATATATAATATAATTATCTCTACTTAAAATAATAGAAAAGCAAAAGCTATATCTTCGGGTAATAGAAAAAAAAAATAGTGAAGATCAAAACAATCAAAACAGGGTAGAAAGGAAATTCTTTTTTTTGATAACCTTTTTTATTCCTCAGTGTAATAGGGATTAACCAAGTGGTGTCCCACGTTGGGCGCCACCTGTAGCAAAATCCGAGGTGTTGTCGGTAGAGATTCCCAAAAACTGACTACCACGAAGAGGCGGAAACCAAAAAAAATTCCAGTCAGACTGAGAATCCCTTTTACCCCTCCTTCCTTTACCACCATTACAACCCCCTGCGTACAGGAGCAGGAGGCTGATCCTGGCAGCAGAAAGGAGAGGGCGTTCAGGCTACGATTGCGTGGCGTGCTTGCATAAAGCACGGCTCAGCTCGTCGGGGAGGGGGGGGGGTGCTTGCAATCGTATCTCTGAACTGGGGTTACGTATACCTACCTCATGCCGGTAATTAAAAAAAAAATCGGTTCCAAAAATAAATATAAAACTGAAACCCGAATTCGTCCATATTGTGGGAGGAGGTGATTCCTATAAGGAAGATCTTCACCCAGCCACCGTTCACCAACGCGGAACCGAACACCTATTCGACCTCGCTCACCTCCACATGGCAACGTAGCAGCTGACCACTCCAACATGGATGAATTCCTACGCCAACTACACAATCTGACTTTGAGTGACCCCGTCAATACCACTCAGTCAGCACCTCGTCACTCTGGGTATAGGTTGCAGAACTTCCATAAGTGGGGGTTGAAGTTTGACAACAAAACAATGTCAGTTGATGATTTTTTGTTCTGGCTGGAGCGTCTGAAGGTTAGCTACAAAGCAACTTGGGATGAAGTTGTTATCAATTTTCATCATTTCATCTCTGGTGCAGTTGAAACTTGGTTCTGGGTTTACCTGAAGGCAAATCCAGATGTTCCTTGGCTTACCCTGAAAGACGCGCTGATAGAGCAGTTAAGGAGTCTGGAAACGGATTCGGAGCTGTCGAGGAAACTTTACGACAGACATATGGGCCAAACCGAAACGTTCGACGACTTCTACACCGCAATTCAGAAACTGAATAGTAGGTTAAGAGTTCCAAAAACATACGCCGAAATCATCGACATTCTTAAGAACAACGTTCGACGGCAGATGGGATTACTACTGATCACTTTCAATACCAGCACTTTGGCTCAAATGGTCCATGCCTGTCGAAAAGTTGAAAAATACATCCTCGACCGTGAAGCCGGAGCACTTAAGCCTCGATTGGTACCTACACCACCTCCACGTAGAAATGCTGTCTCCGAGCTCGTTGCAGAGGAAAGGGGGGAAGAGGACTTCTTACCCGAGATAGAGGCATTTCACATGTTGGAATTGCAAGGCTAAGGGTCATTCATTTTTCGAATGCCCTGACGCTCAGAGATTACTTTTACACCACCTCTCCGCAATGTCCTCGATGCTCGGGAAACGAGCCGAGTTTGAAGCCCCGGGGGAATTGCTCTCTGGAGAAGAACCCGGAGCCACAGTAAAATCACCTGCTATTCCTCTTCTTTCCCTCAGCAACTCTGAATCCGTTCCAGTCACCAAATCACCTCTACCATCTACACCTGTTCCAGCCCTCAGAATCTTGCAGCGACCGTCCAAACCCTCGGAATCTTCTATTCAACCACCACCTGTTGCTCCAAGAAGACCGCTCAAAACCCTACACGAAAGACTGCAAAACTGTATGGTAGTACGCAAACGAATCTTTGGAGGACAAAACACCATCGTGTCTGAGAAAGTGGCTAAGCTGCTTGGGTTTGGATGGCTTCGATTTCCTTCAAAAGCACGGCCAAAGCTTCTCGAAACTCTCTTCTGGAGTAAAGACTGCAGATGGGAAACAGCAAGCCATTGTTGGGAGGATCTTTGTGGAGGTTACCTACAAAGGGATGACGAAAACTATTCCCCTTTATCTGGTTCCATCTTTGCAACAGAAACTGTACCTGGGTATTGATTTCTGGAGGGAGTTTGACATCGCTCCTCAGTTGATCTCCGAAATATTTACAGTTCCTAGCCCGTCAGAAACAGATCCGAATGCCCATATACTAACCGAATAACAGTCCAAACGGTTAAAAGATGCCATTAGCATGTTTCCTTCCTCTGCTGTTGAAGGCTTAGGAAAAACGACGCTAGAGGTGCATACCATTGATACAGGGGATGCAGAGCCCATTAAGCAACGTCATTACCCGATTTCTCCAGCGGTGCAGAAACTTCTATATGAGGAATTGGAATGTATGCTTAAACTCGGTGTTATCGAAGAAAGTACCAGTGCATGGAGCTCTCCTGTAGTCCTAGTGCGAAAGGCCGGCAAAAATCGCTTGTGCCTGGACTATAGGAAAGTTAACGCCAAGACAAATAAAGATGCGTATCCACTTTCTCATATAGAAGGATTGCTATCGCGTCTTCCAGATACACATTTCATTTCGAGTGTGGATCTGAAAGAGGCCTTTTGGCAGATCCCTCTGGAGAAGTCATCACGGGAAAAGACGGCGTTTACTGTGCCCGGTATGCCCTTGTTGCAGTTTACGGTAATGCCATTTGGTCTCTGCAATGCGCCACAACGCATGGTCAGATTAATGGACAAAGTGGTACCACATCAACTGAGAGAAAAAATCTTTCCGTACTTGGATGACTTGTTGGTAGTATCAAGCACTTTCGAGGAGCATATCGAACTGTTGAAGATTTTGGCCGGTCGACTGAAGGAAGCGGGACTTACCATGAACGTCCAGAAGTCAAAATTCTGTTTTAAGGAATTAAAATACCTTGGGTACATTGTGGGAGATGGTTGTTTAAAGACGGATCCGGATAAGGTAACGGCCATATCTGATTTTCCCACTCCGGCTTCGGCTAAACAGGTTCGACGATTTTTGGGGTTAGCGAGATGGTACCGGCGTTTCGTGAAGGACTTTTCCAGTTTAGCGGCTCCAATCACCGACACGCTGAAGAAGGGCAAGAAGTTTGTCTTCACAGATGAAGCAATGGCAGCTTTCAACCACCTAAAATCCACCCTGACATCCGCTCCGCTCCTGGTGAATCCGGACTTCTCGAAAGAATTCATCATCCTATGCGATGCTTCCAACACGGGAATTGGCTGCGTGCTGAGCCAACTGGATGAGAGTGGTAACGAACGTCTTATTTATTACCACTCACAGAAACTCAACTCAGCCCAACGCAATTATAATGTGACCGAGCGTGAATGTCTGGCTGCTGTCATGGGAGTTCAGAAGTTTCGAGCTTATGTTGAGGGGCATGCGTTCAAAACTGTGACCGATCATGCGAGCTTGAAGTGGTTGATGGGCCAGAAAGACCTCAGTGGACGGTTAGCGAGGTGGAGCCTAAAGTTACAGGGATACGATTTCACCATCGAGCATCGTAAAGGTTCCCAGAACGTGGTACCCGTTGCACTCTCGCGAGTTCATGGAGAGGACGCACTGGTTTGCGATGTTTTGATGCTGAAAGATCCCTCCGATGTGTTGCATATTGATCTTGAGGATCCGAGTTTTAAATCTCCGGAATATCTCAAGCTCATAACCGACATCGAAGAACAAAAAGATAAGCTACCTGATCTTCAAGTGTCGGAAAATTTCGTCTACAAGAAGGTCAAACATTGCACAGGGAGTCCCGTAGAGGATGACCAAGTATGGAAGCTTTGGGTTCCACAACCGCTGACTGAACATCTGATAGCTCTCGCTCATCAGCCGCCTCGAGCTTCGCAGGGTGGAATTGCGAAAACATTGTACCGACTGCAGCAACAATTCTTCTGACCTAACATGGCAGCCCAGGTAAAAGCGTTTACCGGTATGTGCGACATCTGTAAAGCCTCGAAAGCTCCAAATGCAACCCTGAGGCCTCCGATGGGCAAAGCATTTTTAGCTAATAATAATAATAATTATAATAATAATAATAATGATTATAATAATAACCGAACCGCTCGGACTATAATCATAACGAAATTATATAATAGTATACGTAATACAGGGTTTGTTATGGTGCTAACTAAGTACCTCCACTCCACGTGGAGTACCTAAATTAGTTTTGCCAAACTTAGAGAAAGTAACTAACGCATCATTTTTTTGTTCGTATTGTTCTCTAAAAGTCACCGTTAGTCGTTGATGGCAAGATCAATCAGTTCAGGCCATCGACCTCTTGTATAGCAAGGACCGCTAATTAAACTGCTGGAAAAGAGGCGGAGCTAAACGATAGATTCACAGTACACATATTAAAGGTAATATATTGCGCAGGTTGTCAAAGTTGGAAATGTCAAAAAATTTAAAATGCCTGTTCGAGTGCCCACAGGAACTTAACGCGCATCATTAGAAACAACAACAAAATATTGAAATTAGACAAGGAAAGGGGCACTGAATCCACCATTTTACCACCATAATACCTCGATTTTGACAGATGCGCAGAACTGAACAAAAATGAAAACGCTTATGATATTACCTTTAATATGTGTACTGTGCGATAGATTAACTATGCAGATTTAATAACGCTAAGGATAGTTCAGTTGGTTTTTAATAAAGGTGGAGTTCGGGTCGCGAATCTCTATGGAAAAAACAAGTAATCGCGTAGTATCTATGAAAACTATCAAGAAAGTTAAAGAAATATAGACTATAAACGTGAGGACAAATTAAACATAAAAGAAAAAAAAAATAAGAAAAATCATACAAAATTTACCCGCGCCCGAGCCATATAACGAAAAATAAATCGTAACTAAATAGTGAACGGAACCCAAATTCAAAAGAAAAAAAAAAAAAAGGGAATAAGTGAACAAAAAAAAAAGTTCCATAAGTGTACTATTAATAACCCAAGTGGTAGTTCAAACCTAAACCTTAACAAAATTATTAACTACACGTGAAATACCCACTTACCGATAAAAGCTTATTAAACCAAAACCTTACACCTAAACCTAAAGAAAAAGAAGATAAAAGAAAACCAACACGAAAAATACTTACCTCTTACCTATAAAAGTTATATAAAAAAGGGGAAAAGTAAAAAAAAAAAAAAAAAAAAAAAAATACATATATATAAAATAAGGGGGGGTATAACCTGAAGAACCTACCTACCTACTTATTACATCACCATCATTAATATCATCCCCTCTATCCTTATTATCATCTCCATTATCATCATTGGAATCATCATCGTCTTAATCACCATCATCATTTTAGTCTACATCATCATCTTAATCATCATCATCACCACCGATCCTGAAATACAATACCTACCTGTGTAATTCAAAGTGTCCTTAGTGTACTTACCAACCTAATCCAAATACTTACCTTCTTACCTTTCTTATCTGTACCTCCGTGTGTGATCATTGTATCCAATGTCATATGTTTTCGTTTGGTGTTTCAAAAAAAAAAAAATGTATAAATCATAAATCAAAATTTTGTATAAAAAAATACAATAATAAAAAAAGGTGTGGCCCGTGAAAATAAAATAAAAGGGAAAAGTCTACTATACCTAAACGAAAAATTAATAGTAATTTAGCTGAAAAGTGTAAAAGAATTTAAAATTAGTATAAAAAGAAAAAAATATATAATATAATTATCTCTACTTAAAATAATAGAAAAGAAAAAGCTATATCTTCGGGTAATAGAAAAAAAAAAAAATAGTGAAGATCAAAACAATCAAAACAGGGTAGAAAGGAAATTTTTTTTTTTGATAACCTTTTTTATTCCTCAGTGTAATAGGGATTAACCAAGTGGTGTCCCACGTTGGGCGCCACCTGTAGCAAAATCCGAGGTGTTGTCGGTAGAGATTCCTAAAAACTGACTACCACGAAGAGGGGGAAACCAAAAAAAATTCCAGTCAGACTGAGAATCCCTTTTACCCCTCCTTCCTTTACCACCATTACAACCCCCTGCGTACAGGAGCAGGAGGATGATCCTGGCAGCAGAAAGGAGAGGGCGTTCAGGCTACGATTGCGTGGCGTGCTTGCATAAAGCACGGCTCAGCTCGTCGGGGGGGGGGGGGGGGGTGCTTGCAATCGTATCTCTGAACTGGGGTTACGTATACCTACCTCATGCCGGTAATTAAAAAAAAAATCGGTTCCAAAAAAAATGTAAAGCTGAAACCCGAATTCGTCCATATTGTGGGAGGAGGTGATTCCTATAAGGAAGATCTTCACCCAGCCACCGTTCACCAACGCGGAACCGAACACCTATTCGACCTCGCTCACCTCCACATGGCAACGTAGCAGCTGACCACTCCAACATGGATGAATTCCTACGCCAACTACACAATCTGACTTTGAGTGACCCCGTCAATACCACTCAGTCAGCACCTCGTCACTCTGGGTATAGGTTGCAGAACTTCCATAAGTGGGGGTTGAAGTTTGACAACAAAACAATGTCAGTTGATGATTTTTTGTTCTGGCTGGAGCGTCTGAAGGTTAGCTACAAAGCAACTTGGGATGAAGTTGTTATCAATTTTCATCATTTCATCTCTGGTGCAGTTGAAACTTGGTTCTGGGTTTACCTGAAGGCAAATCCAGATGTTCCTTGGCTTACCCTGAAAGACGCGCTGATAGAGCAGTTTAGGAGTCTGGAAACGGATTCGGAGCTGTCGAGGAAACTTTACGACAGACATATGGGCCAAACCGAAACGTTCGACGACTTCTACACCGCAATTCAGAAACTGAGTAGTAGGTTAAGAGTTCCAAAAACATACGCCGAAATCATCGACATTCTTAAGAACAACGTTCGACGGCAGATGGGATTACTACTGATCACTTTCAATACCAGCACTTTGGCTCAAATGGTCCATGCCTGTCGAAAAGTTGAAAAATACATCCTCGACCGTGAAGCCGGAGCACTAAAGCCTCGATTGGTACCTACACCACCTCCACGTAGAAATGCTGTCTCCGAGCTCGTTGCAGAGGAAAGGGGGGAAGAGGACTTCTTACCCGAGATAGAGGCATTTCACATGTTGGAATTGCAAGGCTAAGGGTCATTCATTTTTCGAATGCCCTGACGCTCAGAGATTACTTTTCAGCTGGGAAAACACCACCTCTCCGCAATGTCCTCGATGCTCGGGAAACGAGCCGAGTTTGAAGCCCCGGGGGAATTGCTCTCTGGAGAAGAACCCGGAGCCACAGTAAAATCACCTGCTATTCCTCTTCTTTCCCTCAGCAACTCTGAATCCGTTCCAGTCACCAAATCACCTCTACCATCTACACCTGTTCCAGCCCTCAGAATCTTGCAGCGACCGTCCAAACCCTCGGAATCTTCTATTCAACCACCACCTGTTGCTCCAAGAAGACCGCTCAAAACCCTACACGAAAGACTGCAAAACTGTATGGTAGTACGCAAACGAATCTTTGGAGGACAAAACACCATCGTGTCTGAGAAAGTGGCTAAGCTGCTTGGGTTTGGATGGCTTCGATTTCCTTCAAAAGCACGGCCAAAGCTTCTCGAAACTCTCTTCTGGAGTAAAGACTGCAGATGGGAAACAGCAAGCCATTGTTGGGAGGATCTTTGTGGAGGTTACCTACAAAGGGATGACGAAAACTATTCCCCTTTATCTGGTTCCATCTTTGCAACAGAAACTGTACCTGGGTATTGATTTCTGGAGGGAGTTTGACATCGCTCCTCAGTTGATCTCCGAAATATTTACAGTTCCTAGCCCGTCAGAAACAGATCCGAATGCCCATATACTAACCGAATAACAGTCCAAACGGTTAAAAGATGCCATTAGCATGTTTCCTTCCTCTGCTGTTGAAGGCTTAGGAAAAACGACGCTAGAGGTGCATACCATTGATACAGGGGATGCAGAGCCCATTAAGCAACGTCATTACCCGATTTCTCCAGCGGTGCAGAAACTTCTATATGAGGAATTGGAATGTATGCTTAAACTCGGTGTTATCGAAGAAAGTACCAGTGCATGGAGCTCTCCTGTAGTCCTAGTGCGAAAGGCCGGCAAAAATCGCTTGTGCCTGGACTATAGGAAAGTTAACGCCAAGACAAATAAAGATGCGTATCCACTTTCTCATATAGAAGGATTGCTATCGCGTCTTCCAGATACACATTTCATTTCGAGTGTGGATCTGAAAGAGGCCTTTTGGCAGATCCCTCTGGAGAAGTCATCACGGGAAAAGACGGCGTTTACTGTGCCCGGTATGCCCTTGTTGCAGTTTACGGTAATGCCATTTGGTCTCTGCAATGCGCCACAACGCATGGTCAGATTAATGGACAAAGTGGTACCACATCAACTGAGAGAAAAAATCTTTCCGTACTTGGATGACTTGTTGGTAGTATCAAGCACTTTCGAGGAGCATATCGAACTGTTGAAGATTTTGGCCGGTCGACTGAAGGAAGCGGGACTTACCATGAACGTCCAGAAGTCAAAATTCTGTTTTAAGGAATTAAAATACCTTGGGTACATTGTGGGAGATGGTTGTTTAAAGACGGATCCGGATAAGGTAACGGCCATATCTGATTTTCCCACTCCGGCTTCGGCTAAACAGGTTCGACGATTTTTGGGGTTAGCGAGATGGTACCGGCGTTTCGTGAAGGACTTTTCCAGTTTAGCGGCTCCAATCACCGACACGCTGAAGAAGGGCAAGAAGTTTGTCTTCACAGATGAAGCAATGGCAGCTTTCAACCACCTAAAATCCACCCTGACATCCGCTCCGCTCCTGGTGAATCCGGACTTCTCGAAAGAATTCATCATCCTTTGCGATGCTTCCAACACGGGAATTGGCTGCGTGCTGAGCCAACTGGATGAGAGTGGTAACGAACGTCTTATTTATTACCACTCACAGAAACTCAACTCAGCCCAACGCAATTATAATGTGACCGAGCGTGAATGTCTGGCTGCTGTCATGGGAGTTCAGAAGTTTCGAGCTTATGTTGAGGGGCATGCGTTCAAAATTGTGACCGATCATGCGAGCTTGAAGTGGTTGATGGGCCAGAAAGACCTCAGTGGACGGTTAGCGAGGTGGAGCCTAAAGTTACAGGGATACGATTTCACCATCGAGCATCGTAAAGGTTCCCAGAACGTGGTACCCGTTGCACTCTCGCGAGTTCATGGAGAGGACGCACTGGTTTGCGATGTTTCGATGCTGAAAGATCCCTCCGATGTGTTGCATATTGATCTTGAGGATCCGAGTTTTAAATCTCCGGAATATCTCAAGCTCATAACCGACATCGAAGAACAAAAAGATAAGCTACCTGATCTTCAAGTGTCGGAAAATTTCGTCTACAAGAAGGTCAAACATTGCACAGGGAGTCCCGTAGAGGATGACCAAGTATGGAAGCTTTGGGTTCCACAACCGCTGACTGAACATCTGATAGCTCTCGCTCATCAGCCGCCTCGAGCTTCGCAGGGTGGAATTGCGAAAACATTGTACCGACTGCAGCAACAATTCTTCTGACCTAACATGGCAGCCCAGGTAAAAGCGTTTACCGGTATGTGCGACATCTGTAAAGCCTCGAAAGCTCCTAATGCAACCCTGAGGCCTCCGATGGGCAAAGCATTTTTAGCTAATAATAATAATAATTATAATAATAATAATAATGATTATAATAATAACCGAACCGCTCAGACTATAATCATAACGAAATTATATAATAGTATACGTAATACAGGGTTTGTTATGGTGCTAACTAAGTACCTCCACTCCACGTGGAGTACCTAAATTAGTTTTGCCAAACTTAGAGAAAGTAACTAACGCATCATTTTTTTGTTCGTATTGTTCTCTAAAAGTCACCGTTAGTCGTTGATGGCAAGATCAATCAGTTCAGGCCATCGACCTCTTGTATAGCAAGGACCGCTAATTAAACTGCTGGAAAAGAGGCGGAGCTAAACGATAGATTCACAGTACACATATTAAAGGTAATATATTGCGCAGGTTGTCAAAGTTGGAAATGTCAAAAAATTTAAAATGCCTGTTCGAGTGCCCACAGGAACTTAACGCGCATCATTAGAAACAACAACAAAATATTGAAATTAGACAAGGAAAGGGGCACTGAATCCACCATTTTACCACCATAATACCTCGATTTTGACAGATGCGCAGAACTGAACAAAAATGAAAACGCTTATGATATTACCTTTAATATGTGTACTGTGCGATAGATTAACTATGCAGATTTAATAACGCTAAGGATAGTTCAGTTGGTTTTTAATAAAGGTGGAGTTCGGGTCGCGAATCTCTATGGAAAAAACAAGTAATCGCGTAGTATCTATGAAAACTATCAAGAAAGTTAAAGAAATATAGACTATAAACGTGAGGACAAATTAAACATAAAAGAAAAAAAAAATAAGAAAAATCATACAAAATTTACCCGCGCCCGAGCCATATAACGAAAAATAAATCGTAACTAAATAGTGAACGGAACCCAAATTCAAAAGAAAAAAAAAAAAAGGGAATAAGTGAACAAAAAAAAAAGTTCCATAAGTGTACTATTAATAACCCAAGTGGTAGTTCAAACCTAAACCTTAACAAAATTATTAACTACACGTGAAATACCCACTTACCGATAAAAGCTTATTAAACCAAAACCTTACACCTAAACCTAAAGAAAAAGAAGATAAAAGAAAACCAACACGAAAAATACTTACCTCTTACCTATAAAAGTTATATAAAAAAGGGGAAAAGTAAAAAAAGAAAAAAAAAAAAAAAATACATATATATAAAATAAGGGGGGGTATAACCTGAAGAACCTACCTACCTACTTATTACATCACCATCATTAATATCATCCCCTCTATCCTTATTATCATCTCCATTATCATCATTGGAATCATCATCGTCTTAATCACCATCATCATTTTAGTCTACATCATCATCTTAATCATCATCATCACCACCGATCCTGAAATACAATACCTACCTGTGTAATTCAAAGTGTCCTTAGTGTACTTACCAACCTAATCCAAATACTTACCTTCTTACCTTTCTTATCTGTACCTCCGTGTGTGATCATTGTATCCAATGTCATATGTTTTCGTTTGGTGTTTCAAAAAAAAAAAAATGTATAAATCATAAATCAAAATTTTGTATAAAAAAATACAATAATAAAAAAAGGTGTGGCCCGTGAAAATAAAATAAAAGGGAAAAGTCTACTATACCTAAACGAAAAATTAATAGTAATTTAGCTGAAAAGTGTAAAAGAATTTAAAATTAGTATAAAAAGAAAAAAATATATAATATAATTATCTCTACTTAAAATAATAGAAAAGAAAAAGCTATATCTTCGGGTAATAGAAAAAAAAAAAAATAGTGAAGATCAAAACAATCAAAACAGGGTAGAAAGGAAATTTTTTTTTTTGATAACCTTTTTTATTCCTCAGTGTAATAGGGATTAACCAAGTGGTGTCCCACGTTGGGCGCCACCTGTAGCAAAATCCGAGGTGTTGTCGGTAGAGATTCCCAAAAACTGACTACCACGAAGAGGGGGAAACCAAAAAAAATTCCAGTCAGACTGAGAATCCCTTTTACCCCTCCTTCCTTTACCACCATTACAACCCCCTGCGTACAGGAGCAGGAGGCTGATCCTGGCAGCAGAAAGGAGAGGGCGTTCAGGCTACGATTGCGTGGCGTGCTTGCATAAAGCACGGCTCAGCTCGTCGGGGGGGGGGGGGTGCTTGCAATCGTATCTCTGAACTGGGGTTACGTATACCTACCTCATGCCGGTAATTAAAAAAAAAATCGGTTCCAAAAAAAAATGTAAAGCTGAAACCCGAATTCGTCCATATTGTGGGAGGAGGTGATTCCTATAAGGAAGATCTTCACCCAGCCACCGTTCACCAACGCGGAACCGAACACCTATTCGACCTCGCTCACCTCCACATGGCAACGTAGCAGCTGACCACTCCAACATGGATGAATTCCTACGCCAACTACACAATCTGACTTTGAGTGACCCCGTCAATACCACTCAGTCAGCACCTCGTCACTCTGGGTATAGGTTGCAGAACTTCCATAAGTGGGGGTTGAAGTTTGACAACAAAACAATGTCAGTTGATGATTTTTTGTTCTGGCTGGAGCGTCTGAAGGTTAGCTACAAAGCAACTTGGGATGAAGTTGTTATCAATTTTCATCATTTCATCTCTGGTGCAGTTGAAACTTGGTTCTGGGTTTACCTGAAGGCAAATCCAGATGTTCCTTGGCTTACCCTGAAAGACGCGCTGATAGAGCAGTTTAGGAGTCTGGAAACGGATTCGGAGCTGTCGAGGAAACTTTACGACAGACATATGGGCCAAACCGAAACGTTCGACGACTTCTACACCGCAATTCAGAAACTGAGTAGTAGGTTAAGAGTTCCAAAAACATACGCCGAAATCATCGACATTCTTAAGAACAACGTTCGACGGCAGATGGGATTACTACTGATCACTTTCAATACCAGCACTTTGGCTCAAATGGTCCATGCCTGTCGAAAAGTTGAAAAATACATCCTCGACCGTGAAGCCGGAGCACTAAAGCCTCGATTGGTACCTACACCACCTCCACGTAGAAATGCTGTCTCCGAGCTCGTTGCAGAGGAAAGGGGGGAAGAGGACTTCTTACCCGAGATAGAGGCATTTCACATGTTGGAATTGCAAGGCTAAGGGTCATTCATTTTTCGAATGCCCTGACGCTCAGAGATTACTTTTCAGCTGGGAAAACACCACCTCTCCGCAATGTCCTCGATGCTCGGGAAACGAGCCGAGTTTGAAGCCCCGGGGGAATTGCTCTCTGGAGAAGAACCCGGAGCCACAGTAAAATCACCTGCTATTCCTCTTCTTTCCCTCAGCAACTCTGAATCCGTTCCAGTCACCAAATCACCTCTACCATCTACACCTGTTCCAGCCCTCAGAATCTTGCAGCGACCGTCCAAACCCTCGGAATCTTCTATTCAACCACCACCTGTTGCTCCAAGAAGACCGCTCAAAACCCTACACGAAAGACTGCAAAACTGTATGGTAGTACGCAAACGAATCTTTGGAGGACAAAACACCATCGTGTCTGAGAAAGTGGCTAAGCTGCTTGGGTTTGGATGGCTTCGATTTCCTTCAAAAGCACGGCCAAAGCTTCTCGAAACTCTCTTCTGGAGTAAAGACTGCAGATGGGAAACAGCAAGCCATTGTTGGGAGGATCTTTGTGGAGGTTACCTACAAAGGGATGACGAAAACTATTCCCCTTTATCTGGTTCCATCTTTGCAACAGAAACTGTACCTGGGTATTGATTTCTGGAGGGAGTTTGACATCGCTCCTCAGTTGATCTCCGAAATATTTACAGTTCCTAGCCCGTCAGAAACAGATCCGAATGCCCATATACTAACCGAATAACAGTCCAAACGGTTAAAAGATGCCATTAGCATGTTTCCTTCCTCTGCTGTTGAAGGCTTAGGAAAAACGACGCTAGAGGTGCATACCATTGATACAGGGGATGCAGAGCCCATTAAGCAACGTCATTACCCGATTTCTCCAGCGGTGCAGAAACTTCTATATGAGGAATTGGAATGTATGCTTAAACTCGGTGTTATCGAAGAAAGTACCAGTGCATGGAGCTCTCCTGTAGTCCTAGTGCGAAAGGCCGGCAAAAATCGCTTGTGCCTGGACTATAGGAAAGTTAACGCCAAGACAAATAAAGATGCGTATCCACTTTCTCATATAGAAGGATTGCTATCGCGTCTTCCAGATACACATTTCATTTCGAGTGTGGATCTGAAAGAGGCCTTTTGGCAGATCCCTCTGGAGAAGTCATCACGGGAAAAGACGGCGTTTACTGTGCCCGGTATGCCCTTGTTGCAGTTTACGGTAATGCCATTTGGTCTCTGCAATGCGCCACAACGCATGGTCAGATTAATGGACAAAGTGGTACCACATCAACTGAGAGAAAAAATCTTTCCGTACTTGGATGACTTGTTGGTAGTATCAAGCACTTTCGAGGAGCATATCGAACTGTTGAAGATTTTGGCCGGTCGACTGAAGGAAGCGGGACTTACCATGAACGTCCAGAAGTCAAAATTCTGTTTTAAGGAATTAAAATACCTTGGGTACATTGTGGGAGTTGGTTGTTTAAAGACGGATCCGGATAAGGTAACGGCCATATCTGATTTTCCCACTCCGGCTTCGGCTAAACAGGTTCGACGATTTTTGGGGTTAGCGAGATGGTACCGGCGTTTCGTGAAGGACTTTTCCAGTTTAGCGGCTCCAATCACCGACACGCTGAAGAAGGGCAAGAAGTTTGTCTTCACAGATGAAGCAATGGCAGCTTTCAACCACCTAAAATCCACCCTGACATCCGCTCCGCTCCTGGTGAATCCGGACTTCTCGAAAGAATTCATCATCCTATGCGATGCTTCCAACACGGGAATTGGCTGCGTGCTGAGCCAACTGGATGAGAGTGGTAACGAACGTCTTATTTATTACCACTCACAGAAACTCAACTCAGCCCAACGCAATTATAATGTGACCGAGCGTGAATGTCTGGCTGCTGTCATGGGAGTTCAGAAGTTTCGAGCTTATGTTGAGGGGCATGCGTTCAAAACTGTGACCGATCATGCGAGCTTGAAGTGGTTGATGGGCCAGAAAGACCTCAGTGGACGGTTAGCGAGGTGGAGCCTAAAGTTACAGGGATACGATTTCACCATCGAGCATCGTAAAGGTTCCCAGAACGTGGTACCCGTTGCACTCTCGCGAGTTCATGGAGAGGACGCACTGGTTTGCGATGTTTTGATGCTGAAAGATCCCTCCGATGTGTTGCATATTGATCTTGAGGATCCGAGTTTTAAATCTCCGGAATATCTCAAGCTCATAACCGACATCGAAGAACAAAAAGATAAGCTACCTGATCTTCAAGTGTCGGAAAATTTCGTCTACAAGAAGGTCAAACATTGCACAGGGAGTCCCGTAGAGGATGACCAAGTATGGAAGCTTTGGGTTCCACAACCGCTGACTGAACATCTGATAGCTCTCGCTCATCAGCCGCCTCGAGCTTCGCAGGGTGGAATTGCGAAAACATTGTACCGACTGCAGCAACAATTCTTCTGACCTAACATGGCAGCCCAGGTAAAAGCGTTTACCGGTATGTGCGACATCTGTAAAGCCTCGAAAGCTCCTAATGCAACCCTGAGGCCTCCGATGGGCAAAGCATTTTTAGCTAATAATAATAATAATTATAATAATAATAATAATGATTATAATAATAACCGAACCGCTCGGACTATAATCATAACGAAATTATATAATAGTATACGTAATACAGGGTTTGTTATGGTGCTAACTAAGTACCTCCACTCCACGTGGAGTACCTAAATTAGTTTTGCCAAACTTAGAGAAAGTAACTAACGCATCATTTTTTTGTTCGTATTGTTCTCTAAAAGTCACCGTTAGTCGTTGATGGCAAGATCAATCAGTTCAGGCCATCGACCTCTTGTATAGCAAGGACCGCTAATTAAACTGCTGGAAAAGAGGCGGAGCTAAACGATAGATTCACAGTACACATATTAAAGGTAATATATTGCGCAGGTTGTCAAAGTTGGAAATGTCAAAAAATTTAAAATGCCTGTTCGAGTGCCCACAGGAACTTAACGCGCATCATTAGAAACAACAACAAAATATTGAAATTAGACAAGGAAAGGGGCACTGAATCCACCATTTTACCACCATAATACCTCGATTTTGACAGATGCGCAGAACTGAACAAAAATGAAAACGCTTATGATATTACCTTTAATATGTGTACTGTGCGATAGATTAACTATGTAGATTTAATAACGCTAAGGATAGTTCAGTTGGTTTTTAATAAAGGTGGAGTTCGGGTCGCGAATCTCTATGGAAAAAACAAGTAATCGCGTAGTATCTATGAAAACTATCAAGAAAGTTAAAGAAATATAGACTATAAACGTGAGGACAAATTAAACATAAAAGAAAAAAAAATAAGAAAAATCATACAAAATTTACCCGCGCCCGAGCCATATAACGAAAAATAAATCGTAACTAAATAGTGAACGGAACCCAAATTCAAAAGAAAAAAAAAAAAGGGAATAAGTGAACAAAAAAAAAAGTTCCATAAGTGTACTATTAATAACCCAAGTGGTAGTTCAAACCTAAACCTTAACAAAATTATTAACTACACGTGAAATACCCACTTACCGATAAAAGCTTATTAAACCAAAACCTTACACCTAAACCTAAAGAAAAAGAAGATAAAAGAAAACCAACACGAAAAATACTTACCTCTTACCTATAAAAGTTATATAAAAAAAAGGGAAAAGTAAAAAAAAACAAAAAAACAAAAAAAAAAATATATATATATAAAATAAGGAGGGTATAACCTGAAGAACCTACCTACCTACTTATTACATCACCATCATTAATATCATCCCCTCTATCCTTATTATCATCATCATTGGAAACATCATCATCTTAATCACCATCATCATTTTAGTCTACATCATCATCTTAATCATCATCATCACCACCGATCCTGAAATACAATACCTACCTGTGTAATTCAAAGTGTCCTTAGTGTACCTACCAACCTAATCCAAATACTTACCTTCTTACCTTTCTTATCTGTACCTCCGTGTGTGATCATTGTATCCAATGTCATATGTTTTCGTTTGGTGTTTCAAAAAAAAAAAAAATGTATAAATCATAAATCAAAATTTTGTATAAAAAAATACAATAATAAAAAAAGGTGTGGCCCGTAAAAATAAAATAAAAGGGAAAAGTCTACTATACCTAAACGAAAAGTTAATAGTAATTTAGCTGAAAAGTGTAAAAGAATTTAAAATTAGTATAAAAAGAAAAAAATATATAATATAATTATCTCTACTTAAAATAATAGAAAAGCAAAAGCTATATCTTCGGGTAATAGAAAAAAAAAATAGTGAAGATCAAAACAAGAGAATCCCTTTTACCCCTCCTTCCTTTACCACCATTACAACCCCCTGCGTACAGGAGCAGGAGGCTGATCCTGGCAGCAGAAAGGAGAGGGCGTTCAGGCTACGATTGCGTGGCGTGCTTGCATAAAGCACGGCTCAGCTCGTCGGGGGGGGGGGTGCTTGCAATCGTATCTCTGAACTGGGGTTACGTATACCTACCTCATGCCGGTAATTAAAAAAAAAATCGGTTCCAAAAATAAATATAAAACTGAAACCCGAATTCGTCCATATTGTGGGAGGAGGTGATTCCTATAAGGAAGATCTTCACCCAGCCACCGTTCACCAACGCGGAACCGAACACCTATTCGACCTCGCTCACCTCCACATGGCAACGTAGCAGCTGACCACTCCAACATGGATGAATTCCTAAGTCCAACTACACAATCTGACTTTGAGTGACCCCGTCAATACCACTCAGTCAGCACCTCGTCACTCTGGGTATAGGTTGCAGAACTTCCATAAGTGGGGGTTGAAGTTTGACAACAAAACAATGTCAGTTGATGATTTTTTGTTCTGGCTGGAGCGTCTGAAGGTTAGCTACAAAGCAACTTGGGATGAAGTTGTTATCAATTTTCATCATTTCATCTCTGGTGCAGTTGAAACTTGGTTCTGGGTTTACCTGAAGGCAAATCCAGATGTTCCTTGGCTTACCCTGAAAGACGCGCTGATAGAGCAGTTAAGGAGTCTGGAAACGGATTCGGAGCTGTCGAGGAAACTTTACGACAGACATATGGGCCAAACCGAAACGTTCGACGACTTCTACACCGCAATTCAGAAACTGAATAGTAGGTTAAGAGTTCCAAAAACATACGCCGAAATCATCGACATTCTTAAGAACAACGTTCGACGGCAGATGGGATTACTACTGATCACTTTCAATACCAGCACTTTGGCTCAAATGGTCCATGCCTGTCGAAAAGTTGAAAAATACATCCTCGACCGTGAAGCCGGAGCACTTAAGCCTCGATTGGTACCTACACCACCTCCACGTAGAAATGCTGTCTCCGAGCTCGTTGCAGAGGAAAGGGGGGAAGAGGACTTCTTACCCGAGATAGAGGCATTTCACATGTTGGAATTGCAAGGCTAAGGGTCATTCATTTTTCGAATGCCCTGACGCTCAGAGATTACTTTTCAGCTGGGAAAACACCACCTCTCCGCAATGTCCTCGATGCTCGGGAAACGAGCCGAGTTTGAAGCCCCGGGGGAATTGCTCTCTGGAGAAGAACCCGGAGCCACAGTAAAATCACCTGCTATTCCTCTTCTTTCCCTCAGCAACTCTGAATCCGTTCCAGTCACCAAATCACCTCTACCATCTACACCTGTTCCAGCCCTCAGAATCTTGCAGCGACCGTCCAAACCCTCGGAATCTTCTATTCAACCACCACCTGTTGCTCCAAGAAGACCGCTCAAAACCCTACACGAAAGACTGCAAAACTGTATGGTAGTACGCAAACGAATCTTTGGAGGACAAAACACCATCGTGTCTGAGAAAGTGGCTAAGCTGCTTGGGTTTGGATGGCTTCGATTTCCTTCAAAAGCACGGCCAAAGCTTCTCGAAACTCTCTTCTGGAGTAAAGACTGCAGATGGGAAACAGCAAGCCATTGTTGGGAGGATCTTTGTGGAGGTTACCTACAAAGGGATGACGAAAACTATTCCCCTTTATCTGGTTCCATCTTTGCAACAGAAACTGTACCTGGGTATTGATTTCTGGAGGGAGTTTGACATCGCTCCTCAGTTGATCTCCGAAATATTTACAGTTCCTAGCCCGTCAGAAACAGATCCGAATGCCCATATACTAACCGAATAACAGTCCAAACGGTTAAAAGATGCCATTAGCATGTTTCCTTCCTCTGCTGTTGAAGGCTTAGGAAAAACGACGCTAGAGGTGCATACCATTGATACAGGGGATGCAGAGCCCATTAAGCAACGTCATTACCCGATTTCTCCAGCGGTGCAGAAACTTCTATATGAGGAATTGGAATGTATGCTTAAACTCGGTGTTATCGAAGAAAGTACCAGTGCATGGAGCTCTCCTGTAGTCCTAGTGCGAAAGGCCGGCAAAAATCGCTTGTGCCTGGACTATAGGAAAGTTAACGCCAAGACAAATAAAGATGCGTATCCACTTTCTCATATAGAAGGATTGCTATCGCGTCTTCCAGATACACATTTCATTTCGAGTGTGGATCTGAAAGAGGCCTTTTGGCAGATCCCTCTGGAGAAGTCATCACGGGAAAAGACGGCGTTTACTGTGCCCGGTATGCCCTTGTTGCAGTTTACGGTAATGCCATTTGGTCTCTGCAATGCGCCACAACGCATGGTCAGATTAATGGACAAAGTGGTACCACATCAACTGAGAGAAAAAATCTTTCCGTACTTGGATGACTTGTTGGTAGTATCAAGCACTTTCGAGGAGCATATCGAACTGTTGAAGATTTTGGCCGGTCGACTGAAGGAAGCGGGACTTACCATGAACGTCCAGAAGTCAAAATTCTGTTTTAAGGAATTAAAATACCTTGGGTACATTGTGGGAGATGGTTGTTTAAAGACGGATCCGGATAAGGTAACGGCCATATCTGATTTTCCCACTCCGGCTTCGGCTAAACAGGTTCGACGATTTTTGGGGTTAGCGAGATGGTACCGGCGTTTCGTGAAGGACTTTTCCAGTTTAGCGGCTCCAATCACCGACACGCTGAAGAAGGGCAAGAAGTTTGTCTTCACAGATGAAGCAATGGCAGCTTTCAACCACCTAAAATCCACCCTGACATCCGCTCCGCTCCTGGTGAATCCGGACTTCTCGAAAGAATTCATCATCCTATGCGATGCTTCCAACACGGGAATTGGCTGCGTGCTGAGCCAACTGGATGAGAGTGGTAACGAACGTCTTATTTATTACCACTCACAGAAACTCAACTCAGCCCAACGCAATTATAATGCGACCGAGCGTGAATGTCTGGCTGCTGTCATGGGAGTTCAGAAGTTTCGAGCTTATGTTGAGGGGCATGCGTTCAAAACTGTGACCGATCATGCGAGCTTGAAGTGGTTGATGGGCCAGAAAGACCTCAGTGGACGGTTAGCGAGGTGGAGCCTAAAGTTACAGGGATACGATTTCACCATCGAGCATCGTAAAGGTTCCCAGAACGTGGTACCCGTTGCACTCTCGCGAGTTCATGGAGAGGACGCACTGGTTTGCGATGTTTTGATGCTGAAAGATCCCTCCGATGTGTTGCATATTGATCTTGAGGATCCGAGTTTTAAATCTCCGGAATATCTCAAGCTCATAACCGACATCGAAGAACAAAAAGATAAGCTACCTGATCTTCAAGTGTCGGAAAATTTCGTCTACAAGAAGGTCAAACATTGCACAGGGAGTCCCGTAGAGGATGACCAAGTATGGAAGCTTTGGGTTCCACAACCGCTGACTGAACATCTGATAGCTCTCGCTCATCAGCCGCCTCGAGCTTCGCAGGGTGGAATTGCGAAAACATTGTACCGACTGCAGCAACAATTCTTCTGACCTAACATGGCAGCCCAGGTAAAAGCGTTTACCGGTATGTGCGACATCTGTAAAGCCTCGAAAGCTCCTAATGCAACCCTGAGGCCTCCGATGGGCAAAGCATTTTTAGCTAATAATAATAATAATTATAATAATAATAATAATGATTATAATAATAACCGAACCGCTCGGACTATAATCATAACGAAATTATATAATAGTATACGTAATACAGGGTTTGTTATGGTGCTAACTAAGTACCTCCACTCCACGTGGAGTACCTAAATTAGTTTTGCCAAACTTAGAGAAAGTAACTAACGCATCATTTTTTTGTTCGTATTGTTCTCTAAAAGTCACCGTTAGTCGTTGATGGCAAGATCAATCAGTTCAGGCCATCGACCTCTTGTATAGCAAGGACCGCTAATTAAACTGCTGGAAAAGAGGCGGAGCTAAACGATAGATTCACAGTACACATATTAAAGGTAATATATTGCGCAGGTTGTCAAAGTTGGAAATGTCAAAAAATTTAAAATGCCTGTTCGAGTGCCCACAGGAACTTAACGCGCATCATTAGAAACAACAACAAAATATTGAAATTAGACAAGGAAAGGGGCACTGAATCCACCATTTTACCACCATAATACCTCGATTTTGACAGATGCGCAGAACTGAACAAAAATGAAAACGCTTATGATATTACCTTTAATATGTGTACTGTGCGATAGATTAACTATGTAGATTTAATAACGCTAAGGATAGTTCAGTTGGTTTTTAATAAAGGTGGAGTTCGGGTCGCGAATCTCTATGGAAAAAACAAGTAATCGCGTAGTATCTATGAAAACTATCAAGAAAGTTAAAGAAATATAGACTATAAACGTGAGGACAAATTAAACATAAAAGAAAAAAAAAATAAGAAAAATCATACAAAATTTACCCGCGCCCGAGCCATATAACGAAAAATAAATCGTAACTAAATAGTGAACGGAACCCAAATTCAAAAGAAAAAAAAAAAAAAGGGAATAAGTGAACAAAAAAAAAAGTTCCATAAGTGTACTATTAATAACCCAAGTGGTAGTTCAAACCTAAACCTTAACAAAATTATTAACTACACGTGAAATACCCACTTACCGATAAAAGCTTATTAAACCAAAACCTTACACCTAAACCTAAAGAAAAAGAAGATAAAAGAAAACCAACACGAAAAATACTTACCTCTTACCTACAAAAGTTATATAAAAAAGGGGAAAAGTAAAAAAAAAAAAAAAAAAAAAAAATACATATATATAAAATAAGGGGGGGTATAACCTGAAGAACCTACCTACCTACTTATTACATCACCATCATTAATATCATCCCCTCTATCCTTATTATCATCTCCATTATCATCATTGGAATCATCATCGTCTTAATCACCATCATCATTTTAGTCTACATCATCATCTTAATCATCATCATCACCACCGATCCTGAAATACAATACCTACCTGTGTAATTCAAAGTGTCCTTAGTGTACCTACCAACCTAATCCAAATACTTACCTTCTTACCTTTCTTATCTGTACCTCCGTGTGTGATCATTGTATCCAATGTCATATGTTTTCGTTTGGTGTTTCAAAAAAAAAAAAATGTATAAATCATAAATCAAAATTTTGTATAAAAAAATACAATAATAAAAAAAGGTGTGGCCCGTGAAAATAAAATAAAAGGGAAAAGTCTACTATACCTAAACGAAAAATTAATAGTAATTTAGCTGAAAAGTGTAAAAGAATTTAAAATTAGTATAAAAAGAAAAAAATATATAATATAATTATCTCTACTTAAAATAATAGAAAAGAAAAAGCTATATCTTCGGGTAATAGAAAAAAAAAAAAATAGTGAAGATCAAAACAATCAAAACAGGGTAGAAAGGACATTTTTTTTTTTGATAACCTTTTTTATTCCTCAGTGTAATAGGGATTAACCAAGTGGTGTCCCACGTTGGGCGCCACCTGTAGCAAAATCCGAGGTGTTGTCGGTAGAGATTCCCAAAAACTGACTACCACGAAGAGGGGGAAACCAAAAAAAATTCCAGTCAGACTGAGAATCCCTTTTACCCCTCCTTCCTTTACCACCATTACAACCCCCTGCGTACAGGAGCAGGAGGCTGGTCCTGGCAGCAGAAAGGAGAGGGCGTTCAGGCTACGATTGCGTGGCGTGCTTGCATAAAGCACGGCTCAGCTCGTCGGGGGGGGGGGGGGTGCTTGCAATCGTATCTCTGAACTGGGGTTACGTATACCTACCTCATGCCGGTAATTAAAAAAAAAATCGGTTCCAAAAAAAAATGTAAAGCTGAAACCCGAATTCGTCCATATTGTGGGAGGAGGTGATTCCTATAAGGAAGATCTTCACCCAGCCACCGTTCACCAACGCGGAACCGAACACCTATTCGACCTCGCTCACCTCCACATGGCAACGTAGCAGCTGACCACTCCAACATGGATGAATTCCTACGCCAACTACACAATCTGACTTTGAGTGACCCCGTCAATACCACTCAGTCAGCACCTCGTCACTCTGGGTATAGGTTGCAGAACTTCCATAAGTGGGGGTTGAAGTTTGACAACAAAACAATGTCAGTTGATGATTTTTTGTTCTGGCTGGAGCGTCTGAAGGTTAGCTACAAAGCAACTTGGGATGAAGTTGTTATCAATTTTCATCATTTCATCTCTGGTGCAGTTGAAACTTGGTTCTGGGTTTACCTGAAGGCAAATCCAGATGTTCCTTGGCTTACCCTGAAAGACGCGCTGATAGAGCAGTTTAGGAGTCTGGAAACGGATTCGGAGCTGTCGAGGAAACTTTACGACAGACATATGGGCCAAACCGAAACGTTCGACGACTTCTACACCGCAATTCAGAAACTGAGTAGTAGGTTAAGAGTTCCAAAAACATACGCCGAAATCATCGACATTCTTAAGAACAACGTTCGACGGCAGATGGGATTACTACTGATCACTTTCAATACCAGCACTTTGGCTCAAATGGTCCATGCCTGTCGAAAAGTTGAAAAATACATCCTCGACCGTGAAGCCGGAGCACTAAAGCCTCGATTGGTACCTACACCACCTCCACGTAGAAATGCTGTCTCCGAGCTCGTTGCAGAGGAAAGGGGGGAAGAGGACTTCTTACCCGAGATAGAGGCATTTCACATGTTGGAATTGCAAGGCTAAGGGTCATTCATTTTTCGAATGCCCTGACGCTCAGAGATTACTTTTCAGCTGGGAAAACACCACCTCTCCGCAATGTCCTCGATGCTCGGGAAACGAGCCGAGTTTGAAGCCCCGGGGGAATTGCTCTCTGGAGAAGAACCCGGAGCCACAGTAAAATCACCTGCTATTCCTCTTCTTTCCCTCAGCAACTCTGAATCCGTTCCAGTCACCAAATCACCTCTACCATCTACACCTGTTCCAGCCCTCAGAATCTTGCAGCGACCGTCCAAACCCTCGGAATCTTCTATTCAACCACCACCTGTTGCTCCAAGAAGACCGCTCAAAACCCTACACGAAAGACTGCAAAACTGTATGGAAGTACGCAAACGAATCTTTGGAGGACAAACCATCGTGTCTGAGAAAGTGGCTAAGCTGCTTGGGTTTGGATGGCTTCGATTTCCTTCAAAAGCACGGCCAAAGCTTCTCGAAACTCTCTTCTGGAGTAAAGACTGCAGATGGGAAACAGCAACCTATTGTTGGGAGGATCTTTGTGGAGGTTACCTACAAAGGGATGACGAAAACTATTCCCCTTTATCTGGTTCCATCTTTGCAACAGAAACTGTACCTGGGTATTGATTTCTGGAGGGAGTTTGACATCGCTCCTCAGTTGATCTCCGAAATATTTACAGTTCCTAGCCCGTCAGAAACAGATCCGAATGCCCATATACTAACCGAATAACAGTCCAAACGGTTAAAAGATGCCATTAGCTTGTTTCCTTCCTCTGCTGTTGAAGGCTTAGGAAAAACGACGCTAGAGGTGCATACCATTGATACAGGGGATGCAGAGCCCATTAAGCAACGTCATTACCCGATTTCTCCAGCGGTGCAGAAACTTCTATATGAGGAATTGGAATGTATGCTTAAACTCGGTGTTATCGAAGAAAGTACCAGTGCATGGAGCTCTCCTGTAGTCCTAGTGCGAAAGGCCGGCAAAAATCGCTTGTGCCTGGACTATAGGAAAGTTAACGCCAAGACAAATAAAGATGCGTATCCACTTTCTCATATAGAAGGATTGCTATCGCGTCTTCCAGATACACATTTCATTTCGAGTGTGGATCTGAAAGAGGCCTTTTGGCAGATCCCTCTGGAGAAGTCATCACGGGAAAAGACGGCATTTACTGTGCCCGGTATGCCCTTGTTGCAGTTTACGGTAATGCCATTTGGTCTCTGCAATGCGCCACAACGCATGGTCAGATTAATGGACAAAGTGGTACCACATCAACTGAGAGAAAAAATCTTTCCGTACTTGGATGACTTGTTGGTAGTATCAAGCACTTTCGAGGAGCATATCGAACTGTTGAAGATTTTGGCCGGTCGACTGAAGGAAGCGGGACTTACCATGAACGTCCAGAAGTCAAAATTCTGTTTTAAGGAATTAAAATACCTTGGGTACATTGTGGGAGATGGTTGTTTAAAGACGGATCCGGATAAGGTAACGGCCATATCTGATTTTCCCACTCCGGCTTCGGCTAAACAGGTTCGACGATTTTTGGGGTTAGCGAGATGGTACCGGCGTTTCGTGAAGGACTTTTCCAGTTTAGCGGCTCCAATCACCGACACGCTGAAGAAGGGCAAGAAGTTTGTCTTCACAGATGAAGCAATGGCAGCTTTCAACCACCTAAAATCCACCCTGACATCCGCTCCGCTCCTGGTGAATCCGGACTTCTCGAAAGAATTCATCATCCTTTGCGATGCTTCCAACACGGGAATTGGCTGCGTGCTGAGCCAACTGGATGAGAGTGGTAACGAACGTCTTATTTATTACCACTCACAGAAACTCAACTCAGCCCAACGCAATTATAATGTGACCGAGCGTGAATGTCTGGCTGCTGTCATGGGAGTTCAGAAGTTTCGAGCTTATGTTGAGGGGCATGCGTTCAAAATTGTGACCGATCATGCGAGCTTGAAGTGGTTGATGGGCCAGAAAGACCTCAGTGGACGGTTAGCGAGGTGGAGCCTAAAGTTACAGGGATACGATTTCACCATCGAGCATCGTAAAGGTTCCCAGAACGTGGTACCCGTTGCACTCTCGCGAGTTCATGGAGAGGACGCACTGGTTTGCGATGTTTCGATGCTGAAAGATCCCTCCGATGTGTTGCATATTGATCTTGAGGATCCGAGTTTTAAATCTCCGGAATATCTCAAGCTCATAACCGACATCGAAGAACAAAAAGATAAGCTACCTGATCTTCAAGTGTCGGAAAATTTCGTCTACAAGAAGGTCAAACATTGCACAGGGAGTCCCGTAGAGGATGACCAAGTATGGAAGCTTTGGGTTCCACAACCGCTGACTGAACATCTGATAGCTCTCGCTCATCAGCCGCCTCGAGCTTCGCAGGGTGGAATTGCGAAAACATTGTACCGACTGCAGCAACAATTCTTCTGACCTAACATGGCAGCCCAGGTAAAAGCGTTTACCGGTATGTGCGACATCTGTAAAGCCTCGAAAGCTCCTAATGCAACCCTGAGGCCTCCGATGGGCAAAGCATTTTTAGCTAATAATAATAATAATTATAATAATAATAATAATGATTATAATAATAACCGAACCGCTCGGACTATAATCATAACGAAATTATATAATAGTATACGTAATACAGGGTTTTGTTATGGTGCTAACTAAGTACCTCCACTCCACGTGGAGTACCTAAATTAGTTTTGCCAAACTTAGAGAATGTAACTAACGCATCATTTTTTTGTTCGTATTGTTCTCTAAAAGTCACCGTTAGTCGTTGATGGCAAGATCAGTTCAGGCCATCGACCTCTTGTACAGCAAGGACCGCTAATTAAACTGCTGGAAAAGAGGCGGAGCTAAACGATAGATTCACAGTACACATATTAAAGGTAATATATTGCGCAGGTTGTCAAAGTTGGAAATGTCAAAAAATTTAAAATGCCTGTTCGAGTGCCCACAGGAACTTAACGCGCATCATTAGAAACAACAACAAAATATTGAAATTAGACAAGGAAAGGGGCACTGAATCCACCATTTTACCACCATAATACCTCGATTTTGACAGATGCGCAGAACTGAACAAAAATGAAAACGCTTATGATATTACCTTTAATATGTGTACTGTGCGATAGATTAACTATGTGGATTTAATAACGCTAAGGATAGTTCAGTTGGTTTTTAATAAAGGTGGAGTTCGGGTCGCGAATCTCTATGGAAAAAACAAGTAATCGCGTAGTATCTATGAAAACTATCAAGAAAGTTAAAGAAATATAGACTATAAACGTGAGGACAAATTAAACATAAAAGAAAAAAAATAAGAAAAATCATACAAAATTTACCCGCGCCCGAGCCATATAACGAAAAATAAATCGTAACTAAATAGTGAACGGAACCCAAATTCAAAAGAAAAAAAAAAAAAGGGAATAAGTGAACAAAAAAAAAAAAGTTCCATAAGTGTACTACTAATAACCCAAGTGGTAGTTCAAACCTAAACCTTAACAAAACAGAATTATTAACTACACGTGAAATACCCACTTACCGATAAAAGCTTATTAAACCAAAACCTTACACCTAAACCTAAAGAAAAAGAAGATAAAAGAAAACCAACACGAAAAATACTTACCTCTTACCTATAAAAGTTATATAAAAAAAAGGGAAAAGTAAAAAAAAACAAAAAAACAAAAAAAAAAATATATATATATAAAATAAGGAGGGTATAACCTGAAGAACCTACCTACCTACTTATTACATCACCATCATTAATATCATCCCCTCTATCCTTATTATCATCATCATTGGAATCATCATCATCTTAATCACCATCATCATTTTAGTCTACATCATCATCTTAATCATCATCATCACCACCGATCCTGAAATACAATACCTACCTGTGTAATTTAAAGTGTCCTTAGTGTACCTACCAACCTTATCCAAATACTTACCTTCTTACCTTTCTTATCTGTACCTCCGTGTGTGATCATTGTATCCAATGTCATATATTTTCGTTTGGTGTTTCAAAAAAAAAAAAAATGTATAAATCATAAATCAAAATTTTGTATAAAAAAATACAATAATAAAAAAAGGTGTGGCCCGTGAAAATAAAATAAAAGGGAAAAGTCTACTATACCTAAACGAAAAATTAATAGTAATTTAGCTGAAAAGTGTAAAAGAATTTAAAATTAGTATAAAAAGAAAAAAATATATAATATAATTATCTCTACTTAAAATAATAGAAAAGAAAAAGCTATATCTTCGGGTAATAGAAAAAAAAAAAAATAGTGTAGATCAAAACAATCAAAACAGGGTAGAAAGGAATTTTTTTTTTTTTGATAACCTTTTTTATTCCTCAGTGTAATAGGGATTAACCAAGTGGTGTCCCACGTTGGGCGCCACCTGTAGCAAAATCCGAGGTGTTGTCGGTAGAGATTCCCAAAAACTGACTACCACGAAGAGGGGGAAACCAAAAAAAATTCCAGTCAGACTGAGAATCCCTTTTACCCCTCCTTCCTTTACCACCATTACAACCCCCTGCGTACAGGAGCAGGAGGCTGATCCTGGCAGCAGAAAGGAGAGGGCGTTCAGGCTACGATTGCGTGGCGTGCTTGCATAAAGCACGGCTCAGCTCGTCGGGGAGGGGGGGGGGGTGCTTGCAATCGTATCTCTGAACTGGGGTTACGTATACCTACCTCATGCCGGTAATTAAAAAAAAAATCGGTTCCAAAAAAAAATGTAAAACTGAAACCCGAATTCGTCCATATTGTGGGAGGAGGTGATTCCTATAAGGAAGATCTTCACCCAGCCACCGTTCACCAACGCGGAACCGAACACCTATTCGACCTCGCTCACCTCCACATGGCAACGTAGCAGCTGACCACTCCAACATGGATGAATTCCTACGCCAACTACACAATCTGACTTTGAGTGACCCCGTCAATACCACTCAGTCAGCACCTCGTCACTCTGGGTATAGGTTGCAGAACTTCCATAAGTGGGGGTTGAAGTTTGACAACAAAACAATGTCAGTTGATGATTTTTTGTTCTGGCTGGAGCGTCTGAAGGTTAGCTACAAAGCAACTTGGGATGAAGTTGTTATCAATTTTCATCATTTCATCTCTGGTGCAGTTGAAACTTGGTTCTGGGTTTACCTGAAGGCAAATCCAGATGTTCCTTAGCTTACCCTGAAAGACGCGCTGATAGAGCAGTTTAGGAGTCTGGAAACGGATTCGGAGCTGTCGAGGAAACTTTACGACAGACATATGGGCCAAACCGAAACGTTCGACGACTTCTACACCGCAATTCAGAAACTGAATAGTAGGTTAAGAGTTCCAAAAACATACGCCGAAATCATCGACATTCTTAAGAACAACGTTCGACGGCAGATGGGATTACTACTGATCACTTTCAATACCAGCACTTTGGCTCAAATGGTCCATGCCTGTCGAAAAGTTGAAAAATACATCCTCGACCGTGAAGCCGGAGCACTTAAGCCTCGATTGGTACCTACACCACCTCCACGTAGAAATGCTGTCTCCGAGCTCGTTGCAGAGGAAAGGGGGGAAGAGGACTTCTTACCCGAGATAGAGGCATTTCACATGTTGGAATTGCAAGGCTAAGGGTCATTCATTTTTCGAATGCCCTGACGCTCAGAGATTACTTTTCAGCTGGGAAAACACCACCTCTCCGCAATGTCCTCGATGCTCGGGAAACGAGCCGAGTTTGAAGCCCCGGGGGAATTGCTCTCTGGAGAAGAACCCGGAGCCACAGTAAAATCACCTGCTATTCCTCTTCTTTCCCTCAGCAACTCTGAATCCGTTCCAGTCACCAAATCACCTCTACCATCTACACCTGTTCCAGCCCTCAGAATCTTGCAGCGACCGTCCAAACCCTCGGAATCTTCTATTCAACCACCACCTGTTGCTCCAAGAAGACCGCTCAAAACCCTACACGAAAGACTGCAAAACTGTATGGAAGTACGCAAACGAATCTTTGGAGGACAAAACACCATCGTGTCTGAGAAAGTGGCTAAGCTGCTTGGGTTTGGATGGCTTCGATTTCCTTCAAAAGCACGGCCAAAGCTTCTCGAAACTCTCTTCTGGAGTAAAGACTGCAGATGGGAAACAGCAACCCATTGTTGGGAGGATCTTTGTGGAGGTTACCTACAAAGGGATGACGAAAACTATTCCCCTTTATCTGGTTCCATCTTTGCAACAGAAACTGTACCTGGGTATTGATTTCTGGAGGGAGTTTGACATCGCTCCTCAGTTGATCTCCGAAATATTTACAGTTCCTAGCCCGTCAGAAACAGATCCGAATATACCAACCGAATAACAGTCCAAACGGTTAAAAGATGCCATTAGCTTGTTTCCTTCCTCTGCTGTTGAAGGCTTAGGAAAAACGACGCTAGAGGTGCATACCATTGATACAGGGGATGCAGAGCCCATTAAGCAACGTCATTACCCGATTTCTCCAGCGGTGCAGAAACTTCTATATGAGGAATTGGAATGTATGCTTAAACTCGGTGTTATCGAAGAAAGTACCAGTGCATGGAGCTCTCCTGTAGTCCTAGTGCGAAAGGCCGGCAAAAATCGCTTGTGCCTGGACTATAGGAAAGTTAACGCCAAGACAAATAAAGATGCGTATCCACTTTCTCATATAGAAGGATTGCTATCGCGTCTTCCAGATACACATTTCATTTCGAGTGTGGATCTGAAAGAGGCCTTTTGGCAGATCCCTCTGGAGAAGTCATCACGGGAAAAGACGGCGTTTACTGTGCCCGGTATGCCCTTGTTGCAGTTTACGGTAATGCCATTTGGTCTCTGCAATGCGCCACAACGCATGGTCAGATTAATGGACAAAGTGGTACCACATCAACTGAGAGAAAAAATCTTTCCGTACTTGGATGACTTGTTGGTAGTATCAAGCACTTTCGAGGAGCATATCGAACTGTTGAAGATTTTGGCCGGTCGACTGAAGGAAGCGGGACTTACCATGAACGTCCAGAAGTCAAAATTCTGTTTTAAGGAATTAAAATACCTTGGGTACATTGTGGGAGATGGTTGTTTAAAGACGGATCCGGATAAGGTAACGGCCATATCTGATTTTCCCACTCCGGCTTCGGCTAAACAGGTTCGACGATTTTTGGGGTTAGCGAGATGGTACCGGCGTTTCGTGAAGGACTTTTCCAGTTTAGCGGCTCCAATCACCGACACGCTGAAGAAGGGCAAGAAGTTTGTCTTCACAGATGAAGCAATGGCAGCTTTCAACCACCTAAAATCCACCCTGACATCCGCTCCGCTCCTGGTGAATCCGGACTTCTCGAAAGAATTCATCATCCTTTGCGATGCTTCCAACACGGGAATTGGCTGCGTGCTGAGCCAACTGGATGAGAGTGGTAACGAACGTCTTATTTATTACCACTCACAGAAACTCAACTCAGCCCAACGCAATTATAATGTGACCGAGCGTGAATGTCTGGCTGCTGTCATGGGAGTTCAGAAGTTTCGAGCTTATGTTGAGGGGCATGCGTTCAAAATTGTGACCGATCATGCGAGCTTGAAGTGGTTGATGGGCCAGAAAGACCTCAGTGGACGGTTAGCGAGGTGGAGCCTAAAGTTACAGGGATACGATTTCACCATCGAGCATCGTAAAGGTTCCCAGAACGTGGTACCCGTTGCACTCTCGCGAGTTCATGGAGAGGACGCACTGGTTTGCGATGTTTCGATGCTGAAAGATCCCTCCGATGTGTTGCATATTGATCTTGAGGATCCGAGTTTTAAATCTTTGGAATATCTCAAGCTCATAACCGACATCGAAGAACAAAAAGATAAGCTACCTGATCTTCAAGTGTCGGAAAATTTCGTCTACAAGAAGGTCAAACATTGCACAGGGAGTCCCGTAGAGGATGACCAAGTATGGAAGCTTTGGGTTCCACAACCGCTGACTGAACATCTGATAGCTCTCGCTCATCAGCCGCCTCGAGCTTCGCAGGGTGGAATTGCGAAAACATTGTACCGACTGCAGCAACAATTCTTCTGACCTAACATGGCAGCCCAGGTAAAAGCGTTTACCGGTATGTGCGACATCTGTAAAGCCTCGAAAGCTCCTAATGCAACCCTGAGGCCTCCGATGGGCAAAGCATTTTTAGCTAATAATAATAATAATTATAATAATAATAATAATGATTATAATAATAACCGAACCGCTCGGACTATAATCATAACGAAATTTATTATGGGTGTCGTCTCCATGTTGTGTGTTTTTTATAATGATTTTAATATAAATGTAAAATATAAATAAAAGAATTTAAAAAACCGATTAAGTATATTTATTTATTATTATTTAATAATGTCACAACATATATAATTTTGTTTTAATTTTACACACACAAGTCAACAAAATAAGCCCGAAGATGGATGAGAAAAATCCGAAACGCGTAGCTTAAAATTAAAACAAAATTATATATGTTGTGACATTATTAAATAATAATAAATAAATATACTTAATCGGTTTTTTAAATTCTTTTATTTATATTTTACATTTATATTAAAATCATTATATAACGAAATTATATAATAGTATACGTAATACAGGGTTTTGTTATGGTGCTAACTAAGTACCTCCACTCCACGTGGAGTACCTAAATTAGTTTTGCCAAACTTAGAGAATGTAACTAACGCATCATTGTTTTGTTCGTATTGTTCTCTAAAAGTCACCGTTAGTCGTTGATGGCAAGATCAGTTCAGGCCATCGACCTCTTGTACAGCAAGGACCGCTAATTAAACTGCTGGAAAAGAGGCGGAGCTAAACGATAGATTCACAGTACACATATTAAAGGTAATATATTGCGCAGGTTGTCAAAGTTGGAAATGTCAAAAAATTTAAAATGCCTGTTCGAGTGCCCACAGGAACTTAACGCGCATCATTAGAAACAACAACAAAATATTGAAATTAGACAAGGAAAGGGGCACTGAATCCACCATTTTACCACCATAATACCTCGATTTTGACAGATGCGCAGAACTGAACAAAAATGAAAACGCTTATGATACTACCTTTAATATGTGTACTGTGCGATAGATTAACTATGTAGATTTAATAACGCTAAGGATAGTTCAGTTGGTTTTTAATAAAGGTGGAGTTCGGGTCGCGAATCTCTATGGAAAAAACAAGTAATCGCGTAGTATCTATGAAAACTATCAAGAAAGTTAAAGAAATATAGACTATAAACGTGAGGACAAATTAAACATAAAAGAAAGAAAAAATAAGAAAAATCATACAAAATTTACCCGCGCCCGAGCCATATAACGAAAAGTAAATCGTAACTAAATAGTGAACGGAACCCAAATTCAAAAGAAAAAAAAAAAAGGGAATAAGTGAACAAAAAAAAAAGTTCCATAAGTGTACTATTAATAACCCAAGTGGTAGTTCAAACCTAAACCTTAACAAAATTATTAACTACACGTGAAATACCCACTTACCGATAAAAGCTTATTAAACCAAAACCTTACACCTAAACCTAAAGAAAAAGAAGATAAAAGAAAACCAACACGAAAAATACTTACCTCTTACCTATAAAAGTTATATAAAAAAAGGGAAAAGTAAAAAAAAAAAAAAAAAAAAAAAATACATATATATAAAATAAGGGGGGGTATAACCTGAAGAACCTACCTACCTACTTATTACATCACCATCATTAATATCATCCCCTCTATCCTTAATATCATCTCCATTATCATCATTGGAATCATCATCGTCTTAATCACCATCATCATTTTAATCTACATCATCATCTTAATCATCATCATCACCACCGATCCTGAAATACAATACCTACCTGTGTAATTCAAAGTGTCCTTAGTGTACCTACCAACCTAATCCAAATACTTACCTTCTTACCTTTCTTATCTGTACCTCCGTGTGTGATCATTGTATCCAATGTCCTATGTTTTCGTTTGGTGTTTCAAAAAAAAAAAAATGTATAAATCATAAATCAAAATTTTGTATACAAAAATACAATAATAAAAAAAGGTGTGGCCCGTAAAAATAAAATAAAAGGGAAAAGTCTACTATACCTAAACGAAAAATTAATAGTAATTTAGCTGAAAAGTGTAAAAGAATTTAAAATTAGTATAAAAAGAAAAAAATATATAATATAATTATCTCTACTTAAAATAATAGAAAAGCAAAAGCTATATCTTCGGGTAGTAGAAAAAAAAATAGTGAAGATCAAAACAATCAAAACAGGGTAGAAAGGAATTTTTTTTTTGATAACCTTTTTTATTCCTCAGTGTAATAGGGATTAACCAAGTGGTGCACTACGTGGGCGGCATTCTAAGCTGAGTAAGTTTTTTTTTATTATTCTGGTTATATCTAACTTTAATTTATCTATTTTATTTTGTTTTGGTGAAGTTGCGTGGGGGTGAAAATTAAATAAAAAATGGTAAATCTCATTTAAATTGCTAACTATAAAGAAAAAAAAAAAGAAAAGGAAATACACGGATGATTAAAAAGATTAAAAAGAGATGCCTATATGGGTAAATCTCATTTAATTATTTGATAACGAATTATCAACCTAGCATTTAAAAAGAGATTCCTTTTTTTTTGGTCTTAAATTTTAATTGAAAAAAAAAGTAAACTAAAGAAATAACAATTAATTAAGCTAATTTTGAATTCTTACATTTATGGTTGCCAACTTTCTACAAATTTGAAAAATTAAAATTTTAATTGAAAAAAAGTAAACTAAAGAAATAACAATAAATTAAGCTTATTTTGAATTCTTACATTTATGGTTGCCAACTTTCTACAAATTTGATAAATTAAAATTTGAATACCTTTTATTTAAAGTTTTTTTTTTCTGTATTAAATATAATTATATTATAAATTCATAGTTGCCACTATTTTTCAAAATAAATTTCCCTGACTTTCCCTGACTCTCCCTGACCAATTTTAAAGTTTTCCCTGACCAAATTTAAAAGAAATTAAAATACATAGTAACTCTTTGAGAAACATAACTTAATTTTTGTGACGTCATCATTATGCGCTTATCAAGTGCTAATTAAGTACCCAACAACAAAATTCAGTGCTCGAGTACTTTTCTTGTAAATTAATGCAGTTAGCAGAGCAATCACCGGAAAAAGTTTAAAACGTAAGGAAAAAAGTTTTAGTCTAGTATTTTGGAGCTATTTAAGAGCTCTAGGAATCCGAACAATAATTTCTAAAAAAAATTCTTAAAAACTAGAAGACATGTAACCAGCTATAGTTTTTAGTGATCGAATAAAAATGGATGATAGTATTATATACTAAAAGATAAACAGGATTTAATAACATGTGTACCTACATTTTTTTAAGAAAAAAAAATAGTAGATATGTGTAACGTTTTTTTTTTTTTTTTTTTTTTAATTTCAAGTTGAAAATTAATGTTAAAAAACTATTCATTCAAATATAGTAATTTAAATTTTTTTTTTTCCAAATTAAAATTTTATATATTCTATTTTTTTTATTTAAAAAAAAGCTTGTCAGACGTTTTTTGCAACCGCTGACACCTTTATGACCTGTAATTCATATGGCAAATAGTTTAAAGAAATGAATGGAAAAGAAGCCAAAACTGTTGAAATGACTTTAAAAATCAATTTTTAGGGTTTCAAAAGTGACGCGTACAGAAAAACAAAAATTCAGTGCTCAAAAAATTTTCCCTGACCACTTTCGAAATTCCCTGACTATCCCTGACTTTCCCTGACCAAATTCGCGTTCCCTGACTTTCCCTGATTTTCCCTGACTTTCCAGTCGGGTGGCAACTATGAAATTATATTACCTAAATTTTTGAATTTTCATTTTATTTTATTTTGTATTAAATATTAGTAAAAGCAATAAACATTTTATAAGCCTATACCCACAATTTTGTCGCTCTTTTCTCTTTCCATTTATCGGAATAGATTGACTTTGTAATACCTTGTTCAACTGTTATAGAAAGTTTATTTTTATTTTGCATTCTGCAAATTTTATTTTGAATTTAGATAACATGGAAGCCTAATCTGAAGGTCAGAGGTGGAGGTGAGCCTGGCCCTAAGGAGATGATGGATTAGCAGAATGGGTAATCTTGCTTTAGGGGCTACTGCGCAACATAGAGGATGCATTAGCCATGGTGGTATCTCAGAGATACAAGGGTGGGCCAAAACCTCCGGAGGGCATTCAACACCTTGACCTTCCCCCCCTTATAGGAATCACCTCCTCCCACAATATGGACGAATTCGGGTTTCAGTTTTATATTTTTTTTTGGAACCGATTTTTTTTTTAAATTACCGGCATGAGGTATACGTAACCCCAGTTCAGAGATACGATTGCAAGGACCCCCCCCCCCCCCCGACGAGCTGAGCCGTGCTTTATGCAAGCATGCCACGCAATCGTAGCCTGAACGCCCCCTCCTTTCTGCTGCCAGGATCAGCCTCCTGCTCCTGTACGCAGGGGGTTGTAACGGTGGTAAAGGAAGGAGGGGTAAAAGGGATTCTCAGTCTGACTTTGGAATTTTTTTTGGTTTCCGCCTCTTCGTGGTAGTCAGTTTTTGGGAATCTCTACCGACAACACCTCGGATTTTGTTACAATGTTCACGATCTTGGATGATGTTCACGATCAACCACCTTTTTTCGAGTATACTCGCTTTGTTTCGGGTACTCGAAACTAGTTCCAACTGTTCACGAGTAATTTTGTTCGTGGGTGTGAAGTCAAACGACACAAACGAGTTCGACCAGTTTGTTTGAGTTTTCTCGTGAGTATTTTTATTTGTGAATAAAATGACTTGCGAGTATAGAGGCAGAACGATCGAGTATAAACGAACATAAGGAAAAATAGAGAATTGTTCGAACAAAGTCGAACATATTCATTTTAATCTCTGGTACCTACATATATAATATGAAATAAATTGTCTTGTGGAAATGAGAGTACATGTACATCAAAACAAAAATTAAAAAAACGTCTCTCTGGCCACAAGTCAGACATCAACAGCAGGAGTTTGCAGAAAATAGCGCTCTGCATTGTTTACAATAGAAACATAAACCGGATTTCGACAGAGTGAAAGTTTTGCAAACGAAGAAGAATCATGCAAAGAGATACTTTGCTGAGATGCTGCACACAGTGGACCTTTCAAATAGTGGCTATTGACGCTTCTTCAAAATCTTGCGACTTTTTCTCTGATGTAAATGGGATTGTTGATCTGGATTTTTATGCGATTAAAAGTAATCCATTTTTTAAATATTCCCGACGTTTCGTTGGGTACTTTCCAACATTTTCAAGAGATTTTCTTTATTGCACTATTAAGTTACATTTTTTTGTAGTCATTAAGAAATTGGAAATTTACATATATATATTTCACTATTTTATAATTTGAGACGAAAAAAAAAATGTAAGGCACAGATGTCTTTTTGTTGAAATTATCTTTCCAACCTTTTATTGAAATAACTATTTTTTTTATTTTTTTTTTTACTTTTAATTTTATTTTAATAATTTGGCCGACGCGTTTCGTTATGTTAGGATATCCTCAGGGCACTACCTAGTTATACATTTAAAATGAGAGTTGAACAAAACTCAAGTACACAACATGAAGTCAAGAAGTAAAAACAATAAATTAATGAATTTTTACATTTAACGTCTAAATGTTTTTTTTAACGTTTTTTTAACGAAAACAGTAACTTTATTTAAATATTTTGTGTCTCTTTATTTCAAGAATGTCGTACGTGTCAAATACGCGTCCTTAAGGTAGAAAGTGTAGGAGTTCTATAATCGATAGAACAAACATGTCCATAGTCTTTGAGATGTTGTGAGAAGCCTGAAGATGGGTCCGATAGCATTGAATGTTCGATAAAACGTGTCTTTAAGGTCCTAGCTGTCTTACCAATATATGTGAACTCGTATTCTTTGCTTTTAATTTTGTATATTCCACTTTTTTTTTATTTTGTCCGTGCGTCTTTTGTTTTTATTGTTACATAGGGATTTCCGTAGGGTATGATTACTAAAGAAAGCTGGTTTGATTTTTGTGAACTGAATGTTTTCACCAACTTTGTTTAAAATTTCATTTTGGAAGTTAATGAGTTTCCGGAAACTCAGCTCCAAATGATGAAAACGACGATCCCATTGATAAGCCTGACGTTTGAGTTAAAAATGTTCCATTAATTGGGACATTGTTTTAATTGAACTTATATATTTAAAAAATATTTTTGATACTGAAAGCAATAAATCATACTAAGTATACAAATAAATGTTATTCAATAATTATCTAAACAAAAATGTATTTTATTTTTAGTATCAACTGAAAACTGATTTCGTTTGATTTTCCTATCTTTTAAAAAATTTCAAAATGCGACCTTTTTTATCCCGTGACCCCTTTTTATACGACCTTTTCAAAATTCTCAGCGGCAACACTGGCTGCACATTATCAACGCTGACAATGCAGTCAACAGAAAATCTGATTGCGAAATATAGCGTATATAGTCAGCTGATCAAGAGACCTAACAATTTTGGTTGATCAAAGTAAATCTGACTGCGTGCGAGAATGAGGGTGTTGATGACTCAATGTGTGCGAGAATGAGGGTGTTGATGACGCAGCTCTTTATCTTCTTTCTTTTTTAATATTCTCTACATTTTTGTTTGAAAGAAGTAAATTTATAAATAATTGTACATGTTAATTCAACTTTACTTATTTGCGAATTTTGTAGTTCAGTTTTGATAAAAAAAATTTGTATGTGGTTTTGTGATACCTGCGGAATTTATAAATAGTGAAATACCTAAGTTCTGTAAGTTAATTTGTTTGACTTTTCACTTTTCTGGTGAACTAATATAAAATGTATTTTTATTTATTTTTATATTTGAATAATAAAAAAAGCCTGATGAGGAACGTAAACACGTTCGAACCGTTGCAAGAATAAACATCTTTTATTGACCTACAGCCCGCTTAAACTCTATTCAACTAAAATTATAGAAACAAAGGTAACGTAAATAAACAACAACTTTGATTATTTGTAACCTCCAAAGAAACCAATAAAAGTTACAGATAATGATTTATTTTTCGCACGAGAACTGTAAATTTTTTACTTATTCCTCATAACTCCAGATGTGTTAGGTTTCAAATAAAAGATTCTAGTTTTGTCTAAACCATGTAGTCCATTACTTTAAACTTCATAATTTTTTCATTCTTTTAATATAAATAGTAATAATATCATCGACAAAGTATGATAACAATCTAATAAATTATATAGTTATAAAATAGTCAGAAAAATAGGGAACTTGATTTTTAGACACAAAGCTAAACTTAAGTATGAACGTTTTATTAACAATGTTTTGTTGGGTTTTTTGATAAACATAAAAAAGTTTAAAAATCAAGAGGCATTTTAAAGTACTTGTTGGTTTTTAAATACAATAGGAAGTTTATATTTAAGTTTTGTTTGTTATTCACGTGGTTCTATGAGAATTATAATTGATTAGTATGAACGAACCGCTGGAGGTACTGCTTTAACTGAATCGTCTAGTGGTGTGTCGATAACATTTCTGTACTTGATTTCTACACTGCCTGTTTCAGGATTGATCCACAGGAGTGTATGTTTGCGCCAATGTTGATCCAATGGTCGTCTTTCTTGTCCTTCAATAGGCTTGCTATAATCCTGAAAAATAGAATGTAATACGATTTTACAAAATTGAAACGAAGTAATGTATAAAAAAAACTTACAAATTCATCTATACGAACTTTGAAATCTTCGCGAGCGTGTGCACCACGAGATTCCTTGCGATTTTCTGCTCCAACAATTGTCATAACTGCATTTGTTAAGAGATTTTGCAGTTCCAAAGTTTCAACAAGATCAGAGTTCCAAACAAGAGATCTGTGATAAAAAATTAATTTGATGTAAAGTAAAATATTATTTTAGTTTTTTTTTTTGTAATAAAAAAAAATTCAACCCTGTTGCCATTGTCAATGATACAGCTTTTGATCATTTAGAATGGTGCAGAACGTTAGGAATTACAAGAAAATTCATAATTACCACAGAAAAGTTGATCAGATTTTTAATAAATTGTGTTTTAATGTACCAAATTTCAATATTTATCAACTATCAATTGATAACTGACAACCGCAATAGTGGTTATTATTTCATAAATTGGCTATCTAGGACGAGAGGAGAATTGTTTAGGCTTACATTTTTTCCTTTCTCGGTACAAAAAAACATGGTTTCAATATTAAAGTATTAATTTTTCGTTCCTTTCGAAAATCTATATTTAAGGGTATGTGTCCCTTGAAAAAATAGGTTGGGATTTTGTCCAAAAAAAAAAAACATAAAATGTAGTACGAAGCTTACGCATATGAATGGGAAATTCGTTAAATATTATTTTTTTTTATGTTTTTTTTTTCTAGAGACAATAGATCGCAATACTGAACACCGTTTTTCTTTTTTTTTATCAATTTATTTTTCCCAACAAAAAAAAAATGGACAAAACTATGAAATATTGAGGAAATTTACAAAGTGGTATAAATCAACTACATACTTGATAAAACTTCTAAAGTATAAAAGGAAACGACGTCAAATGAACTTTTTTACAAAGCCAATAGAAATGTGCATTTACTTTTATTTTTAAATTTTTTTTTAAAGCTTTCACAGAAACTTTTGTGCTTTTCATTTGGAAATTGATACTTACATTTTTTAATTTTCGTCAATATTTTTTTAATCAAAGAATAACATATCCTGAATATAATCTCGGTTTTAAAAATATTTGTTTTCTTGTAGCATTTTTAAAAATGTAGCATTTTTAAAAATGCAGTTCAATATGACACTATTTGCCATGCCGTTCTGAGGGAATGACAGCCAATCCCACATATTTTTTTAACTTTGTTTGGTATTTCGTTTATTAAATTTTGTTTTTAAACACTATTTTTTTTAATTTAAATTTTGGAAAAGTTGTCTATTTTGCGTTTTTAAATAGAAAAAAATTCTTTATCACGCACACAAAGAAGTTTGCTTCAAACAAATGCCATTGGGTGGTGATGCATTCTCTTTCTCCCAGGTCTATTTTACATAAAAAAAAAAGAAGTCATGAGCTCCAATATTTGTTTTGTTGTTTCTTGAGTCTTGACTCTTCATGTTTTTTTTTTCTTCTATGGAAAGTATATACAAACATTCTTCTGTAGATCGTGAAGGATAGCGATCTTTATTTATGTAAAAGAAAAAGACAGAAGTCGTTCAAATATATAGGTCATTTGGTAATGTATGCTCTCTTTTTTTTCGTAAAAACTGTCAAATACACAGCAGCTGTCAGTGTCTGTTACTTGACGTTGGCTAGGAATTTACAAAATATTGATTCAGATTGTCTTCATTCACTTGATGAAGATTCAGATAAGTCCATCAAAATTCGTTCGATATTTTTCAGTATAAAAATTATTTTATAATTAAAAAATTAGAGGGTTCAAAGATTTGTCAATGTTTGACGTCTTGTACAAAAAAGTGACATTTTATACAAAAAGTGGTTCAGTGCGTTTGTTAACTTTTGGACAAGTTCTCCCCCTCTGAGAGTATTTTCTCCTTCTTTCAAAGTTTGACAGGTTTTACACTTTTTTCTTAAAAAAGATACCAAATAGACCTATTATGTATGGTGTGCGTGTATACTTTTTGTTTGTTTATCTTTTGTAAAAATAAATGTAAATATATATGAGATTTTGGTCATTGAGTGTTATGTCGAATTCCTTTCAACCAAAAAAACAATCGATCACTGTGAAATATTTCGATCCCGCTTTCCTTTCAACGAAAAAAAAATCGATCCCTCATGATTTGGGATCGAAATCTTTGATCCCGATTTCAAGAGAGATTTACACCTACAGAAAACACGCAAAACATGCAGTGCTAGTATATGAACGAAATAAAATTCCTACCAAGGATCATAAAAATCCCTTATTTGTATTTTACTTTTAATTGATATTTAGACTCATACGAGGAAAGAAAATTGTTTACTCTTTTGTAAGTTAATAATGTCGCCATGATTTTTTAAAATTTGTTTACCATTTTAAAATTCAGCATTTTATATAGTTTCAAATCTACGACTAAAAAAGTTGTCAGTTTTCTGTCACCTACCTACATTTATACGAAGTCGAATAATGGCACTCTGAAATTACTATTGATTTGGCTCAAAATATTGATTAATTTGAATCTTTTTAATCTTTTGTTATATAATTTACAAAGAAAGCACAATAATTATTGCCAATAAAATTAAAACCTCATTTGTTGGACTATTATCAGTTTTTTTTTAATGTGAAAATACTGGTAGATTTTGGACCATTTAAAACTAAACGGTAAAAAAAAGAAAGTATGATAATTTTATCATTCGTGTAAATTACATCGCAGAAATTGCTTGAAATAACAACAATTGTGTTTCCTTTTTAATAGCTGCGTCACTGGATCACAGAAATTTTTAGTTTTCACAGTTGGTCACATTACCCATAAAATTGACAGATTACAGAATGAAAATTCCATCACTCAATTTGTATTTTGATTATTTTAGGCACTTGCAAATTCCGACCATCTCGAATAAAATCTCGTGCATTGCGGTGATAATTGGGACAAATAAATAATAATTGCGACAGGGAAAAAACAATTCGTTACAACACAAACATTTAAAATAACTTAACTTAATGCACTTTCAATTGTTCAGGTTGCACTTATATTGCATATATTGTATCCTTTCGGATATTGATTTGGGTCAGTCAAAATGCAATATGAGAGCAATTGAGTTGTGCTGAATGGTCAACGCGTGTCGATTTCCGATGGCTGTGCTTGGGTTCTCTATCGGTTGTTTGACAACAAGACAGTGAGTCTTGCAAAAACATTCAAAGGTGTCGTTTTAAATTATAAAATAAATTAGTACAATAGTTTGAAAATACTTATACTTCTAGGAATTTTTCCCTATCCATACTATCAATGGTTTCATTTAGAAAATAGTGCCATATTTGACATGCCATACACACAATTACAAGAAAAAATCAATCCCATTTTGCTTTCCATTCACCACGAAAAATCCGCAATCCCAGATCAAAATCTGTAATGGCAAAAGGAAATCGACATTTACTTTTCTGATAAGAAATGGTGCAAGGTCGTCATTGAAATATTTATTATCATGCTGAAGGATAGTTTTGATTCAATTTTGCGCAATTAGGTAATGAATGTACTAAAAAAATACATTACAAGTGGATGGCGTAAATATAGGTATGTAGGTACAGTTGTGTTCAAAATAATAGTAGTGCGTACGATTCTGATATGTTAAAGATTATAATGGTTTATTCTTAACAAATGTAGTGTATTATTTATAAGAAAATGTATTCACTACTACCGGTTTCAGTCAATTTCGATATTTCTTTTTAAATAGAGCTGTTCAAAATAATAGTAGTGTAATACATTTTGAGGAATTTAAAAAAGATTGCATTCGCATTCTGGCAAACGCATTGTACAGACGTGTGTAAGAGAGCAATATAGTGTTCTGACTGTCAATTTCAACCACGTGTTTTTTATTTTTGTAAGACAATTATTAATTGCTACAATTTATTGTGTTTTTTATTGACCTATTAAATAAACTACCACATAACAAAGATAAACAAAAAAAAAAAAAATGAAAGGGGTACGGACCCCCTAAACCGGTTTATAGAGTTGGACCCTGAAGCCCCTCTTAACCGGTATAACAAAACAAAACGTAAAAAACCAAACGAAGAATTCCCAGAAATTCCAAAAATAATAAGCAACGACGTTAATATCCCTCGTTTTATTATAATTTCGGGAATAGAAAAGGACGGTGATACCTTTAAGCCCCTCGCGTCATACAATTCGTTCCGTATCAATCGTGGTTTGGAATTTATCTCTAGAAATTCTAGAGGTTAAGCCCATGCGGTCTGGCGACCTCTTAGTAAAAGTTTCAAGTCTCCTTGTCGCGGAAAAATTCCTAAAAACGAAATTAATCGACTCAATCCCAGTTAAAATCTCATCCCATACCGCATTAAACTCTGTGCAAGGTAGAATCTTCTCAAAATTCATAGTCGACATACCAGAGGAAGAACTTCTAAACGAACTTAAAAAACACAAAGTTGTCCTCAAAAAAGTCAATAAAGATGATCTTGTTCCAACTGGTGCCGCAATTTTAACATTCGACCTAATTCGACGACCAACTGACATTAAAATTGGTTGGTAAAACTGTAAAGTAGACGAATATATCGCAAACCCTTATGAGATGCATACTCTGCCAGAAGTAAGGCCACACCAAAAAACGTTGCACCAACGCAGCGATCTGCAAAGAGTGCTGCCTCCCCCCACCCCACGCTGTGTGTAACAGAATTTACTGCATCAACTGCAACGACGACACTCACACTTCCTATGACCCAGCATGCCCCTCGTTTCTACGTCACAAATCCGTAAATAAAATAAAAGCTAACCGACGGTGCACTGTTCGAGAAGCCTGGCAAATTTATAACGACAACCCGATTCTACATCAACTACCAGCACCCCAAAAACACCAAGTTGCAAAACCCATCATGGCAGAAATAATCAAAAATAGAATTTCAATTTAACAAATGAAACTACAACTAACCCAACTGCTTTTTCCCAGATTAATATTCAACCCTATACACCTAACCCTAATTTAAGTTCTCATGAAAATACAAAATCTACAACCCAAGATCGTTCATTCTTATAACCCTAAAAAAAATTTACTCAATGCTATACAATCAATCACAGAATCCTCTACACCCCCAACAATAACCACCACTACAACAACAAATAATTCAACAACCCCAATTCCCAACCTCCCAAGAATTTCATCCACACCATCAGTAAGTACAACCAACATCAACACCTCACCCATTACTAATCTTACAAATGACCTCCTACAAAAAAACCTCTACTTCTGTGACAACCCAAGAATGGAAAACGAAGACATCTAAAAACAATATACTAAATTTTCAAAACAAAGACCTCGCTGGTCGGGTGTTGAATCATCTGAGCTCCTCAGGGAGCTCCGTTGTTTCAGCACCAGGGCAGCGGGGTCACATGAATACCAACAACCCAGCTAATCTTCAATCCCCCCATCATCAATATTATTTCAAGGCTATTCAGTGGAATATACAAGGATATATTAACAATTATGACGAGCTAAATATATTAATTAAAGATCAATCGCCTTGTGCCCTATCTCTGCAAGAGACGCATTGTGCGTTTGGATCTTTGCCTACTATACCCAAACCATACACAGCCTACTTTCACAACTCTCTCCAGAACACTAGCAATAAACAAGGTATCGCCATCTTAATTAAAAAGAATATCCCACATAAGCAAGTAAGTATCACTTCCAATATCTTAACCCTAGCAATTGAAACAAACTTGCTCTTTAGATTTACAATGGTAAGCCTCTATATCCACCCAAAACAGACTTTCTCAGTTCACGATCTGGAAATATAGTAAACCAAATCAATACTCCAATTCTGATTACAGGCGACTTTAACTCATGGAACGTTCTCTGGGGCTCCCCCTCAACTAACCACAGGGCTACTATAATAGAAGACTTTTTGTCAAAAGCTAACCTTATACCACTTAACGACGGTTCACCCACACACCTCTCTACACACGGCACCTTTACTCATGTCGACATTACTTGTTGTTCACCTCCAATGGTTCCATATACTTCATGGTCAACACTCGACGATCTTCATAACAGTGACCACTTTCCCATTGTTTGTACTATGGCAAAAAGCCCAAATATTCAACCCTCTCCCCCCTCTCCCAAATTTAAAACTGATTTGGCAGATTGGGATAAATTCCAAGTAACGGTTACAAATTGGCTATCTAACAAAGATTTCTCTCCTAATATAAACAAAGAAGCCGCTAACATTCAGAGAGGTATTCGGACAGCCGCCAATATCTCAATTCCTCAAACACATCCAATTCCAACCAAACATAAAGTACCCTGGTGGAACCCCACTCTAAAATCTCTAAGAGAACAAAAAATGAAAACATGGCAATATTTCAAAAAACACCCTACTCAAACTAACCTCATAGCTTTTAAAAAGTCCAACGCGCAATTTCGTAGGGAAGTTAAATCAAGTAAAGCAAAATGTTTAAGAGAGTTTACTTCATCAATAAACCCCAACAGAACACCCTTAAAAATTTGGAGTACTATCCGTTGTCTTACTGGTAACCCCAACCCCCAAAATATCAAATGTATCGCTTCTCCAAATGGACCCATATCTTCTCCCCTAGACATAAGTAATTTTTTTGCCAAAACCTGGTCTAATCTTTCTGACAATTCAAACTTTTCAGACACATTCAATTCATTGAAAAATAACTATCTTAATCGACTCTCCTTGGATTCAGGACATATCAACGCTTCAGCCAAACATCTGGAGTGCCCAATTAATGACGTTGAGCTTGACCTTTGTTTTGAAACATTAAAAGGAAAAACACCGAGTAGGGATCGCATATCTTACCCAATGTTAAAAAATCTGCCATCGCCAATCAAAGCTAGACTCCTTCGCTTATACAATAACATATTTCAAACTGGTATTATACCACAGAATTGGAAATCGGCCACAGTGATCCCTATAACAAAACCAAAAAAACCAATCGACTCCGTTGACGGGTACCGTCCCATATCGCTCATTCCCTGTACGTCCAAAGCACTGGAAAAAATTATTGCCAAACGACTTCTGTGGTTCATAGAATCCCAAAAATTGACCAGCATTAATCAAGTAGCTTTTAAACCTGGTAGAGGTTTTTCCGATGCTCTACTACATATCCAACGCTCTATCCGCTCGCAATCAAGTCACCTTGCTATCATTAGATTTTTAAAAAGCCTTCGATAGGATCGGGATCCACCTAATATTGGGAAAATTAAGATGTTGGGGTGTTGGTCCTAAGATGTATAATTACATCCAATCCTTCCTTTCCAATAGACAAATCTCGATAAAAGTTAACAATACCCTTTCCTCATCCTTCTCAAAAACGGCATCCCACAAGGATCTCCTTTATCTGTGATATTATTCATAATCGCGTTTGATGAAATTAGTACAATTATTGGAAAATATAAAATCTTAGACCACTGCATATACGCAGACGATATTTACATACTCTGTAGAATTAACGATCTTAATAAAGTAAAAATTACTCTTTCTAATGTAACAAACGATATTTTAAATTGGTGCTCCACTTCGGGAGCTAAACTTTCTTTAAACAAATGTAAGACACTGCATGTTTGTCGCAAACAATCTTGTCATTTTGAATTGAATTTAAATAACGTCAATATCCAATATGTTAACAATCTTAAAATATTAGAGATTATATAAAATAGTAAATACAGTTGGAAACCCCACTGTTTAGAGCTTAAAATAAGTATAGCTAGCAGGGCCAACATTGTAAGCTACCTGTCAACTAAAAAGCTAAATGTTCACATTAACACCCTCTGTAACATAACAGGATCCTTAGTATTAAGTAAAATTGATTATGGCTTATTCATATATGGGAAATGTCCAAAGACAATAATCAATATTCTTAAAACACCATACCATCATGCAGCCAGAAGAAGAATAAACGCATACCGCACGACACGCATTCAAAATATCATGGCAGAAGCTGGACTACCTACTCTAGAGCAGAGGCAAGAGGATATATTTCCCAAACTTATACCCAAACTCTCCTTCCCCTACGGTTCAATCATCAACAAGGACATTGCCTTGGCAATAAATCACAAAAAAGCAAACGTTTAACCTCAACCATTTCAAAAATTATTCATATTGCAAGAACAATGGATATACCTCTCGAAAGTATGAAGCAGGATAAGCTATCCTCTCCACCCTGGAATATTAAACCAACTTCAGTCCTACTTAATCTGGCCAAGTATCAAAAAAAAGACCAACAACCTCATATTTCGAAAATACTTTCTGGAAATTACAACCAACCTTAAATCTGAGGGTTGGAGTACCATTTTCACAGATGACACAAAATCTAGCCTCAACACCGCTGTTGCAGTTACTTTCGAGAATGGCACACTTTCAAGTAAAGGTATCCTGCCCGATTTTGCATCGATCTTCACTGCCGAAGCACTCGCCATACTTGTAGCAACTAAAAAGCCATCATATTACATAAAAAAAACTATAATATGCTCCGACAGTCCTTCAACTCTCAATGCGGTTATTAACCCTGACCATAGGTCTTATCTCATAAATAACATAAGGGATCTTATAATTCAAAATGAGAAAACACTCAAACTAATGTACCTTTTTAACACATACTCAAAGCTAGACCTCCAAAGACTTGTGAACAGTCTAATAAAAAAAAAGCGGCTTGAATTCTGGCGTTGCTATCAAAATCACTACTCAAAAATAAACACTAACTGCCTCCCTCCACTCTATCCTGCATCCACGTCAAACTCACTCACCACCACCTTTACCCGTCTCCGACTAGGACACACCGCAACAACCCACCAGCACTTGTTAAAAAAGGAAAATCCCAAAAAATAACAACCTAGATATATCCGACTTACTTGGTCAAACGGCATGCAACATCTCCGCACAATTTAATACCACCCTTCCCTCCAATGAAACAGTCTACTCAATACTCAACACATTCAATCAAAATATCATCTCTAAAATCTTCAACTTTTTCAACGACGCCAAACTTATCATATAAATTTAACTATTTTATCATTATCTTAATTTATATTCTATTGTTCCACAAATATCTTTAAGAAAACAAAGGGCTGGAAGTGTTAGTGGCTAGGTCCATATGTATTATTTTCATTTTAATTCAATTATGTGTAAATAAATAATAATAATAAAAAAGATTGAAAATTTAAACAATTATTTTTTTTGCTAAAAAGTTGGTAAAACCATCATTTTTATAAAATAAAAAAAAAACAGACTTTTCATCTTAATATTTGATAAAGTAGATAGAAAAAGCTAGTGCAACTAGTGCAAAAACAGATTTAATAAGAAAATTAAAAAAAGGAAGAAATTCAAAGCAAAGCCATAAAGTTAAACTAGGGTCCCGAAAACCGCGGAAGAAAGAGAAAAACGACCGCCTTAGACGACAAGTGAATTGTCCGGTATAGCTAGTTCAGTTCTGCCTCGTCGTGTGGGATCCAAAAGGTCATAAATTAAGATGCTATGGCTGTGACTATTAACGGACATTTAGAAAAAGATCTCCAAGAATGAAGCTCCCATAAAGTGCCGCTATTGAAGAAGAAACATCCTCAAAAGCGTCTCCAGTTTGTCAAAGATAATACTGACTGACCAGTTGAGCAATTGCGTAATATTTTGTGAAAAGATGTGAGAACGTTTATTCTTTTTGGTGGTTGCCGGCAATACGATTGCCGTCATTCCAACACTTAGGCCGGTATTCACCTCGTAACTTATGAGCCTCATAAACCTATTCACCAAGCAATAATAAGTGGATATTTATGAGCGCTCATAAAAGTTATGAGTGGTCCCGACCACTCATAACTTATGAGTGCTCTCTTCAAAAAATATTCCGACATTTTCGAAACTACTTCCACAACCACCACCCCCACTTAACACAAACATCTCCATCGCTACCATCCCATCTACCGAAAAAAGTTTGATTTTAAAGTTTGGGAGTGCCTGGTTGGCAGAGAGTGGCTTATTTTTTCGAAATTCGAAACATATTTGTGAGTGGTTGGTGAATACCCCAAAGTTATGAGCCTCATAAACTTATGAGGCTCATATGAGCGCTCGGGGAATACAGGCCTTAATATCACCCAAAATAAACGACAAAAACAGTCAAAACGGAGGGTCAAAAATATTGTTTTGGTCATTTCTATTTGTGTTATGGGATAGGGCCAGTACATGCATTTGACGGTGTTTTGGATCAACACGTCTATGTGGATATTTAAAATAGGACTATGCTACCTTACGCTGAATATCAAACGCCTTTAGATTGGGTCTTTGGGTCAGGACAATGACCCAATAAATACGAGCAGGGTGTCTAAAGAATGGTTTCGGGTCAATGGTATTGGTGTTATGGCTTGATTCGCAGAATCACCTGACCTCAAACCCATAGAAAATATGTAGGGAGATATTAACGGACATTTCAGTGAATAACCACGATCATTGCAAGGTTGTAAAGGATATCTGGGCAAAAATACGAAGTGAGCGTTGCCAGTTGTAAATGGATTCTATGCAACGTCGGTGTAAGGGTTGTTATTGATAATAAGTGTTCACAACAAAATATTAACCCTAATTTAATTTTCTAATGTATTTTTTTTTTTTTTTGACTTTTCTATCATTTTTGTTAAATCTTTAAAATACTACTATTTTTTGAACAGGATATTTCACGTATTAATTTAGATTTAAGCCTGTTTCATTTTTCCATTGGAATATAACTAAATATGAATTACATCTAAAATATGAAAGGATGTAAGCGTTTTGTATTAAAATAAAGTTAATCCAAAGTTAGCTTAACATAGCACTTTTATAAACATTTTTTTCATTCAATCAAACGCACTACGATTTTTTTGAACACAGCTGTAAGTTAAGTTAAGTTAAGTTTATTGACTTATTAAAATAATAAATATTAATTTACAGTTTTGTTTTTTGACAAAAAAGTCTATTGGTTTGGCCAAGGGCCGTCTACCAGACTGACATAATTTGTGTTTTCTAACATTAATTTAATAATATTTACAAAATAGCATTTTTCTAAAAGTTTCGTTTACAATACATGTTCGATAGTGTAGAGTTTTTACAATGAAGTTATAAAGTACGTCCCAACCCCGTGCTCCAATTAGAATACTCCTTCAAGACTGGACAGACAGCAATAAAGTGGAACACGTCTTCTCGTTCATTACGGTTGTATAAAGTACATAGGATAGGCAAGTCAGGGCGGTGCGGTGTATAATTAAGATTTAATACTTCTCCTCTTAACCAAAAGATTATACTTATCATTTCTGTTGAATGGTTTGCTAAAAAGTAAGTTTTTTCCTTCAAGCATTTTACTAATCTATTAAAATCTAATGTACTGTGGTATACTCTATACAATGAATTCTGGGCTTCTTGCATGAAATTATCATACAATCTGTTTCCTATTTTCTTCAGCTAGTCATCCTGTTTTGGTTTAAAGGATTCCGGTTCTGCACTCCTCCAGCATTCCTCCAGTTGACATTAAATGTTTAATGTTATTTTTTTTTGGTATTCTTTGTTCATGCATTGCCAAGACTCTTAAGCCTAGTACATAATTCCTCGTGAAGTGAATAACCATCAGTGGAGAAAGTGAATGTTTAACACAATTTGCTTGACTTTTGCAGGTTTTATGGTCAAATTGTCAAAGCTTCACCAAAAATCAAAGAGTTCCCGTACATTTTGCGCGTGAATATGGTTCACCGCTCGTGAACGCAAACTCTCCACTTTTTGTCATGGCTTCAGGAGCACGCTCACGGGTGAACAAAAATGCAAATTTGTATGGATTCACGACATGATTCACAAGTATGTACTAGGCTTTACTATGTAGTTGAAGTGAAGCTTGAGTGTGTTCAAAAACATAGGAGACATACCAGTCTCTAGGTAAAGCATATAATTTGGTGAGTTGCTCGGTAGTCTAAAGAATCTCTTAGTGAAGTAACGGAGCAGCTTTTCAACGACTTCAAAGGATTTGTATCCACAGGCTTGTGCTCCATAAAGGAGAATGGCAGTTGCACGAAATATGGCTTGTTTTGAGGTATGTGAAATACTTTTCTTTTGTATACAGCTGCCCCAGACAGAACAGATGGCTCGCTTTGATTCAGCAAGTTTGACATTATTATTATCACTCCCAGATATTTATATTCCTTTACTATTTCTATTTCTTCTCCTTGAAACATCCATTTTTCCCTCCGTGAATATCTCCCTCCACAACGCCTAAGAATCATCATTTTGGATTTCTCCAGGTTAACTGTTAGGTTTCATCTTTTACAGTCAACCAATGGACCAATTTGGTCCACAGTCGAATATTCTCTCCTAAAACCAGCTTGGAACTCCTGCAAAATCAGTTTGTTTTCAACTCACTGAATAAGTCTTTTATTAAGCAACGATATACCCCTATAATTAGCTGGGTTTCCATATTCTCCTTTTTTGTGTAGCGGATATATTATTGATTTGAGAAAGGTCTCAGGAACTTCAGCTGATTCAAAAACTCTGTTGAATGTTGATGTGAGTAGTGTTTTAAAATCTGGTGTACAATTTTTTTTGTAGAATTCAAACGAGATACCGTCCTCTCCTGGTGCTTTATTATGTTTTGAACTATAAATGGCTTCTTCTACTTCAATCAGAGAGATTGGATAGTCTTAGTATTCATCCAATATAAGAGGCGCTGCGTATAGAATCGGAAGTGAAAATTTTTCAGTGTTGAGGAGCTGCATAAAGTGCGCTTTAAGATGTTCTGCAGGAAGTTCATGGGGAACAGCATTTCTTTTGCCTGTAATCCCTTTAACTGCTTTCCAAAACTCTGCTGAGGACTTGGCAGTATTGATGTACTCTATATTTCTTTGATCAAGTTTTTTTCTTGGCTGCACATATATTTTTATATGTTTTATTAGCCGTTGCGTAGTTTGCTTGAAAAAAGTTGTTGCTGGTTTTCCGAAACAATCGTAGAAATGCAAAAGAAATACCTCTTGCTCTTCTACATTCATCATCAAACCACTTTTGTTTATATTTTTTACTATTCGTATTCAAACTGTTATATTTTGGAACTGCATTCTTTATTATTTCCGCTAACTTCTCGACTTCAATAACTACTGTGGATACTCTCGAGACACCAAAAAGCTCAATCTGCATGTTTAAATTTCACTATCTCTATCTCTCCATATGATTTTTGGAATTGGTTCTATCTGTGAAATATTCACCTCATCAAGACTTCCAGGAACTTTAAACAATACCTCTAAAGGCATGTGGTCTAAAAAAATTTTCGTAGCTACCTGAAATTCACTGAAATATCCAAACCAGTTTCCAGACAAAAAACAGTAATCGATACCCGAACTAGCTGATCCTCTAATAAAAGTGTATTCTCCAGGAGAGTCTCCTTTGCAGCTTCCATTAAGTACTTTACAGTCAAAAGCGTCAGCCAACTCCAAAATTTTAGCACCCTTAGCATCAATTGTGTCATATTTAGATTTGCGAATGGGATATATTGTTGGCGTATCCATTCCAGAGGCAAAGTTATTTTGTGACAAACCGATCCTTCCATTAAAATCCCCAATTAGCCTAAGGTCTGTTGCTCCCAGGATATTTAACGAATCCCGTAACTTATCAAAATCAAGTTGCCTGTGACTGCAATTTAAGTAAACAGGTATAATGTGATGAGTTATTCCATGGATTTTCAGCTCAAGAATACATGTTTCTTCAATTTTGTTCAGTTTAATCTGGACTCCATTTAACTGTTTTTGATATCCAAAAATTTCTCCCCCGCTTCCTCTTCCAAAGAGGTGCGTTTTAACAGCTGGTATATATTCTAATTTATAGCTAGCAAACATATTCATAAACCTATTTTCTTCATTTTCTAAAACATGTGTTTCAAACAAAACAAAAACATCGAATTGATTTGTATAATTAAAGAAATCTACATATAAAAATTTGTTTTTAAGCCCTGCAACATTATAACTTAATGTTTTTAATGTTGAAAGCTTAGACGTTGTCTGATGACGGGAACATATCAATGGCCGCGTTCAGGTTTCACAAGAATAGCCTATCTTCGATACTCGAGTATACAGGGGGGTGATTCCGTAACTCGATTATCGTCAGACGATATCGTTTGAGCGATTGTGGTATCCTAAATTGGTACTAATTGGTGATATACTAAATTGGTATCGTCTTGAATTAATTTAGAAGTTTTTAGGTACTGTAGTTGAACAATTGAGTTTCCATTGAAAATTGAAATTTTGTATCGTTATCTGTGGAATTAACTAATTGAGTTTCAAATGTTTCGGCGAAGCAATATTCTTATTGTAGAGAGTGAAAATGCACAACATTTGTATACATTATAATGTTGAAAGTAACAACATTGTGTCAACATTGTCAACATTAATTGCTGTTCGGCAATTTGGTTTCGCTTTTCAAGCAACTCAAGTACTGTGCTTTGGAACACTGCACTTTGTTCATTCCTTTCGCTTATATCCGCTGGCCAATTCGGGATGTTCATCCATTAAGGTCGTTAAAATCGCAATTTAAAATTGCGTGACTGCCCTATTAAGTATTTGAATTTATATTAATTTGTAATAATATAACGAAAATAAAATTTACATTTTAAAATAATTTCCTTTTAGTTCCAATCGGCACCAAACACAAAACAAAAACACTAAAAATTTATTTTATTCACAATTATGAAACCCAATTTGATTTTTCAACAACAGTTTGAGGGTTTCTGAGATACAATCTCTTTTTTTCGGTCGTTTCGTCTTTTTGACAGCTTGCAGAAAAGTATGGATTTGTTGCTTCATTCCCCCTACATTCCTACACCCCGCACCCGAGCTGTCAAAAAGACAAAAAGAAAAACAACTGAAAAAACGAGTCGTGTAATCAGCGTCAAAGAGATAGAAAACTGAAAAAAATGTCTGGAACGGTTTTCGCAATAAATTGGACTACTTTTTAAACGTCAAAAAATATATTCGACTATGGTTGCCGTAGATCAGTGATAAATCTTAATCAAAATTTTTAAGTATCACATCCCAAGAAAATAAAATATTAACAGAGAATAAACGTACAAGCTAACATCAAGTATATTAATATACAAACAAACAAATCTTTAATTATACATTAAATTATGAAGCTTAAGCGTGTTTTCTTCAAGTAGTACTGTATAATATAAGTAATACTCAATTGTCAATTTTAAATTTTCTTTTTAAGAAAAAGTTTTGCTTATTAACGTAAATTTTTTGTAATTAGTTGATTAGTTAAAAGATTAATAAAATAAAAAAAAGTATGCTTATCTTTCAAAACTTAAATTCAAAATAAAATTAACACTTGGGCAACCCTTGTCCGACATTGATATTTGTACTCAACTGACAAATTACGTCATCTGACATACGGCAACCAGGCATTTGACATCCAGCCGAGAAATAGCCAGAAGAAATTCCACGGACTAAAACTGGCAAGAAGGGGAAATGTTTTATTCTCTCGAGCGCACTCTCTTTTGTAAGAATTAGCACAACTTTTGAGGTCTGGAACGACTTCGGACTAAAAATGCCTAAATCTGGCAGTCTGAAACTGGGTATGGAACAGACTTATTGTTATCTTTTGTTGTTATTTTAATTGCATTCAATAAACAAGCCGGGATTGTTCCTAAAAGAATATTTAATGCTTCCAAACCATCTTGCATGCCACATCTCAGACCTTCAGCCATACCCCAAGTAAACACTTTCCCGGATACCAATAATCTATCATCTCTCAAATTGATTTTCATGTTTGGGTTCTTCAAATCTCGTAGAACTTTCATGACAGCCACCAACCTGCTTCTTCTTTGGCGAACATTGCCAGGCAAATCCCTATGGATACTTATATTTGCCCCTTTGAGACGTTTTGTGTTACGAAGGATATCGAGAGCTATGCTGCGGGACCTAGTTTTGATAGCTATAATAGCGTTGCGTGCATCCTGACCATTCACTCTGTAAGCAGACTCAATGGCATCATCAGCTCCTGTACTTCCCAATAGGCCAGTGCAAACAAATTTTGCTTTCACAACTGGATCTACATTAGCCTCTGTTGGGATATGAACGATCAAATTTTCTTCTGTGCTTTTTTGTACTAGTTTGTCTAATTGGATCTCAAGCATCTTATTTCGTTCCTCCAAGTAAATTACTTTTGCGGATATTTCTTCATGTTTAGTTTTTAAATCAATTAGTTCTGCATACAAAGCGCGAAAATCGGTTTTAGTGACTAGTTCGTTAACAAGTTTCTTATTTTTATCCTCCAAAATTTCTTTCATCTTCCCAACACTGATACCAGTTGCAGCCATAATTAAATTTTTTCCTGCAGTATGTCATTTATTAACTGAAGAATGATCGGGCGAAGTTTTTTCAAGTAGTCTTTTGTGCATGTGTGAGGTTATATTTAAAACGATAGTTTTTTTTTCATAAAATGAGAGTGTTATTAGGTATGACTTACTGAAATTTCTTTTTTTTCTTTTTGAGAAGATAACACTAAGAGTTGTTTTTAAACCCAAACTTTTGCTTTATTTAACTTCTTTCTTACTTAAAAAACTTTTTTATTCGCGGAGCTAATTAAAAACAAACCACTTTGACAGATTTCAAATGTCAATCTCTCACACAGCTGTACATATGTAGTAAGGTACCTATTTTTTGATGCGTCAAAACACTTTAAAATGCGATCACTCCAGAAATCGCCTTTGACTCCAAAAAAGTTTTTTCTTACCTCTCATGAATGTACATCATCAGGCGTGTTTTTTTGCAAGCCCGGGGGGAATTGGTTTAAAGCGGGGATTAGCGACGCCATGACAGTAAAAAACATGGAATTTTCATACAAACTATCGATAACATGTATGCAATTCATGCCGGTAACACGGTTTTTCGGTGCGCTTAAGTTAAGTCCCGAGAATTGATTTTGAGTATAAATCTGAGTTTGTGGGAAATTCGGTTTTGTGAAACTTTCAAATAAGAATTTTTTTTTCGTTTTTCTCCGTCTGTGCTACTTTTTATGAAAAACAGTTTTTTGTTGCATTATTATTATTATCTACAAGTCCTTATACAACATAAATATATACATAGAGCAAATAAATTAGAAGGCATAAACAAAAAAGGAGTTGATCACCCTTATTTTTGAATTGCTCGCAAACCGTTACATTTTCAAAAAAAAAAAAAAAAAAATTTAATCCTTTTTTTTAGAAAATATTTTAATAAACACAATGGTGATATATACAATCAGCGGCACGGAATCTTGGCCACACTTGATTTTTGTTGTAAATCGCCCTCAAATAATTTTTTGTTAATGATTTGATTGTAATTATGTTAAATGTGCATATTTTGATTGTTTGAAATTATTTATTTTTAATAACAATAATTTAAAATTTTACATTTTCTCAGAAAAAAACATTTAAATTAGAAACAGTATAAAAGGAAAATTTACGTATTTTTTTGGGGGGTATGAGAGTGGCAGTATCTTGTCACGTGTGTTCCCTCCTCTTGCCCATACTACAGTCTGCATTCGATCTGGCATACTCTGGATAATGTTTTTAATATCCCTTTGCGATAAGCTCTCCCAAGCGGCCAGTGCAGCATTCCTGAGCTCGTCCAGTGTTTGTAGGGGGTGGGATGAGCACTTTATCTTTCTTTTTAGCATGTCCTAGATATGCTCTATGAGATTCAAATCCGGACTGCACGCGAGCCACTGCAGTTTTTGAATATCAGTGCCTTGAAGGTATTCATATACGCAACGCGCTGCATGTGGTCGTGGTCACCACCACAGAAACTATGGTTTTTCATGGAGGTTCAATTATGGTATGGGAAGGTGTAAGTTCCGAAGGGTGTACGGAGTTGGCCATCGTTGATAGTCGATTAAAAGCAACGCGATACGTTGGGAAGATCCTTGAGGAACACGTCTTACCCTATATGGGGTTCATAGGGTATGATCAGTTCCTCTTTATGCAGCAAAATGCACGACCACATGCAGCGCGTTGCGTATATGAATACCTTCAAGGTACTGATATTCAAAAACTGCAGTCGCTCGCGTGCAGTCCGGATTTGAATCTCATAGAGCATATCTAGGACATGCTAAAAAGAAAGATAAAGTGCTCATCCCACCACTACAAACACTGGACGAGCTCAGGAATGCTGTACTAGCCGCTTGGTAGAGTTTATCGCAAAGGGATATTAAAAACATTATCCAGAGTATGCCAGATCGAATGCAGACTGTAGTATGGCCAAGAGGAGGGAACACACGTGACACGAAACTGACACGTCTCAAACCACCCAAAAAATATACGTAATTTTTCCTTTTATACTGTTTTTAATTTAAATTTTTTTTTCTGAGAAAATGTAAAATTTTAAATTATTGTTATTAAAAATAAAGTAAACCTTGGAATTATCTTAAAAGGGTTTAAAACAATCAAAATATACACATTTAACATAAAAATCAAGTGTGGCCAAGATTCCGTGCCGCTGAGTGTATATATCACCATTGTGTTTATTAAAATATTTTCTAAAAAAAAGGATTAAAATTTTTTTTTTTTTGAAAATGCAACGGTTTGCGAGCAATTCAAAAATAAGGGTGATCAAGCTAAAATTTGTACTCCTTTTTTATTTATACCTTCTAATTTATTTGCTCTATGTATATATTTATGTTGTATAAGGACTTGTAGATAATAATAATAATGCAACAAGAAAGTGTTTTTCATAAAAAGTAGCACAGACGGAGGAAAACGAAAAAAAAAACAAAAAATCTTATTTGAAAGCTTCGCAAAACCGAATTTCCCGCAAACTCAGATTTATACTCAAAATCAACCCCCCTACAATACTGCATTCAAACTTAGACCACTTCAAAACTTTTCTCAGATGGTATGAAAATTACTCCCCATTGCCTGTACAAAATTGTATAGATATTCTTTACTATGTAACTTTTTTCTTAGCGATGACGATGTACATTCATGAGAGGTAGGAAAAAACTTTTTTGGATGCAAATGCGATTTCTGGAGTGATCGCATTTTAAAGTGTTTTGACGCATCAAAAAATAGGTACCTAACTACATATTATCTACCTACATACATACCTATATTTACGCCATCCACTTGATACTTTCCTTGCTTAGTGCAGTGTCTACGTGCATAACTTGTAATGTGTTTTTTTAATACATACATTCATTATTTAGGTGCGCAAAATTGAATCAAAACTATCCTTCAGCACGATAGTAAATATTTCTATGACGACCTTGCCCATTTCTTATCGGAAAAAAAATCTAACACTCAATGACCAAAATCTCGTATATATTTACACACGCAATATGATAGATTTATTTTCGCAAAAGAAACAGAAAAACTTCCAACAGCTAAACCAACAAAAAATATACATACACACCATACGTATAAGATACACAAAATTCAACCAAATCTCCTGCAACGATTCCACGCAAACTTCCACTAAATCTATCTACCCGTTGAAAAAAAACAGAGCATACATATATAGTACCAAATGAACTATGTATTTGAATGATCGCACGATTCACAGAAGAATATGTGTATATACTTTCCATAAAAAAAAACTTGAGGAGTCAAGAAATAACAAAACAAATATTAGAGCTCATGACTTCTTTTTTAGTAAGAACAAGAGAACTGAGAGAAAGAGAATGCATCACCCACAGGGTGATGTTTTCCCGGTTACCACGCTCGATGTAATTTGAAGCGAAACGTTCGGGGTGAGTACTACATTGAGCTAAACATTAAATATTTATAACGCTAAATATTAAATATTTATAACGCGGCTAATCCGAATAATTTAAAAATGTCTTATGTAAACAACCGCGAAAACCTTAAAAGTTATAAAGGTCTTTACTTTTTATAAGCAAATATGAAAGTCTTGCATTTCGTGATTGGCGCTTTTGTCGGTAATGATGAATTAAAAATGCGTTTTTTTTTTAAAGCCCAGATAAAAGTATAGCAACTAAATCGTTATATTTAATAAAATATCTGAGCGCCCTAGACATGAAAATGGGAGTCTAAGAAATGTTGGGTGGGGTCTTCTGCATCCAAGACTAAGCCAAAGATGAGTATGAAACCGGTCTCCAAACAAAATTTTATAGCATTAAGAAATATTTTCTCACTGATAGGAGCTTCCCCTCAGATAACATAATATGGTAATCCAAGACTTTTTCAGTAGGTCCGCTTATCTACCAGATGCACTAAAATAATGCACTTTACCGACAAAGGCCCCAACTACGGCATGCAATACTTTCATATTTGAATATGAAAAGTAAAGACCAATCTAAAAATACCAGTTAATTTTTGCTATCTCTTACACCCAAAAATAGCTGTGGGCTCTTAGGGGCCAGTTATAGCTTTCATTGAAACTCATCATTGAAAATTTTAATTGTTAATTTTGAGGCACTTAAAAAGTGAAATCAGTGATTATTTTAATGCAAATAAAAAGCTGATTACTCAATTATTAATTCTAGTCAAAAAAAATTTAATTTTGGTCCAGCCTATCGCAGGAAATGAAATTCTTTATTTCAATGATTGAACTACCTTATCATTGATCATTGAAATCTTAGAAATCGTTTTATGTGAAAGGTAGGGCCAAAATGAAATATTTTTTTGACTAGAAATAATAATCGAGTCATCAGCTTTTTATTGGCATCAAAATAATCACTGATATCGCTTTTTTAGGGCCTCAAAACTGAAAATTAAAATTTTCAATGATGAGTTTCAATGAAAGCTATAACTGGCCCCTTAGTCTACTTAAAAAAAAAATTAAAATAAAATTAACTGCACATTTCTATTGGCTTTGTAAAAAATTTCATTTAACCTCGTTGTCTTTCATACTTTAGAAGTTTTATCAAGTAGTTTATTTATACCACTTTGTAAATTTCCTCAATATTTCATAGTTTTGTCCAATTTTTTTGGGAATAAATAAATTAATAATAAAAAAAGAAAACGGACATTAGGTAATGAGATATTTTGTCTCTAGAAAAAAATATAGGTAAAAAAAATAATATTTAACGAATTTCCCATTCATATGCGTAAGCATCATACTAAATTTTATGATTTTTTCACTTGCCTGGCGGTTTTGAGGTACAAAGAATTTTTTTATTTTTTTAATCTACACAAGTAATTTGCCTAACATATTTTCTATCGATAACCGTTTGTTTCATCCAAAAATATTTAAAATTGTGAACGTAATACAGTTTAGCGCAAAACCCCAACCTATTTTTTCAAGGGACACATACCCTTAAGTTACATTTGTCAATCAGACCGACTTCAAGCCATGTCTTTATGTGTTAAAACTTTAAAATGAACTCAATAAATCAACATTTTTATTGTACTAAACTCATACCTGTTCCCATAGAGTACGTATTGATACCGAAATTGATAAAAATATAATTCCCGGAACAAATTTTTATAAAATATTTTTATGTTTCGACGATCGACAACACGACGACAGACACCGGCAAATGACAACAAACATGGGAGAATGGGAAAATAGGAAATGTCAAATGAAGAATTTGGCAGATGGCTATATCGTAAAGCGTAGAAAAGTAATAGATTTCTTACGATCTAGGCTCAGAATGCGTTCCAAATGTTGCGAAGCGAAAAAGCTTCCTTGCAGATCTTCTCGGCGCAGCTTTTAGGGGAAAGTCAATTTACGGAATGTTGAAAATTTGACTCGAGAGTGAAGGTTTTCGCTTGAGGAGGTCAATGATCTTGGAAAATGAGAAAAAAAAATAATAAAAGCTTTAACTTCTGCAAACTTTCCAATGCCGGTTGGTGATAGGAAGGGGCAATATTATGTTACTAAAGAACAACTTGCTCTTGCACTAAGCAGTTGAAAGCCTAGACCAATCTATTAAAATTAGATTTCAAAATTCAAATCAAGTAAAAATTTTTTTTTGTTCATATACCTACCTACGGCTTTTAAATATTAATTTTTTTTATAGCAATCGCCATCGAATAGATTTGTTTTATTTTCCAAGTGATTTTTTATTTATAATCCAAGTGGTGAATATAAAGAAAAATAGTGTGAAAACAGTTTGTGAAGGTAATAATGGAAATATGCTTAAACTGTTTTTTTTTTTTGTAAAGAAAATTAAATTTTATTTTAAAGGAAAACTTAAGGCGGTTAGAGAACTTCCAACCGCCATCAATTCTTATCCGAGAAGTTTGTTGGCAGAACATTTCTGTCCAAAAGAACTAAAAATCTATCCAACGGCCAGAAAAAGAACGACCGATTAGAATTCCCAGTGCAGGGACATATATATATATATATTCAAAGAACTAATATATATATCAGCCAACATCAATTGACCGATTTGCCCTCTGGGATATATAGGTAGCTTGGCCTAGGAGGTAGCGGTGTCGATCGTTAATCGAGGGTTCGAAGGTTCGATCCTCCCAAGCACAAAAGCCAAAAACCAAATCTAGTTTTTTTATATATTTTTTTTTGTTTTAAAGTTTAATTTAAAAATTCAAATATTAATATTAAAATTAAAAGTGTTAATTTCGTTAATTGGTTTTCCCGTGTTAGCTGTGAAAAAACAAGTTTACTTTTTTTCTATTAAATCGCGAACCGTAAAAATTTCTCAGTTCGCGTATTATATATATATATATTTAAAAGTGACAAAGTTGCAACAAAGTGCAACAGTACAACAAAAAAGAGGTATTCAACTCTAAATAGAGACCGTTGCAGTGGCCACTACATCTGGATTTTAGAGGTGAGTTTTTTATAATTACCCAAATATATTGTCTAACACTTTTTATTAAAAATATATATATATACAAAAAAAAAAAAATAAATAACACGCGGATCGAGGGGAGGGTTGAATAAGGGGATTAATGCTTAATTAAAGTGAAGATCGAAGTAAAGAAAAGAATAAGGTAAAAAGAGGATTTGAAATCCCAGATTTGTTAATAAATCGAAGACGATTTAATCGATAAAAAAATAAATTTTCTTTAATCGGCAACAGGGTTGCCGACTGGTGAATTAACCTTTTTATTGCAATTGTATAAATAACTTTTTTTTAACTTAAACATAAATCAATCCAAGCATTTCCTTGAATAAATTTTCTATTTTTTTTATTAAATAACATGAAATAAAGTATTTGTAATTATATACCTACACAAAGAAATATGGTTTTAAATACTTATGAATTTTATTGAATGTACCTATTCAGTATGAAGCGTGAGTAAGTACATATGGGGATGAGAGTTCTGGGATGAAGGAGTGATGAGGTGAAGGGGGGAGAAGAAGCCATTTAAAGGGGTTGCTCTGGCGAGAGATGCAACCAGGTAGGGAGGGTTAAGAATAAATTTCTCGCGCATCGATAACACCGGGATGCAAGCTGGCAAATTAAAATTTTTTTGTGGTAGGCTAAAGGTCCAAGAACCACGACCAACGCTGAGCTAAGGGGTTCATATGGCCAGCAAGGACTTAAAGGCAAAACAGCCCGTTACAAAATGGCGCCCGCAACGTGGAGCCCACTATCCTAGGATAGTGCGGCTAAATATTTTTTTTTGAGCCAATTCAGTTTTCTTTTAGTTAGTTTTCAATAGTTTTTTTTTTTCCTTTCTTTAAAATTTTTTTATTTTCAGTAACCTTTCAACATTTTTATAGTTATTTCTTTTTATTTTTCTGATTTTAATATATCGATTTTGGCACACCTTTCTTGTGAGTCCCGGTTACTGGGTGAAATGCACTTGGTACCGCGTTGCCACAAGAAAGATGAAACCATGCAACATAAATATAAATAGATAAAGTGTGGGGATAAAAAGTTCGAGTCTTTGGGTATTAGTATCAAAGATAACCAAATAGCAGGATACCTTAACCCACATTCTAAAATTTAAACAAATATTTGGAAGAGAACTGTTGATGCGAGAGGAGTCTCCAGAGATCCTTCCAGAAAGTTTTTTTTATTATTATTTCTCGAAGTTTGCAGATGCCTTCACTGATGAACGGTTCGTCGGTAGTTGCCCTGTAGATGGAGAGAAAAGTTTATTTTTGTAAATTAATAGATTCAATAGTTAAATTCATTTAGTTTATTTTAATTTTGTTTTGCTCACTTTGTATGGCTCGCAGTACTAAGGCTTCTTCTCCTTCATCGTTTATTATCCTTCTTAAAATCAGAATTCTCATCCTTTATGATTTTATGATATTTTTTTTATTTTGAAATTTGTTTTGAAAATTTTAAAATCCTTTCAAGTGGTTTTGATATTTGGTGAAATTTATACTTTGAAAAATTTACTTTTATTTTATCATTATATATATTGTTTTTATATTTTTTTTTATAATTGGTTTTTGGTTTTATTTGGAATCAACGGTTTTGGGGTTCGAACAAGTTTTTTTTTGTTCGAAATTTTGGTATCACTTTAAACTTTTAACGGCAGTTTACATTTTTTTAGTGGATTTTTTTGGTGGATTTTTTTGTTTTCGGATTTTTCTCTTTTTCGGTTAACAGCTGGCATTGGAGGTTCGGAGCCATATTTTTTTTATTGATTTTTCTTGGAGCGGAGGTTTGTGCTTTCGAGTCGGGGTCAACATTTTTACCGATATTGATTTTTTTTGGTTTAAGTGGGAACGATTTGAGATAGGTTGTTTTTGAAAAGGGCATGAGTAGGCGTCGGATCTCGCTTCACGACGAATTAAGTGTAATTTACGCGCATTCTGAGGCTAGATTCGAGGAATTCTACCAAAGATTCCGAACTACCGTCGATCGCTTCAATTTAGACAATTCCTTCAGTTTTTCTGAAAATTTGAATTCGACAGTTTTGAATTCAACCTCCAACATGTCGAACAATTCTGCAAACGAGGGTGAAGATTTACAGAATGTCCTACAAGATGAGGGTGGTTTAGGAAGTGGAGCTCATGTAGATGGTCACGTAGATAATCAAACAGAAGAACTTGCAGCTAGGATCGAGAGGAGTATGATGGAAAACCAGGTTAGGTTATTTCAACAAATGGATGTGTTTATGATAAATGTGATTAAGAAACTTGAAAATTTACACATACAAGCTCCACCTCAAGTTACTGCACCCAGATGTAGCCAGCCGGATGCTAACACAGGTGCGGTTGGTGGTACAGCATCCGAAGCTTTTCCTCCAACACCTGTACCTAGAAATTCCATCTCCCCATCGGTGTTTAGTGCATCTGAGTTCTGCAGATTGGATAGATGGAACATTAAATATGATGGTAGCGAGAATGTAAGCGATTTTCTTTTCAAAGTTGATAGGATGCAAAAATCTTCATCTTACAGCGATGAAAAGATAACGGCAAATTTTCATATTTTGCTAACGGGTAAAGCCAATAAATGGTTTTGGGCGTTTTTGCGTCGAAATCCAAACGCAAAATTAACTGATGTAAAGACAGGAATGAAAAAAGAGTTTGGTAGATTAGAAAGCGACGTAGAAATATACATGAGACTACTCACGCGTAAGCAAGGTGTCAAGGAATCTTTCGACGACTTTTATTCTGCTATTGTCTTCCTTAACGACCGATTAAAAGAACCTTTTGATGAACGGAAAATTGTTGACGTTATTCGCAATAACGCAAAAGACAAAATAGGTGAGATGTTACTATCAGCTGAGGTAAAAACTCTGGAGCATCTGAGAAATAAGGCTAGAGAAGCCGAAAGGTTCTTGGCAAAGCGAACATCTTTCCAAAAGACGGTTCACGAGATTTCAATTGAAGATCAAGAAGAGATCGAACCGGATGTTGAAGAAATCGCGGCCATATCGGCAAAACGAAAGCCTATTTCAACCGCCAACTACGTGTGTTGGAACTGCGACGAAAAAGGACACGCCTATCATTATTGTCCGTCGCAAACGCGAAATTTATTTTGTTTTCTGTGTGGTGCAAAAGACGTAAACACTGTTCAGTGCGGTAAGCACTCGGGAAACTTGTCGAGGGACGAAAAGAAGAGTGGGGAAATTCGTCCCACAAAAAAGAAGTCCGAGCACCCACAGAATTAAAAATAAAACCAAATTTTGAAGCTAGCGCAAAAGTCCTTGATGAAAATGTCCCAGTTAAGATCTTGGAAAGGGATAATTCTAATAGTTCTCGAAGTCCTCGGTCACATCCTGTTGAAACATATGCGCTAAAGTCCCTTCATGAGCGAAAGCAAAACTACTATAAGGCTCGATCTCGAATTTTCGGGAGTAATAGTGGTTTTGCTAGCGCTCACGTAAAAAAATGTCGACATAGGTATCGTAATCGAAAAAAGATTCAAAAACAGATTGTGGAAACCATTATTTCTTCGAATGCCGATGGCAGGATGTATACGGAGGTCCTATTAAATAATGAGTCAGTTTTGGGCTTGTTAGATAGTGGGGCATCCATATCTGTCTTAGGTAGGGAGTGTTGGGATCTTGTGGAGAGAATTGGAGTGGAAATAAAGCCGTATAAAAACGTTGTACGAACTGCCGACGGCAAGTCTCACGACATCGTTGGATTTTGCGATATCGAGACCAAGTATAATGGCATTACGAAACGTCTTTCTTTCTACCTGATTCCCAACCTCACTCAAAAACTTTATTTGGGGATGAACTTTTGGCGAGACTTCAACCTTATGCCACAAATAAGTGAAATTCAAGCCGATGTCGGTCTCAATGAGGAAGAAGTCAATTTTAAGGAGGAGGCCGAGTTGATAAAACTTACTCCCGAACAAAATTTTCAGCTCGAAAAAACCAAAAAGTTATTTCCTAACTTTGTCGTGCTAGGGCTGGGTAAGACACCTCTTGGTTGTCATGTGATCGACACGGGAAACGCGGTTCCGATCAAATCCCGGCATTATCCATTGTCTCCGGTTCGTCAGGAAGAAGTTTACAAGGAATTGGACCGTATGTTAGGGCTTGGGGTTATCGAGGTTAGTAACTCTCCTTGGAGTTGCCCTGTGGTGTTAGTAAGAAAACCAGGCAAGGTTCGCCTATGTCTGGATTTCCGAAAAGTCAATGCAGTCACCGTTAAGGATGCGTATCCACTGCCTCATATTGAGGGACTACTTAGTCGTATCAAGGATACGCATTTCATCACGGGAATAGACTTGAAAGATGCGTATTGGCAAATACCACTCGATGAAAAGTCTCGAGATAAGACAGCCTTTGCAGTGCCTGGTAGACCTCTTTACCAATTTAAAGTCATGCCTTTCGGTTTGAGCAATGCTGGTCAGACTATGAGTAGGGTCATCGATCAAGTCGTCCCAAGTTCACTTCGTGAAAATGTATTTGTCTATTTAGACGATTTATTAATTTGTACGGCTGATTTCGAATCTCATATTCGGGTCCTTAACGAAGTGGCTGCTTGTCTTCGCAGGGCAAATCTAACTATTAACCTCGATAAAAGCAAGTTCTGCATGCGAGAGATCAAGTATCTCGGATACATTGTCGGCCAAGGTACCTTGAAGACTAATCCTGACAAGATCGAGGCAATGGTTAATTTTCCCGTTCCCACGACCCTAAGACAGGTTAGGAGATTTTTGGGACTTACTGGTTGGTACCGTAGGTTCATTAAGAATTATTCTGATTTGGCAGCTCCTTTAACGGATTGCCTCAAAAAGAAGAAAAAGTTTGAGTTAACACCTGAAGCTCTGGAAGGGTTTAATAGACTGAAGACTGCTCTTTCTTCGGCGCCGGTTTTATCGCAGCCTGATTTCACTAAACCGTTCACTATCCAGTGTGATGCTTCTTCGGAAGGAGTAGGGGGTGTACTTTTTCAATTGGATGAGAACAACAACGAGAGACCGTTAGCATACATGTCGAAGAAGCTTAACAAGGCTCAGAAAAACTACACGGTCACTGAGCAGGAATGTCTTGCAGCAGTCTTGAGCATACGAAAATTTAGGCCCTACGTTGATGGATTACCTTTCAAGGTTATTACAGACCATTCGAGCCTGAAATGGTTGATGTCGATGAAAGAGCTGAATGGAAGACTCGCTCGATGGAGTTTGGAACTCCAAAGTTATGATTTTTCAATAGAGCATCGAAAGGGATCACTCAACGTAGTGCCAGATACCTTGTCTCGTATGGATATGGAAGAGGTTTCTGCGAAAGTGACCGTGGAAGATCATGAGCTCGAGGAGTTTTCTTCGGCATTGATATGTGGTGAGATTGATCTCGACTCCGTTGAATTTGATTCGGAGCAATATACCCAATTGAAAAAGAACATCGATTCTAACCAATCGGCGCTTCCTGACTTAGTTGTATCGGGAAAATTTATATACAAAAGAGTTAGGTTCAGGACTGGTGATGTGAACGAGGAGGATTCTCTATGGCGTCTATGGCTGCCGGAAGCGCTCACTCGCGAATGCATTGAACTGTCTCATAATACCAAGTTAAGTTGTCACAGTGGTTTTGCCAAGACATATGCTCGAATTCGAGACAAATATTATTGGCCTAAAATGGTAACGGACATCAAGGCATTTGTAAGTGAGTGTGAAACTTGTAAGATGGTAAAAGCACCAAACGCGACTCTCCGACCTCCTATTATCAATCAAGTTGTAACAGAAAGGCCTATTCAACGATTGTATATCGACTTCCTAGGACCATATCCACGTACGAAGCGAGGAAACGCGTATATTTTCATTGTATTAGACCACTTCACAAAATTTATTTTCTTGAAAGCTATGTCTAAAGCTACGTCATCAAAAACAGTGCACTTTTTAGAAACAGAAATTTTTCACACTTTCGGCACCCCTGAATCAATTCACTCCGACAACGGACGTCAGTTCGTGTCCCAGGAATTTAAAAACTTCTTGGCGAACTATGGCGTAAAACATGTGCGAACGGCGTTATATGCCCCGCAGGCTAACAATTCTGAGCGAGTCAATCGAAGCGTCTTGAGTAAGCTTAGAGTCTTGATATCAAAAGAGCAAAATGACTGGGATGTGCATCTATCAAGTATAGCATGCTCTTTGCGCTCACATATGCACGATTCTATCGGGTGTCAACCGTATTATGCTCTTTTCGGGCAAAACATGATATCACATGGCTCTACGTATCGGATACTACGCGATTTAAAAGCTCTCGATGACCCTGAATTGTTAGCCCTGCCTAAAGCACTTAAAACGACGTTGGCCAGGCAAAAGTTGTCGGATAATTTACTCAGGGCACACGTTAAGTCAAAGAACACTTACAATTCACGGTCCAAACCGGTGGTGTATCGAGAAGGGCAGGAAGTATTCCATCGAAACTTCGCACAAAGTAATTTTGTCCAGGGTGTTAATGCGAAACTGCTTCCAAAATTCTTAAAATCCCGCGTGCGAAAAGTTATAGGCAACTGCATGTATGAACTGGAAACCAGAGCTGGTAAACCCATAGGCATATTCCACGCCAAGGACATACGTCAGTAAATACCCTGCAACGATACAAAAGAAACACACAAAGAATCGATTTTTAATTGAAAAATATTTGTTTTAACTTATCTGATGTTTTTAACAGCCCGGCTAGTTAAATGGGTTCGCGACCCACGTTTAGAGATGATAACGAGAATATTGAAAATTTTTTTTTATGCTGGCCAATAACCTTAATTTAAATTTATTTTTTTTCCGATTCGTAGAAATATACAGATCGAAACATTTTAAAATACGATAATAGCGTACACAAACAATTTTGAACGATCGATTTTGCTTTATTTATTTATTTTCTCAATTTCGTTTTGCCGACGGCAAAACATCACTTTCGATTGGGTTACATTTCGTTTGTTTACATTTTTTTTTGTTTACATTTTTTTTTTGCTCAGTTTTCATATTTTGTTTATTTTTTATTCACCTTTCGTCTTCGACACCATTCAATTAACGGAACCGTTACCGTTTTGTTAAACACTTTGGCACTAAACACTTTTAAGGAGGGGCTAGTGGGATACGCCCATATTTTTTTTTTTTTTATAACCGAAGGTAATTTATGTTCAATTTTTTTTGTAAATTTTTTTATTTTTATGGCTAAATATTATGTAGTTTTCTTCAATATTGAAGCTTATTTAATTTCCATATTGCACTAGCACAAACACTTAACACATTCGATGTCATAAATCACGAAACTTATAGGGATTTATTAAGGAATTGATTTTTTTTGTTTACACACTGGTATTCCACATTCCTCAAGGCTTCGTATTTTATATTTTCATTTTTTTTACACTCCGACCGTTTATTTTATGCGTGGGTTCATTTGCATATTTCAGATATCGGTATATCTTAAAAAAGCAAAGCCCTGATACCGAAATTGATAAAAATATAATTCCCGGAACAAATTTTTATAAAATATTTTTATGTTTCGACGATCGACAACACGACGACAGACACCGGCAAATGACAACAAACATGGGAGAATGGGAAAATAGGAAATGTCAAATGAAGAATTTGGCAGATGGCTATATCGTAAAGCGTAGAAAAGTAATAGATTTCTTACGATCTAGGCTCAGAATGCGTTCCAAATGTTGCGAAGCGAAAAAGCCTCCTTGCAGATCTTCTCGGCGCAGCTTTTAGGGGAAAGTCAATTTACGGAATGTTGAAAATTTGACTCGAGAGTGAAGGTTTTCGCTTGAGGAGGTCAATGATCTTGGAAAATGAGAAAAAAAAATAATAAAAGCTTTAACTTCTGCAAACTTTCCAATGCCGGTTGGTGATAGGAAGGGGCAATATTATGTTACTAAAGAACAACTTGCTCTTGCACTAAGCAGTTGAAAGCCTAGACCAATCTATTAAAATTAGATTTCAAAATTCAAATCAAGTAAAAATTTTTTTTTGTTCATATACCTACCTACGGCTTTTAAATATTAATTTTTTTTATAGCAATCGCCATCGAATAGATTTGTTTTATTTTCCAAGTGATTTTTTATTTATAATCCAAGTGGTGAATATAAAGAAAAATAGTGTGAAAACAGTTTGTGAAGGTAATAATGGAAATATGCTTAAACTGTTTTTTTTTTTTGTAAAGAAAATTAAATTTTATTTTAAAGGAAAACTTAAGGCGGTTAGAGAACTTCCAACCGCCATCAATTCTTATCCGAGAAGTTTGTTGGCAGAACATTTCTGTCCAAAAGAACTAAAAATCTATCCAACGGCCAGAAAAAGAACGACCGATTAGAATTCCCAGTGCAGGGACATATATATATATATATTCAAAGAACTAATATATATATCAGCCAACATCAATTGACCGATTTGCCCTCTGGGATATATAGGTAGCTTGGCCTAGGAGGTAGCGGTGTCGATCGTTAATCGAGGGTTCGAAGGTTCGATCCTCCCAAGCACAAAAGCCAAAAACCAAATCTAGTTTTTTTATATATATTTTTTTGTTTTAAAGTTTAATTTAAAAATTCAAATATTAATATTAAAATTAAAAGTGTTAATTTCGTTAATTGGTTTTCCCGTGTTAGCTGTGAAAAAACAAGTTTACTTTTTTTCTATTAAATCGCGAACCGTAAAAATTTCTCAGTTCGCGTATTATATATATATATATTTAAAAGTGACAAAGTTGCAACAAAGTGCAACAGTACAACAAAAAAGAGGTATTCAACTCTAAATAGAGACCGTTGCAGTGGCCACTACATCTGGATTTTAGAGGTGAGTTTTTTATAATTACCCAAATATATTGTCTAACACTTTTTATTAAAAATATATATATATACAAAAAAAAAAAATAAATAACACGCGGATCGAGGGGAGGGTTGAATAAGGGGATTAATGCTTAATTAAAGTGAAGATCGAAGTAAAGAAAAGAATAAGGTAAAAAGAGGATTTGAAATCCCAGATTTGTTAATAAATCGAAGACGATTTAATCGATAAAAAAATAAATTTTCTTTAATCGGCAACAGGGTTGCCGACTGGTGAATTAACCTTTTTATTGCAATTGTATAAATAACTTTTTTTTAACTTAAACATAAATCAATCCAAGCATTTCCTTGAATAAATTTTCTATTTTTTTTATTAAATAACATGAAATAAAGTATTTGTAATTATATACCTACACAAAGAAATATGGTTTTAAATACTTATGAATTTTATTGAATGTACTTATTCAGTATGAAGCGTGAGTAAGTACATATGGGGATGAGAGTTCTGGGATGAAGGAGTGATGAGGTGAAGGGGGGAGAAGAAGCCATTTAAAGGGGTTGCTCTGGCGAGAGATGCAACCAGGTAGGGAGGGTTAAGAATAAATTTCTCGCGCATCGATAACACCGGGATGCAAGCTGGCAAATTAAAATTTTTTTGTGGTAGGCTAAAGGTCCAAGAACCACGACCAACGCTGAGCTAAGGGGTTCATATGGCCAGCAAGGACTTAAAGGCAAAACAGCCCGTTACAGTATATTATCTAGAGAACCGACTTAAGGGGTTTGTTCTCTTTCGACCTACAAGCTGCTAGAACACTGAAATCTACTTTTGCATAAGCATGTATTAGTGGTCCCGTGCATTTTAAATGGGACCCGATGCCCCCACTACATTTGAGCATAGGAGACACCCTCAGTTTGAAATATGGTGGATTATGCGCTCAGATATTTAAAATAACAGTCCGTTAAATTCAAAAATTAAATTAATTTTTTACGTTTTGATTTTTATCTTTTTGACGGATGCTTTAAAAAATCTCAAAATCATACAGATGATAGATATTGGTTATCTACTTGTTTTGTAAAATTTTTAGATTTTTCGAAATTTTTTAACAAAGATATTGACATATTTCTGTTGTTTTATTTATCACCTCATAACTCTTAAGTTATTGCATCTATAGGATTAGTTTTTTTTTTAATTTGCATAAGAAAATAGAAAATTAATTTGATATATAATACATAACTGTACACTCTACACAACCTTCACAATAGTTTTTATAGGAAATCAAAAAAAAATAAGGAAAAATTGAAAAAAATGGTGTTGTTGTTCATTGCCAACCGACGTGTTTCAGTGTGAATTGCCCAATTTTTGCTAAAATTGAAAAACACCCGATTTGCGGTCACTTAAAAGCTTATATCTTTGGGTCCAATGGTCGGATTTTCAAAATTTAAAATTCAAATTAAAGCCAGAATGACAGTCGAGTACCAGCTATAAAAAAAATTTCAAAACCGTTAAAAATTTCTTACTAAAAAAATTTAATTAATTTTTGGAGAATAATTTTCATCGAGGCAAACGTAACGAAGAAGAAGAATACACAAGTAAAAAAATAAAAAAAGTTTGCTACTAAGAATATACTGGTTGGAGGGAGATAGTAATTCTAAAGACGGTGGAGTGTGTGCAACAAAACAGCATAACCTTGGCAAATTGGGTTCGCATCGGGAAAAAATTTGCTATACATATGTAGGTATGCACGTTTGTGGTAGGTATTTTTCATTCATAATTTGTTAAGGTGTCTTCATATAGTTAGTTTGGTTGGCTGATAACTTTTGTTCTAATAGTCGGATCGTTAAAGTATTAAAATTCAGGTTGAATATCAGGCTACATTCTTTTTACAAAATCATTGCAGAGTAACATAAAAGTATGTTTACAATACAATATGTTTAAGATACCAAATATGTACATATTATTAATTATCATTAATCATTAATTTTGTCTATTAAGGTAGCCATTTATTTTTCTTTCTTTTACAATCTTTAAAGCTGTTGACTATAGTTAATAATCTATTGTAATCTACAGTATGTGTAATACTGTATATGTATTGTAAACATACTTTTATGTTACTCTGCAATGATTTTGTAAAAAATATGTAGCCTGATATTCAACCTGAATTTTAAGACCTCAACCTTAACGATCCGACTATTAGAATAAAAGTTTTCAGCCAACCAAACTAAGCATATGAAGGCACCTTAACAAATAATGAATGAAAAATACCTACCACAAACATGCATATTGCATACCTACATATTATGTATAGCAAATTTTTTCCCGATGCTAACCCAATTTGCCAAGGTTATGCTGTTTTGTTGCACACACTCCACCGTCTTTTGAATAACTATCTCCCTCCAACCAGTATATTCTTAGTAGCAAACTTTTTTTTATTTTTTTTCTTGTATACCTACCTATTCCTCTTCTTCGTTACGTTTGCCTCGATGAAAATTATTCTCCAAAAATTAATTAATTTTTTTAATAAGAAATTTTTAACGGTTTTGAAAATTTTTGTATAGCTGGTACTCGACTTTTGGCTTTAATTTGAATTTTGAAAATCCGACCATTTGAGCTACTGGCACCAATAGTTGTTGTATCAACAATTCACACGTATTCACGGACAGGGAATTTAAGAGACTTTTCTCTCATTGAGCTAAAATAAAATTTGAGGGTGTTTTAGGCAAGAGGGGTACGAGTCGGTTCTCTAGATAATATAGGTACTCTATGCCTGTTCCTAAGAACGGTTTTTTCAAATACTGTAATAACTTTCTTAATGTCAATAGGAATATGCTTATGGATGTGCATAAGACAAGAAGAAGAAGGGGATTTTTAGTCAATGTTGTTCGGTGATATTTTTTAAGGTGGTATAGTTCATCTCGTCATTTAAATCTCGATTTTTAGTAACTGCGTTTTTATCATTTATACTTTTGTTGACTCGCTAGCTAAACCGCTTGCAGGTTCCAATTGAACTCCCTTTTTGTTATTTTATAATTTATATATTATTGTTATAAACAAATACTATATTCGAAATCAAAATAGAGAAAAAAACGAAAGAACTCTTTTGAACCGAATAAACCAGTTAGCTTAACTTAAATTTTAAACAATAGATGCAATGTATTCGGTAAATGAAATGATTGGAAAACAAAAGAAACTTTGTGAAGAAAACGCAAATTATTGTGACCAAAACGAAATGACCTACATATATCGAAATAAAAAAGACGAGATAATAGGCACCCGTTTTAAGGCGCATGTATTTGCCATAGGAAATGTTGCAAGGATGTCGGAAACGACTTCAAAATATACGAGGAGACGAAATCTGCATTCCATTTTTCGTTTTTAATCATTTAGTCTCGACTCTATTTTGTATTCCTTAGACGGAAATAAACGACGACTTAAATAAAAAGCGACATTATCTGTTGTTGTTAATTTAGTTACCAGCACGAGAGCATAATTATGCTTGTTAAATAATACAATTTATAATCTGAATGTTGAAACATTCTTATAGAATGCCCATATTCCTGATGATCTCCAAATCCTTTCAAGGTGTTGTGGTCTAAAAAGTGTTGATATATTTAGTCTCATTAGATAGTTTAAGATGTGTTCATAATTTATTCTATAAAAATTGGAGGCAAGAATATACACTCAATTTTTAGATTTTTCGAAATTTTTTAACAAAGATATTGACATATTTCTGTTGTTTTATTTATCACCTCATAACTCTTAAGTTATTGCATCTATAGGATTAGTTTTTTTTTAATTTGCATAAGAAAATAGAAAATTAATTTGATATATAATACATAACTGTACACTCTACACAACCTTCACAATAGTTTTTATAGGAAATCAAAAAAAAATTACGGAAAAATTGAAAAAAATGGTGTTGTTGTTCATTGCCAACCGACCTACCACAAACATGCATATTGCATACCTACATATTATGTATAGCAAATTTTTTCCCGATGCTAACCCAATTTGCCAAGGTTATGCTGTTTTGTTGCACACACTCCACCGTCTTTTGAATAACTATCTCCCTCCAACCAGTATATTCTTAGTAGCAAACTTTTTTTTATTTTTTTTCTTGTATACCTACCTATTCCTCTTCTTCGTTACGTTTGCCTCGATGAAAATTATTCTCCAAAAATTAATTAATTTTTTTAATAAGAAATTTTTAACGGTTTTGAAAATTTTTGTATAGCTGGTACTCGACTTTTGGCTTTAATTTGAATTTTGAAAATCCGACCATTTGAGCTACTGGCACCAATAGTTGTTGTATCAACAATTCACACGTATTCACGGACAGGGAATTTAAGAGACTTTTCTCTCATTGAGCTAAAATAAAATTTGAGGGTGTTTTAGGCAAGAGGGGTACGAGTCGGTTCTCTAGATAATATAGGTACTCTATGCCTGTTCCTAAGAACGGTTTTTTCAAATACTGTAATAACTTTCTTAATGTCAATAGGAATATGCTTATGGATGTGCATAAGAGCAAGAAGAAGAAGGGGATTTTTAGTCAATGTTGTTCGGTGATATTTTTTAAGGTGGTATAGTTCATCTCGTCATTTAAATCTCGATTTTTAGTAACTGCGTTTTTATCATTTATACTTTTGTTGACTCGCTAGCTAAACCGCTTGCAGGTTCCAATTGAACTCCCTTTTTGTTATTTTATAATTTATATATTATTGTTATAAACAAATACTATATTCGAAATCAAAATAGAGAAAAAAACGAAAGAACTCTTTTGAACCGAATAAACCAGTTAGCTTAACCGAAATTTTAAACAATAGATGCAATGTATTCGGTAAATGAAATGATTGGAAAACAAAAGAAACTTTGTGAAGAAAACGCAAATTATTGTGACCAAAACGAAAAGACCTACATATATCGAAATAAAAAAGACGAGATAATAGGCACCCGTTTTAAGGCGCATGTATTTGCCATAGGAAATGTTGCAAGGATGTCGGAAACGACTTCAAAATATACGAGGAGACGAAATCTGCATTCCATTTTTCGTTTTTAATCATTTAGTCTCGACTCTATTTTGTATTCCTTAGACGGAAATAAACGACGACTTAAATAAAAAGCGACATTATCTGTTGTTGTTAATTTAGTTACCAGCACGAGAGCATAATTATGCTTGTTAAATAATACAATTTATAATCTGAATGTTGAAACATTCTTATAGAATGCCCATATTCCTGATGATCTCCAAATCCTTTCAAGGTGTTGTGGTCTAAAAAGTGTTGATATATTTAGTCTCATTAGATAGTTTAAGATGTGTTCATAATTTATTCTATAAAAATTGGAGGCAAGAATATACACTCAATAAAAATAAAAATCAAAAACCGTTTTACCAAATTTAACAGAAGGTTAGAAGATTGGCTCAACAGTAAAATAATATGTGTTCCTAGAATTGCAAATATTGTTGTGGAATTGTTCCAGGTGAGGAGTGCAACATTAGCTTCTTCACAAATTAAATTGAAACTATCTTTCAGATCTTCAGGATTTGCTCAAATATTTAAATTTTCTCCCAAAAAGTGTTACTATGCACTTTGAATATATTTTAGAAACTTACCTATCTGATACTTTAATGTCTTTGAACTCATTGAAAATGTCTGCCATAACTTTGCATCCCTCTTGAAGTACTGGTCCATCTCGGAACACAGCGGCATGCTTTTGCATTGCCTTCTGCATTTTCAATCTTAAATCAGCTGTGCATATCTTACCGTCAGCATAACGTAATTTATCCAAATTAGCCACTGAAGCTTCTCCGGCATTCTGTAAAAAAATTAAAAATTAATTTCCAAATTCGATAAATTTCAAATAAAATTACATCAGAAAGCGATGGTGCAGGCGCACCAGGTTTGCACTCTTCAGATATGGTCTTAGCACATGCACGACCGAACACAACCAAATCCAATAAAGAATTAGCACCTAAACGGTTAGCTCCATGAACAGACGAAGAAGCTGACTCACCACAGGCATACAATCCAGGTACAACAACGTCTTTTCCATTTTTATCAATTGTTAAAACTTGACCACGATAGTTAGTTGGTACACCACCCATGTTATAGTGAACGGTGGGAAGGACAGGAATAGGCTCACGAGTAACATCAACTCCAGCGAAAATCATAGCAGTTTCAGATATGCCAGGCAACCTCTGGGCTAATTGCTCTGGGGGTAAATGGTGCAATTGCAAATAAACATGATCCTTCTCAGGTCCACAGCCACGACCTTCCATGATTTCAACAGTCATTGACCGTGAAACTACATCACGGGAAGCCAGATCCTTAGCTACTGGGGCATAACGCTCCATGAATCGTTCTCCTTTCGAATTTACCAGGTAGCCACCTTCACCTCTGGAGCCCTCAGTGATGAGGCAGCCAGCTCCATAAATACCAGTCGGATGGAACTGAACGAATTCTAAATCTTGATTTGGAAGGTTTTGACGGGCAACCATGGCAGTACCGTCACCAGTACATGTGTGTGCAGAGGTACAAGAAAAGTAAGTACGACCATAGCCGCCAGTAGCAATAACAGTGTTGTTTGCACGGAAGCGATGAAGTGTTCCATCTTCTAGGCACAATGCAATTACACCACGGCATTCGCCGTTTTCGAACAAGAGATCTAAGGCGAAATATTCGATAAAGTAGTTACAATCATAACTTAATGATTGACCATACAGAGTGTGCAGGAGGGAATGCCCGGTTCTAAAAAAAATCAAATCAGCTTATTAAACCCTTTTCTAAGCAATGTTTTTTTTTAAACTTACCTGTCAGCGACAGCACAACATCTATGTGCCTGACCACCTTTACCGAACTTTAAGCTCTGACCGCCAAAAGCACGTTGATAGATTTTACCATCAGGGGTACGCGAGAATGGCATACCGTAGTTTTCAAGTTCTATTACGGCCTTCGCTGCTTCACGAGTCATAAAATGAATGGCATCTTGATCTCCCAACCAATCGGAACCCTTGATTGTATCGTACATATGCCATTTCCAATCGTCTTCTTCCATATTACCGAGAGCTGCATTTATACCACCTTGTGCGGCAATAGTATGAGACCGAGTAGGAAACAACTTTGTAATTACAGCTGTTTTAAAACCCTCGGCAACCAACCCAAACGCAGCACGAAGGCCAGCACCACCTGCACCTACTACAATGGCATCATATTCATGATCCACGATTGGGTATTCTTTCGAAACGCCTTCGGATTTCGTAACATTTGAAGGACCATGAGTGATATGCAGATTCCGAGAGGTCAACAATGCAGATTGTCTTGTCTAAATATTAAATAAATGTATTTCATTATGCTCTTTATCAAAGAAATTAATTATAATAAATTAAATTTTTATAAACGAACAAGCGAAGAGCCCGGGGAATGTTGTATCACCCTACTACATAGAATCAATAAATATGTTTTATGGCCTCAGATATTTTTTCAAGTAAGCTTAATTAGAAATTTTCAGCCCTTTAGAGTTTTTATATATGTAAGGAGAAAATTCAAAAATAAGAAAAGTACATCAAATACATCATAATGGCATAACAATCATCTTTAATCTGGAAATTGTCTGCATGAACATTTATCTTTTAGTATCCGTCGAAAGGAAAAAATCCAATAAAAGGGGTTAATATTGCATTCAAAACAAAATTTAAACTAAGGCTCTTGGCTTAAATCTGCTGAGTGTGATGGAAGATTAAAAAATAATTTAAAGCAAATTGAATGAAACATTCAGTTTTGATCGTTGTAGAAAATTGAAACTGTATTGCTGGTACATAGTATAACACACAATAAAATATTACACGTAAGCTATTTTCGGGTATTTTATATACGAATAAATCTATGGGTATTAAATTCTTTCTTTAGCAATAATATATTTATCTTCTGCAGAACTGGGTTGTTTAGCTTTCAACCTAGTTCATGGCATAACATAAAAAAAAATATATTATTAGCTGAGTTTGTTGAAAAAGTGAATAAACAGCTCAGCAAATGTTTGCACGCAAACAATAACAACAAAAGTGATTATAATATACTTTGTTATTGTTTATACACAAAACAAAAATTGATTTTTTATTAATTGCGTGTTAAAATTAGCTGAGCTGGCTATTCACTTTTTCAAAACAACAATTATTAAATTAAGATTAGTGCAAAATATGACAAAATGCCAATTTGTTTGCCATATTTTAGCTATTAGTGGCTGTTTAATGCAGTGTCGTGTTAATGACATTATTATAATCCCTCACAAAACTGGTTATTTTACCAGTTTTATTGTGATTATTAATTAAATAAATTTAAACGAAAAATACTATGTGCCAGGAAAGAATGAATTGTGCTGGATTCACACTACAAAATAATGGATACAATCAATTCTTCTATGCACAGAGTTGAATCTATAACAAATTTCAGACTGATATTTTAAAAGCCAGGTGTTACCTAAATCTTGAGTCTTTCGTCACACGGTTTTCATATGTGTCTTACCCATAGCTAAGTAGTATATGTGAAGATGCTGCAGTGTAAAACAAGATTAGGGAGGTAAGAAAAGGAATAAAAGAAGATCCTGCGTAGAAAAAAAAATTTCTAGCAGCTGCTAAATCAAAAATGAATAATCAACAAGTTTCCACAAATAAAAATAAACGAAAACAATACAAAAAAGAACATTTTGAAAGAAATAATCCCGAATAGGTAGAACTTTTTGGTATCTAAAATCACACGATTAATACCCATTCGAGATTTTGTCTTGCACTCAGGAGTCAATTCGGGGACTTGGGATTAACTGAATGTCAAATATAATATAAGTTGATTTTTATCGGTATTGCGAATGTTCATTAGTTGATAGAAATTTCAATCACAAACAAACATTATATCAAGAATTTCTTATCGCCTTTTTTCGAATACTCTTGCAAGTCTCTTAGCCTACTTCAAAATTAAAATTAGATATTAGACAAAGAATACGTTAACATTTGCTTATAAAAGCATCTATACCAACATAACAATTAGTGTATTGAAAGCAAAAATCCTAAAACCATAAAACCGTTTATTAACAAGAAAAATATATACTTAAGTAGGTATATACATCTATATTATTTCAAGAGATAAATCAATCTCCAGCCCATTACTCGGACGTAAAATAATAGGCGATTTCTAGAAATGTTGATTTATTCTATTTGTTTATTAAAAGGTATGTCAGCGGCTGTGACGTAACATTTTTGGGATACATAACAAGATAAAAAGAAAGAGTTTTGCATATTATGTTTAATCGCTATTCGAAGCGGCATCTGAGAACTAAATATTGAAATGTTATCAGTTGTATTTTGTATACAATTTATTTAAACAAGTAACATACACTGGTAGTTTGCCTAATTGTTACAGAATACTTTTTTTTATCGAAATTTCTTTTTCATCAAAAGTTATATAACTACATGGGAATTGCATGTAGACAATCGTGATTATGCTTAGAAACAAGAAATATCTACATCGATACGTCTTTAAATACCTCTTGCCGCAGGAATGTATTTTACTAGATTATCAAACAAAACACGTTTATTTTCCATTGGTGCATATCTTTTTTAGGGTATTTCAAATGTTGTGAAATAGCTTCATCGATTTCCACCCAAACTTACATTTGATTTTTTTAACACCAGCCTGACGAGATTGGTATAGATACGTGTTTGAACAATTTTCTTGTGCTAATAGTTGGGTTAAGAACTGCCTAATTATTGAATTTTTATTGGTATCATTTATTTGAGCAAATAAATGTACCAAAATTTAAATTTTTTGTTTTTTCATAACATTTATTACATAACCATAAGAACGGCACTTAAGAAAAGCAAAATTAATTAAAATCACTAAGGACTAGATGGCTGTGCCAGAAATATTTATCATTAAGTAGTGCACATTTTCAGTGCTTGGATAAATAAAATTCAAAAATTAATAAAAAGATTACCTACCATTGCGGCTGCATTCTTAGCCAAAATCGACGGGAGCCGTATTAAACTCGCCATATCGGCAAAATTTGCACACACTTAAAATCCGAATCAAAAATTGAAAAATAAATATTTTTCACTTCTGACTTTTGTTTTTTTTTATACAACCTACGGTCGCCCTTGTTTCCACAACGATTTTAATGTTCAATTCAACCAAAAACTCGAAACCAGAATAAGCCCAAGCCCCAAAGTGGTAGACAAGACAGCAATCAGAAAAAATTTCGATTCCCAAATAGAAGTCAAAACAAAAACTATTTTGACATAAAAAAACATAGTTGAAGTCAGAATGAATACAATTGGGCTTTTCCACCAGCCGTCAGTTTCAAATAAGCAACAAAAAATAGGAAACAGTTGGTCTGAACCTGGAGAAAGGTAAACAAACGACAAATATTTTTATAATATAGTGCTTGTTTGTTTTCCAATAAAAAAGTATAAAACGATGGTTAAAACGCCAATTTAACAAAAAAACAACTTCAATAACTTATCAAGCTTATTTATATAAACAAAAATCACAGAAAATATTAAAAATCCACATTGCACTGAAAAAGCATTTGTTTACATTTCTCCAAGTATGATATCACATGTTTTGTTTTTGTTGTTTTGAACTGTCAAAATTAGAAAGAGAAAAGACGAAGATAGTTTTTGGAAAAGCCCAATTCTACGCCTTGTAAATCTTCGTCGAGCTGAAATGCGTTTAGTTTGAAACTTAGAATAGAGCTGTGTTTGGTAACGTGAAATTTTTGGAAAAATTGCACAAATTTTCACAATTTTTCACAAATTGTCACAAATTCCTCTTTGTTAACTCGAAAAAGGTGCAACGAGAGAGCGCAATCAGAGAGCAAATTATTTCCCCTCCTTGCAATTTTCTGCTACACAAATTTCTGTGAGCAAGGATTGTAAAAACTGTCAAACACACAGCTGTCAGTGTCTGTCACTTGGCGTCGGCTAGGAATTTATGTGTTCGCCATATTAAATGCAAATCACCACGGCCGAATTGGATTCCTTTGTAAAAAAAATTCATCGCATTTATAAATTTTCAACTATTGCTGCTACACCCACCGCGGTAGAAACATTTTTTGCACCCATTTCAATTTCTCAATTTAAAAATAAAAGATTTAAATTCAAAAGGTTTATCGTCTGTTTGACGTCATTTAAACAAAAGTGACATTTTATACAAAAAGTGGTTCAGTGCGTTTGTTAACTTTTGACAAGTTTTCTCCTTTTTTCAAAGTTTGACAGGTTTTACACCTTTAAAAGTTTCTTAAAAAAGATACCAAACAGACCTAAGAATTGGTCAGTTTGGTAACGTGAAATTTCTTGTGAATTTGCACAAAAGTCCCCTTTCACACGAGGAAACTGAGTTTCCAGCAGCTGTCAGTTTATAGGTGAGAACGGCAAGAAGTAAGAGGGGAAAATGAAATCCCCCCGGTCAACGATTTTTGGAGATTTTTTTGACATTCCTCTTCACATACACAGGAGTGTATGTTCAACCAAGCTACTTTAAAACGAAACAACAATTTCCAGGATTTTGTTTCTTCGTGTGAAAGGTATAAGAGATTTTTAAGGAAATTAAAGGAAAACGTCAAAAAAATCTCCGGCAACTTGTTTCCTCGTGTGAAAGGGGACAAATTTCTATTTTATTTTTTTTTAAAGTAACCAAACAGAAATAAGCCGTTTTTTACTATTAAAATTGATCCATATTGATCATCAAACAACATACATAACAACAACAATTCATGAGCCTGCTCTTTATCGGGTTCACTGTGGGGCTGTTTTATTTTCGCAAGATGATCCATATGGATCATGGCTCATAATAAAAAACAGCTATAGTTACCTTTCACACAAGGAAACAATTTGCTGGAGATTTTTTGACGTTTTCTTTTAATTTCCAATTCCCTTCAATCGTAGACCGTTCATTCCTCTTAACCTAGTGCCCTTGTCTCCTATAAACTGAAAGTTGCCGGAAACTGACAGCAAATTGTGAAATTTTGTGAAAATTTGTGCAAATTCGCAAGAAATTTCACGTTACCAAACAGACCAAATATAAGGAAGAGCATTGTATATAAAACCTATAGTACTATCATGAACAACATTCGATCGTTGCGCCTCTGTCGAGCTAATCTCTATCTATTTTTATATAAAGCAATATGTTAACATATTTTGCTACAATACATCTTCGGAATCGTCAAGAGGTTTGAGAGTAAAGGTAGAACCGCACTAGGCGGAACTGCACTTCAGCGACACCGAGCACACTTTCACATGAAACTGAACGAAACTTCACGTCGCGACACAGTTGGTCAGATTATCAACTTTGTCGCATAGTGTCGCGCCGTGAAGTGCAGTTGTCGCTTAGTGCGATATAGCTCATGCAATTTCATACAAATAAGTCGTGAAGTTCAGTTCCGCTGAAGTGCAGTTCCACCAAGTGCGGTCTTAGCTTAAGAGGCAACGAAGCAGGTTGTGTCGAGTGGCACAACCTTGCAAATTCAGTTTTTCTTTTTTTAAAAACAGTAAAGTAATTATTTTTAAATAATTATTTCATCAAAAGTTGGTACTCTGTGTGGAGCGGTGTCCATCTTGATGGTAACAGGAGCACTGTCCACTGATCTCTATAATATACTGGATAGTGTATCTATACAAAAAACTTGACTCCTTTTGAAGAATTTTGTAACAGTGGCAAGGTACATTTACTTTTATTAACTATTCTAATGTATAAGAGTATAACAAAACATAAATGACAAATTTAACTCATAAACCTCAAAATTAATTTGTGTATTGTGATTTGTGTTGCAACGCAACTTTTCAGCAAGTCTACGAAAATTTTATAAACAATCATAAAATACATAATATTTTTTGGTCAAAGTCAAGTGTATACGTAAAAAAAAGAAAAACAAATCAATTTGAGAAACTAGATATTCGATTTCAAGAGCTAGTGCTACCGGAACACGTCGCTCCGTCCTCGTCGTATCGGCTACCGCCCAGTGTTTATGTGCGTTAAGTTTACTCATACGGGCTCTTAACTCCTTCCTTACTAGCTCCCTAGGATCTGGCGCTACGTCCCCGCGGAATTCATTAACCTCACCTAGGCTTCAAGAAATTTTAATCAATCCAACCAGCCACACGCCTGAGTGATTCAGACGACAAAAATGCAATACAGAATCTTAACAATTACATCTTACACAACAATCCGATCAAAGTGGAAGCGGCAAAGAGCCGTCGTGCCCCCAATACGCCGGCAACCAATTGCTTTGTTGGCAATGTGATGAACAAGACCCGAGCACCGGAGGTGCGAGAACGATTTGAGAAATATGGTACGGTCGTGGAGTGTGACTTTGTGTATTTGTTTACTAGTGTATGGGTTTGTGCATTTGGACAGTGTTAGACACATCCAAGATTTAATTAAAGAATTGAATGGACGTGTGGTCAAAATTTCAATTTCAAGAAATTTCTTAAAAGTAATAGAAATTTCTTGAAATTGGTGGTATATCATTGTCGTTTCGATGGTTGAAATGGTTATAAGTTTTATTTAAAGTCCTCTAAGTAATTATGAAAACCATTTTCAAATCCAACAAATATTCCAAAAAATTTCTATATAAAAGTAATTTTCGGCATTTTTCAGTTTTAAAGCAAATGTCGAAATTACTTTTATATGGAAACTTTTTGAAATATTTGGTCGATTTGAAAATGGTTTTCAGCTAATAGGCGTTTTTCTTTTTTAGCCCCGAGCGGGGCACAGAGCGGGCTCTGAGCGAATAGAGCTCACTCCGAACAGAGCGTGACCTGAGCGCACCGATCTATTTAAGAAACTCAATTGAGCACTGAACTCTCATATCTGTCAAATTACATGAAAATTGTATGAAATTAGCCGCGCTCAGCTTTGTGCTCGATGTGCTCGGTCATTTTTTTCCCAGCTCATCGAGAGAGCCCCGGTCGAGCTCTGAGCTAAAAAAGAAATGCAAGTTGAGAGCTTGGAGCGCTCTGAGTTAAAAAGTACAAAGACAGCTCAGTGCCACGCTCGGGGCTAAAAAAGAAAAACGCCTAATGTGTCGACTATGGATGCTCTCTTGCTGAAAATGCTCGAAGTCAATTTTTATTTGTGTTCCAGGAATAGTGGATAATTCTGAAACACCATTCGTTAAGATAGATGAAGGTTATCATCCGTGCGTAGCAGCAGTCTTGTATGCCCAATAAAATTGTATTTGGTTAATACAATAATTATGTGGAAGTGCTGTTGGTATTAACATAATAGGTGCACTGAATACTACTAACTTTGGCTTACCTTAAGTTTTTTACTATGTTAAAAATTCAAAGGAAATAAATTAAACAATTTTTTTTTTATATTTTTTAAAAAGCGCCTTTTATTTAAGTTTTTTTTCATTTTAATTTTTTTTAATGGTGATTCTTTTTTATCAAATTTTGATAGTCGTTTCTAAAACATCAATTACTGATTTCAAAAAGGTATCAAACATCACTGTACGACTTAAAGTTGGTCAGATACACTCCAAACCGTTTTTGATTATTCTTCATGATGGGAAAAATCAAGAATATTGAAAAAGGTTTTGGAGTGTATCTGTGTATCTGGCCAACGTTAATTCGTACAGAGATAGATGATACCTTTTTGAAATCAGCAATTGATGCTTTAAAAACGAGTATCAAAATTTGTTAAAAAAGAATCACCATTAAAAAAAAAATTACATTTAGGACTCGCATATTGGAACTTGTATGCGTATTTTAAGAGTGCTTTTTTCTAATTAAAACTCTTCTGTAAAATATTTGAATGCTTATTTTAACAGCATTAAGTGCTGATTCCAAAAAGGTATTATCTATCTCTGTATGAATTAACGTTGGCCAGATACACAGATACACTCCAAAACCTTTTTCAATATTCTTGATTTTTCCCATCATGAAGAAAAATCAAAAACGGTTTGGAGTGTATCCGACCAACGGTAAGTCGTACAGCGATGGTTGATACCTTTTTGAAATGACACCCTTGGCCAGAAAAGAAATATGATCTTCGTTAATTGTTTTGGATAGCACCTTTCCCGGTAATTCATATTTAATTTATGGTGCGAAATAAAATCGACAATAAACTTTACTTTTTTTTGTGACTGGCAAAATGTCAAAAAAGAGCCCCGTTTATCAATTTTAGTTTTTAAAGTAATTTGCTGTGCATTTTTTTACGTTGGGTTGTTGTTGCATCAGCTGTTTTGTCACAAGGGATTACAACAACACAAACCTATCCGGATAGCTTTGGATTGATCCCCGAACGCGACCAATGATACAAGACCAGTTGCATCGGATCGGGAATACCCCTACTGTTATACTTTAGAACAGTTAAAAAAAGTAAATGTACCTTGCCACTGTTCTAAAATTCTTCAAAAGGAGTCAAGTTTTTGTATGGATACACTATCCAGTATATTATAGAGATCAGTGGTTTCTACGCACATAAAATCTACCTGTCTCACTGGATGCGCCTTTCAATAAAAGGCCTGTGTAAACAGGCACATAATGACAATTTATTAGGTCTGTTCGCGTACTTGGCCGAAACTGCCAGATTCTACCCTATTAATTTTTTTTATATGAACTTTGACAGTCAATCGGGCTAAAAATGGTAGAAATGGGTAGGTTTGGCAAGTAAACGAACAAGGTTAAGGTAAGTACAGATGATTGTCAGATCTTACAATATTGTCAGAACTTTCAGTGGTCTGACAATAGGTAACAATTAGCTGACAATTGACATATTTCTTACAATGAAAAATTGTCCGTTCACACGGTTGGTAGATTTCTTCCCAATTTTATTGTCAGCTATTTTTTTATCTCTCTTTAACCAACTCATTGGGCCTTACTAATAACCAAACACTAATGTCTTTTAGTAAAGTGCAAGGTTAAAATAAAGTGCGGATCTTAAACGGAATCCTACTAATGACATATTTAACCTTCTCGTTAACAAATCCTCACACTTTCGTTGAATCTACTACAATTTCAATCAAGATGTTGTCAAATAAAATATGTCAAACTTTCTTGGATTTTCAATTTCATTAATTTCGCGTCAACAAAAACAAATATTTAGAAAAATGAGTTCAAGTAACGAATGATATAAATTTATTCAAGGAAATTCGCAAAATTAAAGAAGCAAAATCAAGAAGCGATTCCATCAACAAATGCACGCGGGACTGGGTATATAGAACGCAATTCATAGGAAAGCACTTCTCATAAATTATATATTTTTCATTTATTTGTATGTCATAAATATGTATTAAGTAACAATAAAGGATATGCTAAAAAAAAGCTCTAATTAAAATAATCAGACATTTCATTTTAAAGTTATTACTTCCAAAAAAAAGTAAGAAAAAAAAACAAAAAACTAAAAACAAAGAATCTTGAACTTGGTGTTCGATGGGTTCTTCTTTTCACAACACGCGAATCCGATCTGCGGGATGCATTTAGTGAAGTGTACAGCTTAAAGTTGGATTTCCATGTATTAAATTTTATCGTCTTGCTAGTGAATAACCTGGAGATTAAATTCGTTATTAGTATGCGAATGTTCTGTAATCTGGAGATTTTCGTTTAACTATTTACTAAATTTGGTTATTAGTAAGCCCCATTGACATTTCGAACAATGAAGAAATTGTCAGCAATTGTAAGATGTTTTCAATAAAAACATCTGACAATGACCAATGAGTCTGACAATGTCCTAATCGGCTGACAATTATAAAAATTGTATGTTCAGACGATTGTAAGATACCTGACAATTTTTTGTCAGATTAGGCGTTTTTCTTTTTTAGCCCCGAGCGTGGCACTGAGCTGTCAAAAAGAAAACTATGTTACTTTTTAACTCGGAGCACTCCGAGCTCTCAAATTGCATTTCTTTTTTAGCTCAGAGCTCGACCGGAGCTTGCTCGATGAGCTGGGAAAAAAATGACCGAGCACATCGAGCACAACGCTGAGCGCAGCTAACTTCATACAATTTTCGACAGATTATAAGCATATGAGAGTTCAGTGCTCAATTGAGTTTCTTAAATAGATCGGTGCGCTCAGGTCACGCTCTGTTCGGAGTGAGCTCTATTCGCTCAGAGCCCGCTCTGTGCCCCGCTCAGAGCCAAAAAAGAAAAACGCCAATTGTCGTCTGACAATGACGTGTCTGACAATATTGTCAGACAAAATTGTGTGTTCAGACGATTGTTAGACATTTGGAACAGTTTTTTCACTTGACAGATCTGACAATGTAAGATCTGACAATCGTCTGTACTTAGCTTTATTGTGTGCGGAAAAATGACATTTGAGTTTTATTTGTTTTTTTTTGTTTATCCTTTTCTTACATCAAGGATTTCTCTGATTTTTTGCGTTTTTTTGATTTTGTTTTTGAAATTAGTGAAACTCTCCAAGGAAATTTTCCGTTGTGTTTTCGCAAGCGTTTCGTTGTCTGTTTGGAGATCACAGGAAATTTTCGTTTCGCTTCAGCAGCGTACTAGGCTTAAAAACTGAAAGTTTTTGCCATTTGGGATTTCGATCCGGGATTGCGGATTTTTCGTGGTGAATGGAGAGCAAAATGGAATAGATTTTTTTTTGTAATTGTGTGAGTGTAATGTTAAATATGGCACTATTTTCTTGATGAAACCAGTGATAGTATGGAAAGGGAAAAATTCCTAGAAGCATAGGTATTTTCAAACTAAAGAAGAACATTTTTTTCACTTAAATTAAAGTTATTTTACATATATACAAATGTTTGTGTTTTAAAGAATTGTTTTTTATTTGTCGGCAATTATTATTTATTGTTGTATATTATTTATTTGTACAGATTATCACTGACATTCTGCATGCACGAGATTTTATTCGAGATGGTCGGAATTTGCAAATGCCTAATAGCCTTTTCAAACTCAACCCAAAAACCCGGTTTTCGCGAAAATTTCGGTTTTGGCCAAAAACCTACATCAAAAACACAAGTTTGAACAAACCAAAATTCAGTGATAGAATTACCGGCGTATACTTAGCAGCGAGTTTTCACGGATTTCAAAAATTTTGATGCCAGTAATTAGGTGAACATTTGGTGAAATTTGGTGAATCAATTTTAGAATTTGGTGAATCTTAGTTTAAAAGTTATTAACAATTTAAGGTTCGCGTATAGTTAGCAGCCGATGGAAACAAAAGTAGGCTTTATGGGTATCAATCGACGGGGAATGGTTTTGCGAATTTAGTGAGCCAACTCTCGAATTTAGTGAACAAGTAGTTCACTAAATAATTAACAAAATGTAAAAATAATGACAGTTCTATAAACTATTACAGTTAACAAATTCCGTAACGTAACGCAGTCAAAACTGTCATACATAAACACTAAACTAACACATATAAACAAAATTCTGTCCCAAATTAACGTCAAATTTTTTTCTGTCAAATTAAATCTTAAAGTTGTTGGTTTTTGTTTTCTCTGGCTATTTGTTCATTGTTGTGCTTTACCTAAATAAATTTAAAGAAAGGAATATAAAAGTTCGTCGAATTAATTTCGTAAATACTATATTTTTCATTAGGTTCGTTATTCTGTTCTTGCTACCGATCATTGGTGTTCCGATTGCATGCTTATGTTTAATGTCGAATTCCTTTCAACAAAAGAATCGAATTTTTTTCTAAAAGAATCGATTTTTTTCTGAACAATTCGAATTTTTTCTGTCAAAACAAATCTTGGTAATTTTGCAAGATTCAAGAAAGATTTTACACCGATTTGCACACACACTAGCAAGATTTGAAATTTTTAAAATGTGAAATTGAATGTCGCGGTGTTTTAAGAAAATAAATTGTGTTTTTGGTTGCAACGAATTTTCGGTGAATTTTATAGTGCGTTGCTGTTCAATTAACAATAATAATATTTTCCAAATTAAATATTTTCTGGATATTTCACTTCAAAATTGTTTCTGTCAAGTGCCACACACAATCACAAAAAAAAATCGATTCTTTTCGTTTTTTCGTATTCCTTTCAACGACAGAAAAAATTCGATTCTTTTTAGAAAAAAATTCGATTCTTTTGTTGAAAGAAATTCGACATAAGTTTTTTTTTTTAATTTTTCTTTTAAAAACATAATTTTATGTAGTTCTCTATTTTTACAGAATCCTTGTACATCGGAAAGAGCTCAGTTAATACTCCATTGCATCTTGCTGCCATAAGTGGTCGACTGGAAATTGTCGAAATTCTTCTAAACAATTAAGGAGCTAATATACATGCAATAAACGAATATGGTGCAACAGCACTTCAAGCTGCGGTCTTTCGAAATAAATTGGACGTAGTTGAACTTCTTCTTCATCGAGGTGCTTCTTTAAATGAGAAAAAGAGTGATGGAACAACTGTCCTTCATTTCAAAAGGGAAATTTGAGAGCCGTCGAAATATTTTTAAAGCACAAAGCAAATGTTAATACCGTTAGTAATTCGTACCGAAAAGAAGGCCAAACACCATTGCATTTTGCCTCTGAGAAAGGCAATGAGCGATTTGTTGAATTGTTACTCAAAAACGGAGCAATTGTTGACACTAAAGCCCATGGTTGTCTTACGCCGGTCTTTTTTGCAACGGAAAAGAGAAGGTGGTTAAACAATTGTTAAATCGTGGGGCAAATGTTAATGCTCAGGATGCGTCGAAAAAAACCCTACTCTTATTGGCCTGTTGAATAAGGATTCCTCAAAATGGTAGAGAATATACTCCAATATAAGCGTGATCGAAATAACAAAGTAAACAGCAGCTCATTAGTCAAAGAAATTTACGAAACTAATGGAAAATACAAATTGATCGTTGAAAAACTTTTGCAACATGGATTCACATTTAATTCCGATGATAAGTTGCTACCATCAGCTGTCGAATTTGAATAGCTTTTTAACTATTGCGGCAGTAAAAAAAAACAACATGAAATTACAGAAATGTTAATCAAATACGGAGCAAACATTAACTCCATGGATGAAAAGGAAAAAACACCAATTTATTAGGCTACCGACAACGGAGATATAAAAATAGCCTTTGCTGGCAAAGGGAGCTTCTGTTACAAATTGTTCCGGTTTATTATTAAACGCGGTTAAAAAGGAAAGCATAGAAATGGTGCATTTGCTATTGAAGCATAAAGTCAATGTTACGGGAGTTGATGATTATGGAAGGACAGCATTACACTTTAGTGCTCTGGCTCTGAATGCACTTGAAGATTGCATGTGCATGCTATTAGTTCGCAAAATCATCACCTTCGATACATAAGATATGTATTCGATAAGGAGCAATCCAATACCGCCAAAGGCCAAATTTCCAAAGCTTTGATCGCCGCTAGCCTAGATGTGAAAACTAAATCCAAAGATGGAAAATCCACGCTTCATTCTGCCTGCTTTAAAGGTTGGTACAGTGTGGTTGAAGTTCTTTTTCAATACAATGCAAAGATGTTTGCTGATGGGACGGGCGCATTTCCAATAAATCTTAGTGCTTACAGCGGCAATGTTGATATTCTGATAATGCTCATTAGTAAAGGAACCGATGTAAATTCCAAGACAACATATGGATCGACTGCAGTTCACTTTGCAACTCATGAAGTTCAAACTAAGTTTCTTGAGTATGTCTTGAAGCATGGTGCCAAAATCGATGAAAAAGAAGAAGATGGTTCAACTGCACTTCATATAACAGCTAAAAATGATTACTTCGACTTTGTTGAGCTTTTCTTAAATTAAGGTGCCGATATTGATTGCACTGATAGCTGCGGCAAAACAGCGCTTAACATTGCAACTAAAGAAGGCAATAACCGCGTAGTTAGGGCTTTGCTCGAATACGGATGTGATATAAGAAATCATACTAAAACGAATTACATGCCATTCGAATCGGCAATTATGGTGGTCGTCGAGCAATTTTGGGACTTCTTTAATTATATTGGTTCGGAGGATGACGATGACTATGACTATGATGATTTTTATCATTCTGACAACGATTGCTTCAACGATAGCGATTATACTGACTATGGATCTGAAAATGAATATGTCTGATAATGACATTTTTGATCATGTCATAATGATAAAGGCTGCAAATTTGTTAGTGAAAGAGGAAAATTTATAAATATATACATGTAGCTAAGTTTTTATTTTTAAATTTATTTTGACGTTAAAAATTCAATATTATAATTAATAAATAAAAACTGAAATACCAAATTTATATCTTAAATATATTTATATATATGTATGTATTATGTAAATGTAGGATGTGGGTAGCCACATAATATACAAAAATTATTAAAATTAAAACTTTTAATGATTTTTAAAATTGTTTCCGCTGCGATAGCTAACATTGCATTTGAGTGGAAACAATTGAATAAGTTGTTTAATCAATAAAAAAAATTGTCTATAGTTGTTTATTTTACATATGTATTTTAATTTTTTTAAACTTTGAAATAAAGACTTTAATTTTAAAAGCATATGTGTGATCTTGTCTTACATTCGTTTTTCTTTTTTTTAATCTAGCAATTACATAAAAATAAAAGGCGCACGAAAACAAACAAATGCAGTTTTCGAACAAATTATTAACATTTTTTAAATAAAATTATAATTTTTCAAATCAGCAGGTAATTTCGCTTCTTTGAGGTGTCAAAATCGGTGTAGTATGAGAGTGAATTCCATCGTAAGCGAAAACTTTTCCGAATCCCGAATTTGTGAGTTTTTTTTAAGTTTATAGTAAGTATGTAGCAAGTATATGGTAAGTATATAAAAAATACGTATACAAAATGTTGGTGCTTTTTTAATGAATTTCAAAAATAAATGTTGACTTACACTGAAAAAGCAAAGATTGGAAGGAAAAAACAACCTTTTAAAAGGTCTCTTAAATGTCCCTCTATTGTTGATATTTTCAAAATAACAAATTTACTAAAAAGTATTTTTTTCGATTTCTATGAGAGAAACTTTTATGTCGGAATTTTTCAAACATAATTGATTAATTAATCATTGTTTTACACTTTTAGGTATTCTGTTGAACCGGACTGATTATTTTTACCCATTAAATGATGCCCGCCAGAACTCAGGAATCTTATACCTAATAGCCCAGTCGGAATAAATATTTGATAATTTTCTTTCACTATTCTTTAAAGATTATTATTATCACTAATTCACACATTTTGTTGTTTTTTTTTTCAGGAAAAACGGATTGGAGCTTAAGCCACCACTTTTCAAAATTTTGACTTTGGAAATTAATTTCCAAAAATTATTCACTGAAATAATTTTATTTAAAAACGGAATTAAAAAATGGATTTATGGCTTCAAAAAAGATAAAACCTTACATTTTGTTGTTGTTTTTGTCAATTAAAAAAAAAATCATGATGGCGGCTTAAGGTACAGCCCAGTTTTCCCAAAAATTACACATACATATGCTCCTAATAACACCCTCAAACGTATCATAAAAGAAATTGTACAATTAAATTTTTCCCGGTCAGGTATTTTTATTTTGTATTTATAGCGACTGGGCTGCTAAACTTGAATTTTCAGGTATTAGATACGAATCGAAGTTTTTCGATTCACGTGAATTGTTCAATTAATATATCACAAATTATTATTTAAACTCATCAATCTTTCCAGTTCAAAGCTCTATAAATAATTATTTTTGAAGTTCTTGAAGAGAATCTAATTCAAAAAATTACGAAAATTTACACGATCGTTTAGCAGAGTATGGCTGATTATGAGCATCTGGTTCTGTGGTTGACTTAAAATTGTTAAGAGCATTGATTATTAAAAACAAAAGTACTTCTTATCAACGTAAAATTTTGAACATACATAATTAGTTGGAAGACAATGTTTTTAAATTGTTTTTAAAAATTTTGAGTTTTAAAATTAATTTTTCCCAAAACTGTTCACTTAAATCATTTTATTTAAAAACAATTAATGGACGGATTTCTGGCTTTAAAAAAAAGTGTAACTTACGAAGTTGTAAGTGTTATTATAATTATTTTTTTCATTAAAGTCGAATTTTTAGAAAATTGCTTCTACCGCCTAAAATGGGGGGGAATATACGCTCCCTCCTATACAATTTTTTTCTTGCCTTAATCCAACCTACATGTCCTAGCCTTTTTTAGAATCTTATGCAAAACTTTCATATACACCATTATGTACAATTGTCACGTTTTTAACGAAAGCAACATTTTTAATATAATTAATAACCTCATTTTCCACGCCATTGAAACGCACACAGGAAAAATTGAGAGTTGTTGGTCACTAGGCAATGGTTCTTCACGGGCTTTCGCGCCACCAAAATATATTTATTTTGTTATCGCCTTGATTTCCTGCGAAAGAAAACCACAAAGCACAAATTACCGAACTGCATTTTCCTTTTTTCATATGAGCAAAAGATTTCTAAAATAATCGAAACAACACAAATGCTGAATTAGTTTTATGTGTTTAAATTTTAATTTTACATTGTTTTTATTCACAAAAAGATTAATAAATTTAAGAAGTGTTAGCATTTGGATCCTCCTCTTTGGACGACCGGTCTTCTTCTTTTTCTTTTCTTGTTTCTCTACTTTGGGAGTCTGACCCTTGACTTTACCGGCACGAGCTAAAGAACCGTGCACTTTACCTTCAAGAAGTGGTACAGTGACACACAATTCGAAGGACGACAAACTGCTAACGCAGGCATCATTCTCCAAAGCATTTCCTTCACAATTGAGGACAAAATCTTCAGTGATTCCTTTCAACTTCGTCAATTGAGCCTTAATGGAGGCAATTGTATCATTTTGTGAAACCTCTAGGGTCTCAATGGAGTCCAAACCTCGCACAAAAAGCTGCATGTTGGCAAATTATTCAACGGACGCAGTTTTACACGCAGAACTCAATTCATTAAAGTAAACTATTAAATATATTGTAGAAATTGTTGTTCTCCATCTCCAGTGTTTTTAGTTTTTATTTTTTTTTTACATAAATTGAATTTGTTAAATTCATTCATGACAGCACAATTTTTAACATTTGACAATAGTCAACTGACAGATTTAGGACATGGGACACAAGCATCCATGTTTTTTTCTAGTAAGGTTACGTAGATCTGTTCGATTACGTAATTTCTTGTTTGAGAGTACTAGAATAGTATTTTTTTTAATTATTATTAACTTGAATTGTTAATAACTTATTAACTATGGTTCACCAAATTCTGAAATTAAATTTATAACTTTCCCAGAATGTATCTGAGTTCAAGAAACACATTTCAGAATTTGATGAATCTTTCTTTTTAAGTTATTAACACTTTCCAGGCATTTACGTTCGGGAGAGTGTCGCACGAGTATAATTGTTTATAGCTATTTAACTACGATTCACCAAATTCTGAATTATATTCTGAAACTCTCCTAGACAATAGCTGCGTTTTATTTTCCCCCAGATCCAATCCAGATCAGATCATGAAAATAAAACAACCCAGGATCTCAGTGACAACTTGTTATATACCCAACTCTTTGTTCCTTTTGTTATTTTTATTTGTATACACCCGTTGTCTTTTTTCTTTACACTACTGACGAAATTTACAAATTAAGGGTGTGTGTTCAAAACGGATTTGGAAATCCAAATCCAAAACAAAGTTGGATCTTGTGTTGTTTTTGTAATACATGTATTTTCGTAAGCAAATCCAATCTGGTTCGGATCTCGGGGAAAATAAAACACAGCTAATATGTGAACCAAAGAACAAAAATTCAGAATTTGGTGAATCCTACTTTTTAAGTTCTAAACACTTTTCTCAGGGTAATACGCATTTACGTACGGGGGAGTGTCGCATGAATGTAATTGTTTATAACTATTTAACTACGATTCACCAAATTCTGAATTATGTTCTAAAACACTCCTAGACTATATGTGAGCTCCAGAACCAAAGTTCAGAATTTGGTGAATCCTACTTTTTAAGTTCTAAACACTTTTCTCAGGGTAATACGCATTTACGTACGAGGGAGTGTCGCATGAATGTAATTGTTTATAACTATTTAACTACGATTCACCAAATTCTGAATTATGTTCTTAAACACTCCTAGACTATATGTGAGCTCCAGAAACAAAGTTCAGAATTTGGTGAATCCTACTTTTTAAGTTCTAAACACTTTTCTCAGGGTAATACGCATTTACGTACGGGGGAGTGTCGCACGAATGTAATTGTTTATAACTATTTAACTACGATTCACCAAATTCTGAATTATGTTCTAAAACACTCCTAGACTATATGTGAGCTCCAGAACCAAAGTTCAGAATTTGGTGAATCCTACTTTTTAAGTTCTAAACACTTTTCTCAGGGTAATACGCATTTACGTACGGGGGAGTGTCGCATGAATGTAATTGTTTATAACTATTTAACTACGATTCACCAAATTCTGAATTATGTTCTAAAACACTCCTAGACTATATGTGAGCTCCAGAACCAAAGTTCAGAATTTGGTGAATCCTACTTTTTAAGTTCTAAACACTTTTCTCAGGGTAATACGCATTTACGTACGAGGGAGTGTCGCATGAATGTAATTGTTTATAACTATTTAACTACGATTCACCAAATTCTGAATTATGTTCTTAAACACTCCTAGACTATATGTGAGCTCCAGAAACAAAGTTCAGAATTTGGTGAATCCTACTTTTTAAGTTCTAAACACTTTTCTCAGGGTAATACGCATTTACGTACGGGGGAGTGTCGCACGAATGTAATTGTTTATAACTATTTAACTACGATTCACCAAATTCTGAATTATGTTCTAAAACACTCCTAGACTATATGTGAGCTCCAGAACCAAAGTTCAGAATTTGGTGAATCCTACTTTTTAAGTTCTAAACACTTTTCTCAGGGTAATACGCATTTACGTACGGGGGAGTGTCGCATGAATGTAATTGTTTATAACTATTTAACTACGATTCACCAAATTCTGAATTATGTTCTAAAACACTCCTAGACTATATGTGAGCTCCAGAACCAAAGTTCAGAATTTGGTGAATCCTACTTTTTAAGTTCTAAACACTTTTCTCAGGGTAATACGCATTTACGTACGGGGGAGTGTCGCACGAATGTAATTGTTTAAAACTATTTAACTACGATTCACCAAATTCTGAATTATGTTCTAAAACACTCCTAGACTATATGTGAGCTCCAGAACCAAAGTTCAGAATTTGGTGAATCCTACTTTTTAAGTTCTAAACACTTTTCTCAGGGTAATACGCATTTACGTACGGGGGAGTGTCGCATGAATGTAATTGTTTATAACTATTTAACTACGATTCACCAAATTCTGAATTATGTTCTTAAACACTCCTAGACTATATGTGAGCTCCAGAACCAAAGTTCAGAATTTGGTGAATCCTACTTTTTAAGTTCTAAACACTTTTCTCAGGGTAATACGCATTTACGTACGGGGGAGTGTCGCACGAATGTAATTGTTTAAAACTATTTAACTACGATTCACCAAATTCTGAATTATGTTCTTAAACACTCCTAGACTATATGTGAGCTCCAGAACCAAAGTTCAGAATTTGGTGAATCCTACTTTTTAAGTTCTAAACACTTTTCTCAGGGTAATACGCATTTACGTACGGGGGAGTGTCGCACGAATGTAATTGTTTATAACTATTTAACTACGATTCACCAAATTCTGAATTATGTTCTAAAACACTCCTAGACTATATGTGAGCTCCAGAACCAAAGTTCAGAATTTGGTGAATCCTACTTTTTAAGTTCTAAACACTTTTCTCAGGGTAATACGCATTTACGTACGGGGGAGTGTCGCACGAATGTAATTGTTTATAACTATTTAACTACGATTCACCAAATTCTGAATTATGTTCTAAAACACTCCTAGACTATATGTGAGCTCCAGAACCAAAGTTCAGAATTTGGTGAATCCTACTTTTTAAGTTCTAAACACTTTTCTCAGGGTAATACGCATTTACGTACGGGGGAGTGTCGCACGAATGTAATTGTTTATAACTATTTAACTACGATTCACCAAATTCTGAATTATGTTCTAAAACACTCCTAGACTATATGTGAGCTCCAGAACCAAAGTTCAGAATTTGGTGAATCCTACTTTTTAAGTTCTAAACACTTTTCTCAGGGTAATACGCATTTGCGTACGGGGGAGTGTCGCACGAATGTAATTGTCTATAACTATTTAACTACGATTCACCAAATTCTAAATTATGTTCTAAAACACTCCTATACTATATGTGAGCTCCAGAACCAAAGTTCAGAATTCTGAACTTTGGTTCTGGAGCTCACATATAGTCTAGGAGTGTTTTAGAACATAATTCAGAATTTGGTGAATCGTAGTTAAATAGTTATAAACAATTACATTCGTGCGACACTCCCCCGTACGCAAATGCGTATTACCCTGAGAAAAGTGTTTAGAACTTAAAAAGTAGGATTCACCAAATTCTGAACTTTGGTTCTGGAGCTCACATATAGTCTAGGAGTGTTTTAGAACATAATTCAGAATTTGGTGAATCGTAGTTAAATAGTTATAAACAATTACATTCGTGCGACACTCCCCCGTACGTAAATGCGTATTACCCTGAGAAAAGTGTTTAGAACTTAAAAAGTAGGATTCACCAAATTCTGAACTTTGGTTCTGGAGCTCACATATAGTCTAGGAGTGTTTTAGAACATAATTCAGAATTTGGTGAATCGTAGTTAAATAGTTATAAACAATTACATTCGTGCGACACTCCCCCGTACGTAAATGCGTATTACCCTGAGAAAAGTGTTTAGAACTTAAAAAGTAGGATTCACCAAATTCTGAACTTTGGTTCTGGAGCTCACATATAGTCTAGGAGTGTTTTAGAACATAATTCAGAATTTGGTGAATCGTAGTTAAATAGTTATAAACAATTACATTCGTGCGACACTCCCCCGTACGTAAATGCGTATTACCCTGAGAAAAGTGTTTAGAACTTAAAAAGTAGGATTCACCAAATTCTGAATTTTTGTTCTTTGGTTCACATATAGTTTAGGAGAGTTTCAGAATATAATTCAGAATTTGGTGAATCGTAGTTAAATAGCTATAAACAATTATAATCGTGCGACACTCTCCCGAACGTAAATGCCTGGAAAGTGTTAATAACTTAAAAAGAAAGATTCATCAAATTCTGAAATGTGTTTCTTGAACTCAGATACATTCTGGGAAAGTTATAAATTTAATTTCAGAATTTGGTGAACCATAGTTAATAAGTTATTAATAATTCAAGTTAATAATAATTAAAAAAAAATACTATTCTAGTACTCTCAAACAAGAAATTACGCAATCGAACAGATCTACCAAACCTTACTAGAAAAAAAACATGGATGCTTGTGTCCTATGTCCTAAATCTGTCAGTTGACTATTGTCAAATGTTAAAAATTGTGCTGTCATGAATGAATTTAACAAATTCAATTTATGTAAAAAAAAAAATAAAAACTAAAAACACTGGAGATGGAGAACAACAATTTCTACAATATATTTAATAGTTTACTTTAATGAATTGAGTTCTGCGTGTAAAACTGCGTCCGTTGAATAATTTGCCAACATGCAGCTTTTTGTGCGAGGTTTGGACTCCATTGAGACCCTAGAGGTTTCACAAAATGATACAATTGCCTCCATTAAGGCTCAATAGACGAAGTTGAAAGGAATCACTGAAGATTTTGTCCTCAATTGTGAAGGAAATGCTTTGGAGAATGATGCCTGCGTTAGCAGTTTGTCGTCCTTCGAATTGTGTGTAACTGTACCACTTCTTGGAGGTAAAGTGCACGGTTCTTTAGCTCGTGTCGGTAAAGTCAAGGGTCAGACTCCCAAAGTAGAGAAACAAGAAAAGAAAAAGAAGAAGACCGGTCGTCCAAAGAGGAGGATCCAAATGCTAACACTTCTTAAATTTATTAATCTTTTTGTGAATAAAAACAATGTAAAATTAAAATTTAAACACATAAAACTAATTCAGCATTTGTGTTGTTTCGATTATTTTAGAAATCTTTTGCTCATATGAAAAAAGGAAAATGCAGTTCGGTAATTTGTGCTTTGTGGTTTTCTTTCGCAGGAAATCAAGGCGATAACAAAATAAATATATTTTGGTGGCGCGAAAGCCCGTGAAGAACCATTGCCTAGTGACCAACAACTCTCAATTTTTCCTGTGTGCGTTTCAATGGCGTGGAAAATGAGGTTATTAATTATATTAAAAATGTTGCTTTCGTTAAAAACGTGACAATTGTACATAATGGTGTATATGAAAGTTTTGCATAAGATTCTAAAAAAGGCTAGGACATGTAGGTTGGATTAAGCCAAGAAAAAAATTGTATAGGAGGGAGCGTATATTCCCCCCCATTTTAGGCGGTAGAAGCAATTTTCTAAAAATTCGACTTTAATGAAAAAAATAATTATAATAACACTTACAACTTCGTAAGTTACACTTTTTTTTAAAGCCAGAAATCCGTCCATTAATTGTTTTTAAATAAAATGATTTAAGTGAACAGTTTTGGGAAAAATTAATTTTAAAACTCAAAATTTTTAAAAACAATTTAAAAACATTTGTCTTCCAACTAATTATGTATGTTCAAAATTTTACGTTGATAAGAAGTACTTTTGTTTTTAATAATCAATGCTCTTAACAATTTTAAGTCAACCACAGAACCAGATGCTCATAATCAGCCATACTCTGCTAAACGATCGTGTAAATTTTCGTAATTTTTTGAATTAGATTCTCTTCAAGAACTTCAAAAATAATTATTTATAGAGCTTTGAACTGGAAAGATTGATGAGTTTAAATAATAATTTGTGATATATTAATTGAACAATTCACGTGAATCGAAAAACTTCGATTCGTATCTAATACCTGAAAATTCAAGTTTAGCAGCCCAGTCGCTATAAATACAAAATAAAAATACCTGACCGGGAAAAATTTAATTGTACAATTTCTTTTATGATACGTTTGAGGGTGTTATTAGGAGCATATGTATGTGTAATTTTTGGGAAAACTGGGCTGTACCTTAAGCCGCCATCATGATTTTTTTTTTAATTGACAAAAACAACAACAAAATGTAAGGTTTTATCTTTTTTGAAGCCATAAATCCATTTTTTAATTCCGTTTTTAAATAAAATTATTTCAGTGAATAATTTTTGGAAATTAATTTCCAAAGTCAAAATTTTGAAAAGTTTGCTGTTGGTTACATATGTATATAATTTTTTTTTTGAAAATTTCAAAGTGGTGGCTTAAGCTCCAATCCGTTTTTCCTGAAAAAAAAACAACAAAATGTGTGAATTAGTGATAATAATAATCTTTAAAGAATAGTGAAAGAAAATTATCAAATATTTATTCCGACTGGGCTATTAGGTATAAGATTCCTGAGTTCTGGCGGGCATCATTTAATGGGTAAAAATAATCAGTCCGGTTCAACAGAATACCTAAAAGTGTAAAACAATGATTAATTAATCAATTATGTTTGAAAAATTCCGACATAAAAGTTTCTCTCATAGAAATCGAAAAAAATACTTTTTAGTAAATTTGTTATTTTGAAAATATCAACAATAGAGGGACATTTAAGAGACCTTTTAAAAGGTTGTTTTTTCCTTCCAATCTTTGCTTTTTCAGTGTAAGTCAACATTTATTTTTGAAATTCATTAAAAAAGCACCAACATTTTGTATACGTATTTTTTATATACTTACCATATACTTGCTACATACTTACTATAAACTTAAAAAAAACTCACAAATTCGGGATTCGGAAAAGTTTTCGCTTACGATGGAATTCACTCTCATACTACACCGATTTTGACACCTCAAAGAAGCGAAATTACCTGCTGATTTGAAAAATTATAATTTTATTTAAAAAATGTTAATAATTTGTTCGAAAACTGCATTTGTTTGTTTTCGTGCGCCTTTTATTTTTATGTAATTGCTAGATTAAAAAAAAGAAAAACGAATGTAAGACAAGATCACACATATGCTTTTAAAATTAAAGTCTTTATTTCAAAGTTTAAAAAAATTAAAATACATATGTAAAATAAACAACTATAGACAATTTTTTTTATTGATTAAACAACTTATTCAATTGTTTCCACTCAAATGCAATGTTAGCTATCGCAGCGGAAACAATTTTAAAAATCATTAAAAGTTTTAATTTTAATAATTTTTGTATATTATGTGGCTACCCACATCCTACATTTACATAATACATACATATATATAAATATATTTAAGATATAAATTTGGTATTTCAGTTTTTATTTATTAATTATAATATTGAATTTTTAACGTCAAAATAAATTTAAAAATAAAAACTTAGCTACATGTATATATTTATAAATTTTCCTCTTTCACTAACAAATTTGCAGCCTTTATCATTATGACATGATCAAAAATGTCATTATCAGACATATTCATTTTCAGATCCATAGTCAGTATAATCGCTATCGTTGAAGCAATCGTTGTCAGAATGATAAAAATCATCATAGTCATAGTCATCGTCATCCTCCGAACCAATATAATTAAAGAAGTCCCAAAATTGCTCGACGACCACCATAATTGCCGATTCGAATGGCATGTAATTCGTTTTAGTATGATTTCTTATATCACATCCGTATTCGAGCAAAGCCCTAACTACGCGGTTATTGCCTTCTTTAGTTGCAATGTTAAGCGCTGTTTTGCCGCAGCTATCAGTGCAATCAATATCGGCACCTTAATTTAAGAAAAGCTCAACAAAGTCGAAGTAATCATTTTTAGCTGTTATATGAAGTGCAGTTGAACCATCTTCTTCTTTTTCATCGATTTTGGCACCATGCTTCAAGACATACTCAAGAAACTTAGTTTGAACTTCATGAGTTGCAAAGTGAACTGCAGTCGATCCATATGTTGTCTTGGAATTTACATCGGTTCCTTTACTAATGAGCATTATCAGAATATCAACATTGCCGCTGTAAGCACTAAGATTTATTGGAAATGCGCCCGTCCCATCAGCAAACATCTTTGCATTGTATTGAAAAAGAACTTCAACCACACTGTACCAACCTTTAAAGCAGGCAGAATGAAGCGTGGATTTTCCATCTTTGGATTTAGTTTTCACATCTAGGCTAGCGGCGATCAAAGCTTTGGAAATTTGGCCTTTGGCGGTATTGGATTGCTCCTTATCGAATACATATCTTATGTATCGAAGGTGATGATTTTGCGAACTAATAGCATGCACATGCAATCTTCAAGTGCATTCAGAGCCAGAGCACTAAAGTGTAATGCTGTCCTTCCATAATCATCAACTCCCGTAACATTGACTTTATGCTTCAATAGCAAATGCACCATTTCTATGCTTTCCTTTTTAACCGCGTTTAATAATAAACCGGAACAATTTGTAACAGAAGCTCCCTTTGCCAGCAAAGGCTATTTTTATATCTCCGTTGTCGGTAGCCTAATAAATTGGTGTTTTTTCCTTTTCATCCATGGAGTTAATGTTTGCTCCGTATTTGATTAACATTTCTGTAATTTCATGTTGTTTTTTTTTACTGCCGCAATAGTTAAAAAGCTATTCAAATTCGACAGCTGATGGTAGCAACTTATCATCGGAATTAAATGTGAATCCATGTTGCAAAAGTTTTTCAACGATCAATTTGTATTTTCCATTAGTTTCGTAAATTTCTTTGACTAATGAGCTGCTGTTTACTTTGTTATTTCGATCACGCTTATATTGGAGTATATTCTCTACCATTTTGAGGAATCCTTATTCAACAGGCCAATAAGAGTAGGGTTTTTTTCGACGCATCCTGAGCATTAACATTTGCCCCACGATTTAACAATTGTTTAACCACCTTCTCTTTTCCGTTGCAAAAAAGACCGGCGTAAGACAACCATGGGCTTTAGTGTCAACAATTGCTCCGTTTTTGAGTAACAATTCAACAAATCGCTCATTGCCTTTCTCAGAGGCAAAATGCAATGGTGTTTGGCCTTCTTTTCGGTACGAATTACTAACGGTATTAACATTTGCTTTGTGCTTTAAAAATATTTCGACGGCTCTCAAATTTCCCTTTTGAAATGAAGGACAGTTGTTCCATCACTCTTTTTCTCATTTAAAGAAGCACCTCGATGAAGAAGAAGTTCAACTACGTCCAATTTATTTCGAAAGACCGCAGCTTGAAGTGCTGTTGCACCATATTCGTTTATTGCATGTATATTAGCTCCTTAATTGTTTAGAAGAATTTCGACAATTTCCAGTCGACCACTTATGGCAGCAAGATGCAATGGAGTATTAACTGAGCTCTTTCCGATGTACAAGGATTCTGTAAAAATAGAGAACTACATAAAATTATGTTTTTAAAAGAAAAATTAAAAAAAAAAACTTATGTCGAATTTCTTTCAACAAAAGAATCGAATTTTTTTCTAAAAAGAATCGAATTTTTTCTGTCGTTGAAAGGAATACGAAAAAACGAAAAGAATCGATTTTTTTTTGTGATTGTGTGTGGCACTTGACAGAAACAATTTTGAAGTGAAATATCCAGAAAATATTTAATTTGGAAAATATTATTATTGTTAATTGAACAGCAACGCACTATAAAATTCACCGAAAATTCGTTGCAACCAAAAACACAATTTATTTTCTTAAAACACCGCGACATTCAATTTCACATTTTAAAAATTTCAAATCTTGCTAGTGTGTGTGCAAATCGGTGTAAAATCTTTCTTGAATCTTGCAAAATTACCAAGATTTGTTTTGACAGAAAAAATTCGAATTGTTCAGAAAAAAATCGATTCTTTTAGAAAAAAATTCGATTCTTTTGTTGAAAGGAATTCGACATTAAACATAAGCATGCAATCGGAACACCAATGATCGGTAGCAAGAACAGAATAACGAACCTAATGAAAAATATAGTATTTACGAAATTAATTCGACGAACTTTTATATTCCTTTCTTTAAATTTATTTAGGTAAAGCACAACAATGAACAAATAGCCAGAGAAAACAAAAACCAACAACTTTAAGATTTAATTTGACAGAAAAAAATTTGACGTTAATTTGGGACAGAATTTTGTTTATATGTGTTAGTTTAGTGTTTATGTATGACAGTTTTGACTGCGTTACGTTACGGAATTTGTTAACTGTAATAGTTTATAGAACTGTCATTATTTTTACATTTTGTTAATTATTTAGTGAACTACTTGTTCACTAAATTCGAGAGTTGGCTCACTAAATTCGCAAAACCATTCCCCGTCGATTGATACCCATAAAGCCTACTTTTGTTTCCATCGGCTGCTAACTATACGCGAACCTTAAATTGTTAATAACTTTTAAACTAAGATTCACCAAATTCTAAAATTGATTCACCAAATTTCACCAAATGTTCACCTAATTACTGGCATCAAAATTTTTGAAATCCGTGAAAACTCGCTGCTAAGTATACGCCGGTGATAGAATTGGTGTGTTCAGAAAAATGAGATCTCAGAGAATTTTCTCACTTAAAAAGTGAGCAAGCGAATCCAAAATTTTTTTTCCTCAGAGTTTTGACAGCAAAGCTGAGAAATTTAGCTGAGGAATCCTGGTTCAGGTAACTGAGATTGCTGAGATCTCCGAGATCTCATTTTCCTGAACATGCTTATTTATGAATTCGAAGAACGACGGTGACAACTGACAATTGGTGTTTGTTCCTGGTGAAGCTGCCGAATGCATTTACTGTTTTGCACAATCTATGTGGACTGTGGAATACAACGCCGCCGTTGGTGCAGCCAATCCAACTGGAGGGATACATATAATCCGGAAGAAAAGTGTGCTTCGACTACATGATCTCAGTTACCTGAACAGGATTCCTCAGCTAAATTTCTCAGCTTTGCTGTCAAAACTCTGAGGAAAAAAATTTTGGATTCGCTTTCTCACTTTTTGAGTGAGAAAATTCTCCGAGATCTTATTTTTCTGAACACACCAAATGTATTTAAATAACAATTTAAATTTGAAAATGCCACGAAAAAGGAATAATATGAATTTATTTTCACAAAACTTCTAAAAAGTAAACAACAATAATTTCGGAATTGAAAAATTTCACAATGACGTTTAGATAAATGTCATTTTACTATTGTGTGTGTGCAAGTGCGTGTTTTGTGTAGGTGTAAATCTCTCTTGAAATCGGGATCAAAGATTTTGATCCCAAATCATGAGGGATCGATTTTTTTGGTTGAAAGGAATGCCAAAACTGGTCCGGGATCAAAATCTCTCACAGAGATCGATTTTTGTTGGCTGAAAGGAATTCGACATGAATTTCCTTGTGTGAAAGGGGACTTGAATTGATCCCCGAACGCGACCATTAAGAACGGACCACATGGCTTTATTGCATACCAGCTGTTTTGTTTTTCTTTTTCTTATAAACAAATATTTCGTACATTCTCCCAATTCAAAAATAGGTATGTGTAGGAAATCATATTATGTAATATTATATTATTGACTATTTTAATTAGATTCCCTCGTTCCTGCATAATTATAACTGTATCAGTATATTAATTATGTATGTATGTATAAAAATATCTACCGGACCGGCCAATGAGATCAAGTGCCGCAAAGAAAACAAACATTTTTAGTCTCATCTGTGCGAGAAGTTATTTTTTTCTAGAGCCGGAAAAAGAGAATAAATTGATACTCTCTTCAACAGGCCATCTAGCTTCTGCTCTAGCGTCTAATCTAAATAAAGAAAGATTCTTCCGCTTTCGAAAATAAATCTCGTCGTTCTAAGGCTCATAAAAAAATTCACTCAGTCGGTGGAATAGTGTTAAAGGTGCCGATCGAATAGATTATAGATATTTATATAAAATAAAATAGAAACATTGTTTTTTATCAAAGATTTCTGCAACTAAGTTACAAAAGCCAAGATGGATCCAATGCAAATTGAAGTTAAAGACATTGAAAAACTCTTTTCTTTGGACGGCTACCTGAAGCCGTTCGAAAGGGAAATTCGCAGAAGGTATATTTTCCAAAAAAAAATTGGAATAAATTTTGGAACTTTAATTTTGTTGATTTATGCATTTTGCATTCTTAATGATAAAGAGCAAATTGAAAAAACATTCGGGCTACAGTTCTACAATGTCAGTTGAAGGTTATTAAATTTTTTTTACTATTGATTGGCCAAAAGACCAATTAAGTGATACCTATGTAGAAATGATTAGAAACTAATATTGTAGATCTACTAAAAACATACGTTACACAAAGTGTGCACAGTTTTTATTAAACTAATAATTCAACTTTATAGATAACCGGCAGCTGAAGGTCAATGCGATTTATTTATACATACGAACATAAACACTAAACAGTCCTTGTTGTTGCTATTGCTACCGAAATGAATAATTAAGTAAAAAAAATTGATAAGATTTGTAGGTAGGTCTATACTATAATGTTAGATCTTGTACTAATTTTTGTTAGGCGTTTCGAAATTTTTAAGCGTAACACATTGTAATCAGTGTGTTGTCACTTATGTACCTTCAGTTATATTAAGTACAATACGTACATATTCATACATATAAACTGCCAAATTTTTGTTCTGGAATACATTCAAAATGTACTACGAGTTCATATAAATTAATTTCTACGCAGTGCGTAGTGCATATGGCTATGAAGGGAGCTTGGTCTGGTTGGCCTCCCAGTCTGTGGCAAAAGTTTTTCTAAATGAAATTGAATAAATGACCAAGCACCACAAAGGAGTCTGATGATCGGCGTGGTATTCGTGAAATAGCTATAACTCCAGCCTGCAAAAACTTGGTGGTAGTTCACTCAAGTGCTGTATTCAAACCTTCAATTTCAGTTAAAGTAAAAACTGTTATTTTGGCTATAAATATTTTTCATTTTTTTTCTTCATTCGAGGTATCTGCACTTGCAAAGGACATGTGGTTTATTAAAAACGTTTCAAATGCAAAACTCGGTTGGGGTTTTGCCTTTGTCAATTTTTTATTTCAAAATTTTTACTATTACTATTTTTCTTAACATAAATCTCATTTGATGTATAGTGAGTTCCGCAATTCATTTTAATTAAGCCCCAGAATTTTAATTAAGCCAATATATGAACTTTTCAGTTAATTCAATAAAACAAAACCATATCTGAAAATAATACTTAAATTAATGCTTTAGCTTAACTCAAGTGAGCGTGGCTTCGAGTGCTTTAAGCAGCCTTTAGACGATACATTACTTGTTGCATAGTCGAACGATTTTCACCGCCAACCTGCAATCGCATGCGATGGTTGTAAGCAGGTTTGTTTGTATGCTTCATATAATTTTATTTTTTTATTATTTATTTATTTATTTTATTATTTATTTATTTTTTTAAATTGTTTCAATCGAAATTCAGATTATAGAATAAATGTAAATGCAGTACTCATTGTAAGCATATTTGTTTTGTGAAATCGCAATACCGTCTTCGATTTGAGGAGATTATAAATTTAAAAAACAAAATATAAAAATCGGTTAATTTCTTCCAAAAGCAATCTGTTCTGAAGTTTGTCTATGAAAAAATTCACGTTTTTATGATAATTTCGCTTCGAAATAAGCCTTTCCAATTTTTAAATTACACTCCTAAATAATAGACCAATGGAGTAATGTAGGGGCGAGATAAATAGACCCTTGGCCCTGTTTGATTGTTGTTCTGAAAGCGGAACCCGGTTAGGGGTTGTTCTGTTATTTTTTTCTAAATCTAAATTTTCTCTGTTTTGTTTGTATGATCAATATAGATAGCCTGAATTCTTTCGCAAGTGAACGCAAGTATGAAAAATCAACGTACACTCTAGTAAATATTATTTCAAAACATTCCGAAGGTTTAAGAGTTTGTTATATAAATTCACGTAGTCTTAATGTTTGAGTTAAAATATGAAGATTATACTTCTATTTTATATTTAGTTCAAGTGTATAAAAAAAAAAATAAATTTTTTTGTCAGTTCATAAATTAAATGAAAAATCACTTCTCTAAAAAACTCTGAATAATAAAGACTTCCTTATAAATTATTAAGCTTGTCTTTTGGTTGAGATATTCAAAATATTATTAGCTTGAAGAACTTGGAACAAAAGTTTGTAAACTTGATTATCTAAAATATTTATTTTCCAGTTCTTGTATTGATATTAAGTGTGTTCTTTTGCAATCCCGGGGACAATTGGTTGAAAAAAACGACAACGGGGATTATAGACGCCATCACAGAAAAAACCATGGAGTTTTCATACAAACTATCGATAACATGTATGTATTTCATGCCGGTAACACAGTTTTTCTGTGCGCTTAAGTTAAGAACCGAGAATTCTCTGGGATTAGCTAAGACCGCAGGGGATTAGTTGTTGCAATTCACATGTAAATTTTTTAGTACCGACGTCGTTTTGTTCATCCGATTCCCCCCGGGCTTGCAAAAAAACACGCCTATTGTTTGTGTGAGTGAAACTTGGTTCAGGCCTGACTCATGTGATCAAGTGTATGACATCCCTAACTTCAAACTCTTCACAAATGATAGAATTACCGATACCTTTGGCGGAGGCGTAGCAATTTATTGTAAATCAACCATTAATGTCAAAGTCATCACCAAATCTAGTGGACTAAGCACTGAATTCATAATTATTAAAGTCAGTGATTTCTGTACCAAATGTTTAATCTCATGTAATTATAACAAAAATCGTAACTTTTCCTTTGATTTTTTGACTTGATTCTTTATTTAGCTTCAGCTATTAATCACAATTTTTAACTTAAAACTAGTTAAAAAGAAAACAACAATATGATAATTAAATATAATGGCGCATATTCATAGTCGTTTTTAGACCCCAGTTTATCTTAGCCTGGAGTTTATCCAATGTAAATTAGATAGGATAAACCCAGTATTTTTTTTAGAAACAACTTAAACAGTGACTATGAATATGCCCCAATTAGTTTTAACATATGAAATTAATTTCTTTTTCAGACTTTAATGGCCAGTTGCACCAAACGCTTTTAAATATTTACTGCTTCGTTAAATTTTAAAATGGCATTCAAAATATCTTCAAAAAAAATATTTCACTTTGGGTAGGACATTTGAAAATTACAATAAAAAAAATTTTCAACATTAAATAGATCGTTGGAGGTCAAAAATAAATACAAACAAAAATGAACAGGTAAAATCCATTATTTTTCTTTTCAATTATTTCCTATTCAAGCCTAGTACATACATATACCTACATACATCAATTCTTTTCAACAAAAAAAAAAAATGGTGGTGAAAAAAAAAATTTTTCCGCAAGAAAAATGTGTGTTCTAAACCAAGTGCCATCACTCATATCGCTATCTTACTTACACTAATGAAGCTTTTTCGTTCAGTTCAATAATTAGCTAAAAAATTCCAGGGATGGTTCGCAAATAGCATTTTAGCTAAAAAATCAGAGAAATACATTCGCGCAACCCAAAAAATGAAACCGATAAAGGACCATGGGCATTTAGGGCCCACTTTCAACATTGCTCAACAGTGATGAAACTTATGTCATATGAAAGCGTATGGAGAGCACTTTATTTCATTATATGGCAGCTAAATTGAAATCGAGCGCAAAAGTTGTGTTTTGGCACATTTTATAAAAAAAAAAGTATTTAAAATGCAAAAAAAAATATTTAAAAAAAATGGCAACACTTAATTAAAAGTGTTTCCCTTTTCTGAAAGCCTGAAGTCTGTTCTTTCATTTTATTTTTAAATCATCTTATTTGTATAAACAGTTTTCGAAAAATTTTCTTTCAAAATCAAAAAGCTGAAAAAGAAAGTTACTACTTTTCTGTGTATAGGGTGTCCCATAACAATGGTCCAAACTGAAACTGGTGATAGAGCAGGTCCTGACTACTCAGAATTTAGTAACTTGTCCGTACCCCATCATAACGGTTTTCGAATAACGGCAGTTTTTTGGAAATTTTGAAAAACCCCTACTTTGAACCAGGAATTGGGTCACCCTGTCCATAATTGATTTTTGTTTTTCTTAATTTTTTCACTTGAATATTGTATGATAGTAAGATTAATGTTCTGCACTAAAATATTTTTGATATCCTACACCATTTTTCTCCAAATAAATTGATAATACGACATTTTGATCAAACCTTTTTTTTTACTTCAATTTTTAAAAGAGCATCCTAAAAAAAATCATATGACTCAATACTGGTTTTTAGATTTTAAAATTGGCCATGGTATTGAAGTTTCCTTAAAGGTATAAAACTCACCAATGACGGTCTTAGATTAAAAGTTATAAGAATTTTAACTCAAAAAAACAGGCTTGTTAAATAAATAAAAATAAAACTTTTTTTGAGTTTGAAATTAATTTTGTCGAAAATTATTTATACAAATAAGTTGATTTAAAAATAAAATGAAAGAACAGACTTCAGGCTTTCAGAAAAGGTGAAACACTTTTTATTAAGTGTTGCCATTTTTTTAAATATTATTTTTGCATTTCAAATACTTTTTTTATAAAATGTGCCAAAACACAACTTTTGCGCTCGATTTCAATTTAGCTGCCATATAATGAAATAAAGTGCTCTCCATACGCTTTCATATGACATAAGTTTCATCACTGTTGAGCAATGTTGAAAGTGGGCTCCATACAAAGTTGCCCATGGTCCTTTTATAAGAATTTTAGCAAAAACTGGTTTTAGTGGATTTTGGTGCAATTGGCCATAAGTCATTTGGCAAGTTATTAAATAATTTGAAACCTTTACGAAACAATATATTTTGTGATCTACTTGTTGTAAAAAATGGTAGTCGAAAATCTCTTCTATTTCTTAAGTTAAAACATAAACGCAAAAAATCAGAGAAACCCATGATGTAAGAAAATGATAAACAAAAAAAAAAACACAAATAAAACTCAAATGTCATTTTTCCGCACACAATAAATAGTCTGTACAATTAATTCAATGCGAAAAAGGAGCGGAGACTTCTCCAAATAATCTGCTACAATTATAAATTTCGCTCTTCGAACAGCGTACTGCAAAACGAAAAGCAGAACGAAATTTTCCGTTTAGGATTTCGTTGTGTCATTTTTGTATGGGATTTTTCGTTTCGCATCAGCAGCGTACTAGGTTTCTGTTTGGAGATCACAGAAAAAATTCGTTTGGCATCAGCAGCGTACTAGGCTTTAACACCTAAAAAATTGTGGAGCAACCTCAGAAAAATTGGTGTTGGCAAAAACATATGATCTCAATGCTCTCTTGATTTATTGAATGATTTTTTCATTCATTTTCTAAGGTTTTCGAGAAGATAATTGAGAAGCAAATTCTAAATCATCTTTCAAGCAACAATTTGTTATATGATAAACAATTTGGCTTCAGAGCTAATCACAGCTGCACTACTGCTATGGTCAATCTTTTGGATATAAGAGTTGATTATGATAAGGGTAACATCAATCTGCCTTCGATAAAGTAAATCACAACATTCTCAAGTGGAGTGGACTAATAGCAGATTACCTGTCTGGCAGATAGCAAAGAGTTGTTTCTGATGGAAAATGCTCAGCTCTTAGACCTATACTGCAAGGAGTCCCGCGAGGATCGATCCTCGGTCCAATACTCTTGCATGTTCATTAATGATCTGCCCGCTTGTTGTTCACATGCTTCTATTCATTTATATGCTGACGATGTTCAGCTCCATCTAGCAAAGCCGTTTCATCAGCTTGATGAACTGTTCTTATCTCTCAATGAGGATCTTAAGCAAATAATTTCTTGGTCTATCACCAATGGCCTACTTCTGAATCCTATCAAATCCCAAGTCATTCCAATATCTAAAAAAAAGTTCGATTTCAACACTTTACCTGATTTATAGCTAAATTATAGTAAAGTCAAAGCAGTTGATCATTGCATTAGCCTTGAGTTTGTTTTAGACCGCCATCTATCAGGATATAAACATGCTAATGGGGTCATTTGTTGTATTTACGGGTGTCTTAGAAAACTATGGCCTTCAGCTTACTTTTCCCCTGTTGAAACTCGACGCAAGCTCATACAGTCTTTGGTTTTTCCCTTAGTATCATACGGTGAGATAGTGTATAGTAATATCGATTCACTGTCCGAACGTAAATTACAAGTTGCGTTTAATGATGCTGTTCGTTACGTCTACGGGTTACGAAGACATGACCATGTCAAGAAACTGCTGGGTTGTACCATGCAGCAACATGTCAATGCAAGAAACTGTCTATTTTTACACAAACTAATTCATCTTAGGACTCCGTCATATTTTATTCAACAGGTTCTCATCGGTCCCCAAGAAGTATCAATATCGTTCCCCATTTGAGTAATTACCAGAACTAGTCACGTTTATTTTTCATCCGCGCTGAACTTTGGAACTCACTTCCGTCTTCAATAAAATCAATAGTTAACTTCAATAAATTCAAACAAGCTATCTTTCTTCACTTTTCGGCCCTTCCAATTCAACCATAATCCTTTCCCCAAACAAAAACAGTTAAAATATTATGCGAACATTGGTTCTTATTAGAGAAATCTTAATTAATTTGGTATGCAAGATCAGATTTTGCTAGTCAGAGGAGAAGGGTTCTTGTAAATTAGATAAACCCATGAATAACCAAATAAAAACATTGTAAGACGTTGGCAATGGGTAAATTGGTGATAACTATCCTGAGAACATTGTCTCCACCCTAGACGAATTTCCCTCCAATGCAACTCACTTTACATATCGACAAATTTATTTAAAACTTTTCATCTCAATCGATTATAATGTATTAAATACATTTTGATTTATTTTTATTTTATTTATACATTACGACGTGGTTGTATTATAAAAAATATAATTAAAAAAAAAATCAGAAAATAATGAAAGTTCTTTAAAATTAGATTTAAAAAAAAAATTATTTCAACAGTCTTGGCTCCTTTTTAATTTCGTTCTATAAACTGTCTGCAGTTGAAAAATACAGGTCTGGCAGGTGTCAGACGTTGCAAAATACGTCTGGCAAGCGATTTTTTAATAAAAGAAAAATAATCGAATTTTAGGAATTTTATTCGGAAAAAAATTGTTAAAAACAATGGTAACACTTACATTATTGTACTATGGCTTTTTGAAAACAGAGGAATTTATTCTTTTATATCACATTTAAAATTCTGTATTTATATTAATTTTCAAACTTGAAATTGAAAACAACAACAAAATGTTATACATACTTACTTTTTTTTTCTTAAAAATTCTATGTTATTAAGGGCCATTTGCTGAAATGAGTCATAAATCTGGATTTTAACTGTTCTCAACTTAGCTCTATGTGGAACTTAGTTCTTAAGATTAACTTTACTTATTTTACGTTGCTAACAAAAATAAAATTTTATCTTAGCTATGTATGAATTAATTGAGTGTCAAACTTAATAATTATTTTCATCAAAACTGAAAAAAAAAATATTATTTACCTACATCCCTATACGTACATTAAATTTACATCATTTGAAAGGCCCGAAAAAAGGAAGAGAAGTTCAAACTTCACGCACAAAGAGAATTCAATTTTGATACAATGCATTTTTTCCGAAAAAGATGCGGTGGAAAATAAAAAACGGACGGGGCCACTTGGAAGGAGAAGGAATCAGCCTGGAGTAGAATCACCGACAGCTTGAACTCCCAATCTGGGGTTACATGCTACAGAAGCTGCGAAGCTTTAAAAAATTGTACAACCTTTACAAGAAAGAAGTAAGAAAGGAAGCTGCTGCTGAAAAATATTCAGCACTTCAAACAGGAGGTGGCAATCCATACACTGTCAAGGATCCGGGGGCACGCCAACTTCTATTAACTCGAGGACTTCAACATCATCCTCAATTACGTCCAGCAGCGTTTCGGAATTCATTTTTAATTTATAAATTTGTTTCTTGTTCTGACAAATTTAAATCAAAATTGACAACAAAATTATTTTTTGCTTTATGTACTACTTAGGAAATTTAGGTTCTACTTTTTCTTCCCCCTAAGTTATGTTCTACATAGCAACTTTTATGTTTAAGATTTTTGTTGGTGCAAACCAATAAGAGGAACTTAAGCCAGTATGTAGAACTTAAATATTTAAGTTTCGTTTCAGCAAATGGCCCTAAGTGCCTGTTTATCTTTAAGTATTCGATACTCCTATCAATTCTTAGTCAATCACTGAAAACTTGAGTTTGAAATTAATTTTGTCGAAAATTATTTATACAAATAAGTTGATTTAAAAATAAAATGAAAGAACAGACTTCAGGCTTTCAGAAAAGGTGAAACACTTTTTATTAAGTGTTGCCATTTTTTTAAATATTATTTTTGCATTTCAAATACTTTTTTTATAAAATGTGCCAAAACACAACTTTTGCGCTCGATTTCAATTTAGCTGCCATATAATGAAATAAAGTGCTCTCCATACGCTTTCATATGACATAAGTTTCCTCACTGTTGAGCAATGTTGAAAGTGGGCTCCATACAAAGTTGGATGGTCCTTTTATAAGAATTTTAGCAAAAACTGGTTTTAGTGGATTTTGGTGCAATTGGCCATGAGTCATTTGGCAAGTTATTAAATAATTTGAAACCTTTACGAAACAATATATTTTGTGATCTACTTGTTGTAAAAAATGGTAGTCGAAAATCTCTTCTATTTCTTAAGTTAAAACATAAACGCAAAAAATCAGAGAAACCCATGATGTAAGAAAATGATAAACAAAAAAAAAAACACAAATAAAACTCAAATGTCATTTTTCCGCACACAATAAATAGTCTGTACAATTAATTCAATGCGAAAAAGGAGCGGAGACTTCTCCAAATAATCTGCTACAATTATAAATTTCGCTCTTCGAACAGCGTACTGCAAAACGAAAAGCAGAACGAAATTTTCCGTTTAGGATTTCGTTGTGTCATTTTTGTATGGGATTTTTCGTTTCGCATCAGCAGCGTACTAGGTTTCTGTTTGGAGATCACAGAAAAAATTCGTTTGGCATCAGCAGCGTACTAGGCTTTAACACCTAAAAAATTGTGGAGCAACCTCAGAAAAATTGGTGTTGGCAAAAACATATGATCTCAATGCTCTCTTGATTTATTGAATGATTTTTTCATTCATTTTCTAAGGTTTTCGAGAAGATAATTGAGAAGCAAATTCTAAATCATCTTTCAAGCAACAATTTGTTATATGATAAACAATTTGGCTTCAGAGCTAATCACAGCTGCACTACTGCTATGGTCAATCTTTTGGATATAAGAGTTGATTATGATAAGGGTAACATCAATCTGCCTTCGATAAAGTAAATCACAACATTCTCAAGTGGAGTGGACTAATAGCAGATTACCTGTCTGGCAGATAGCAAAGAGTTGTTTCTGATGGAAAATGCTCAGCTCTTAGACCTATACTGCAAGGAGTCCCGCGAGGATCGATCCTCGGTCCAATACTCTTGCATGTTCATTAATGATCTGCCCGCTTGTTGTTCACATGCTTCTATTCATTTATATGCTGACGATGTTCAGCTCCATCTAGCAAAGCCGTTTCATCAGCTTGATGAACTGTTCTTATCTCTCAATGAGGATCTTAAGCAAATAATTTCTTGGTCTATCACCAATGGCCTACTTCTGAATCCTATCAAATCCCAAGTCATTCCAATATCTAAAAAAAAGTTCGATTTCAACACTTTACCTGATTTATAGCTAAATTATAGTAAAGTCAAAGCAGTTGATCATTGCATTAGCCTTGAGTTTGTTTTAGACCGCCATCTATCAGGATATAAACATGCTAATGGGGTCATTTGTTGTATTTACGGGTGTCTTAGAAAACTATGGCCTTCAGCTTACTTTTCCCCTGTTGAAACTCGACGCAAGCTCATACAGTCTTTGGTTTTTCCCTTAGTATCATACGGTGAGATAGTGTATAGTGATATCGATTCACTGTCCGAACGTAAATTACAAGTTGCGTTTAATGATGCTGTTCGTTACGTCTACGGGTTACGAAGACATGACCATGTCAAGAAACTGCTGGGTTGTACCATGCAGCAACATGTCAATGCAAGAAACTGTCTATTTTTACACAAACTAATTCATCTTAGGACTCCGTCATATTTTATTCAACAGGTTCTCATCGGTCCCCAAGAAGTATCAATATCGTTCCCCATTTGAGTAATTACCAGAACTAGTCACGTTTATTTTTCATCCGCGCTGAACTTTGGAACTCACTTCCGTCTTCAATAAAATCAATAGTTAACTTCAATAAATTCAAACAAGCTATCTTTCTTCACTTTTCGGCCCTTCCAATTCAACCATAATCCTTTCCCCAAACAAAAACAGTTAAAATATTATGCGAACATTGGTTCTTATTAGAGAAATCTTAATTAATTTGGTATGCAAGATCAGATTTTGCTAGTCAGAGGAGAAGGGTTCTTGTAAATTAGATAAACCCATGAATAACCAAATAAAAACATTGTAAGACGTTGGCAATGGGTAAATTGGTGATAACTATCCTGAGAACATTGTCTCCACCCTAGACGAATTTCCCTCCAATGCAACTCACTTTACATATCGACAAATTTATTTAAAACTTTTCATCTCAATCGATTATAATGTATTAAATACATTTTGATTTATTTTTATTTTATTTATACATTACGACGTGGTTGTATTATAAAAAATATAATTAAAAAAAAAATCAGAAAATAATGAAAGTTCTTTAAAATTAGATTTAAAAAAAAAATTATTTCAACAGTCTTGGCTCCTTTTTAATTTCGTTCTATAAACTGTCTGCAGTTGAAAAATACAGGTCTGGCAGGTGTCAGACGTTGCAAAATACGTCTGGCAAGCGATTTTTTAATAAAAGAAAAATAATCGAATTTTAGGAATTTTATTCGGAAAAAAATTGTTAAAAACAATGGTAACACTTACATTATTGTACTATGGCTTTTTGAAAACAGAGGAATTTATTCTTTTATATCACATTTAAAATTCTGTATTTATATTAATTTTCAAACTTGAAATTGAAAACAACAACAAAATGTTATACATACTTACTTTTTTTTTCTTAAAAATTCTATGTTATTAAGGGCCATTTGCTGAAATGAGTCATAAATCTGGATTTTAACTGTTCTCAACTTAGCTCTATGTGGAACTTAGTTCTTAAGATTAACTTTACTTATTTTACGTTGCTAACAAAAATAAAATTTTATCTTAGCTATGTATGAATTAATTGAGTGTCAAACTTAATAATTATTTTCATCAAAACTGAAAAAAAAAATATTATTTACCTACATCCCTATACGTACATTAAATTTACATCATTTGAAAGGCCCGAAAAAAGGAAGAGAAGTTCAAACTTCACGCACAAAGAGAATTCAATTTTGATACAATGCATTTTTTCCGAAAAAGATGCGGTGGAAAATAAAAAACGGACGGGGCCACTTGGAAGGAGAAGGAATCAGCCTGGAGTAGAATCACCGACAGCTTGAACTCCCAATCTGGGGTTACATGCTACAGAAGCTGCGAAGCTTTAAAAAATTGTACAACCTTTACAAGAAAGAAGTAAGAAAGGAAGCTGCTGCTGAAAAATATTCAGCACTTCAAACAGGAGGTGGCAATCCATACACTGTCAAGGATCCGGGGGCACGCCAACTTCTATTAACTCGAGGACTTCAACATCATCCTCAATTACGTCCAGCAGCGTTTCGGAATTCATTTTTAATTTATAAATTTGTTTCTTGTTCTGACAAATTTAAATCAAAATTGACAACAAAATTATTTTTTGCTTTATGTACTACTTAGGAAATTTAGGTTCTACTTTTTCTTCCCCCTAAGTTATGTTCTACATAGCAACTTTTATGTTTAAGATTTTTGTTGGTGCAAACCAATAAGAGGAACTTAAGCCAGTATGTAGAACTTAAATATTTAAGTTTCGTTTCAGCAAATGGCCCTAAGTGCCTGTTTATCTTTAAGTATTCGATAAGTATTCGATACTCCTATCAATTCTTAGTCAATCACTGAAAACTTGAGTTTGAAATTAATTTTGTCGAAAATTATTTATACAAATAAGTTGATTTAAAAATAAAATGAAAGAACAGACTTCAGGCTTTCAGAAAAGGTGAAACACTTTTTATTAAGTGTTGCCATTTTTTTAAATATTATTTTTGCATTTCAAATACTTTTTTTATAAAATGTGCCAAAACACAACTTTTGCGCTCGATTTCAATTTAGCTGCCATATAATGAAATAAAGTGCTCTCCATACGCTTTCATATGACATAAGTTTCATCACTGTTGAGCAATGTTGAAAGTGGGCTCCATACAAAGTTGCCCATGGTCCTTTTATAAGAATTTTAGCAAAAACTGGTTTTAGTGGATTTTGGTGCAATTGGCCATAAGTCATTTGGCAAGTTATTAAATAATTTGAAACCTTTACGAAACAATATATTTTGTGATCTACTTGTTGTAAAAAATGGTAGTCGAAAATCTCTTCTATTTCTTAAGTTAAAACATAAACGCAAAAAATCAGAGAAACCCATGATGTAAGAAAATGATAAACAAAAAAAAAAACACAAATAAAACTCAAATGTCATTTTTCCGCACACAATAAATAGTCTGTACAATTAATTCAATGCGAAAAAGGAGCGGAGACTTCTCCAAATAATCTGCTACAATTATAAATTTCGCTCTTCGAACAGCGTACTGCAAAACGAAAAGCAGAACGAAATTTTCCGTTTAGGATTTCGTTGTGTCATTTTTGTATGGGATTTTTCGTTTCGCATCAGCAGCGTACTAGGTTTCTGTTTGGAGATCACAGAAAAAATTCGTTTGGCATCAGCAGCGTACTAGGCTTTAACACCTAAAAAATTGTGGAGCAACCTCAGAAAAATTGGTGTTGGCAAAAACATATGATCTCAATGCTCTCTTGATTTATTGAATGATTTTTTCATTCATTTTCTAAGGTTTTCGAGAAGATAATTGAGAAGCAAATTCTAAATCATCTTTCAAGCAACAATTTGTTATATGATAAACAATTTGGCTTCAGAGCTAATCACAGCTGCACTACTGCTATGGTCAATCTTTTGGATATAAGAGTTGATTATGATAAGGGTAACATCAATCTGCCTTCGATAAAGTAAATCACAACATTCTCAAGTGGAGTGGACTAATAGCAGATTACCTGTCTGGCAGATAGCAAAGAGTTGTTTCTGATGGAAAATGCTCAGCTCTTAGACCTATACTGCAAGGAGTCCCGCGAGGATCGATCCTCGGTCCAATACTCTTGCATGTTCATTAATGATCTGCCCGCTTGTTGTTCACATGCTTCTATTCATTTATATGCTGACGATGTTCAGCTCCATCTAGCAAAGCCGTTTCATCAGCTTGATGAACTGTTCTTATCTCTCAATGAGGATCTTAAGCAAATAATTTCTTGGTCTATCACCAATGGCCTACTTCTGAATCCTATCAAATCCCAAGTCATTCCAATATCTAAAAAAAAGTTCGATTTCAACACTTTACCTGATTTATAGCTAAATTATAGTAAAGTCAAAGCAGTTGATCATTGCATTAGCCTTGAGTTTGTTTTAGACCGCCATCTATCAGGATATAAACATGCTAATGGGGTCATTTGTTGTATTTACGGGTGTCTTAGAAAACTATGGCCTTCAGCTTACTTTTCCCCTGTTGAAACTCGACGCAAGCTCATACAGTCTTTGGTTTTTCCCTTAGTATCATACGGTGAGATAGTGTATAGTGATATCGATTCACTGTCCGAACGTAAATTACAAGTTGCGTTTAATGATGCTGTTCGTTACGTCTACGGGTTACGAAGACATGACCATGTCAAGAAACTGCTGGGTTGTACCATGCAGCAACATGTCAATGCAAGAAACTGTCTATTTTTACACAAACTAATTCATCTTAGGACTCCGTCATATTTTATTCAACAGGTTCTCATCGGTCCCCAAGAAGTATCAATATCGTTCCCCATTTGAGTAATTACCAGAACTAGTCACGTTTATTTTTCATCCGCGCTGAACTTTGGAACTCACTTCCGTCTTCAATAAAATCAATAGTTAACTTCAATAAATTCAAACAAGCTATCTTTCTTCACTTTTCGGCCCTTCCAATTCAACCATAATCCTTTCCCCAAACAAAAACAGTTAAAATATTATGCGAACATTGGTTCTTATTAGAGAAATCTTAATTAATTTGGTATGCAAGATCAGATTTTGCTAGTCAGAGGAGAAGGGTTCTTGTAAATTAGATAAACCCATGAATAACCAAATAAAAACATTGTAAGACGTTGGCAATGGGTAAATTGGTGATAACTATCCTGAGAACATTGTCTCCACCCTAGACGAATTTCCCTCCAATGCAACTCACTTTACATATCGACAAATTTATTTAAAACTTTTCATCTCAATCGATTATAATGTATTAAATACATTTTGATTTATTTTTATTTTATTTATACATTACGACGTGGTTGTATTATAAAAAATATAATTAAAAAAAAAATCAGAAAATAATGAAAGTTCTTTAAAATTAGATTTAAAAAAAAATTATTTCAACAGTCTTGGCTCCTTTTTAATTTCGTTCTATAAACTGTCTGCAGTTGAAAAATACAGGTCTGGCAGGTGTCAGACGTTGCAAAATACGTCTGGCAAGCGATTTTTTAATAAAAGAAAAATAATCGAATTTTAGGAATTTTATTCGGAAAAAAATTGTTAAAAACAATGGTAACACTTACATTATTGTACTATGGCTTTTTGAAAACAGAGGAATTTATTCTTTTATATCACATTTAAAATTCTGTATTTATATTAATTTTCAAACTTGAAATTGAAAACAACAACAAAATGTTATACATACTTACTTTTTTTTTCTTAAAAATTCTATGTTATTAAGGGCCATTTGCTGAAATGAGTCATAAATCTGGATTTTAACTGTTCTCAACTTAGCTCTATGTGGAACTTAGTTCTTAAGATTAACTTTACTTATTTTACGTTGCTAACAAAAATAAAATTTTATCTTAGCTATGTATGAATTAATTGAGTGTCAAACTTAATAATTATTTTCATCAAAACTGAAAAAAAAAATATTATTTACCTACATCCCTATACGTACATTAAATTTACATCATTTGAAAGGCCCGAAAAAAGGAAGAGAAGTTCAAACTTCACGCACAAAGAGAATTCAATTTTGATACAATGCATTTTTTCCGAAAAAGATGCGGTGGAAAATAAAAAACGGACGGGGCCACTTGGAAGGAGAAGGAATCAGCCTGGAGTAGAATCACCGACAGCTTGAACTCCCAATCTGGGGTTACATGCTACAGAAGCTGCGAAGCTTTAAAAAATTGTACAACCTTTACAAGAAAGAAGTAAGAAAGGAAGCTGCTGCTGAAAAATATTCAGCACTTCAAACAGGAGGTGGCAATCCATACACTGTCAAGGATCCGGGGGCACGCCAACTTCTATTAACTCGAGGACTTCAACATCATCCTCAATTACGTCCAGCAGCGTTTCGGAATTCATTTTTAATTTATAAATTTGTTTCTTGTTCTGACAAATTTAAATCAAAATTGACAACAAAATTATTTTTTGCTTTATGTACTACTTAGGAAATTTAGGTTCTACTTTTTCTTCCCCCTAAGTTATGTTCTACATAGCAACTTTTATGTTTAAGATTTTTGTTGGTGCAAACCAATAAGAGGAACTTAAGCCAGTATGTAGAACTTAAATATTTAAGTTTCGTTTCAGCAAATGGCCCTAAGTGCCTGTTTATCTTTAAGTATTCGATACTCCTATCAATTCTTAGTCAATCACTGAAAACTAGATGGTTCTATGTCTTTTTGTTTTCGAGGAAATTGAAAATTAGCAAAGCTCTACTTTATTCATGAAAAATTTGTCGTGACAAATTTGACGTAAGGCCAACTCAAGATATGTCATTTTAACAGTCATATTTTTTTCTCATTGAATTCTACAAGTATCTTTTAATATTTTTTAATACATCTGGCAGCAATCTGACGTTGCTAAAACCGTACCAGACACTATTTTGTAACTTGAAGAAAAACATAATATGATGTGGTTCAACTTAAAACATATACAAGACGTTTTGCACAAAATGTGACAAAAGTCTAGGGTGTAAATGTTTGGTCAAGAGAAGAAAAAAACTATGGTAGAGGAGGGGGTGTATTTCCCCTTTTTCAGGCGGGAGGGGAAATTTTCTGAAAAATCGACTTTTAATAGAAAAAAAAACATGACAAATCAATGGAAACACTTACAACATTCTCAAAAACTAGAAGACATTTAACCATCTAGTTTTTATTGTTTGACTAAAAATTAATAAGAGCATTGAATATTAAAAACAAAAATATTACTTAATAACATAAAATTTTGAACAATATTAGTTTAAATACAAATTTTAAAATTTTTGTTTTAAAACTTTGAGTTTGAAAATTAATTTTTTCAAAAATGTTCACTAAAATATTTTGATTTAAAAATAGAATAAAAAAATGGATTTTTGGCTTTAAAAAATGGTATAACATGGTGTTGTAAGTGTTTCCGGTTATTTGTTATGTTTTTTTTCTATTAAAAGTCAATTTTTCAGAAAATTTCCCCTCCGGCCTGAAAAATGGGAAATACACCCCCCTCTACCATAGTTTTTTTCTTCTCTTCCAAACATTTACACCCTAGCCTTTTGTCACATTTTGTGCAAAACGTCTTGTATACGTTTTAAGTTGAACCACATCATATTATGTTTTTCTTCAAGTTACAAAATAGTGTCTGGCACGGTTTTAGCAACGTCAGATTGCTGCCAGATGTATTAATAAATATTAAAAGATACTTGTAGAATTCAATGAGAAAAAAAACATGACTGTTAAAATGACATATCTTAAGTTGGCCTTACGTCAAATTTGTCACGACAAATTTTTCATGTATAAAGTAGAGCTTTGCTAATTTTCAATTTCCTCGAAAACAAAAAGACATAGAACCATCTAGTTTTCAGTGATTGACTAAGAATTGATAGGAGTATCGAATACTTAAAGATAAACAGGCACTTAATAACATAGAATTTTTAAGAAAAAAAAGTAAGTATAACATTTTTTGTTGTTGTTTTCAATTTCAAGTTTGAAAATGAATATAAAAAAACCATTAATAAAAATACAGAATTTTAAATGTGATATAAAAGAAAAAATTCCTCTGTTTTCAAAAAGCCATAGTACAATAATGTAAGTGTTACCATTGTTTTTTAATAATTTTTTTCCGAATAAAATTCCTAAAATTCGATTATTTTTCTTTTATTAAAAAATTGCTTGCCAGACGTATTTTGCAACGTCTGACACCTGCCAGACCTGTATTTTCCAACTGCAGACAGTTTGTAGAACGAAATTAAAAAGGAGCCAAGACTGTTGAAATGAATTTTTTTTTTCAATTTTTTAACGTTACAAAAGTGACGCGTACAGAAAAACGCAACGTATCCCACCAGCCAGGACAACAAAATTTCACTAGACTTAGTGAGCAGTACAACATATTAAAAAATCATGACTGTTGAAATGAATTTTTTTTCGACGTTGCTAGCTCTCGTACTATAAATATATGTATATTATACACGGTTCCTTTGACTAAAAATGCTCACAAGATCTGTTGTCCTTTGTGAATAAAATATGTTATATATATTTTGAATGAAAACAAAAGTTGAGAAAAATTCAGGAATTAAACAAAGATTAAAGTATAATTTATAAATACGTTTTAGTATCTTAAAATTTCTTAAATATTCCAGAAAAGAAACAACCAACACATTCGGCACACAATAGTATGTATCATTAAATTTTGTTTCTCCAGTTTTTCCTTTATATAGATGTGACGATACTTTACCTCGTGGATAACAGATTTTTACTAAGGCTTAATAAACTCGAAACATTGGCAGAGGTTACACGTTTGAGATAAAAACGTTAAGAGTAGAACCCTCACTGCATTTGCATTTCCTAAATTGCAAACTTTTATTTAATCATTTAGGTTAGGTTAGAATCAGACAATAAAAAAAACGTTTGGGAACGAATCTATGTATCTCTATTAAATTGAGTTAAAAAATACTACAAGTTCTACAATACTTCCCTATTAATTTTTTTTAAAGCAATCATTTATTGCAATAATTGTTTTTAAACTAAAAGCTGAAATAAAAAATTGTATACTACAGTCAAAATTTTACGTTATGAACTGTCTATTATTCACTCGATTGATCCAGATTAAAACTTCAATATTAATTTTCATCCGGATTGATGTTTTCACAGTTTAACTTTAACTTGCATTATTTATTGATATAATCAATTTTCAGCCGAATGCTAAAATCTATAATTTAATTTGGTCAATAAAAATATCTATAATAAAATCCAGATAGTTATAAATGTTCTAGCAAAACGAAATAAAAATAGTGAACTATATAGAACTTGCCGTTTTTTAATAATTTTTTTTTTTTCATTTTAAGTAAATTTTACAGAAATATAACCCTTTAGCCTAAACGTGGGGGAAATAAACCTTCTCCACACCCACTTTTAATTGTAATAAACTGTTGTACGTTTTCATTTCTCTAGACTCGTCCATAGATAATAGCTCCGTATATAACAAATGTTGTGTTGCAAATATTCTTCTTTTTCTTACGTTAAAAACTTCTTCATTGTCTGCATGTTACAATACAATTATATTTAGTCCAGTCAATGAAGTTAAAAAAACAGCCAAATTCGGTAATAATCGCCGTGAAGCTGGATTTTGGTATATAACATCCTCATGGTGTTCTTAAGAAACTGTCAAAAGTCCCTATAGATATGAGCGCCGCTTACAATTTTACGGGTGGTTGAAGGCCCCCCAAAATAGTTTTTCACGAATAACTCCCAAATGGTAAGTTGTACAAAAAAAGTGTCAAAGACTCTTCTTTGGCGGTTCTCCCCAATAGGTGCCTTTTATTTGTCGAAAATGTTCAATTTCAATCACCAAACAAATTTAGTACAACTTGCTCTTGAATAGATTGTAACGCCTATATGCATGTTCGTTATCGTTGATAGCACTGTTAGGTCTTATTGACCAATTTTGTAGAACGAATCAAAACACAAGACCGATCAGCTTGATTGTCGAAACCAGATTATCTTTATTCTTTATAAAATAATAAATCAATAATTAATAATCATCTAGGCCGATTGCAACACTTTGTGCAATTCAGCTGTATTAGCATAGCTCGTGTGGAGTTCATACGGAACATGCTAATATTGCCGAATACTGCAAAGTGTGTTCTTTGGCCTAGATTCATATTTTTATGACTCAACATTTCCTCCCCCTTACAAAAATGGGTAGGTGAGATGTCTCGTCATATTCTTAAACTTTATCTTATATTCTATATATGTAAGTATGTGTAATTATTATTACTATTTTTTTTATTTTTATTTATTTACTTAATTAATATTTATTTTTCTTTTAGTAGCTTTTTGCTTTTTACAAATAAAAATGAGTATTTGTTTTTTTTTAATTAAAAATTTATTTATTTTATAAAATTTTCTTCTAATATAATATAATGTTATTAAGTTTGTCAAACTTTGTCTTTTCTATGTTTTCTTCGCATGCATTTATAAACCCAATTGCACCGCTCCAGTCAGGTAGTTCAACTTGGGATAGTATAGTCCAGTGATCTCGGTAAGTCATTGCATGACCGACCTCTTCAAACAATATTCCCGTTCGTTTTACGTTATGAATTTCTACTGGTGTACCAATCGTAAGGCTCATCATCCATGATGACTGAATAAAATTGGAAATAATCTTGCACACCAAAATCCTGAACAAAAATTTTGTTAATTTTCGTTGAAGAGCTTTAATCGATTAAAATGAACGCGACGTTTTCGATTGCCTATCAGAAGAGTTGCGTTGACTGCTTCATTTATAGCTGCAATGGGGAAAGGTCCTTGCCAATGCGTGCTAAACTTAGTAGTGGCATGTACAGAGTTATTCCTCACAAACATCGCAGCCCGTAAGTGATTATCCCATGAAGATGGATTTTGATCTACAAATGTAGATAATGATAATCAACTAAAGGTCTGTGCGATCTCTCTCTAATAAACCATTGGATTGTGGGTGATAAGGGGTCGTTTCTCTTTTTTACTTTCAAAAACTTACATATTTCACGGAAAAACTGAGAATTAAAATTTGGTCCATTGTCCGTAACAAGTTTCTTTGGTTCCTCAAAAAAAATTGATGTAGTAACAGGACCATAGGTAAGAAGGTATTAAATACCCTTTGTTTACATATTTTGGGAACCTGTCGGGGTATTTGCGACATTTCCCATGGAGTTTTCCAGGCGCAAATAGTAGGCTTAATATTTTCTTTACTTTTTTATGAGGGAACCACTTTAAAAATTAAACACTTCTTTTCCGGCTGCGCCAAATGTTAAGTCTTATTGACCAATTTTGTAGAACGAATCAAAACACACGACCGATCAGCTTGATTGTCGAAACTAGATTATCTTTATTCTTTATAAAATAATAAATCAATAATTAATAATCATCAATCGATGTGCAATTCAGCTATATATTAGCATAGCTCTTGTGGAGTTCATACGGAACATGCTAATATTGCAGAATACTGCAAAGTGTGTTCTTTGGCCTAGATTCATATTTTTATGACTTAACAGCACGACTTTTTTTCCTTTCAGTGAAATTTAAGTCGCGGGCTTAACTTTTATAACTCAAAATTATCTATTTTTACAGACATGGCATCTTGAAAGATTGGCTGTATAAGATCGATAACCTCGAAGGTGGCATGAATTCATTTTCGCAGGCTTACCATTATTACGGTCTACACTTTCAACCTGATAATTCTGTGATAGCCAGAGAATGGGCGCCAGGAGCCAAAGACGTATATTTAACAGGAGATTTTAGTAATATAATAAGTTATTTTTTTAAGTTTATTATAAAGTTTGTTAATGATTCAATAGACAACTGGCAATGGGAGGCTACACCATATAAAAAATTAGATTTTGGAAAATGGGAATTGCACATTCCAGCCAATCCAGATGGCTCAGCACCTATTAACCATCTATCCGAAATCAAAGTCATTATTCGCAATCAAGCCGGCAAACTTCTCGACCGACTTTCACCATGGGCAGTTTATGTTAAACAGCCACCCAAAGAGGCAAATCAGGGGGTCAACTACAAACAATACGTTTGGAATCCACCTAAGAATGAAGTATTTATAGATGAAAACAAAATATAAAGGAATTAGAATTTTTACTTTGTTATGTTTTTAGATTCATCAATTTGTTCACCCTCGCCCCCAACGTCCCAAGTCACTTCGTATCTATGAATGTCATGTTGGTATAGCATCTCAAGAACCTAGAGTCGGAACCTATCAAAACTTTGCTGAAAATATCATTCCAAGAATAAAGAACCAAGGATATAACACTATTCAATTGATGGCTATTATGGAGCATGCATATTATGCAAGCTTCGGTTACCAGGTTACAAGCATGTATGCTGCTTCTAGTCGATATGGTACTCCGAATGAGTTAAAGAAAATGATTGATGTGGCTCACGCTAACGGGCTGTATGTGTTGTTGGATGTTGTTCATTCGCACGCAAGTAAAAATGTTGAAGATGGAATGAATCAATTCGATGGTACCAACAGTTGTTTCTTCCACGATGGAACAAGGGGGGAGCATGCACTTTGGGACAGTCGCCTATTCAATTATAATGAATATGAAGTTTTGAGATTTTTACTCTCAAATCTAAGGTGGTGGCATGACGAATACAATTTCGATGGATACAGGTATTAGTTTTGTAATTTTTAAAAACAAATTGTTTTCAATGAAGTACTGTTTGTTCAGATTTGACGGTGTCACATCGATGTTATACCACTCCAGGGGTATAGGTGCAGGTTTCAGTGGCGATTACAGTGAATATTTCGGATTAGGAGTAGATACAGAAGCTTTAATATATTTGGCTTTAGCAAACCATATGGTACACGAACAAAATAAAGAAGCGGTTACAATTGCTGAGGTAAGTAAAAAAATAAATTGATGCTGTCCCCTTCTAATTAACTGTCAAATAATGGTAAATTCTTGAATTTATAATTGAAAATCGGTCACAAAAGATCTTATACAATATATCTAATGTCAATTAGAGCAGAAAATGGCTTCATCAATAACTATTCAAGGTGAAATATTAAGATGCTATTCATAATAAATCAACAAAATAATGATAAGAAGACCCGAAATTTTTTCAATTGGGAATACATTTCTTTTCGAATTGCAGCGTAATAAAGTGTTTTTTTTTGTGCAAGTACATATTATATATTTGCCTTAAATTAAAGGGCACAAAATAAATTGCACTATTGCAATAATTACTACGCAAACATAGCCTTTCGTCATCCAATGGGCTTCCCTCAGTTGGTAATGTATGTGTAGTTGGCGCTCTGTTGTGTTGCTGTCATCGCCAAATTTTGGGTTAATAATCGTTAACTTCATGCCATTTGCGTTCGTTTATTGTAAAAAAAAAGTATCGCGCACCCTTATTGCTGATAGCGACAATTCGAATTGTTAATATTTCATTTTATTTGTGTATTGTTGCTGATTATGGATTTATTGGTCTTATGATTATTTGTCATGGTGTCTTCAGGTTGGGTAGGTTTTGTTTTTTTTTTGTCTATAGACCAAGAGTAAATGTCACGAAGATCCTCATTTAAATTGCTTACAAGTTCAGTTATGTTATTGAGTGGCTCAGCCAAGTACAACTGAACATCATCAGCATAGAGGTGTACTGTAGTATGTTTACATACAGATGGTAAATCATTGATAAACATACAGAAAATAATAGGACCAAGGATTGATCCTTGTGGAACACCCTGTTTTATAGATTCAAGATTTGAAAAAGAATCGTTTGTCACAACTCTCTGAGCTCTATTAGAAAGATAACTTTCAAGTAACTTCACTGCAGAATTACAGAAGCCAAAAAGATTTTTTAATTTCCAGCAAAGAATTTTGTGGTTTACTTTATCGAAAGCCTTCGAAAAATCAAGAAATCCATTTGTGTTACGGTAATTTCTTTCGAGATTTTTTCCTGCACATTTTGCTATGGCGTTTACTTCCGCCTGAAAAATGCTGGTAGACTGTCCCATCGGCAGGGAAATTTTAGTTCTAGGCCCAAAAATACCTGTCCCTTGATGACTTGATGGTATTTGCTTTAAGAGTGTATTTTACAGATTCACCTGCCCACTCTTTCTTGCTACTTAACTTCGTTTGGAAGTTCTTTTCGAAGTTGTATTTTTTGATCATAGCATCTCTTGGGATTTCGAGAAGGTTCGTTACTGTGGGCTTGCATATCGAGTTCCTTTCTCTGGTACCGATGCATTTGCCGTTCCCCGTTCCCTCATTGGCAAATCTCAAGATTGCTCTCATAGCAGCACTTTCTATAACCATGTGTAGAGGCGTTAAAAAAAGGAAGATAACCTCTTTTGCTGCTCTGGGGCATGTTCTCATTGCTCCAGTGATGCACAAGCATGCGAGCCTTTGTACCTTTTGTAGTGATTTCCTAGTTGTAGTTTGTTCGGTTCTTTTGTGCCATGCAACCGCCCCACAGGTAATGATGGGTCTTACCATCATGGTATACATCCACCTGAGGATGTTTGGTTTGCAGCCCCATGTTTTACCTGCAAGTCTCTTGCATATCATTAGGGTCCTTGTGGCTTTCCCGACAGTTGTCTCGACGTGTTTATTCCATAGGAGTTTACCATCTAGTGTAATGCCTAGATATTTAACCTCCCTTTGGATTTCGATTTCTTCTCCTGCCAATCTAATTGGTCTCATTCGTGGCAGAAGTCTCTTCTTGTTGAATGGTACTATTGTTGTTTTTGTGGGGTTGATGTTAAGTCCCACTGATAGACACCATTTCCTTGTTATTGATAGTCCTCTTTGAACTATATCACAAAGAGTTTCCTCAAATTTCCCCAATGCTGTTATCACTATATCATCAGAAAAGCCGATACAGTGTATGTCCTGGGAGGTGAGAGTTTCTAGTAGTTCATCCACTACAAGGCTCCACAGCAAGGGTGATAAAACCCCTCCCTGAGGACAACTTCTTGTTGTGATGACTTTTGGACAGTTTGTCCTGCGTATGCTTCTGCCGTTCTCGTGCCTAGCATTTCATTTATCTGATAAGAGTGATGGGTACGCACTTCCTTACTAGTGCTTTGTTTACAGCCTCATGGGAGGTGTTGTCAAAGGGCCCCTCAATATCTAGAAAAGCAGATAAAGCAGTTTCTTTTGAATTAAAAACTATATGTAAGGTATTGGTGAGTTCATACAGGGCGGTTTCTGTTGATCTTCCCGCTCTGTAAGAATGTTGCCGGTGGTTAAGAGGCATATTTATTAGTACTTCTGATCTAATGAAGTTATCAACTACCTTTTCCAAAGTCTTCAGTAAAAAAGACGTTAGAAAGATTTTGGATGTGTTGTATCTTTTTTCCCAATTTTGGGAATAAAAATAACCTTAGCTCTTCTCCATTGACATGGTATGTGCCCAAGTGCAATACTACTTCGAAGTATACCAATAAGATATGGCATTATTTCATTTTTGCCTTTTTGTAAAAGGGCTGGAAAAATGCCATCTACTCCCGGTGCTTTAAAAGGTTGAAAGGTATTTATGGCCCAATCAATCCTGTTACCTGAACAGATAATCGAGGCAAACTTCCAGCTTTCCCGGTTTGGTTTAAGAGGTAATCTCTCAATTATGTTCTCTATAATAGGTAAACTGCCAGGAAAATGAGTGTTTAGCAATAGGGTGGACCTTTGCTCCTCATTTTCTGTGAAGCAACCACCAGGGTTCCGAAGTGCTAATGATGTTATTTTATTATCCTTAGCTATAGCCCTATGTAATCTTGCTGCTGCAGGGGTAGAGGAAATACCCTCGCAGAAGGTTGCAAAACTATTTCTCTTAGCTTTTTTTATTTCCCCGTTATATTTGGTTAACTCTGCAGAGTAGTTGTGCCAGTCTCCAGTTCTCTTAGCCTTGTTGAAGAGTTTTCTTACCTTGAATCTTATTTTTGAAAGATTATTGTTCCACTAAGGAGCATCTTTCTGCTTTTTCGTAGGTTTTAATGGGTAGTTGAGTTCATAGGCCTCATTTAACGCCTCATTACACTATACATAGAACCGTTGATGTTATTGTTTCATACAAAACCACACCGAATGAACTGTGGTGCATTCATCTTTCAGTTACGCATAGTTTTAAATCAAGGCATTCACACGGCGAAAAGTCACACGTTTTCTTATCGAATAGCAAAAGCAAACAAAAATAGCTTTAGTTTCACTACTCTTTTTATTTAGTCGGCCTAGAAGTCTAAAATTTCTAAGGATGATTAATTAAATTTCCAGAATATTGTGGAGCGTAAAAATTCCAATACTAAAAAGTTTACACATATCAGCCAGTTGATACATCAATCATTACTACACGTAAGATAACTGAATAATATGAATTTTTCTTGATTTGTTGTATTTACATTATTGATTTAAATTTTAAAAAATGAGAAAAAATGTAATGACTAATAAAATATATTTATTTATTTAAAGTACAAATTCGACTATTGGTCGATACACCAGGCACTTCCTCTTTCTTTTTGATGCTGGGCTTTCTCAAGTCAAATGCTTCGAAAGGAGTAGCTGACACAATCGGCTGGTCTACTTTGGGCACTCTGTTACCTTGCCTTCCCGCTTTCTAGATTTTGTAGAGTATCGAGCCAAGTAAAATTAATATTATTATTATGTAGAAATTTCCCAGTTGTGTTCCTCCAGTTCCTTCCATTATTGTCAAATCGATTTCCTCAGAAACCTAATGATATACTCAAAATCTCCAAATGCATAATTATTGCGTTAGGCCTCCTCTACAAGAATGTCAGTGGTTTTATTGGATAAATCTAACAAGAAAGGCGCCAGGAGCAGGCGCTCAACAATAACTAGGTTTAGATTTTAAGTTTAAAATATTAAATAAGATAATGGGTTTGAAATTTGTTCTGGTCAGATATTTTTTTTATTGTATTTAGTTATTGCTTATTAAATACACAAAATACACAATAATACAAATTTATAGAAATTGTTCTTGCTAAAAATGGTTAAGGCTGTTTTTTTGATAAAATTAAAAATACTTATTTTATTCGTGCAAGACGCATTCACATTTCAATTCAAAAATAGCGAGCAACTCTGAGATGGGTCGATGATCGAATAAATATGTATACTGAACTAGTTAAGTATTTTGTGGCCCTCGACATACATACAAATATAAGCTAACCTTTCAAGGGAAATGAAGAATATAATATGTATTGTTTTTTTTCCTTAAAGGACGTATCTGGTATGCCTGCACTTTGCCGTCCAGTCTCTGAAGGAGGTGTTGGATTCGACTACCGTCTTGGAATGGCTATTCCAGACAAATGGATAGAATACCTTAAGAACAAAACTGATGATGAATGGGAAATGGGAAATATTGTTCATACGCTAAGTAATCGTCGTTGGAAGGAAAAAACCGTGGCATACGCAGAGTCTCATGACCAGGCCCTAGTGGGTGATAAGACAATTGCCTTTTGGCTTATGGACAAAGAAATGTACACCCATATGTCTGTCATGAGTGAGCCGTCAATAATAATTGATCGTGGAATTGCACTGCATAAAATGATTCGTTTGATCACACACTCATTGGGTGGTGAAGCATATTTGAATTTCATGGGCAATGAGTTTGGTCATCCAGAATGGTTGGATTTCCCACGAGTTGGCAATAACGATTCATATCACTATGCCCGTCGACAATGGAATCTAGTCGATGATAAGCTATTAAAATACAAATACTTAAATGAATTTGATCGCGCCATGAATTTGGCAGAAGATAAATATGGTTGGTTGCAAGCAGATCCTGGTTACGTTAGTTGGAAACATGAGGGTGATAAGATCATAGCGTTTGAAAGAGGTGGGCTAGTATTCGTTTTCAATTTCCATCCAACACGAAGTTTTACTGATTACCGGGTTGGTACAAATTGGGCTGGTGCTTACAAAGCTATACTCAGTTCGGACGATGAATTATTTGGTGGACAAAACAGAATCGATAAGAATTGTGAGCACTTATCAAACCCCGAAGGATATGCTGGTCGATCCAACTTTATTCAGGTAAGTCAATTTGATGATTTTTTTGTTTCATAAGATTATTTTCATTTTGTTTTGTTCAAGGTCTATTCGCCGTCGAGAACAGCTGTGGTTTATGCCAGGATTCACTGATAAGGTTATAGTTAAAGCTAACAATATATTTTTATATTTTCAACGATTCTGTTCCTAGTTTTTATTGTTGAGAAAGTTATATTTTTCCTGTTTTTAACTAAATAAATATATTTTTTATTAAATAATGCTTATTAAATAATGCTGTAAAATTTGTTTATATAAAAACTTCTTTTCATTATAATTTTTGAGTTTCATGAAAAACATCCTTATTTTTAAAAATATGTAATGGGTAAATGTGCATCTCAGGTTTTCTGCGATGCCGATTCAAACGCAACTGATGACTGTGCAATATAGCAGCAACAATAATCATTAACATGAATGCAAATTTCTAAATATGAAAACTTGACACAAAAAAGTGAGCCCAATTTAAGTTTTTTGATTGAATGGATCATTTCATAAACTATACAATTCTGAAGATGGTTTATGGGATTTTTCTTAATATTGAAATTGTTTTAAGATATGAAGGGTATGCAAGTGACGGAAGCAAAATTAAGTCTCTTTTGTCAGGAAAGGACATTTTTTTAAGCCGCTAACAAAGTTTTTCCGGTACATTAACCACCTTACTCTAACCTACGCTTTAACTTGTCACCACCCATCACAGTAATTAACATATCCCAAACATTTATTCTTTTCACATAAGCGAAACACTGTGACATCCAAATAAATATCTGAAATAGATATTTGTAAATCACGAAAAATCCACAATGACCAGTCTGCCCTAAGTGGATGGATTTAATTCCCATCGGTTATAACCATAATTCAAGTGATGGAATTCGTTCCTTAGAATTCTCACCCGTTTATCTAATGGTGCTACTCTTTGGTTGTTAACAAAATGATGAACATAAGTTAGTAAAATCAAATTTGTTGGCACGAGGTTGTTGCACTATTTTTTTCAAGAACGATTTTAACGAAGTCTCACGACAACTTACATTACTTAATGTGCTTCTGACTAGTGAAGGCAGGTCTTTTTGCCTGAGGCATGGCGGCTTTTTAAACCATCAGCTTTATTTCATATTTGGGATCAAAATAATAACTAGTTTCAATTTCAAAACGTCTGAAACCAACAATTTTAATCGTGAAGCGTTCCACATTTTTAACAATGATGTCTATAAAAGTTAAAAATGTGGATTTTGCGTGTCAATTTTGCGTGTCATCCTTGCGCAGGGGCCACGCTTAAAGCCGGTGGTTGGATGTTTTAGGAACTGGGGGCCTCGAGCTGTATATTTTCCTACACATCAAGTGCTTACATTAGCTCCACGTTGTTAACCGCCGGATACTGATCTTGGCTTTATGTCATGACTTGCTAAACTTGTAAGTGCGAATGTTGGTCGAGGAAAGTATTGCAACACCTAACCCATGGCCCTACAGATTGGCAGACATTATCGCGTTCCAGGAAATACGAAAGATAGCATCAGGAATAACGAAAAGAAAAGATTGCGACATTTATTACAGCTATCATCAAAGATTGCACATGTTAGGATGCGGATTCGTCATGGGAAATTGATTTTAGGCAAATTAGCCTGCCTGTGATCCGCATCAAAGCTTCCTTTCAAAACATCGGCACACGTCCCTACCGATGAAGGTGAGGATACATGTTGTTGGTTTTTCGTCTCCAAGTGTGTATTTTAATAAAACATAAATAAAATAAAAGAAAATATATTATTTAAGAAATGTTATTTATTATAACTTTAACTAATACAACTTTTAAATTTACAATTCGTCTCAGTCGAAGACAGTCCAACACCACACAGTTGTAAAAGCCCGAAGATGGAACTTGTTTCCGAAACGCGTCGCTAATATTAAATTTAAAAGTTGTGTTAGTTAAAGTTATAATAAATAACATTTCTTAAATAATACCAGAAGACCCGTGCGAAACTTTCGCACATTCAATAAGGTTTTGCAATTAAATTTTCAAATAGAATGTTTGAACAAAATAAATAAATTCTTTATTGATATGAACAATATTAATTTTACAAAACTTCTATGTAAACAATATTTGATGTAAGAATGAAATCAGAAGTGACAAATAAATATGTTTCTCCCCCAATCATTCAAGTTGCAGCGGAAAAAATGTTTCTCACCCACTCACTCAAAGTGCAAGCGAAAAAAGAGGATTTTAAATTAAAGAATTGATAAATACATATGTTTCTTTCATTCATGCAATCTAGTGGTAGGGGATCAGGTTTTGCGGGAAAACGTACGCGGGAAAACGTGACGCGGGAAAACGTAGCCAACCCAGTGGTACCTAATAAATGCATTCGACTTAAGATTACAAAAAACAGAAGTAACAAATATGTTTCTCCCCCACTCAAGGTGCAGCGAAAAAAAGAGAATTTTAAATTACAGAAGTAATACATATTTTTCTCTTTCACTCATTCAATTTGTCAAAAGTGAGGCATTCTTTATGTCATTTATTGAATTATTTGAAATTGCCGAAATTTATAGAACATATTGTGGTTTAACATAAAGTTTTTGTGTAATGTCATCGCTTTGTATAATTTCCTATCCAGTAATACCTATTTTAGTAGATTTGACTATTTTATAAGTGAGAAAAAGGGAGTCTGACAACAGAAATAATATATATGATGATGATTACCAAATCTCTTATGAACTGTCAACAGTTCGAAATCTCAAAAAATCTTTTATGAATCGCATATTTGGTATTCAGCCTGCCATAAAAGAATAAAAGACACATTTGTGTTACTTTTATCTAAAAGATTTTAATAAAAATATAAAGTAATAAATATTTAATATTTTATTTCTATTACAAATGTTCTTTAAATGAAACAAATGTAAGAAAATAACAGGGAGGGAACGGAGCTAATAAATTGAACCGATCTAATGTCACATTCCAAAATATTATTAATTGGAAAGGTTCGGAAGTGGCGAAAAAGAGAGAATATTAAATTACAGAAGTATATATACTTTTTCTCTTTCACTCATACATAAATTAAAATTGAAGTATTTATTATTGAATTATTCATTTATTGAATTATTTGAAAATACCGAAATTTATAAAAAATAGTGTGGTTTAAAATAAAGTTTTTGTGCGATATCATCACTACGTTGAAATTCCTATCCAGTAATACTTAAATTACTGGATTTGACCATTTCACCAATGAGAAAAAAGGAACCTGACAACATGACATTTATGTTTTATTAAAGAAGGTGAGGAGTTTTACGACCTCCTGGACGGAGCCTACGGAGCCTGTCCGGAATACGATGTCAAAGTCGTGCTCGGAGACTCCAACGCTAAAGTCGGGAAGGAAAATATCTTTGCGGAAAGCACAGCCTCTACGAAACGACAACAGATAACGGCTTCCGACTAATCGACTTTGCTGCAGCTCGTAATACGGTGATAAGTATCACTAGGTTCCCCAGGCGATGGATACACAGTAACCTGGCGATCTCCAGATGGTCGAATCGCCAACCAAATCGACCACGGCTAACTGGCGCAAGGTACGCATCGAACATCTTGGACGTACGAACTTTCCGAGGTGGAAATGTGGAATCTTACCACTTTCTTGCTGTGACAAAGTGTAGGGTCGCCAAAACCACTCAGCGATTTTTATAATTGGAATCACTTAGTTTCAGTTTTCTCAAAAAAAAAAATTATTATCAAGCAACCTGTTGTTATTTTTTTCTTTTATGAGAAAATTAGAAATAGAAATAATTTAATTTGATTCTGTTTGGAACATTCAAGAGTAATTTTGGAAAGCAATATTAATGGTTTTGTTTTGTGCTCCTTAAAAAAAAGATAAATCTTGAATTGGATAATTAGGGAGATATTTGTGTACCCAATTAAAATCTCCCTGTGCTGTGCTTTGTGAACCTAACAGACATATCTATGAACATACATAGTTTCTGTTCTTAAAAAAGTGAAATACCAAACTAATCAATAATAGCTGTGTTTTATTTTCCCCAACGATCCATGACTAGATCATGAAAATAAAACAACCCAGCTTCTCAGTGACAACTTGATATATACCCAACTCTTTTCTCCTCTTGTTTTTTGTTATTTGTATACACCCGTTGTCTTTTTTCTTTACACTACTGGCGATATTTACAAATTAAGGGTGTGTGTTCAAAATGGAATGGAAATCCAAATCCAAAACAAAGTTGGATCTTGTGTTGTTTTTGTAATACATGTATTTTCGTAAGCTAATCCAATCTGGTTCGGATCTGAAGGAAAATAAAACACAGCTAATGTTTCATCATTGCAAATGTAGTTAATATCTCAGTGTTCTATAAGTGCGTGGTATAGGTACAAATAAAATACCTACAAAACATATCCCTATAACTAAATAAATATACCATACCTGAACTTACTAATATGTACCTTATCTAATGGTAAAAATAAAGATATAAGAATACCTTCATTCGCATATAATCAAGAATCCCTGAAAGTTTCGCATTAAGAGGCCTTTCCTTATATTTGAAGAAAAAACGCTGATTCGCTCTACAATTTCACGAAGGCGTTTGTGTGCGTATGGCAATAATTTAGAATGCATTTGAAAGAACCATTTATTGTCTTTCAACGTGTGGAACCAGTTTTTGAATAGTTGGACACAGCAAAAGATATTTAAAAAAATGTACTGATGTATTTTCAGATTTTTGCTGAGATTGCTTATCTGTCTACAATTTCATAGATAAACTAGTGCTTTGATTAAAACGAATTCGATCTTATTTTAAAGGTATTAAAAGTATCTTCCAACGTCTGGGAGCCAAAAATCATAATACAGTAAGATTTCGAAAATATATTGATTTAAAAAACAGTAAAAATACAGTTTTTCAAGTCGTTTTTTTCTAATATATATTCAAATAATTTTGTCCGTGTTCTGATCCTTACTGAAGCATTTATATTTCTTAATTTTAAATTCAATAAAAAAATGAATTATTAACAATGTATTTTATATAAAACAATAATTTTTTAAAACCTCTACCTAAAAAAATTATCAAGATTTTAGTTCAGACATAAATCATTTGTTTTAATTTTTTTCTCCAAGTGACCGCTAGAGTGTGTATGAAAAGGAAACAAAAAAAAAAAAGATCTAGGCAGTGCATTTTTAGTTTGTAGGTATCTGATGTAATGAAATCTGGTGTGCGGTATATTTTGATTGCTTTTTGTTATTTTTGAAATTCCATGTTCTACAATTCGTTTAATAAGGTCACCTGGGTACACCCAGATGGTCAAACTGAAAATCAAATCATATCATGATCCAGCAGCGATGGAGGAAGTCAATGTGTGATGTCCGAAATATTAGAAATGCCAATGTGGGAAGCTACCACCATTTGGTTCTCTTCAGTCTCAAGCTACGTACCGCAGCTGCCCAGCGACAATCACAGGAAGCAGCAAGGCGTTCAAAATTCAATACGAATGCTTTAAGTGATCCCAACATATGTCGTAACTATACTACAGCCCTTAACGACAGAGCTTCGTCAGTAAGTGGAATTCAACAGTTAGAAGTAGACGAGATGTGGGGTGAAATAAAAAGTGTTTTTATGGAGGCTGGATCCGAAACTGTACCCAGGCGGACGAGAGGAAGAGTTTCATGGATTTCCCAAGACACTTGGGATCAAATCGAGCTTCGTAAATTGTTGAAGATGAAAACAAATGCCGAGATAGACGTTCAACGAAGGGCTGAATTGCGAAGTGAGTATCGGCCATCACATTGGTAGTCTATTGTTGCGTGAGACGCGATGGGAGGGTGAGGTTAGACGGTCTCGCATATCAGGCGGAAAACGCTGCAAGAAGAGGAGATATTAGAGAGTTGTACCAAATATCCAAAGAAGTTGTCGGGAAAAAAAAGCAATCCATAATTCGATAAATCTCCTCAAAAACAACAAGGCAGCCGGACTTGATGGAATACCGGCTGATTTCCTGAAAGCTGATCCCTTTACAACGGCTTGTATTCTTCATCCGTTGATCCGTTGATACAAGCTGTTTGGGAAAATGAAACCTATCCCAGGGACTGGAAGGATGGTGTGATTGTTAAGCTGCCAAAGAAAGGTGACCTTAAGAATTGCAACAATTGGCGTGGTGTTACCGTTTTTCCAAAACTAATGGCAACCATCATTCTCGAGCGGATAAAGGTTAGAATCGAGTCTACACTCAAGAGGCATCAAGCTGGCTTCCGCAGTGGTCGATCGTGTGTGGACCATATCAACACCCTGCGTATCGTCCTCGAGCAGTCTGCGGAGTTTCAATCACCGCTTTACCTTATGTTTGTGGATTTCGAAAAAGCTTTTGACCGAGTTAACCGAGAGTGTATATGGAGATCACTTTTAGGTAGAGGAATTCCCCCAAAAATTGTTTCCATTATAAAAGAGTCCTATAACAATGCTAGGTGTTTTGTTTTGCACAATGGACAGCTATCCGACTCTTTTGAAGTACGGCAGGGTGTGAGACAAGGGGATGTTCTGTCACCAATTCTCTTTCTGCCGGCGATAGACGACCTTTTGACAGCCAGCGTTGGAACGGCGGATAGGCAGGGCATTCAATGGAGACCTATTGAAAGGCTTAGTCATTTAGACTATGCCGACGATATATGTCTCCTTGCAAATAACATCAGCGGGCTGAATGTGATGTGTCAAACACTGCACGTCAAAGGAGAGTCGAGCGGTTTAAAAATAAATAGCAAAAAGACAAAAATAATGCACACAAGCCGCTCCTCCGTGAATCGCTGTCTACGCCACATCCTTAAGATTCGCTGGCCTCAAGTTATATCGAACCAGGAATTATAGCGTAGGAAAAGTCAAGGACTGCTGGACGTCGATATAAGAAAGCGTAAATGGCGATGGACTGGTCACACACTGAGGAAACCAAACGATGATATTGCGAAGCAGTCTTTTGAATGGAATCCTCAGGGTGCACGGCGGGTTGGACCACCAAGGACAACATGGAAATCAACTGTACTAGCAGAAGAAGAGAAAAACGTGGCCACAGTTAAAATATCTAGCTGCAGACCGTGAAGGATGGAGACGTTTTGTTGGCGCCCTATGCCCCGACCGGGGTTCTAGGAATTGATGATGATGATGATGACAATTCGTTCGTTTTCGAAAATTTCGCAATATCAAAATGCAAGGTGCCTCCATTTTTAATTGTGTTTTAAAGTAAAATTACACTGAAGATGAAAATTAATTCTATATTACACAGTTTGAATCAGGGTTGCAAAAGCTTAAGTCACTTTCTAGCTTAAGCTTGGCTTTAATTCACAAGCTAGTGGGTGACTTATGAATTAAAAAAAATGTAATTCAGCAGCTAGTTACTGACTTATGAATTAAAAAAAATTTAATTCATAAGTCAGTTGGTGACTTGTGAATAAAAAAAATTTAAGTCATAAGCTAGTAGGTGACTTATGAATTAAAAAAAAATTTAATTCACTACCTACTAAGTGACTTATGAATTAAAAAAATTTAATTCACTTCCTACTAAATGACTTATGAATTAAAAAAAATTTAAGTCATGAGCAAGTTAGTGACTTATGAATTAAAAAATTGTAATTCATGAGCAAGTAAATGACTTATGAATTAAAAAAAATTAATTCACAACCTAATAAGTGACTTATGAATTAAAAAAATTTAAGTCATGAGCAAGTTAGTGACTTATGAATTAAAAAAAATTTAATTCACTATTTATTAAGTGACTTATGAATTAAAAAAAAATTAATTCACTACCTACTAAGTGACTTATGAATTAAAAAAATTTAATTCATAAGCTATTGGATGAATTCTGATTAAAAAAATTATGATTTTAAATACTAAAGGTAAAAAGATTATAAAAAACGTACTAATAAACGTATATGTATATTTTTTAAACTTTTTAATATTGAATATTCACTTTTTTCACTTTTTCACTTCACAATTATGTATAAATTTAATGCGCACTGGTCACTAGTCACTGAACAATTGATGGGTGAATGATTTATGTTTGTAAGTTAAAATAGTTTTTTCTATTTTATTTTCATAAAATCTTCCAAGAGAGAGAATGATAACCCATCATTTGCTCAACACAAATATTTTATCGATATTGCTTTTTTATTCAATTGGGTTATAGGGACTGCATAGACGTAAACTCACACAAAATTCTTAAATAGCTTGAAAACCACTTACGTTAATAATGAAAAAATTATGTAGTCAAAACAAGCTTAGGAATTTCCAATATACCAACTAGCTTAGGAATTAAATTTTTTTTAATTCATAAGTCACTTATTAGGTTGTGAATTGAATTTTTTTTAATTCATAAGTCATTTACTTGCTCATGAATTACAATTTTTTAATTCATAAGTCACTAATTTGCTCATGACTTGAATTTTTTTTAATTCATAAGTCACTTAGTAGGTAGTGAATTAAATTTTTTTTAGTTCATAAGTCACTTAGTAGGTAGTGAATTAAATTTTTTTTAATTCATAAGTCACTTAGTAGGAAGTGAATTAAATTTTTTTTAATTCACAAGTCACTTAGTAGGTAGTGAATTAAATTTTTTTTAATTCATAAGTCACCAACTAGATTATGACTTAAATTGTTTTAATTCACAAGTCACCAACTGACTTATGAATTAAACTTTTTTTAAATCATAAGTCACTAACTAGCTATAGAATTATTTTTTTTTAATTCATAAGTAACTAACTAACTTATGAATTAAATTTTTTTAATTCACAAGTCATCTACTAACTTATGACTTAATGATTTTTTTAATTCACAAACTTGCAACCCTGGTTTGAATAAAGATTATTCATAATGTTGAACGGCGTGTGATCCGTGAATAATTAACAGAGATAAAAACAAAAACACTTTATTGATCACACAACGAGTCGGTTTCAATATTAATTTTAACTTAAAACAACAAAAAATTAAATTGAAAGCTTACTTGAATGCATTTCGAGACGACCGGCGCCACATCATCAGCATTCACGACTGCAGTGGGAAGTCAGCTTTTGTTTTGAAGGCATAACTGCTTGCAAATTTTACTAACAACAAAAAAAAAAACGTACATACAAAAACAATAAGAGCGACGGCTACTAAGGTATACAGTTGAACAAATTAGAATTAACGTTGCCGTTGTCCAAATTCAGTGCATCATTCTCCAAAAATTATTGTGTGATCAATATCGTGTTTTTGTTTTTATCTCTGTTAATTCTATATTATTGGCATTTAAAAGGGAAAAAAGAAAGCGGAACTCGAAAGAAAAAATTATCCGAACAATTTTGTATGAAAAAACCTGCCCGACGCGACGGCGCCCGCGGCGTGAATATACCTACCAGAGATTAAAATGAATATGTTCGACTTTGTTCGAACAATTCTCTATTTTTCCTTATGTTCGTTTATACTCGTGCGTTCTGCCTCTATACTCGCAAGTCATTTTATTCACAAATAAAAATACTCACGAGAAAACTCAAACAAACTGGTCGAACTCGTTTGTGTCGTTTGACTTCACACCCACGAACAAAATTACTCGTGAACAGTTGGAACTAGTTTCGAGTACCCGAAACAAAGCGAGTATACTCGAAAAAAGGTGGTTGATCGTGAACATCATCCAAGATCGTGAACATATCTTGGGTCATTTGTGGATTAGGTAGATTTTAGGTACATATTTATTTGTATTCGGTATTTAGGGACGCTTGGTGGTGTTCACAAGAAAAACAACCGGTTTCTATTTCTATTATAGAGATGAAATTATTTACTATTGGTTGGTTTGTTTTTTTGTTCTATTAGCATTCTACCTATTCTTTCTAAGGGCTTGGAAAAACTGGTGTTCAGTCAGCTTTCCCACTTCATTGAATCCCAAAATCACCTTTCACCTCTTCAATAAGGTTTTCGAAGGAAGTATAGTTGTGTTTCGACTATTTTGAAAGTGCAGGATGATATTCGCATAGCTTTAATTGCAGATAAAGTATCGATTTTAAGTTTACTTGATTTCTCCAATGCTTTTGGGTCAGTTAACCACTCTACTTTACTCAATAAATTGAAAGATCAATTTGAATTTTCTTCTTGCGCTCTCAAACTAATTAAGAGTTACTTAACAACACGAAAGCAAGCCGTTTGCGTCGGAACTTTAGTCTCTGACTTTGTAGACCTTAAAATGGGTGTCCCTCAAGGGTTACTATTAGGGCCCCTACTTTTTAGCATGTTTATAAATGATGTCGTAGAAAGTATCAAATATTGTAAGCACCACCTTTATGCTGATGATTTGCAGATTTATTCCTTTTTTCCTCTCGGCCTTTTGGAAGACGCAGTTAGCTGCATAAATGAAGATCTAAAAAGCATACATGAGTGGGCAACTAGAAATTATTTAGTGTTGAACCCTGCTAAATCGCAAAGTATCATTATTTACAAAACAAGTTTGGATGACTCATACTTCCCCAAGTTAATTTTAAATGGACATGTGATTCCTTACAGCTCTACTGTACAAAATTTAGGTTTCATTTTTAACAAAACACTCACTTGGAACGATCATGTGAAAAATGTAATGAGAAACATTTATGGAGGACTTAGGCGGTTCTCATTTTACGTTCCATTGGCTACAAGATTGGTGCTGGTTAAAACTTTGATTGCTCCAATTATAACCTATGGTTCTGTTATATATTGTGGTATGGACTCAATAAGCAAACAAAAATTAAATGTAGCTTTCAATTCTTGTATTCGTTTCATTCATTCGCTAAGAAGATTTGACCACGTCTTTCATTTGTCCCATTGCGTTTTCGGTGTTTCATTGATGTCACAGTTTGCTATTGAAATTTGTAAATATATCTTTAAATTAGTACGATTCCAAATCCCAATCTATTTGTACGAAAAACTTGAATTTTCAACTTCTTCGCGTACCAATAACATCAACATACCAAGAAGTTCAACATTGCAGACTCGCAGATCTTTCTTCGTTATTGGTCCCTTAGAATTATTGGTCCTCTGGAATAGCTTACCTACTCGATTTAAAACTTTAAACAATTTCAATAATTTTATCGGCTCAATAAAGGATCACTTACGGAACCCAGACGTAGCATTGCATTTTCACTCTCTTTTTGTTCAATAATAACCTTTTATTCTCTAGTTTCCATAAATATTCTTTAATAAATTTTTTTTTTTTTATTATTAACATTAATTCAAATATTATAATCTTTTATAAAATATCTAAATATTTTTTCTTTTTAATTTTCTGAATTTAAGTTAAATATTTTTGATGCATGTAACTTTTAATTATAAATGTATATATTTTAAAGCTATAAATAGGTACCTATTTTTTTGTATCTATTTAGATTTTTTTAAGGATTGGTTTGAATTCGCCGAAAATAGATTTCTGATTACATAATACAGGTAGGTAAGGTACATAATATATCAACTTGAAGTTGAAGATATGTAAATCCTGTTCCTAGTTCCTACTTAATTTGATTTATTCAATAAAAATACAAATTAATTAGGTACATACTTTTATTTATCTTAAAGGATCATAATCCAGAAACTCACTGCTGCTTAAGCCGTAACGCTGAAAAAGGCAATTGAAAATCACAAAAACCAACCACCAAATTTCGCACAGCAGAGTTTAGCTTATCCAATACCCATCAACCAACCTTCAACCTCGAATACACCCGAAACAAAACGAGTATACTCGAAAAAAAGTGGTTGATCGTGATCATATCTTGGGTCGTTTGTAGAGTAGGTAGATTTAGGTACATATTTATTTGTATTCGGTTTTGGTGGTTTTTAAATTTACAAGAAGAACAACTGATTTATATTTCTATTATGGATATGAAGTTATTTACTAATTGGTTGGTTTTTTTTTTGTATTGTTTTAGTAGGTATGAAGATTTAATTATTCAACTATGTGGATTACATTCATAATATTATTCACACGACATGGGAAAGTTTGAGAGATTGCATTTTTTGGACAATTGTTTTAATCTTTGAAACAGCTCCCTTGAAAAACTAAAGTTTAAAACGTTCATCATAACAAAATTATTATTTAAATTTGGAAAAAATTTGTAGGTATGCGTATTGCGTAGATATGCATGTACCTACGTATCTACCTACTACCTACCTACTATGTACTATAAGTACCTAAATTTTTTTTATCTATTCAGTTTTTTTAAGGATTGGCTAAATTCGCAGAAAATGTAGTGATTTTTATATTAAGAAAAAAGAACCAGATTGAATCCGGAAACTGTCAACAATTTGAAGGTCGCAAATTCAAATTTGAAAATTAATCTTATTTCATTGGATGGTGACGACACGTTATATAATAACAATACTTACAAAAAAAATTTCATAGCTATGTAGTTACCTACATTAAATATTTATGATTTATTTATAAGTTATATATTTTTATTTATTTTTTTTGTTTAACGTAATCCTATTTATTTTTGTTCATTTACTTTTATTTCATTTTACTTCATTTCATTTGGTTTTCATAATATCATGTCCCTAGTTCCTACTTAGCTTGATATATTCAATAAAAAAATGTTAAACAAACTAATTGGGTATTTTTATTTATCTTCAGAAACATACTGCTGCTTGAAAATCACAAAACCAACCACCAAATTTCGCACAGCAGAGTTTAGGTTATCCAATACCCATCCATCGTCAACCTCGAATACACAATACACACTACACAAACAATCGAGTCGAGCACATTCGGGCATATCGATCGTGGACACTTTGTTCACGGTCGCTTGACTCATTTTTATTCGAACCAATTTAACTCGGTTGCAAGGTATACTCGTTCGTATTCGTTTGGTTTGTGTGGTGAATCACGAGTCATCATACTCGTGGCCAGAAAAACTCGTAAACATTTTCCTTGCGTTGACTCTGTTTGTTTGAACTCGCTTTTTTCGAGTGAGTATTCGATGTTCGTGAACATTACTCGACTCGTTTTATTCTCTGATACCTACCTAAATATGAATGGTTCTGATGATTTTTGTATTTTTTTAATCGTATGTTCTTATATTTCCTACGAAAATAATAATAAATAAATAAACAAAAACATAAAGTTTGCTTAAATTTTGTACCAAGAAATACAAAACTATCTGCAAATGCACCGATTTTACAACGCATAGGTTAGGTTAGGTTTATGTGGTTGTCAAGCAGAACGCTGGACACACTTAGACCATTGGTTGGCCCATTGTGATACCACAGGAATCTAGGAAACTATCTTCCTACTCGTTGAACCATTTAGAGCTTCTTACGAAGCGAGCGAGACTATTAATGTCATGACTTGCCAGATCACTAGGATCATTGTAGTAAAATTCTCCTAAGTGGAGCCTACGTCGTTGAGATAGAGCAGGGCATGTACAGAGAAGGTGAGGAATCGATTCTTCCTCTTCTTCGTCCATACAACTCCTGCAGAAGTCGTTAGAAAATACACCAAGCCTTGTTGCATGCTTGCCTATTAGACAGTGTCCAGTAATGACACCTATGACAGAGCTAATGTGCAGTCTGCTTAGAGATAACAAGTTCCTAGAGCGCTTCAGATCCAGCACAGGCCAGATCTGTTTTGTGGCCTGACATGTGGCAATATTACTCCACCTAAGGTTTGTTCTCTCTATTGCATCTAGCTTTAGCAAAAGTTTACTGGTAGTGATGGGTATACCAAGATTTGTCCGATTTGACGGTATAGGTAGTAAAGTTCCACTTTTGGCGAGTTCGTCTGCTTTGCAATTGCCTGGAATGTCCCTATGACCCGGCACCCAGCAAAGGTGAATGTTGAACTGCTGTGCCATCTCCAAGAGAGATGATCGGCAATTAAGGGCAGTTTTTGAATTTGTAGAGACAGAATCCAGAGATTTAATGGCTGCTTGGCTATCCGAGAAAATACGGATATCTGTATATGATATCACGTTTTCTTTGAGCCAAGACAGGACTTCCTTTATCGCCAAAAGTTCCGCCTGGAACACGCTACAGTGATTGGGAAGACGGAAGGAGAGACTTAGTTTCAGCCTATCTGAGTATACACCTCCACCAACCCCGTCCTCAGTTTTAGAACCGTCAGTATAGAAGTCAGGTCAGGTCCTCCCAGAGAGATCTGGAAGGAATGGTAACCTGAAAGTTTTTATGGAACTGTAGATGTGGGGTGGTGTAATCTGTGATACTTGGGAGTGATCTGAATGAGTTCAGAATGATCGAGTGGCCAATATCATAGTTGGACCATTGTGAGGAGGCTTTAAGACGTATAGCTGTGCTTGCCGCCGTTTGTTTGCAAAATATATCGATGGGTGTGAGATGGAACAGAATATCCAATGCAGCGGCAGGGGTCGTACGGAGTAGTTTGCCAACATTTGTTGTTTTATCTAGAGCGGTCCACCATACTGACACACCGTATGTTAAGATCGGTCTTACTACCGAGGTATATAGCCAGTGAGCAATGCGGGGTTGGAAACCCCATTTATTGCCGATTGCCTTTTTACATGAGAAGAGTGCCACCGTGGCTTTTTTAATTCTTTCGTTTATATTAGGTAAAGTTAAAGGTACACCTTTGATGGTAGGAGGGTCTATATGGGGAATTTTGTATTTCCTAGAAAAGAGGACAAGATCAGTTTTGTGAGGGTTGACCATGGTATTGGGATGTTTTCCTGATACGGCAATAGCAACGTCATCCGCATAAGCAATCACACTGTACCTCTCCTCCTCAAGGCATATCAGAAGTTCATTAACGACCAAATTCCAGAGAAGGGGAGATAGGACACCGCCTAGCGGCGTACCTCTACTGACAAATCTTCTGGCAGAAAAGCCGCCCAGTTTTGAAGTGATAACTCTGCTGGTCAGCATTTGATTAATCAATTCACCAAGCGAACCATCTACATTCAGAGATGACAGCGCAGATTCGATTGCAGATGTGTCGACGTTGTTAAAGGCGCCTTCAATATCTAGGAATGCAACCATAGTGTACTCTTTATGGTGGAGGGAGTGTTCGATGGTTCGCACTAGTGTGTGCAGAGCCGTATCTACTGATTTCCCTTTACAGTAAGCATGTTGAGCTGAAGACAAGAGTCTTGAGTCAATGCTTGTTCTTAAATGGATATCAAGCAGTCGTTCAAAAAAGTTTTAAGAAGGAATGATGATAGACTAATAGGTCTGAGATCTTTCGGATTTACATGGGAACATTTACCGGCTTTGGGGATAAAAACAACTCTTACTTCTCTCCATAACAAGGGAATGTGAGCCATCTTCAGACAACCGATGAAAAGTACCTCCATAATTGGCACAACAATGTCAGAAGTCATCTGAAGTTCGGCTGGTATTATGCCGTCTGGCCCAGCTGACTTGTAAGGTGCAAAGCTATTGATAGCCCATTTTAGCTTTTCCCTTGTAATCAGACCGTCTGGATAAGTTAATATATTTCTGGACCTAACATGGTCGCTGTTATTAACAGTTTGGGAGCTACCTGGAAAATGAGTGTCTAGTAGCAGGTTGAGGGATTCTTCGCCTGAGTGGGTCCATGTGCCGTCGACGTTTTTTAAGAAACTGGGCATCACTGGATTAGTTGAGAGGATTTTACGTAGTCTTGATGCTTCGGAGGTTTCTTCTATTTTAGTACAGAAGCTCCTCCAGGAAGATCTTTTACATTTCCTCAATTCTTTCTTATAAATTTTTAGGGATTCCTTATACGAGTCCCAGTCTGAAGCTAATCTTGTGCTTTTTGCTCGATTGAATAGTTTCCTACAACTTTTCCTAATCGGCTCGAGCCCTGAGTTCCACCAATGCGGTTTCTTTTTACCCCTTACGTGAGTAAGAGGGCAAGCGATTGACATTGAGTTATTAAGGGCTAAGGTAAGATCTTTGACTTTGTTGTTAAGATCATTTGTATTGGAGGGAGGGCTTAAAAGATTAGGTTTAACTAAACTTTCTAGCACCATCCTATATTTGGGCCAGTCAGTTTTCCTATAATTTCGAAAAGTAAAGTGGCTAGGGGATTCAACATCTAGACTAAATTGGATGTATCGGTGATCAGAGAAAGAATGTTCCTCAGATACTTTCCAATCTTTAATCATGTGATGAATTGTGTCGGAGACAAGAGTTATGTCCAGAACTTCCTGTCGATTTCTGGTAACGAATGTAGGTTCATTCCCTACGTTACTTACTATAAGGTTAGTACTTAAAATAAAATCAAAAAGAGACTCACCTCTGTCGTTGATATCAGTACTACCCCATACTGTATGATGGGCGTTAGCATCACACCCAATTATGAGGCTAATCTTCTGCCGTTCTGCTTCAGCGATAATTCTCTCCAGGGTGCTACCAGGGAGAGGGCCAAGGTTGTCGTGGCCAAGATATGCCGACATTCACAACGCATAAAAATGTGGATTGAAAACGTTTAGAAAACGGAATGAACCGAAATGCAGAACATCAATTTTCGTGTTCGAAATTAGAATTCACTATTAGCATTTCGAACGAATTGTGGAATACCTAAATTCAATTTCGCCATGTGAATTCACAATAAGTGGAATGCAGAACATGGCCGAAAATATAGGATTTTTGTTTGACAATATCATTTGCGTATTATGCAATTTTATTATTTCTGTTACTTATGGTTGCAGGTTTTTCAAGTACTTTTGAATTATACTGAAAATTTGGTTCGATATTTTGTATGATAATGCTCAGTATGCGTCATAAGTTTGTTCTCCAGTTGTTTCTCTTTTTCATTATCTGAGAATTGGAATGTTGTATAAATATTATTTGTTGTATTGGCAATAAAGTTAGGAATCAAGCCAAATTCTCTGCATTTCAAAAGAAAAATTAAGGAGTTGTTATTTTTTGTATAAGAAAGTGTTGATTTGCTATAGTTCTTGAGTGTTTTGCAAGTTTCGATGTCATAGTGGTTGCTTATGTGGTTGTAGAAATCCATTTTATTGGTAACGGCGTGCCCTCCGTTGAATTAATAAATGATTATTTTAGTGACCTTTGTATTTAACAATATGATTTAGTTTAGTGGGCTTTAGGTCAAATGAAAGATGTTAATTATCTTTCATTTGACCTAAAGCCCACTAAACGAACTACGTAACTACAATCAACGAATTTACTTTCAATTACAATAAATAAATTGAAGGATTAGGTACCTATGTATGTCGCCTTTATGCCATAAAATTGTGAATCTCACTTACCTATACCTATATCATACAACTTAGGTACACATAGCACAACTATACCTACTTACCTTTTTTATTCTAAACATTTCTTTCAATTATTAATCCAAGGCAAACGAAATGCATATTTACAAAAATAAATCTCTTTCTATTTCAAAAAAAAAGAATAAATCGCTTTCAACACCCTACTATTTTGAAGCTAAAATATCTAAATTCGACAAAATTGTTAGTTCTATTGCTGAGCTTACTCTTCCCGGTCCGCTAATCTAAAATATTTTAAATAATATGTATGTACAATATACATACTACATAATAAACATATATGGAGTTATTACTAATCCCTTTGAAAAGATATCTATGCAGAAAATGCAGGTACATACCTGCTAAGCAAATCCCAATTCCCAAACAGACAACAACAAATCAGTATGACCAGTTGATGTGAATTTATAAATGAAAAACTAATATAATAAAAGTACCTGGGTCACACTAAGCTAGAGAAAAAAAATGCATGCACTGCCAACGAAACTCTTTTTTTTTGCATAAAAAACAACACTCAATTTCGTTTCCGATTTTTTATATTAATAAAAAATAAATATATTTCTGTGATCGCAGAAGATCAACAGTTAAATAAAACACATTTATGTATTTTTAAACTTAATATTATTTATTAAATCAAAGCTTCAGATCCCTTACCACTGGTGGGGGGAAATCTTAGGCTATACGTAGAATGACAAACTGTGAACTGAACTTCAACTGATCGATGAAACCCTTTTTATACTTATAAAATGTTTACTAAGCAAATCTATCTTCGACTGAAGATCGTTTGCTTTCCTTTGTCTTTTAAAATTGCTGACACAAGAATTCTTTTAGAATTATTTAAGATGCTTTGGACACACAAGTTACTGAAGGCAAAAAGTGCTGATATGAAGTTTTATATGAGATGAAATTATGAATCAATGTGTGAGCATTACATTTTGTTTATAGAAAGATACTTTGTATCTTTCTTAATTATTATAGGGTGTATAATATTATTACAAAGTTATGTGAGGGTGTTCTGATAATGTAACCCCTCCCCCCTTAAGTTTGATGCTCTCCTGAGTATCTATAATTCTATTTTCAATTTTAATTTTTTGGGTTTCTCGACGTTTAAAATATAATAATAAAATTGCAATTATAATAATTATGATTGTTATACTTGTATATGATATAATATGTTTTACATTGTTTTGGTATCTTATTGCTTGCAATTCTTTTAAATTTTCAATTTGATTTATATGTATATCTTCTAATGTAACATTAATTTTCGTAAAGTTTAATGTGTTATATAATGGAATTATAATATTTTGTTTAAAAGTTTCTTTTCGATTTATATATAAAGTTGCATTTATTTTAATGTTACAATCTTTAAAATGTATAAGGTTATTTTTAACAATTTTATATTCAATATTGTTACAATATTCATTTAAACTTGTTTCTAATAAGTTTTTTGTTAAAATAAGTCCATCTTCTAATTCTATTAATTCTTGATCTTTATTTGATCTTATCTTACAATTTTCATATTTTGTTTTATATAGGTTTTGGATACATATTGGACTTTTCTTTAAATATTTAACATATTTAATTTCATTGTTTTCATATAATGTTTTGTTACAAATTATATAGTTGTATTTTGATATTTCGACTTCAAGTCCTTGATCATTTGGTATAGGTAGAATCATTATGTTTTCACATTTATGTGTAAATACTGGTATTTTTAAAGCAAAAACTAGTTGGTTATTTCTAGTTAATAAGCTGCTCTCAATATATTGTAATTTATTAATGGTTATATTAAATCGTTTATTTTCTTCTTTAGTTAAGATATTTCTCCCTAGAATTCCTAATCTTGAATAGACTACATTGTCTTGTAATTTTTCTATTTCATTGTTTAACAGCATTATATCTGTATTGATTTGTAATGATAATATGCTTTTAGCTAGATTTCCTTGTTTTATTTCTGTGGAATTAATAAAGTTTCTTAATATATACTGGTGTTTGTTTATACGGTCTGCCATTGTTTCTAATTCTGTTTGAAATTGCGTATTTATACCTATTTGTTTATTTAATTCTGTCATAGCATTGATATTGTTTTCTTCAATTATTTTTAAATGATTCTCAATCTCTAATCTTTCATCATTATCCATTACTCCAAAAAGAAAATGGAGTGCATTACCTCATATGTTTATTAATCCTCTCCTTTGTCTTGAATAAGGAAGTATGCTATGTAATTTGGATTTAGAATAAAGCTTCTGTCATTAATCTTTTTAATCTTAAGTCTTGAAAATTGTTATAGCCTGTTTCTATAGAAAATTCAATTTGTTTAATAATTTCATTGTAAGTTTCTAAATTAATTATATGGAGTATTTTATCATATTTTTCGATTAATTCAATGGGTTCTTGTTTTATAATTATAAATCCTGCTTGATTATGAATTTCTTGTAATAAGAATTCGGATTTCACTATGGTAAAAGTGAATAGTACAATAATTATAATTATGGTTTTCATATTGGCTGTAAAGAGATTAAATTATTATTATCACTACTTTGATATTTATATTTTCTTTTGAAATGGGTTTTATGTAATTTTTTATTATTTGCATAATATTTATTATCAATCTTTTACACCTTGGTTTTCTTATATTTTGCAGCTATCTTCTTTGCTGTTCTTACTACGTCAGCTTTTACGTAAACTTCTTTATTTAAATCTGGTTCAATAAAATCTGCTTTATTTTGATTTCTTTTATTAATATTATTTTCTTTAACTATTTGGATCCTTTTTCCTATCTCTTCTAAATCTTCTACTTTTATTTTGTTTTGAATAAAATCTATAGGTTTTCTTAATATTGTTGAATGGATTGTACAATTATATATACTAACTGCTTTTATAACTTTTTCTCTTAGGTTTAATATGTTCTTTTTCTCTTCTTGTGCATTATATATTCTTATATGTTCATTAAGTGTACCATGCACTCTTTCTACATCTGAATTTCCTGTCTTATGATTTGGGGTTATGAGTTTTATTTTAATTCCTTCTTCATTGCAATATTCTTTAAATGCTAGGCTATTAAACTCATTGTCGCAAACTATTTCTTGAGGTTTGCCTAATATAGAATTTCTAAGCTTAAGTTGCTCAATAATTTTATGAGTGTTTCTACTAGCTATGGGAAAGGCTGTCAAATGCTTAGTAAATTTGTCTATAATTGTTAAAAAGTAAATATCTTTACTTGGAATATAAATGTCCATGTGTATTAGCTCATTTGGCTTAAGTGCAGTTTTGCTTATTTCAAATTTTATTTTCTGGACTTCTATCATGTTTTGCTGTTTGACATACAGTACAATTGTTAATGTATCTTCTTATTATTTCTTTTAATTTTGGAAAATAATATTCATTTTTAATTTCAAGATATGTTTCTTGTATTCCTCTGTGATTAAATTGTTCATGAATCCTTTGAATGAGATTCAACGCATCGTTTGTATTACTTAAATCTTTTAAAAGAGTAATGCATCTCAGTAATTTTAGCTTACTTTGATTGCTGTAAAGCTCAACATATTTTTCCTGAATTTTGCAAAATAAAGTATCACTTGGACAATATATTGCCACATTTCCGTGATCAGGTAAAAATTCCCTTAATGCTTCAGTAAAATATTCGCCTATATCTTTTGATCTTATACCTTTATATATATATTTTATATTTTTACCTTCATCTTCTGACTCTATAATTTCTATTTGATGCTTAAACATATTTGTAGGTAATTCTGAAATTCCTATGTGATCATTTCTTTCCTCTATTCCACTATGAATTGTGGCTAATGTCGAGTCTTCATTTCCATTGACTGCGTTTACTTCGAGTCTACTAAGATAATCTGCAACGCGATTTTCTTTTCCTTTTAAATATTCGATATCAAAATCATATTCATTTAAACTTATTTTCCATCTTTGGAGTTTTGAGTTTGGTTCTTTAAGGTTACTTAACCAAATTAAAGGTCTATGATCAGTTTGTATCTTAAATTTGCGACCGTAAAGATATGGTCTAAAATATTTTGTTGACCAAACAATACTTAATAATTCTTTTTCAATAGTGCTATATCTGCGTTCATGTTCATTGAGGGTGCGAGATGCATAGCATAATGGGTGATTTGATTGTGAAAGAACTGATCCGATCGCATAATTTGATGCATCGGTTGTTAACACGAATTCCATGGTATAATCAGGATATTTTAAAACGTGGTCATTAGATATGAGCAATTTAAGTTCTTCAAAAGCTGTTATATATTCTGGGTCTTTAATATTTATCTTTGCTCCTTTTTTGAGATATTTGGTCATAGGTACTGCTACCTTTGAATAATCTTTAATAAATTTCCTGTAATAACCTGTTAGACCTAGAAAAGATTTTATTTGTTTTGTTGTACGAGGAATAGGTATTTTTTCAATTGCTCTTATTTTTTCTGGATTTGGCTTAATTCCGTTTGTTGTAATTACGTGCCCTAAATATTTGGTTTCCTTGCTAAGAAATTTACAATTATCTATTTGTATTTTTAAATTGTGCTCGTTAAGTTTTTTAAATACTTTGTTAATTGAGCAAATATGTTCCTCTAATGATGTACTAAATATGAGAATGTCATCTAAATAGACCACACATATTTTTCCTACAAGTCCTTCTAATACGTGATTAATCATTCGCTGAAAAGTTGCGGGGGCATTTTTTAGTCCAAATGGCATCCGATTAAATTCGTAATGACCATTTGCTGTTGAGAAAGCTGTTTTGTGCCTGTCTTTAGGATTCACCAATATCTGATGGAAACCTTTCGCCAAGTCAAGAGTAGTAAAATATTGGGCTCTTCCCAATTTACTAAAAATGTCTTCAATGTTTGGAATAGGAAACTTGTCTTCCACGGTTACTTCGTTAAGTTTTATATAATCTATAACAATTCGCCATTTCTTAAGTCCTGAATTGTCTATCTTTTTGGGTACGACCCAGATAGGAGCATTATTTTATTATGCCTTGTTCTAACATTTCGATTATTTGTTTATCGACTTCTTTTATATGTACTTCTGGATATCTATATAGTCGTGAATATATTGGTTTATCACTTTTAGTTTCAATGTTATGTGTTACTTCTTTTACGTTAGTTAAGATATCTCCTTCGCTATAGAATAATTGTTTATTATTTTTTAATATTTGATTCAGAGCTTTCTTTTCTTCTTTGTTCATATAAGGTTCAGTTAATTTATCAGTTAAATCTTGTAAAGCTAAATCAATACCACATAAATTTATTTGTGTATTTGATAATTCTTGAATGTATCTATCTAAAGGGTATTCCTTGGGTTTTGTCAGTAATGGGATAATAGTATTTTTAATCTTCAAGGTATGTGTATAATATAATATTTCAGCTTCTAATGGTATAAGGATATTATTTCCTAAAATTCCGTCAAACGAACTGTTGGTAATTGGTGTAATTAAAAATTCCATGGTTGATTCTTTTTTATTAAATTCGATTGGTAATGGTAAAATTATTTTTGAATTTATTTGATTTTCATTATATAATGCTTTAATTGTAACTGGTTTGTCTAATTTACTTTCATAATGTCTTGGAAATATATTTTCTTTTAAAATAGATGTAGCTGCTCCTGTGTCTACTAAAAATCTAAGTTTTTTATTAAGAATATGAACATCTATGCAGGGTAATGGTCTGTTGAGGCAGGTGTTTGAAAATTTGCTGTATTTTGAGTAAGGTGATCTACTTCCATTGGTTCTGGATCATTTTTTTTATTTTGTGTAGCAAATGGATTACGATTATTATTAGAATAATTTCCACTTCTATTTGGTTGCCTATGATTTTGTTCATTTTGGTTTCTATAGTTTTGATTATTGTTTCTATAAAAGTTTTGACCTTTTTTATTGAAATTCCTATAGTTATTTGAATTTCCTGATTCGTTTTTATAATTTCTATCAAGTCTTTGATTTGTATTGTAATTATATATTTTTTATAGTTTTTATCGTTAAAATGATTATTGTTATTTCCAGTTCTATAATTTCGAGTATTTCTTTCATTATAATTATTTTCTTCTTTTGTCCAATGACAAGATTCTAATTTATAAAAAGCTTCACTTAAAGTTTTTATTTCATGATTAATAATAATCGAACTAGCATTTGGTGGAATCTTTTCACAAAATTTAGCTAAAATTGCTACAATTATATTCTATCGGTTTATCTTCCGATAGATAATATTTATTGTTTAATCTGCAGAGAATGTCTGCATACGAATTATATAGCTAAGTTATATTTTTAGTATAAACTTTATCAGCTAGTTCCTTTAATTTTAAAAAGGCCTCTTTTTCACCAAAATTTCTAACTAATAAGTTTTTAATTTCTTGCCAGTTATTTGGGTCACCACCCCGTAATACTACTTCTAATGCACTATCTGTGATTTTGGATTTAATTTCATTTATTATAAATTCCTTTGCTGCTTCATTATATAAATTTACAACACTCATTATGAAATCTACTTTTTTTATAAATATAATAATATTACATGATTTACCATTAAAATTTGGTAAATTCTTTACTAATTTTAAGGGGTCTATATTTATTGTAGACATTTTTACCTTATTTTCAATTTTTTCTTCTGGTTGCTCAATTTCTTTTGATTGCTGGATTGCTGCAGGATCTGTTGATTTTGAAGTTTTTTCTTCCTCTTTGTTATATGTTAACGCAGCTGGTTTGCTGTATGGTGTATATTTCTTCATTTATCGAACACGTTGGGGCTTTCGACTTGGATAATTTTGCCACGTATAGTTGTTCTTCCTTCTTTTTATTAATTTACACTTTTTAAAGTAACATCATATATTTTTTATTTTAAGTAGCACTTTTAACTTTTTATTTGTCGTTAATTTTATTTTGTTGAAGTTGTTTTCTTCTCAACTTTTGTTGAATTGATTTAAAATGTTCCTGGAAATCAGCTGTTGCTTCGTCGTCTATCCAACTTTGTGAGTTTACTTCTCTATGTGGTTCCTTTACTTGCGGAGCCTCTGCTCCTTTTTGAAGATTTATTTTTTCTGGTTGCATTAAGTAGCACTTTTTGTTAATTTTAATTTAACACTGTATGCTTCCTTTTGAAGATTTCCTTCTGGTTGCATTTAATGTTCTATTTAATTGTTTTATCAATCAAGCATTCTCTCTACGAGACTTGTAAAATTGTCCTTCGGATCTTGATTTACGATGCTTTTCACTGAACAAAATATATATTTTTATTTTTCATTGTCCTATAGCACCATTTAGTAATTTCACTTTACCGGTACTAACTATTTTATTTAGTTTTAGGACGATCCCGAATTAAACTTTTAATAAAGTAAGATTCAATATATTTTGATCTTTCGAGATCCTACCGACTGCGCCAATTTCGTTTCCGATTTTTTATATTAATAAAAAATAAATATATTTCTGTGATCGCAGAAGTTCAACAATTAAATAAAACACATTTATGTATTTTTAAACTTAATATTATTTATTAAATCAAAGCTTCAGATCCCTTACCACTGGTGGGGGGAAATCTTAGGCTATACGTAGAATGACAAACTGTGAACTGAACTTCAACTGATCGATGAAACCCTTTTTATACTTATAAAATGTTTACTAAGCAAATCTATCTTCGACTGAAGATCGTTTGCTTTCCTTTGTCTTTTAAAATTGCTGACACAAGAATTCTTTTAGAATTATTTAAGATGCTTTGGGCACACAAGTTACTGAAGGCAAAAAGTGCTGATATGAAGTTTTATATTTATAATATCGGATATCATCATCCGCTATGAGATGAAATTATGAATCAATGTGTGAGTATAACATTTTGTTCATAGAAAGATACTTTGTATCTTTCTTAATTATTATAGGGTGTATAATATTATTACAAAGTTATGTGAGGGTGTTCTGATAATGTAACCACTCGTATCAAAAAAAAAAAAAAATTTAATGTTTACTCTTTTCTTCTTTAGCGATAGTACTCAATTTTTTTGTTTCTATTGTGCTACAATAAGAAAAAACACAAACAATATACACACACTCTTGAATGCGGAGATCAAACGTTGCGTGGGTTTCAGTGACCTGGGAAATGGGATGAGTAGGTATCAGAGAATAAAACGAGTCGAGTAATGTTCACGAACATCGAATACTCACTCGAAAAAAGCGAGTTCAAACAAACAGAGTCAACGCAAGGAAAATGTTTACGAGTTTTTCTGGCCACGAGCATAGAGTACCTACATTATCTAGAGAACTGACTCGTACCCCCTTGCCTAAAACACCATCAAATTTTAATTTGGCTCAACGATAGAAAACTCTCTTAAATTCCCTGTCCGTGAATACGTGGGAATTGTTGATACAACAACAATTGGTGCCAGTAGCTCAAAAAGTTGAAAAATTGAAAAACACCCGATTTGCGATCATTTAAATGCTTATATCTTTGGATCCAATGGTCGGATTTTCAAAATTTAAAATTCAAATTAAAGCCAGAATGAAAGTCGAGTACCAGCAATAAATTTCAAAACCGTCAAAAATTTCTTACTAAAAAATTTAATTAATTTTTGGAAGAAAAATAAAAAAAGTTTGCTATTAAGAATATACTGGTTGGAGGGAGATAGTTATTCTAAAGACGGTGGAGTGTGTGCAACAAAACAGCATAACCTTGGCAAATTGGGTTCGCATCGGAAAAAAATTTGCTATACATATGTAGGTATGCATGTTTGTGGTAGGTATTTTTCATTCATAATTTGTTAAGGTGCCTTCATATGCTTAGTTGGCTGATAACTTTTATTCTAATAGTCGGATCGTTAAGGTTGAGGTCTTAAAATTCAGGTTGAATATCAGGCTACATATTTTTTACAAAATCATTGCAGAGTAACATAAAAGTATGTTTACAATAAAATATGTGTAAGATACAATATATTATTAATTATCATTAATCATTAATTGTGCAATGAATTTCTTTTCTTGAAATTGAATCATTTCGCTGCGGAGGTGGAAGATTCGATTCAACAATCTCCAATACATACAGAAATGCTCTTTTATTTAACCGAAAGTTTTTGGTAAAACTATGATTTTGAAATAATTGGTTTACTATTATTTCAAAATGAAAATAAATGAACTTACGTTTCGTCCGGCATTTCCGATTTTCTAACATTTCTCCGTAGCTCTCTGTTCGATGATTCTCTTATTCCTCTGTTTACAATTGAAAAAAAAGTCCAATACTGTCCATTTCCAAATTTAATTACGAAGATGAATCAAATTAAAAATTAAAATCAAAACAATTTATCCAAGATTTTGACATGAACAGCCGTTTACGTGAATGTCAAATTGGTTTGGGATAATGTAGTTCACCCGATGGATAGCAGAATGCAAAGGCAGTGTGAAAGGGAATCGAATGGGTGAATCAAATATACGATCCACGTGAATAGCAGAATAGGGCTGTAAGTAGGAACTAGGAACATGGTATGAAAACAAAATGAAATAAAAGTAAATGAACAAAAATAAATAGGTAGGATTACGTTAAACAAAAATTAAAAATATATAACTTATAAATACATCATAAATTAATAATTATTTAAATGAAAAAGGATTTACATATCTTCAACTTCAAATTGGTATATTATGTACCTTACCTACCTGTATTATGTAATCAGAAATCTATTTTCGGCGAATTCAAACCAATCCTTAAAAAAATCTAAATAGATACTAAAAAAATAGGTACCTACAGTTTACATAGTACATAGTATGTACATACCTATATATGGCAACGCAATACGCATACCAATTTTTCCCGAATTGAAATCATTTTGATGACCGTTTAAAACTTTATTTTTTTAATTGAGCTGTTTCCCGGTTAAAAAAAAAAGATCCATTCTTTTTAAAATAATTTTCCAACAACTGCACTGTCCCAAACTTTCCTTTGTAGTGTGTAGTTTATATTAAGAATGTAATCCACATAAATGCATTTGTCGCTTTTATTGATCATTGGTTGCATAATTAAATCTATCATCATACCTACCAAAACAATACAAAATAATCCTCTAGAACAGATAAACAAAAAAACAAACCAACCAATAGTAAATAATTTCATCTCTATAATAGAAACCGGTTGTTTTTCTTGTGAACACCACCAAGCGTCCCTAAATACCGAATACAAATAAATATGTACCTAAAATCTACCTAATCCACAAACGACCCAAGATATGTTCACGATCTTGGATGATGTTCACGATCAACCACCTTTTTCGAGTATACTCGCTTTGTTTCGGGTACTCGAAACTAGTTCCAACTGTTCACGAGTAATTTTGTTCGTGGGTGTGAAGTCAAACGACACAAACGAGTTCGACCAGTTTGTTTGAGTTTTCTCGTGAGTATTTTTATTTGTGAATAAAATGACTTGCGAGTATAGAGGCAGAACGATCGAGTATAAACGAACATAAGGAAAAATAGAGAATTGTTCGAACAAAGTCGAACATATTCATTTTAATCTCTGGTAGGTATATTCACGCCGCGCCGCGCCGCGTCGGGCAGGTTTTTTCTTACAAAATTGTTCGGCTAATTTTTTCTTTCGGGTTCCGCTTTCTTTTTTCCTTTTTAAATGCCAATAATATAGAATTAAATTTCATCTTCAGTGTAATTTTACTTTAAAACACAATTAAAATTTAAAATTTCTGCTTCTGCTAGTACAGTTGATTTCCATGTTGTCCTTGGTCTTCCAACCCGCCGTGCACCCTGGGGATTCCATTCAAAAGACTGCTTCGCAATATCATCGTTTGGTTTCCTCAGTGTGTGACCAATCCATCGCCATTTACGCTTTCTTATATCGACGTCCAGCAGTCCTTGACTTTTCCTACGCCATAATTCCTGGTTCGATATAACTTGAGGCCAGCGAATCTTAAGGATGTGGCGTGGACAGCGATTCACAAAAGCCTGCAATTTCCTGGAGATGGTAGCCGATACTTTCCAGGTTTCACAAGCATATAACAGCACAGATTTCACATTGGATTCAAAGAATCTCAACTTTGTGCGTAAGGAGATTTGAAGGGAGTTCCAAATTTGCGATAGAGTACCAAAGGCAGCACGAGCTTTACTAATCCTACTTTTAACATCCAGATCCGTGCCACCATTTGCTGTTAATGTACTTCCAAGATAGTTGAACAGTTTGACCTTTTCAACTGGCGTCTCCTGCAGAATTATATGCTGATGTGAGGAGCGGCTTGTGTGCATTATTTTTGTCTTTTTGCTATTTATTTTTAAACCGCTCGACTCTCCTTTGACGTGCAGTGTTTGACACATCACATTCAGCCCGCTGATGTTATTTGCAAGGAGACATATATCGTCGGCATAGTCTAAATGACTAAGCCTTTCAATAGGTCTCCATTGAATGCCCTGCCTCTCCGCCGTTCCAACGCTGGCTGTCAAAAGGTCGTCTATCGCCAGCAGAAAGAGAATTGGTGACAGAATATCCCCTTGTCTCACACCCTGCCGTACTTCAAAAGAGTTGGATAGCTGTCCATTGTGCAAAACAAAATCTTACTGTATTATGATTTTTGGCTCCCAGACGTTGGAAGATACTTTTAATACCTTTAAAATAAGATCGAATTCGTTTTAATCAAAGCACTAGTTTATCTATGAAATTGTAGACAGATAAGCAATCTCAGCAAAAATCTGAAAATACATCAGTACATTTTTTTAAATATCTTTTGCTGTGTACCAACTATTCAAAAACTGGTTCCACACGTTGAAAGACAATAAATGGTTCTTTCAAGTGCTTTCTAAATTATTGCCATACGCACACAAACGCCTTTGTGAAATTGTAGAGCGTGTAATGAAGCATTACAATCCTTTCCACCCCCCACCTACGCGCCTGCGTCATTTAGTATAATTTACTATAAAGAACCGACAACCTAACCGAACCTACTTCCCTTACACCTTCCAGCACAAAAATACCTACCGTCCACTAGTCCAACACATAATACATAATCACCTAACCCCCCCTTACCTACGTACCTGCTTAGTTCAAAAAAAATATACTTACCCAACCAGCCACATGCTCCCATAGACACATGAGCACAGCAAGGTGTCATCAATAACTAAATAACAAAAAAACCATATCAATGTCCATGACAAAATTCACCACTCAATACAGCATTAAGCGTGGTGAATATATACCACATTTGCTTATCAATTGGTAAGATCTTCACAGAGGATAACAACTAGACAACGATCAACGAACTTTGATGGTGACTTCTCCACAGTAGAATGCATGCATCTCCCCTTTTTCCCCTGTTACCATGCATTGTGCTTGGAATACTAAGTTAAACAAGAACAATATACTCACAATACGATGTTAACCACATATAGGCTTAATATAGGGCATGGTAGTCATTAGATGCTCACCACCCCCTTCACTACCTTTCTCCACCAATTAAAAGAAAACAATGCTGTCGCATAAACAACAAAGCGATGACGTGGCTAGGGACTCGCCATCTCATACAATATTACTTTTTAGTGAATTATAACTCACATTTAGTTCCTCCGAAAAGCTATATAGGAGGAGGTCGTTCAGACGACCAAAGACAGTTCATCGAAGGCATCAGTCGAGCCCACATTGGAGCAATAAGAACCCGAAACGAAGAACCGACCTTCATAGGTAAGAAAACAACCGACATTAAATAAAAGATTTCCCCCCACCAGCGGTAAGGGGTCTCGAGATTAAAATAGAAGGTTGATAGCCAGATTCGTCTGTTCATTGCCGGATTCATCCGTTGATAGCCAGATTCTTCTGTTGATAGCTGGATTCGTCCGTTGATAGCCAGATTCGTCTGTTGATTGCCGGATTCGTCCGTTGATAGCCAGATTCGTCTGTTGATTGCCGGATACGTCCGTTGATAGCCAGATTCGTCTGTTGGTTGCCGGATACGTCCGTTGATAGCCAGATTCGTCTGTTGATTGCCGGATTCGTCCGTTGATAGCCAGATTCGTCTGTTGATTGCCGGATTCGTCCGTTGATAGCCAGATTCGTCTGTTGATTGCCGGATACGTCCGTTGATAGCCAGATTCGTCTGTTGATTGCCGGATACGTCCGTTGATAGCCAGATTCGTCTGTTGATTGCCGGATACGTCCGTTGACAGCCAGATTCATCTGTTGATTGCCGGATACGTCCGTTGATAGCCAGATTCGTCTGTTGATTGCCGGATTCGTCCGTTGATAGCCAGATTCGTCTGTTGATTGCCGGATTCGTCCGTTGATAGCCAGATTCGTCTGTTGATAGCCGGATTCGTCCGTTGATAGCCAGATTCGTCTGTTGATTGCCGGATTCGTCCGTTGATAGCCAGATTCATCTGTTGATTGCCGGATACGTCCGTTGATAGCCAGATTCGTCTGTTGATTGCCGGATACGTCCGTTGATAGCCAGATTCGTCTGTTGATTGCCGGATTCGTCCGTTGATAGCCAGATTCGTCTGTTGATTGCCGGATACGTTCGTTGATAGCCAGATTCGTCTGTTGATTGCCGGATTCGTCCGTTGATAGCCAGATTCGTCTGTTGATAGCCGGATTCGTCCGTTGATAGCCGGATTCGTCTGTTGATAGCCGGATACGTCCGTTGATAGCCAGATTCGTCTGTTGATTGATTGCCGGATTCGTCCGTTGATAGCCAGATTCGTCTGTTGATAGCCGGATTCGTCCGTTGATAGCCAGATTCGTCTGTTGATAGCCGGATTCGTCCGTTGATAGCCAGATTCGTCTGTTGATTGCCGGATTCGTCCGTTGATAGCCAGATTCGTCTGTTGATTGCCGGGTACGTCCGTTGATAGCCAGATTCATCTGTTGATAGCCGGATTCGTCCGTTGACAGCCGGATTCGTCCGTTGCTTTGCCGGGTTTGCCAGTTGTTTGCCGGATAAAGACGGTGTAAGCTTAACACAAGGGGGACTCCTGCAACAAAATTTTTAAGACGCAAACCAGAAGGACAAGGACAAGAAAACGCAAGGAAACACCAACAGAAGCCGAGATTTAAACACATCCTGGAATTTTCATAAGTTATAACGAAATTATAATTAAAATCATTGTTAGTTATGTTAAGTTAAATAAATAAAGGAAAAGACCTAAAATCTAAAGTTACGTACTTCTTTGGAAAGAACCCCGGTAAGCCGGCGAGCTTAACCTCAGCTATAAACAAAAAGTACATCACAAGCGAATCAGCGTTTTTTCGTTTTTTCTTCAAATATAAGGAAAAGCCTCTTAATATTAAAGAAATGCTTCTTATTATTTAGAAGAAATTTAAAGAGCGAATCGATCAAAATTGTAGAATGACCTTCTTCAATTTTCACAAAGAAGAAGTTTGTCACCAACTAATGTTATCCTTCGAGGTACACTTCACTTACATATTTATTATTTATACAATAATAAAAAACTCTTATTTCAATGAAATTTGTTTTTTTTTAATTTATTAATACTTATTATTTTATACCACTAGGAATTTTCATAATTGGGTACCAAGCAATAATCCATGTAGACAAAATATCATTTAAATTATAACTTTGCTAGCTTATGAATATGTTCTTAAAGGTGTTACTTCTATTCTAAAATATCTTTGGAAACTTTTTCTATAACCTCGAAGGCTGTATTCAATTCTTTATCTGTCAAGAGAATATTTGAAGTTACCCGTAAACTTGGTTTAGGAGGAAATTTCTCCAATGCTTCCAAATAATGTGCTTCAATTAGGGCAATATTATGTTCAATGCACTGAAATAACAAAATAATGATAAAAATTATACAATTGGAAAACATTTTTCGTACCTTGTCAGCAATTTTTGAGAGAATTTTTTGTTCAACATCATTACCCAATGAAATTTTTAAATACAAATGTTTCACTGGAGAAATTTTATTTCCACGCAAAATGAACTTTGAAAAATTACTAAAAATGGAATGCATGCTACGACTTATGATCTCCAGTTGGTTGAATATTTGTGGCTCTTTTTCAAATCGATCTAGTGCACTAATGGCAGCCTGTGTCAAAAGAGGAGGCAACGAAGCGGAAAAACAATAACCTAATCCAGAGAGACGTTGATGTTCTACAATAAACGACGATCCAACACAAAAGCCTCCAATGGATGCAACTGCCCATTCCATGCCGGCGCAGATAAGGTCCACTTCAATACGCTATTAAAAAAAACAATGTATTGTTAATAAAAAATTTTAATACGTGGAGTTTTATTATTCATACATACATCAATATTGAAATGTTCTGTTAATCCATGTCCAGTTTTTCCTAAGGTTCCAAATGAAATACTTTCATCAAGAAACAAGCGTAATTTGTATTTTGAGCGTAAAGCAACAAGTTCAGGAAGCGGACAAATTTCACCAGTGTTCATGTAGATACCTTCGGCAACAAGAAAACGTCGAGTTTTAGCTGCTTTACTAGGATTCTGAAATAAGGAATGTCAATAGTTCGAAATTATAAAATCATTTGCAGCCACCCCTGATATGAAAAACGGAACTTAACTAAACTCAGGTTGACCAGAAACTTAAGATCCCAAGCACGAAATCAAAATCTCGAATAACAAAATAACCTCGAATTAAAAAATTTCAAATTTTTACTTTGCTTGACTAATCGCTGATGCAGAAAGGCAAAACATCAGCTTTATTATTGGTAGGGACGCCCATTATACGGTGTGGGGTATGTAACCGATCTCGCATAATCGCGCATTTGAATTTATTTGTTTTATTACAACAAATAAACAAAACCAAACAGAAACGACGCGGTAGACAACCTTTGTTGCACATGACGTTGACGAGTTACTTGAAGGAATTTAAAAACAAGAAAAATAAACTTAAGTAGGAAAAAACAAACAAAGAAAAAGATGAGCGGATCCTAAATTGTAGTAGAATCCTTAATTTGAGCTTCGGAATGCGTTCTGAGTTGTAATAGTCCAGGAAAAAATGGACTTTTTTCCCTTAACCCAAAATTTCGGTATATACAATACATTTTGATGGTTTCTATATAAAAAAAGCGTGCTGAATCCGAAAATGCCGGGTATACATCTGAGATCCTTGAGCGTTTTGAGATATGACGTCATCAATAAAGGACATACGGAAAAAGACGGCAGCTGGTGTGCATTACGGAAAAATTGTTGTTAACATTAATTTGGCACTATATATGCAAAAATATTTTGTTTCGATTTTTTGGGAGAGGGGTTCACGAGTAGGAAAGGAGAGGGGGTACGAATTAATGAAAAACTCAGCCTTTCGAATTAGGTCTAGAGGGGTATCGTTTCCATGTATTTTTTAATGCTGAATCAAATGACACCACTCAATTTTTGATGGAACCACTTTTTACGTAATTTGTAAATGACGTCATCATTTAGAGACTTCTGACAAAAGCCTGCAACTGATGTGTTTTCCGAAAAATTGTGATTTACATTATAATTTGACACAAGAAGTGCAGATTTTATGAGTCTCCAAACACAAAAGCAGCATTTTCCTAACTATCCCTGAAATTTACTGATGCGGGTTACATAGAAGATGAGCTCCTAAACTATTTCCAAGTTGCTGATATCAATAGTGACTTTTTGTCCAATGGACAGATGTTTGTTTGTTGAAAGTGTCTTCCTTGTTAATGCCTGCCCTGAACACTCTGCCACAGAACGAAATTGAAGAAATGACATGATATCACATCACCTTGCATGTTTGCAAGCAGATTGGGTAAAGTATTGAATAGAAGATATAAAGAGTCCAGTCGTCGGTTATGCTCTCTTCTACCGATATACTTCGTTGATAATTTTATGCTTGTACATTCGCTAGTAAGCCATCAAAGCCGGCGGTTTTTTTTTTTATCTAAGTTTAACTCATCTATACTGGGGTGGCATCGGCTAACGCGATAGTTGATAGTTGATAATCAAAATCGACAATTTTGCTTTATGCAAGGTGATTATCAAATCGACAATCGTTTTTTACACCTTTTTAGGTGTCGTTTTCATAACATTTATGTAATTTTCATAAAAATTTTGTTGCGGTCGGCTTACAATTGGTTGGTTTTTTTAATATTATAATTAATATCTTAAGTAAAAAGTGTGTTTTAAGAATAAAAAATAGCAAATTAGTTCAATTGCAATGTTTACATCATTTGCAATTTTTCAAACCGCTAGGAGAGTAAGGAGTAAAAATAATTATAAAATGGTCCGACTGATTAGAACAAATCTGAGAAAAAAAAAAGAAAACATTTTGGAACTACGAATCAGTTTATGGATATCCTTGAGAACATTTACTATCACTCAAAATGCAAAAATGACGTTTAATTCTTAACAGAATTGTAATGCCAAAAAACAAACAATTTTTGGCGATCGATTTAAACAGAGCAACAAATAGTTGATATTCAAAAACGACAATCAAAATAGTATTCTAAGTAACTTTCGCTGCTTTTATGAACCTGCGTTCCAGTCTTAAGACAAGCGGCCAAATGCTTAATTTTATGTGTTAAAACTCCCAGATATTGTTTCGGTTGCGAACTAGGAGGCAGCATACTACTCATCTCACGCAAGATCTTCTTCTTACTTCTCCTAGCTCAATATTCTAGCCTCGATGTCCTTATTTTGTCCTGCAGCATTTTTGTATGTGCATCTTTTGTCACCTTTATAAGCATTCATCATCATACAATATGGGTCCTTCCTCTATGGTAAATGGTATAGCGTGCAGTGTTTCGACTACCTCTTTGCTTATGTCGTGATACTGGGAGCACTTATTGCTGTCGTCTGTAAGTGCACAGCAGGGAAGTTCTTAATCAGGTGCTCTTGCAGACTCTGGATAATCCAGGTGTGATAAAGCACTTTATTTCGAAATATTTCTTCTTTTTTTCGTTAAACAGACGAGCTCTTATTTTCGACGAACTAAGATTATAGCCAACGTAGACATTTGACCATCGAAATGTATGCACTTTTTTTGTTGGATACGTGCCTTGAGCCTATTAGTTCATTGTCGGAGTAGTTGAATAATTTTTAATATCTTTAAAGGTTTTGTATTTGATAATTACCTCAAATCTTAACATTTTTAGAAAAATCAAAAGAGTCCTTATGAAAAAGTTGTTGGAAATTTATAAATTTTCAATACCTAAAGTCTTTTAAAATTGTATGGTAGGTTAATCTTTTTCACATTAAAGCTACTTTCGCACCTTATATGCGACTTTATTCTATCAAAGCAGTTGACTTTCTTTTGCTGAAAGGTAAAAATAATTGACTTGCCATTGAATTCATTCGATTCAACATTTAATAATAAATGGCAAAAATACTTCACTTGAACTAGTTGATATTTTCATTCATTCATTTCGTACCCTTTCACCCCTCCCCCAAAAAATTCAAAAACTATTTTAGTATTTGGAGACTCATAAGATTATTTCTACGTTTTCCCGCGATCGTTTTCCCGTGTAACGTTTGCCCGCCGATTTGAAAGGTAGTTTTTTTGCTACAATCCCGCAGCACGATATCCCGCGGAACGATTGCCTATATAATTTTCCACGGGTTGGGATAGGCAATACTAATCAGTACTTTTTGACAATACTATTTTGCATTTATATTAAATATTTTATGTTTTTAAAATACTTAATTTTTTAAAAAGGCATTTTAGCAATTTTCATAAAAAAACTACCAAATGATAAAAAGAAACTTTTCATACACTTAAGCATGCCCCCCCATACATACCTCACCTTGACACAAGAAAAGACTTTTGTACAAGAAAACTACTACTGAAATGAATTTTGTTCATACGCTGTCGATTTGTATTGAAAAAAGTAGGAATCGGCGGGAAAACGTTACACGGGAAACTGTGATTCGGGATATCGTTCTGCGGGAAAACGTACGCGGGAAAACGTGACGCGGAAAAACATGACGCAGGAAAACGTGCCGCGGGAAAACGTAGCCAACCCCGTCATATTAAAAATTTCGTAAAAAGTGGTTCCATCAAAAATTGTGTGGTGCCATTTGATTCAGCATTAAAAAATACATGGAAACGATACCCCACTCGACCTAGTTCTGAGTTTCCCATTAATTCGTACCCCCTCCCCAAAATATTGAAAAAAAATATTTTTCCATTTGGCGAATCATAAAATCTGCATATCTAGTGCAAAATTAATGTTAATCACAATTTTTCCGTAATGCACACCAGCTGCAGCCTTTTTCTATATGTCCTTTATTGATGACGTCATATCAACGCTCAAGGATCTGAGAAGTATACCCGGCATTTTGGATTCAGCACGCTTTTTTCATATAAAAACCATCAAAATGTATTGTATATACCGAAAATTTGGGTTCAGGTCACTTTTCACCGGACTATAATTCAGGAAGGAGCTTTGGCAGGGTTTCCGACACGCAGATTTGGGTCAAGATGTGAGTAAGTAGAAATTTGAGGAGTTTAAGCTCTGAAATTGGGTAATTTTAACTCGAAGTGTTCAATGATCCTGATAGGAGTGGTATTCGCAGACGTTTTCTTTGTTATTTAGCTGCAGATAGGCAGACAGACAATGGTATTTGAACAATGCAATTAATTGCTATACCGCCACCAGGTAGCTTAGTCCACCAAAAGTGATTTTATTGTAATATACATATCAAATTTTAAAATAATATATATTCAAGGTTTTTTTTATACATACGTATATATACGCGAAGGCACCGACTTTTTTGCGTCATACAAAAATTGTTTTAACAATTCAAACTTAAGAACAATAAAAAAAAAAGAGAAAAAGAAATCAAATCAGTATAAAAAAAAGGAAAGATTAAACAAAAGAAAAAACAAATAATCGGTAAGAAAAGCAGAAACAAATTGCTTTGTGAGACAGTTTTCTTTAATAGTTGTTTATATATAGGAAAATTCGGCAGATCGTAACAAGTTACGACTGCCCGAAGAAATAAAAGTGCCCGGATTTCAATAGCTTTTTCCGGGATAAAAAAAACCTAACGAGCAAAACAGAACAAAAGTTCCATAAAGCACCAGGTGCCTAGCAAAATCCGTAGGGATTTCGATTGTTACTTTGTCGCGTGGCAGTCACCTTGTAGTGGTGCGAAGGCTTAAGTTTCAAAGATTTATCTGACCTACCGTTTTTTGGGGCAACGCAAAAACGGTGGCTATTTTGAGGAGTTACGAACCGAGAAATATGCCAAAAAACATCAAACAAAAAAAAAACAACAAAAACTTTAAAAAATTCTATACGCCGCGGGATGTTACCGCGAGCGAATACGCTGATCGCATGGAGAGAGACCTCCGTGGAGAAGATCCGAGACCTGATATCAGTAAGTACCTGAAGAGGATGCCTCACAGGAACTCACTGAACCGGGCAGAAAGAGGAGCATCAACCTTTTGTCAAGGGAGAATACCTCCTAGAAAAGAGGAAAGTGTGACTCAGTGTACAGCGTCAACTAGCAAAGGTAGTTTGCCTCCCATGCAGGTGGCAGTTGCCACTAAAGCCAAAGAAGGCAAAGATGATGGGAAGTCACCATCAACTAACACCTCCAAACCACCAACGAAAGCACAAAGCCGACAGAACCGCAGAATTTTTCCGCTTCCAGAACCTGGCAAACCAGGTGCTCTGGATGACCCTCTGAGAAAAGGACTAAGCGGGGCAGGCACAAAATGGTACTTCCGATTCCTTGCAGAGGGGATGTCCCCACAGGAAGCCAGGAAGAAGGTGGATGACAGGAGAGAAGCACTCAAAAGTTAAATCGCTAGCCTGGGCGAGGGTAAGAGGAAAAGTAGTCAAATAACTCCTCCCCAAAGGCAAGAAGCTAAAAACCCAGTACAACGGCAACACCTTCTGCAGGTCTTAACTCTGCAAAGACAAAACCCGTTGAGCATAGGCTCTCTTTTGCGAGTGCGGCATTGAGCGTCAGGGTTGCTGTCCTGCCGAGTGAGTACCCTCAGGCCGTCCTGAATGCCGAAGAGCTAACGGCACTTGAGGAAGCCATCATCGAGAAAGTGTCTCTCGGCTGGAAGCATAAGATGAAGTTCAACGGCTTGCACTTCAGAACAGGTCTGCTCTTGGTTGAATGTGCTGGACCAGACACAGCAAGTTGGCTAAGAGAGAGTGTACCGAAATTGAGCACTTGGAAGGGCATCGAGTTAACAACGTGCAGGGGTGACGATATCCCCAAACTGCACACGATTACTTTGTTCCTGCCCAAAACGATGGACTTAACGTCCAGGCCTGGAAAGAGCCCAACTGCTGACAATAAATAACGACGCCAAGTTAGCAGACAATAGTTGCAGCAGACCATCAGCTGCACTATAAGTTTGGCAAAGTAACGGTCCATTGCGGCAACCTCTAGCTCCTGCGAACCAGCTAACAAAGCTTCGAAACAAAGTCCAACAGAGGAAATCCTGGAAGTCGAGATTCCAATTGGTAACATTACCATTACCAACTCAGCCAAACTCCTTCTCCAGCCAACATCCCAATCCTGAACATCCCACCAATCATACCATCTTCCTCCCCAAAGACCCCTCCTCCCTCCCCTCCTCTGAACCAGGTTATGTCACTGGGGGACATGGAACTGGGTCCAACAGACGAAGAGATAGAGGGATTTAACCTCTCTCCAAGTCCAATGGACCAAAACGCGATTCCTACTGCAGAAGAGGAAGAAAACCTGCTTGCGGATGAAGGGGCCTTTGCCCCTATTTGCTAATTAACACAAATGACCGGACGCGGGATCAGTACCAAGCTAGCACAAGTAAACATCCACGACGCCAAAGCTGCATCAGCAGGCTAGGAAGTTTGCTACGGACAACTTAAGGCTAGCACTGATCCAAGAACCCTGGATTTACAGGGGTCAGGTAAGAGGGTTGACAAGCAGCGACTCTAAACTGATATGGGACATGAGAGAAAACTCACCCAGAACTTGCATAAAAATAACATACATTTTATATGTCTTTCAGAATTTATGACAAGGGACTTGGCCCCGATACAAGCCCAAATTAACATCGAAGGAAGTATTCGGACAATGGTTGTAGCAGCAGCCTATTTCCCCGGTGACGAAGCCAACATCCCACCAACCGAAGCACAAAGGTTAGTGGAGTACTGCAACCAAAGGAAGCTACCACTACTAGTCGGATGCGATGCAAACGCCCACCATACGACATGGGGTAGCACCGACATAAACCAATGGGGTGAGTACCTTTTAGACTTTGTTGGCAAAAAATCTAGAAATATTTAATGTAGGGAATACCCCTACTTTTGTTAATAGAATTAGAGAAGAAGTTCTAGATATAACTTTCGGAACTCCGAACGTAGGTCTTCTAATAAAGGATTGAAGAGTATCCAATGAACCCTCAATGTCTAAAATAGTTTTACTAAGTTCTGTGAGGGTATCTCCTCAACCCCTGCTGCGGCCAGAATACATAAAGCTCTTGCAAAAGATAAGTCAATTACATCATTAGCACTAAGGTAAAATGATGGTAGTTTCACAGAGAACGAAGAGCAGAGGTCCACTCTGTTGCTTAACACGCACTTTCCAGGCAGTCTACCGGTGGGAGATAATTCTCCAGAGAGAATACTTCTCAAACCTAACAGAGAAGACTGGAAAACAGCCGCAAATATATGTTCAAGTAAAAGGATAGAGTGGGCGATTAGCACCTTCCAACCTTTTAAGTCACCAGGGGTAGATGGTATCTTCCCAGCCTTTTTACAAAAGGGGAAAGAAGTTCTCATGCCCTACCTTATTAGTATCTTTCGAAGTAGTATTGATCTTGGGTATATACCAAGTCTACGGAGAAGGGCTAAAATAATTTTCTTCCCTAAAATCCGGAAAAAAGATACAACCCATCCAAAGTCTTTCAGGCCAATAAGCCTAACATCTTTTATACTGAAAACCTTGGAAAAAATTATTGACAACTTCATAAGATCTGAAGTTCTAATATATAGGCCTCTTAATCAGCGACAGCATGCATATAGAGCGGGCAGATCTGCAGAAACCGCCCTATTCGAGCTCACTAATACCTTACAAAAAACCTTGGACGCAAAAGAAACAGCATTAGCTGCTTTTCTAGATATAGAGGGGGCGTTTGATAACACCTCCCATGATGCAGTCAACATTGCCCTTGTAAGGAAGTGCGTTCCCATCACCATAACAAGCAGGTATAACTGTACAGAAAATCATCACTACAAGAGGTTGTCCTCAGGGAGGGGTACTATCACCCTTGCTTTGGAGTCTCGTAGTAGATGAATTGCTAGAAAAACTTACTTCCCAAGGCATACACTGTATCAGCTTCGCTAATGATATAGTAATCACAGCCTTAGGGAAGTTTGAAGAAACTCTTTGTGATATAATCCAAAGAGGACTAACTATAACTAGGAAATGGTGTCTATCAGTGGGACACAATTAATCCCACTAAGACGACGATTATACCATTTACCAAAAAAGAGACTTCTACCGCGCATGAAGCCTATTCGATTAGCTGGCGAAGAAATCGAAACAAAGAGAGAGGTAAAATATCTAGGAATTACACTAGACAGCAAACTCCTCTGGAAAAGGCGCGTAGAAATAACAGTCGGGAAAGCCACAAAGGCCCTAATGATATGCAAGAGGCAAATCATGGGGTTGCAAACCAAACATCCTCAGATGTATACCATGATGGTAAGACCCATCATTACTTATGGTGCAGTTGCATGACACTAAAGAACCGAATTAGTAACAACTAGGAAAGCACTAGATAAAATCCAAAGGCTCGCATGTATATGCATCACTGGAGCAATGAGAACTTTCCCTACAGCAGCTATGGAGGAAGTCCTTCATATGTCTCCTCTACACGAGGTCATTGGAAGTGCTGCAAAGGGAGCTATCATGAGATTTGCTAAAGAGGGAACTGGGACAGGAAAATTCAGAAGTTTCAGCACAAGAGACAGCTTGCCAAAGTCCGCAGTAACAAACCTAATTGACATCCCAAGAGATAGCATGATCAAAACGTATAACTTAGAGAAAAATTTCCAAACGAAGCTAAGCAACAAAAAAGGGTGGGTAGGTGAAACAACAAACTACACACTAAAAGCAAATACCATCAAGTGGTACACTTATGGATCGAGAACGACTGAAGGGACTGGGGCAGGAATTTTTGGGTCAAGAACCAAACTTTCTATTCCGATGGGACATTCAACTAGTATTTTCCAGGCGGAAATGAATGCCATAGGTAAATGTGCAGATCGTAACCTCGAAAGGAATTACCGAAACCAAGACATTGCCATCATGTCAGATAGCCAAGCAGCGCTCAAGGCACTCAGCTCCTATTCCATTAACTCCAAAATAGTATGGGAATGCATAGGCAGGCTAAATGAACTTGGCAAAAACAACAATGTCACACTTCATTGGGTACCTGGACACGTTGGTGTTCAGGGTAATGAAGAAGCGGACTCCCTAGCAAAAACAGGAGCAAAGACTACCTTAACGGGACCAGAGCCCTATTGTGGCTTAGGAGAAAATGTTATCAAAAACAAAATCAGAAAAGAAGAGGAGGCCAATAGATCAAAAACTTGGAAGGAAATTTTAGAAAATTCATACGCTTTTAATTTAAAAAAAAACTAACTTTTTAAAACTAAATACTTTGCTATCACAAGTAGACTGGTCTTGTCTAAATAACTGTTTAAATGTTAACTCAATGGTCTTTGAATTTTATAATATTTTGTTTGATTGTTTTCTTAAATCAGTACCTCTTGCTATTCAAAAATCGAGATCTTCGGTTCCTGATTGGTACGATAATGAATTAAAAAGTCTTAAAAATCGAAGAAATAAATTTTGGTCCGCCTATAAGCTATTTCAAAGTGAAGCAAATTTTAAAAAATATTGTGAATCAAGAGATATTTTTAATAGAATTTCAAGTTTAAAGTATTTTAATTATCTTCAGAAGGTGCAAAGAGATCTTAAAATGAATCCGAAATGTTTTTGGAAATTCATAAACAGTAAAAGAAAGTCTTGTCCTTACCCGTTTGTTCTCAAGTCGAATGGCATTTCAAGTCATGACCCTCGAGTTATAACGCAACTTTTTTCGGACTTTTTTCAAAGTGCCTTCAACTGTGATACTAACAACTGTGATACTTTAAACTGTGATACTTCGAACTGTGATAAACTTAACGAAAATGACAATAACTTTGACCTTTTAAAATCTTTTCCTTACTTGACTGATATAAACTTTAATATTTATTCTTAAAACATTAAAAAGTTTATATCTAATCTTGATGAAAGTTGTGTACCAGGTCCTGATGGTATACCTTCTATTATTTTGAAGAACTGTGTAAATCACTTGTCGTTTCCTTTGTCTATTCTTTTTAACTTCTCAACGTCTTCTTGTGTTTTTCCGTCTACTTGGAAAGATTCTTTTATAATCCCTTTACATAAGAAAGGTAAAAAAGATGATACTAAAAATTATAGACCTATTGCTAAGTTATCCCAAACTCTTCGAGGCTACTATTTGCGAATCATTATGTTTTTATGTTAAATCAATTATTGCTGCAAATCAACATGGTTTTACAAAAGGTCGCTCTACTGTGACTTTTTTAATGTCTATTTAAGAATAGAAAACAAGTAGATTGTGTCTTCACCGACTTCAGTAAGGCATTTGACAAACTGTCATACCGAGTTTTGTTATTAAAATTGAGGAAGATGGGGTTTAGCGAACAGTTTGTATCGTGGCTCCAGTCTTATTTATTTGATAGATTTTATTCGGTTCTTTTCAATGGTTGTGAATCAATTAAGTTTAAGGTTAACTCTGGAATACCACAGGGTAGTCATTTAGGACCCGTACTTTTTATTTTATTTATTAATGACTTACCATCTCTTCTGAAATATTCCAATTGTCTCATTTATGCGGACGATGTTACAATCTTCAAAACTATTGAAAATACTCGAGATTGTGAGGAGTTGCAGTGTGATCTTAATTCGTTTTTCGATTGGTGTGTTCGTAATTGTTTGACTCTTAATATTAATAATTGTAAAACTATTACTTTTACGAGAAAGCTATCTGTAAATCTTTAAAGTCTCCTGCAAATTATTTTCTTAATGGTGTATTATTGTCACGAGTTAGCGATTTAACTGTCCTTGGTGTCCTATTTGATCAAAAACTTGACTTTATACAACACATCAACTCCATAACTAATAAAGCTAATTCAATTCTTGGGTGGATAAAGAGAGAGTCAAGGCAGTTTTCTGATCCTTTTGTTATCAAACAGCTTTTTGTGACATTTGTGCGGCCCATTATTGAATATGCTTGTCAGGTTTGGTCACCCCACTATGACTGTCACAAAGCCAGATTAGAACAAATGCAAAAAAATTTCTGAGGTTTGCACTCAGAGGCTTGGGTTGGGAAAATCCTTACGAACTCCCACCTTATAACAACAGTCTGAAACTGATAGACATGCCTAGTCTTGAGAGCGGACGCTTGTATTTATCTTTTGTCTTCATTGTGAAACTTATAAACGGAAACATAGACTCTTTGCACCTTCTGTCTCGCATAAACTTTAATATTCCCCAAAGGAGCTTGAGGAATTTGTCCGGATGCATATTTATTTCAAATTATCGGACAAATTACGAACGATTTTCTACTCTCAATAAAATGTTTAAATTATTTAATTTTTTCAACAGTAAATATACTAATTTGTTCAACCAAACTGTTAATACTTCAATTAAATTTAAATCAACGTCCTCACCGGCCATTGCAAACTAAAAAGGCACCTAAACATTTTAGGCCTAGTAAATAGTGACATATGTAGATTCTGCAATATTCTAGAGGAAACTCCAAACCACATACTAGGCAATTGCGATGCACTCGTGCACCAAAGAAAGAAACACCTGGGACGCTACCAGGTGGAGGAATGCAATCTATCCTCCCTGAGGATACCCCAAATACTTAAATTCCTTAGTGAAATAGGTTTGGAGGAAGAGCTATAATTTTGAGAATCCTCATCCAGCTCCAAATGGGGGCACAATAGATCTATAGGTCGCAGTGCTATATACCCCACAATATATTATTTCATTCATTCATAGTGTACCTATCTAGTGTACATTTTACAATTAGCAGTGGCAACACCACCACCAATTTGGTTGGTAAAAATTCAAGAAAGGAGATAGCCCAGAAGGTAAAACCGCCAGCCAGTTTGAAGAGGAGATTGAAGGTTATGCGGTTCAATTCCCACCCGGCCCAATTAAACTTTTTTTTATTTTATTATTAAATTTAAGTAAATTTAATGTAAAATAGATTTAACAATTTGTTCTTTTCGCCTCTTATCCGACCGCGATAAAAATCGAAATTTTAATTGAAAATTACCGCTACGCGAACCGTAAAAAAAAAGAGAAGTAAAATTTTAATTCGCGGCATTGAATTGCAGTACATAAGTATATAACAATATAAAGATCATCAATTAATCGAAGGATACAAAATAAAGGTATCCAAGAAAAACTTCGCTTCCCGCAGCAGTGGCCACTCCTCGAGGAAAATAAAAAGGGTGAGTTTTAATATTTAAGATTTTAAATACTTGAAATTATAATTATATTTTTATATGCATATATAAACTTATACTTACACGAATTAAAAGAAGGTTTTGTTTGGGGGAAAAAAGCGTTAATAAAGAAATGAAAATTCGATAAATAAAAGAGGATTTAAATTGCCCAAACATTAGTGAATAAAGTCGAAGACGTGGTTGTAAATTTGAATAAAATTTTGAATTTTTGCTTCGTGTTGCCGTAGAGCTAGTTTTTTTTAAATAAAAAATAATTGTAAATTTTGAAGAATATATTTTTTTTTATGGAAATAATTATAAATATAAAATTCACAGTATATCCATGCTGTGATTTTTATAAGAGTCGGTAAACATCGACCATAATTTGCGTCGTAGAAGTGTACGGCAGCATCTAACTGATGAGCCTAACTGTCGTACCTAGGCGAAAAGCAATCTTTTGGAGTTGAGGTCACTCGAACTTATATATTGAATTTCATTCAGTCGCTCCACTTAAACAGAAGTAATTTTCTAATTTTCTTCATCTACTTATTATTTAAAAGCCAGACCACGGGCTACAACAACAATTTTCTAAGTGTCTGAATTTAATCAAATTCCCTTAGAAATATAAAATTCACAGTATATCCATGCTGTGATTTTTATAAGAGTCGGTAAACATCGACCATGAAGGGTACGACAGCATCTAACTGATGAGCCTAACTGTCGTACCTGTTCATGTAACAGCATAAATAAAAACATACAATTCACAGCAGAAATAGAAAACAACAATTCGATCACATTCTTAGATTTAAACATATATAAAAACAACAACAAACTAAATTACAAAATTTACAGAAAACCAACAACTACAGATATTACAATACACAAGGACTCCCACCACCCACAAACACAAAAAAATGGCAGCGTATCATGCATTCATCAACCGACTTTTAAACATCCCCATGAAGAAAACAGATTATGATGACGAAATAAAAATTATTAAACAAATAGCAACAACAAACGGATACACACCAGAATTAATAGACAAACTAATTAACAAAAAGAAAAAGAAAATGAAAAATAACAAAACCAAAGATGACAACAACACAACCAATAACAATAAATACATATCTATAGACTACACTAATTTACTACCAAATATAATACAACATGAATTCAAAAAAATTAACATAAACATATCTTTTAAAACAACAAATAATATACACAAAATTTTACAACAAAAATCGAAAAATGACCCCACCACATCATCAGGCGTTTATAAGATAATTTGTGATGATTGTGACAATTACTACATAGGACAAACAGGTAGAACATTTTATGACAGATTTACAGAGCACAGACCAAAACAAAATACAAAATCTAATTTCGCCCAACACCTAATAGAAAAAAACCATAACTACACTGACTTCGCGACAAACTTAATACCTTTAAATACATGCAAAAAAGGGACAAAACTAGACGCACTAGAATCTACGAAATTTACAAAGCTTACAAAACAGAACAAGACAGAATACTAAATGACAAATTAACTATTAAAACAAATACATTATACAACACAGTAATAAAATACAATAATAACGCATGAGAACAAAAGAGAGCGATACAATCCCAACCAACAACAACATTGAAACAACAACGAGATGTAAATTTGATAAAATAAAACACCTACACCGCCCGATGATGGTTATCTAAACCGAAACGCGTCGCAAAATTAAAAAAAAAAAAAACTTATGTTGTGTAAATTTAAATTTCTTAAGAAATAAATAAATAAATAAACTAAAATTTTTTTAAATAATTGTTTATATTCATTTTTAATTATATATTGAATTTCATTCAGTCGCTCCACTTAAACAGAAGTAATTTTCTAATTTTCTTCATCTACTTATTATGGAAATAATTATCTTTCAAATTTGTATATTTAAAATAACAACATTTTCAAAACCAATGAAATTATATTAAAGAAAAATTTATTTTAATAAAGATTTCAATGATTTTTGAAGCACACATAAAAATACAAAATGAGTGATTAATTTTTTATTTAAAAGGGGATGAGAGGGATAAGGTGAGGGGAAGCCTAGTAAAGGGGTTGCTTTGACGAGGAAGGCAACCAGGTAGGTAGGGATTTGTGAAATTTTCTCGCGCCCCGTAACACCATGGTGCATAAAGTCTGGCAGTATACTTTTTTTTTGTATCGACTACAGGTCCAAGAACCACGCCCATAGCTAGGGATTCAAAAATTGCCAGCATGGACCGAAAGGCAAATTAAGTCGTTACATGTAGCACAGATATAAACGACAGAGGTGAGTCTCTTTTTGATTTTATTCTAGGCACTAACCTTATTGTAAGTAACGTAGGCAATGAACCTTCTTTCGTTACCAAAAAACGACAAAAAGTGTTAGATATAACTCTTGTCTCCGATAACATCCATCAAATGATCAGAAATTGGAAGGTATCTAAAGGACACTCGTTCTCAGATCATAGATACTTTCAATTCAGTTTAATTCATGAACCTTCATGCCAATTAGCTTTTCGAAATCTTCGGAAAACCGACTGGCTCAAATATCAAGAATCACTAAAAAGTATTATCATACCAGAACTTCTAAGTGTTCCGTCTTGCATAAACGATCTTGACAGCAAAGTCAATGATTTAACTATCTATCTCCTGCCCTCCGATTCATTTTCAAGTAACATCGACTTGTTACAAATAAGTGTTGTTGCGAAGTGTGGTTCTACATATAGCCAAAAGATAAATCCAAAGAAATTTCAATAACAAATTTATTATTTCGAGGAACTTACTCGAACGAACAACTTTTGGGAAGTTGGGAAGTAAGTAAAATTAAATTATTTTCAGTCAATTAAAGGAAAAGCCTACTACATAAATTTAACAATTTAAAACTCTTAATAATAATTCTTAGTGTTTCTTTATGTAAATGATAATATCAACACTCCTCCTCATTTAGATAAAGAAACACCAGATCGTTCTCTTTGCATTTTAAGTCTTGTTGCCATCAGTGGTTTCGTAAGGGCAATATTTGCAAAGAATCAATCCTTTTCTTATGTAATCCTTTACAAAAAGATATCTTTTATCAATATGTTTGGTTCTATTTGAAAAGTTTTCATCTTCGATTAGCTTTTAACAGCTTTGATTGTCTTGATATATTGTTATAGGGTCGTCTTTTACTTCTTGAATTTCCATCAACATTCTACGAATCCAAGAAGCTTTTTGACATTTAACTTGAACACATAGCCACTGTTTGATTTTCGACTAGTTCTGTCTTCAGCCCAGTTAGCATCAGCATAGCCGTACAAGGTTTCCTCATGTGTATTTAATACAAGTTTCAAATCTGAGGTTCCCTTTAAGTACTTAACCAAGCGCTTCAACTCGTTCCAGTCCGTTTGTGTCGGTTGACTAACCTTTTGAGCTATGATTGAAACACTTCTGATATATCCGGTCGAGTATTAACGGATAAGTAAAGTAAACATCCGATAAGTTTTTGATATTTGGAATTATCAAACAGCACTTCCGATTCGTCCACTTGCTTTCCGTAATTTGGATCAATGGGAACATTTGAACATTTTGAATCAACTAAACCAAAATCTCTAACTATCTGCTCAATGTAGTTTTTCTGACATAAGCGATAGTTTCCTTTGACATCTTTTTCAATTTCTAGTTCTTGAATTTTGCAATAACTAGGACCGAATGAATGGCATCATTCCAAACTCTTGCTGCTTACTTAAGGCCATAAATGCTCTTTTTAAGTAAGCAAACAAGTTTTTCTTTCCCCTCTTCTTCGAAACCTGGTGGTTGTTTCATAAAAATAATTTCATTCAACTCACCATTAAGGAAGGCCGTGTTGCACCTCCAGGTTATTTCTTCCAGCAATAGACAATAATATTTTTAAAGTTGTTTGCTTTACCACTGGTGCAAATACCTGATCATAATCCGTTCCATGCTTTTGGGAAAAACCTTGTGCAACCAGCCGGGCTTTGAATCTTGTTTTTCCATTAGACCCTTCCTTCATCTTGAAGACCCATTTGCTTCCGACTACATTGGCATCTTTTGGTAACTCGCACAATTTCCAAGTCCCGTTCTTCTTCACCGATTCCATTTCGTCTTTCATAGCAGCTAGCAATTCCTTTTTATACTTCCTTGACATTACATCTTTAAAATTTTTCGGTTCCACCTTTTTTTCTTGTGTAACTTTCATGATGTCAATTAATTTAACTCGTGGAGTTCCTTTATTTGACCTTTGTGACCGCCTTATTGAACATATACCTGATTGTGGTTGACATTGTAAATCATGCTCTTTGTCTTGAAATTCTTGAAATTGTTCTGTTGTTTCTTGTGTTTCAGTTTCTTCTTCTTTAGTTTCTTGTTCTGTACTTTGCATATTTTCTTGAAAGGAGTCTTTCATCTTTAAATGAACTTCAACTGGCGTTGAGATTTCCTTTAACTTCAAATCTTGAAAAGGCTTCACACTGAGACGTATTTCAGTTGTTTTTGTCCCAAAATGATCAGCAAACTGCACATCCCGACTCATAAAAACTCGTCTTGTTAATGGATCGCAGCACCGATAGGCTTTAGATTGTTCATCAAAACCAACAAAATCATTGACTTGGCGGTTTGATCTAATTTTTTTGCTCTTTTCTGTTGGAATGTGTACAAAACATTTCGAACCAAATAGTCTAAAGTACTTGATATTCGGTTTGATTCCAGTCCATCCTTCATACGGAGTCATCGATGTTGCTCTTGTCGGTAACCTATTCTGCATGTAGTTTGCTGTTGTCACAGCCTCTGCTTAAAACACATTCTGGAGATTTGCATCTATCATCATACAACGAGCCATTTCAATCAGAGTGCGATTTTTTCGTAAGAAGATTTCCACCAATATCCGGGACAAATAAGCAACAGTTTAAGTTGCTGAAAATTCTTCATTTTTCTGATTTAGAAACTTAATCATTCCACTGCCTCGTCCTTCAGATGTCACTTGATTGTCATTTGCCACACTGATATTCTCGTGATGATTGGTATCTTGTTCTTTGAAAAAACTTCTATCACTGGCAATGTGGCATGTGGCACCAGAATCAACAATCCAACCATCTTGATGATTTTCAACCATAAATAAGAATCCAGCCTGATTCTCAATTTTATTTGCAGGGTGTTTGACTTCCATTCTTTATGTTTCTGGCAATCTTGTTTGAAATGCCCTTTACCTTTGCAAAAGAAACAAATCTTTTCTCTTTTGGTTGCTGTCTTTAACGCTGTTTCTTTATAAGTAACATCAATTTCATTCCTCCTAGAAAATTCTCCTAACAACTTTGATTGAACCAAGCTGAAAGTCAAATCTTTTTCTGGTCGGGTTTCCAAAGCCGTTATTAAGGTTCGACACCTTCTTGGCAACGAACTTAATAACATGGCTACGCTCCATTTGTGAAAGAGTTCAGTTTCTCCGATATCTCTAAGTTTTTCAAATAACTCAGTCATCTTGTTAATATGGACTTGGACATCACCACCCTCTTTTAGCCGCAAACAACAGATACTTCACATAATTTGTACTTTGTTACTTAATGTTCCCTTTTCATTTCGCACGCCTGATATGCACAATTTTCTTTCTTTCGCAATTTCATTCATCCTTTCTTGAAATATTTCTTGAGATATTTCTAGCTATAATCTTTTCTTCTGGCTCACACTGGGCCCATAACCTGTTGCAAATAAGTGTTCTTGCGAAGTGTGGTTCTACGTATAGCCAAAAGATAAATCCAAAGAAATTTTAATAACAAATTTATTATTTCGAGGAACTTACTCGAACGAACAATTTTTGGCAAGTAAGTAAAATTAAATTATTTTCAGTCAATTAAAGAAAAAACCTACTACATAAATTAAACAAGTTAAAACTCTAAATAATAATTCTTACAGTGTTTCTTTATGTAAATGATAATATCAACACGACTACACTATACCCCAAACACTTTTTAAACAAAAACTTTCAAGTAACCATCCCACCCAGAACAGCTTGATCAAAAACCGTCGATGAGGTTGGTGGAGGCGTGTACTCAGAAAGACTAAATTTAGGTGTCTCATTCCGTCCTCCTAATCATTGCAGCGTGTTCCAGGCGGAACTTTTGGCAATCAAAGAAGCTTTATCTTGGCTTAAATAATACGTGATATCAACAACGGATATCCGCATCTTTTCAGACAGCCAAGCTGGGATCAAATCTTTGGACTCTGTTTCTACAAACTCTAAAACTACCTAAAACTGTCGATTATCTCTCGTTGAGATGGCGCAGCAGTTTAATATTCATCTTGGTGGGTGCCGGGCCACAGAGACATTCCAGGAAACTGCAAAGCTGATGAGTTAGCCAAAAGTGGAACAACAATACCTCTATTAACAGATAAAACATATATTGGTATACCCATCACTACATGTAAACTTATGTTAAAGCAAGATGCTATAAAGAACACGAACCAGAGGTGGTACAACCTCAACACCTGCTTAGCGATAAAACAAATCTGGCCTATGCTGGATTTGAAGTGCTCTAAGCATTTAATATCTTTAAGCAGATTACACATTAGCTCCGTCATAGGTGTCATAACCGGATACTGTCTAATAGGTAGACATGCCAGGCGACTAGGCGTCTATTCAAACGACTTCTGCAGAAGCTGCAGGGATAAGGAGGAGGAGGAAACTATTCCTCACATTCTTTGTACTTGTCCTGCTCCGTCACAGAGACGTAGACTCCACTTAAGCCCGTATGACACTACATTTTTTTCTTCATTTTTAGCTCATTAAATCATACTAAAGTGTCAGCCAAGAAAAAAAGGGAAAGATTTTGTTTTTAGGAAAGAAAAAGCACATATCTGGCAAAAAAATAATATGAACTGTCAACATTACGTCGAATTCCTTTCAACAAAAGAATCGAATTTTTTTTCTAAAAGAATCGAATTTTTTCTATCGTTGAAAGGAATACGAAAAGACGAAAAGAATCCATTTTTTTTGTGATTGTGTGTGTGGCACATGACAGAAGCAATTTTGAAGTACAATGTCCAGAAAATATTCAATTTGGAAAATATTATTATTGTTAATTGAATAGCAACGCACTATAAAATTCACCTAAACTTCGTTGCAACCAAAAACACAATTTGTTTTCTTAAAACACCGCGACATTCAATTTGACATTTTAGAAATTTCAAATCTTGCTAGTGTGTGTGCAAATCGGTGTAAAATCTTTCAGATTCAGATTCATTTATTGAGACTTTTATGAGTTATTACAATTGATATCTTAAATGAAAATACGAAATTATTTTTAATCTTTAGTTACATAGGTAGAAAAGTATAGGAGGCTATAATGAATGGCTCTCGCAAGTGTCACAATGAAATTGCCAACATGGCTATAGATAAGTATGTATGATATGAAAGCTTTTGCTCGTGAAGCTATAAAAGTTTAACTTTTGACGCGCAAGGTCAGTAAAAATACAAAACTACGAAAAATTATACAATTGGAAAGATATACGGACAAAATTATACAATCAAGAAAATTGAAGAAAAAATTAAGTGTGGGGAGCTACTATTATGTCCCGAGCTAACCAGTTCTGGTTGGCATAACTAAGAAAAAGAACAGTTAATTAATATTACATTTGAATATAATCGTTATAAAATTTCATTAGCGAGTACCTCTTTTGAATTTGCAGATAGTTAGAGGAAATACTTAGAGTGGTATATTAGCAAAATTAATAATTGTTTTAAATCTTGGACAATTAGTAAAAGAAACATATATAAATAAGATACATACGTACATATATATAAAAGCTTTGCCATCCCATTATGTTGTTTATTTATCAAGTTTTCTTTATACGTTTTGATTTGCTTTCTTTTTTTTTGTTTTTTTCGATTTTTTCCTTTTTCTTTTCTTTTTTTCTTAAGTTAGGAATACTAAATCCATTTACGAGAATAAGGCTAATCACGGTTTTGCCCGATTAAGGCTTTCTGATAAAAGTCTATCACAGGCCCATCGGCAGAAAGATTGATTCCTTCGTTAAGGAGAATGAAGGGAGATAGGTAGGGAGAGTCGTCCAGCCTCAGACTTCTCAGAATAATATGTGTGTTTAATTATATCATTTTCATTATATTTCATTTTGTCTAATGATTTCAATAAAAGTGAAGTGGCATATCTAGAAAACGGAATGACGTTTGCATCATTATAGAAATGAGAATTTGAGTATCTCATATTTTGTGATACATAGTGTTTGTTAACGCATAATCTTAAGATTAAGATAAGTGGGGGAGATGGCGAACCAGACAGGAAATCCATAGGTTAGCACTGGTCTGATCATTGTTTTGTAAAAAAGAGTCTTGACCCTCTTGTTCAGCATACTGCTCTTTAATAAAGGCATCAGCTTAAATGTAGTGATTCTGGCTTTGGCTTTAGTGATTCTTGCATGATTAATAAACTTGAACAAATTGTTGAAGTTAATTCCTAGATACTTCAGAGAGCTTCCAAATTTAATCTGGTTGTTGTTCAACGGTAGAATGAGGTTTTTGCTTTCGCACACCACCCCTTCTGGACCTTTACCGCTCGCGTTTCTAAAGCAGATGCACTCGGATTTCGTTGCATTTATATTAATAACCCATCTCAGATAGAACTCCGTAATAGAATGTAAGTGACTTTTTAAATGTCTTAAGGCGACCAGCGCTTTCCAGACCCCATCGAACGCTTTTTCAATATCCAAGGCACAGGCTGTGGTGCATTTCTTGTCTTTTAGATTATCTGTTACGTCCTTATGTACTTTAAGGAGGGCATGAACCGTCGAGTGGCCCTTACGGAACCCGAATTGCAAAACTGGGATGAACTCAATGTTTTCTTCAACATGATTGTCAATTTTATTGAGGATAATTCTCTCCAGTAATTTCCCCAAGTTCGAAAGCAGTAAGATTGGTCTACAATTTTGTATATAATGGCAGTTATTTTTTTTCTGCAAAGGGAGCAGCTTGGCAACCTTACAAGAATTAGGAAAATAGCCATTATTTAGGCAATTGTTAAAAAGGATGAACAAAAATTTGATGGCTGTGGAACGTAGCTTTTTAAGGATGAAATTCGAAATACCGTCTGGCCCGGCAGACTTTTTCGCATTTATGAGTTTAATTAGATTTAAAACCTCTGAGATTGAGGTGAAGAATTCTCGGGCCGAATGACCATCCGCAGGATCGTTCTCACAAAAGATAAAAATGTGTGGAGGGATCTGATTTTTTGCGGATAAAACTGAAGATTTGACGTTATTTGAGAAGGATGAATCTGCACTTGGTACTTTTTCTCTATAAACTTCAGAGAAGTGATTTTAAAATTGTTCAATAATGTCTTGTTCAGAAGAGAATTGTTGGCCATCCACGGTTAAAAATATGTGGGCCGGGTTTTATTAGAGACAATTTGTTTTCGAACTGTTTATTTAGCCAAATTCTTACTTTTTTTTAGCAAAGAAATTTTATTTTCAAGCGCTTTATATTCAGGCGATGAGCGGTTATAGGTGCTGTGGAAAATTGATTTTATTCTTTTTTGCCATTTAGACTTAGTTCTGTAAAGAACCTTAATGTTCTCAGGGAGTGAATTATAGTTTTTAGATTCTCTAGGACTGTGAGTGGAAAAATTGATAACTGCGTCATTAATATTGATGTTAAAGTTGCTGATGTGATTTTTTATGTCGTCGCAATTAAGGCAAACCATTCTCTGGAAATTAGGCAAGAGGGCATTTTTAAAACACTTTGAGAAATTTGGAACGTGGGGGACTATTTCAAATTCAGTGAAATTAATTTTCAGCAAAGAGGGAAATGGTCGGAGAATGACGGTAATGTTTCGATGGTATAATTAGGGTTAGCTAGATTTATAAGGTCTGACGATATGATAAAGTGGTCGAGAAAGGAGGGACCTCTAGGGAAAGTAGGGCTATCCGCATTTAGATTTAAAAAGGATGGAGCAACAGAAGCTAGCCAATTAATAAGGGATCTACCATTTTGGTTGATAGACTCATCCCCCCCGCTCGGGTCTTTAGCGTTTAGGTCACCGCCTATGATGCAGCCATCAAAAGTGTCGGATAGAATTTTTATTCTCTCCAAATCGTCAGCGAACTGAGAAGTAGGGCAGTTACAGTGGATGTAATTGGATCCTATAAGTATTCTTTTTATAGATCCTGCTATTTTAAACTTAATTTCTGCAAAAATAGAGGGAAAAGTAGTACAGGTCGATTCCCTCTATTTTTGCAGAAATTAAGTTTAAAATAGCAGGATCTATAAAAAGAATACTTATAGGATCCAATTACATCCACTGTAACTGCCCTACTTCTCAGTTCGCTGACGATTTGGAGAGAATAAAAATTCTATCCGACACTTTTGATGGCTGCATCATAGGCGGTGACCTAAACGCTAAAGACCCGAGCGGGGGGGATGAGTCTATCAACCAAAATGGTAGATCCCTTATTAATTGGCTAGCTTCTGTTGCTCCATCCTTTTTAAATCTAAATGCGGATAGCCCTACTTTCCCTAGAGGTCCCTCCTTTCTCGACCACTTTATCATATCGTCAGACCTTATAAATCTAGCTAACCCTAATTATACCATCGAAACATTACCGTCATTCTCCGACCATTTCCCTCTTTGCTGAAAATTAATTTCACTGGGGCGAAATTGATATTGTTTTTGATGAGTAATGCTACTCCTGGGGTTTTGTCATTCCTAAACGATTTAAGGGGATGGAAGGTGGTTGGATTTTAGCCATGTTTCTTGAATACACGCTATGCTAGATTCTGAAGCTAGAAGGGATCTAAGAAGATCGACTCTTCTGCTATGATCTTTTAGGGACATAATGTTATGGCTTATGAATTTATTGTGCATCATTTTTGTGATAATAGGATTTTATTGAGAATGTTCAGAAAGTTAAGCGTTTTTCTTGAATATTCGCTTGTCTTTAAAATTTTTTACAAAAATTTCGATTTCACCCAGAAAGCTCGTTAGATAAACTTAGGAATTGGCTGAGATAATTATTGTTTTTTGACAAAGGGAATGCTCGAGGTAATCCCAGACATGGTGAAGATTGAGAGAGATGATTAGAGACCCTTGGTGGGGAGTTTAGTGAGAGTTGGGAACTACCTTCGTCTTCTCGCAGAAGACTCGACCAAGTGACTTTCGATGAAAGTCTCTTTTGTTGCGCAAAAAGTTGGGAGTTAGGAATCTTAGTCATTCTAGATTCCCTGGCCTCTTTAAAAACAAAGCGTCTTTTTTTTCATATTTTTTAAAAGCTTCGCAGCCCCTGTAGTTGGCGGGATGGTCTTCATGACAATTAACGCAGTATACCTTAATTCCTTCCGAGGCTTTTATTTGGCATTCGCCGGGGTTGTGATTATTTTTACATTTAACACACCTATATTGATTTGCACAGTTTTTGGCCAGATGACCGAAATTCTGGCATCTCCTACATTGGAGAGCGCCTATGTTGCCTTTCGGCTTTTCCCATTTTATTTTGAAGTTGAATAAATGATTCAATTTGAGGATGTCGGTAGCTTGCTTACCCGGCATTAATCTGACCAAAAAAAGGACCCTTTTACTTGCAGAAGACCTTATGGTGCTGAACACTGACACACTATGTACAGTGTCCGGCAACAAAGATTCGATCTCGACCTGAACATCCTTAGGATAAAGGAGGAGGATCCCGCAATTAAACCTCTCAAGATTATGTCTACCGTCTTATCATCTTTCAAAGTAAAAGAATGAGCCTGAACGCTAGGATTGCTTTTGAAGTTCTTCATCAATTACCGATGGGCCTCTGGCTCATCTACGTAGAGCTTACAAGTATTGTTACAACCCTGCCTAAATTCGTACTTGAACTTTACTTCAGAAGCTTTTTCTTTTAGATCTGTAGCTAGCTTCTTTGAATTTACATTTTTAAGAATGATAAGTGGGCAAAGCTTACCTGACTTACCGCTGCTGCCGTCACTGGAACTGATGATATTCGATGTTGTGTTGCTACTATTTGTAGAAGTGGCGGTGGTGGTGTTTTCCGAGTCGGAGGTGGCATTTTTGGTGTTGGTGGGCTTCGTGGCCTTATTGGCTTTTTTGGTGGTGGTGGGCTTCGTGGCATCGGTGGCTTCTATGGTGGTTGTGGTGGTTTGATTGATAGAGGAATTGGGGGCCTCTTCGGTCAAGGATGTGTCAGTTAAATCCCCTGTACTTGGGGCGTCTTGATAGGTTTTCTTCCTTTTAGTTTTGTGGTGGTCCGGAAGTGGCCAGTCTTCAGTTGGCTGCCCGTCCTTATAGTTAGAGAACTGGCTTTTAAGAACTTTGATATCTCTTAAGATCTCGAAAAGGTTATCGTCCTGAGGTCTTATATCGAGGGCCGCTGTAGGGCTCGGAGTTCTACCATGTTTCCTGCTGGTGTAGACTTTAACCCAGTCAGGCTGGGATTCTTCGGTTGCTGTGCTGGGTTTTCCATCCGAGAAAATCGGAGGATGAGTTAATCCCAGCACGTCTTGGATGTAGTCCATGTAGTCCAGTTGGGCCGAGTTGTATGTATGTATGTATGTATTCGTTTATTTAGTATATTAATTTACTATTTACAGCAGTTTATATAAATTAATATATTCATTTACAATATATTTTGTCATATAATTATTTGTAGATAAAGCAAAATTTTTAGATAAATCAATAAAAAAATTCAATACAAATTTTAAACATTGGATCAAATAAAATCTATTAATAGTGTTTTAAAAACATGAAAATATAATCCATTCTTAATTTGATTTGGCGATTCATTAAAAAGTTTAAGACCTTTATACATGACCATGTTTTGCGTTCTATTATCTCTATAAAAAAGTAATCTAAAATTGTTATTTGTTCTCAAGTTGTGATGTTGAACTTTACGGATTAAACTTAAATTAAGAGATATATAATCAGGAACCAATTTATTTTTAACTTTGAACACCAAAATTGCCGCCTTGTACGTTATCCTCCGTTTTATGTTGAGCCATTGCAAACATGATAGCATAGCATTAATCGGTGTGTAAAAACTGCATCTCAGTATTAATTATCGCCTTGTTTTGAAGTTTTTGAAGTCGGTTTATTTCTGATACGTTGCCCATGTATAGAATTGTTAAACAAAATTCAAAGTGTGATTTTATAATAGTATTGTATATGTTTATTGCACAGATTGTTTAAATATCTTTTCGTATTCTTTTTAGGAATCCTATTTTTTTTTATATTTTTTTGCAGATGTATTCAAAGTGGTTATTGAAGTTCAGATCTTTATCTATGATAACACCCAGATACTTAATATATTGCACTTGTTCGATGTGATTGTTATTTATAACTATGTTTGTTGTATAATCACAGTTTATTACCATGCACTTTGTTTTATCTATATTAACTTTAAGTTTATTCATATTTAACCAATCACAAACCTTAATCAAATCGTGGTTTAACTGATCAGCAACTATGTTTAATTCTTTGCCGGAAACAAATACAAGAGCATCATCAGCAAATAATGAGATTGTGCAGTGTTTGATAATTTTACTCATATCATTTATATAAATAAGAAATAAAAGTGGGCCAAGTATTGTCCCTTGTGGAACACCGAACAAATTATTTTCACTGTCAGAAAGACAATCGTTGATTTTATTTCGTTAGGTTCTATCACTGAGGTACGTTCGAAACCAGTTAAGTTTTTTATTATTTATACCGTATTTTTTCAATTTCATCAAGAGTATCGATCGATCAATTGTTTCAAAAGCTCTTTGAAAGTCTATAAAAACCGAAATTATTTTATGTTTTTTATGTCGGCGTGTTTTGAGGGTCATAATTAGCCAGTTAAGAGCTGTTTCACAAGAATAGTTCGAGCGGAAGCCTGATTGGTTTTGAATTAGTATGTTACTGTCCGAAACATATTTAAACAATTGCTCATGAGCCACTTTTTCAATAATTTTTTCTAAAACAGGTAGCATGTAAATAGGTCTATGTTTATCACAGTTAATATTATTTTGTTCTTTTGGTCTAGGAACTATTATCGATTTTTTTAAATTGTTTGAGAAGACACCGTTTTGGAACGATTCATTTATAATTCTTAACAAATATGGTCCAATGACATCAAAACAATCTAATATTGTTTCAATATTTAATTTCGAAGAATCTTTTTTCTTATTCATCTTTTTGCATATAATATTGAGTTCAGATATGTTTATTGATTTAAAAAGGAACGTAGTATTGAGATCTGTTAAATAATTTAGGTCTAAATTTTGTGAATTTATAGAGTTACTTATAACATTGATACTATTAATAAAATATTTGTTTAGTTTATTCGCTATCAACAAGCTATCACTTTCTTTACCATCTTCAAATTGCTCTTCAAATTGCACTTCATTTATATCACTCTTTTCTTCTTTTAAAACTAAAGTTTTTACAACTCTCCACACATCTTTTTGGTTTGTACAATTTTCAATTTTGTTACATGTATATGTCTTTTTTGCTAACTGAAGCCTATATTTATATAAGTTTCTTACCCTTCGGTATTTAACCCAGTAATTGGGAAGATTAAAAATAGATGCTTTTTGGTAGCAGTGGATTTTTTCACTTTTTAGTGTGTTTAGTTGTTTCGTGAACCAATCATTTTTACGGGGATATAAGCGCTTAGTTAAAGTAAACTCCCGAACACTGTTTTCCAGACTTTCTTTTAAACATCTTGGCAGATCACATGAATTCATATCATTTACTAAACACCGGAGATGGTTTTGTAAAATTGATTTAAAAGATACTTTTTCATATTTAAACACTTGAATAGTCTTTATTGGTCTGCTGATATTTGCTTTACTGACAGGAATTTTCACTATAATGGATTCATGATCACTTATTTTTAAATTATTAACTGTATCTGCCCAGATTTGTCTTTCGTTTTGTGTTATAACGTAATCCACTAGGGTGCGCGATGATGCTGTAATTCTTGTTGGTTTGTTTATAATTTGTTTACAGTTATTATCTCTAAGAATTTCATTTATTCTCTTTTCATAAGTGTGACTTTTCAATAAATCAATATTAAAAACACCTAAAATAGTGATGCTAGGATAAGTTAAAATAGCGGATAGCCTCGTCTAACCAGTCTGCAAATAATCTACAAAAATCACATTCCGGACTATTGGGTGACCTGTAGAGCACTGCAATCATTTCCGATTTTTCGTTGTAAGATATTTGTACACATAAACACCAAATCTTCTTTTAAATATGGATAGTATTCACAATTTGAAATTTAAAGTCTTTGTTTATAAATATTGCAACACCCCCCGTATAACTACTAGTACTATCACATCTCACAATCGCATAATTTGTCAAATTAATTTCACTATCATTTATATCGCTTTTTAAGTGCGTTTCTGATACAGCATCAAATTTATTTTCTATTAAAACGGCCTCTACTTGATTTAAGTTATTTATCAAACCTTGAGCTTTGAAGTACCAACATTTTAATTGCTAATACTGAATACGTTCTTTAAGCACTTTTAGTTTTCGTAAATAAACTGGACAGGTTTTGTCTGTTGCTTCATGATCGGAGTTAGAATCAATTCTTCACTTATTTTAATACAGTTGATGCACTTTTTTATCATTTTGTCACATTCTTTAACATTGTGTTCACCTGCACATTTTAAACAAGCTTTTTTATTTTTACACATATTCGATTCATGATTGTAACCTTGACAGTTGAAACAGCGTTGCAAATTGTAAAATTCTCTTACTAGGCATTTGACCCATCCTATTTTAATTTTACCCATGTTAAGTACTTTATGGAAACTTTCACTATTAAGCCCAATAACTACATTTAAATTTCTCCACTTGTTATTGTTTTTAAAAACATTTAAGACCTTCATTTCACTGTCTTTTAGTTCTGGGTTTTGTTTTAAAATTTTATTTAAGATTTCGTCCTGATTTTCATCATTTTCAAGTTCATCACACAGATTTTTGGTTTTATCATTTCTGGCATTTTCACTTGATAGTTTTCACTCATTTTGCTTTCAATTACACTTTTTAATTTTTCTGTAGATTCTTTGTCGGCACATTTTATGGCTACACCACCTTAGTTTTTATTTATTACGCCATTTATATTTAATTCAGTAGGATCAATATTTAATCTTATTTCTTTTCTGGTTTCGTTTGATTCTTAATTTTTTTTGGATATACAATCACAGATGGTTGGTTTAGTTTTATAACATCAGAAAATAATGCATTATTTAGTTTTTTTATTTTATCACTTTGATTGTTATTTATTTTTGCTATTATTTCATTCACAGATTTTGCGGATAAAAACCTAATAAGAAGTGTGGATATATTACCACACTTCTTATTAGGTTTTTATCCGCACCATTTGCTGATGAGGGTACACTATTTTTTATTTGACTATCTATTTTTTTTTAACATTTTCCATTTTATCACTAGCTTTATTTACATCTATGCATACTTTTTCGGTTTGTTTTTTTAAGACCTCACTGTATTCATTTAATTTTTTTAACTCAATTACACTTTTGGCACACGACTCTTGCGCAATTTTCATAGATTCTAACCTCTCTTCGTAACGCAACTCAATTGATTCTAGCAACATTTTAATTTCGTTTTCACTTCTCTTGAGATTCTAGTTTGTACTCTTTTAATTAACAACTGTTTTTTTGACTGATTCGTCCACATCTTTTATTACTAAGTCCACATTGTGAATGTATTGTACGCAATCTTCACACATAAAATTTATCATGGGGTTCAGTAGACATGCAAGAGTAAGCGTCAATACCACTGCACTTAACCGCACTATGATAAATTTTACCACACACACCCGCGCATCTCATTTCCGTTTCTCCGCGAGCCGCTGTTTTGCATTTTGTGCATTTATTTTCATCTATTTCAAGAGAAACAAAAATTTACTTTTAAAAATTATTTTAAATAAATTTAAATAACTTTTTGGATAGTCAGCTACATTAATTTCCTTATAGTGAATAAACAACGCGCTGGCAATCTTATTAGATAAAATCATTTTGTTTTTAATCGCTTTTTTGTTTAATTAATCGGAACTCTCTATACTTTTTTGTTGGATTTTGTTGTACTTCACAACTAAAGTTTTTATTTTTGGTTTGATTTTGATAAGTTTTTTTTTTGAAAAGAACTTTTAATTTTAATTTTAGTTATTTTAGGAGGAAAAAACAGCGACATAAAATGGCGGCTATCTCTCTTCGCACGTCCTTTTATTGACACCTGTAAAATCTTTCTTGAATATATGTTTTGAAAGAAAAAATTCGAACTGTTCGAAAAAAAATCGATTCTTTGTTGAAAGGAATTCGACATTAGTTTCGTTCGTTGAACTTTACCCAGGGGGCTTATTATGTAAAACGATAATCGTAAGGAATACCGCGTATTCGTTAAATTGCGATTACGAGAAACGAGAATGGTAGTAGAAAAAACGAAACTCGTATTTTATTTGCGTTACGAGTAATGAGACTCGTTAATAAAAACGAAACTCATTTTAAATTAACTAGTGACATTTGCTTTCGTTTTGGATTTGTTGTCATTTGTTAAAATTGTGTTTTTGTTTGGTCCTCGGTTGTTTTGATTGAAATTAAAAAATGTGAGTCAAATGTAGTAAATAAAAGTGTGAAAAACAAAAAAATAAGACTTGTTTATATTTCTAGGCCTACAACTAATGCCGGCGGAAAAGTTGCTTGAACCTTGAAAATATTTTAAGTGTTTTCTTTGAATACAATGTTGGAAGGTCTAAACTTCTTGTTACTCGCGTTTCTTCTTAAGTTCATCATCATCATCATTCATCTTCGCTTTAAAAAAAGTATTCGGAATTCAAAAACATTTTTTTTTTTAGTAATGCAAGTAAAATTTTACAAACACTTATATTTTGACATTTGGTAATAGGTGTGAAGTTTGTTGCGCTTTGAAAAAAATGTTATTTTTGATTTTTGTTTGGCAACATTTCCTTGATTGCATTCTCGTTTCTCATAATCGCTTTACACCGTGACTATCGTTTCCCTAGTTTTCGTTTTTTCTGCCGTTCGTTTCGTATTTCATAATAAGGGCCCAGGGTTGACCCAGGTTTTCTTGACAACCCCAAGAATTGTCAAAAAAAAACTGGGTTTTTCGGAGGGCTTTAAATTGTGTTGTTGACATTAAACGCAAAAACAAGAAGCTATGTGCTCAATAATTAAAACATAAAATGTGTTTTAAATTAGTTTTAAAAATGAATTGAAACCACATCAAGCGTTTTCTTTTCCTATTTCTATTTGTTATCTTTAAATTTTTCTTTTATTAATTTCTATTTAATAAGCTATTACCTGCAACAAGCAAATCCACAACAAAAAAATAACTGCCTCACAACTCGTGTCACTGTGGCAGTTTATTCGTTACCTCAACTCGCCACAGCAGAAAACCTAGTTCTACTTCAGGGCGAGTTCAGGACGACCCCAGGGGCCTATTTCACAGAACATACATCTCATACATTACAAAAATGTATGTGACGTAAAATAGGCCCAATATGAGTGGGCGTAAATTTTTAATTTTTTTTTTAAATTATGCGTTTTCTAAGTTGACGCATAGCTTTGCTAAAAATTCAAAATTTACAATGACCCAAATTTGGCGGCTACTTTAAGGTACATACATTCATAAAATGTATGTGATGCATGTTCCGTGAAATAGGCCCCAGGTCTCAAAAAACACAGAATTTGATTATCAGGGTGAGTTCAGGTTTTCAAAAACGCTTTAGGGCGACCCCATGGTGACTTCAGGGCTCAACTAACAAACCTATTATTTAAAAATCCTTTTGTTGTTTTCTCTTCTAATGCTGCAATATTTAGGCCTGTATTCACCGAGCGCTCATATGAGCATCATAAGTTTATGAGGCTCATAACTTTGGGGTATTCACCAACCACTCCTAAATATGTTTCGAATTTCGAAATAGAGAGCCACTCTCTGTCAACCAGGCACTTCCAAACTTTAAAATCAAACTTTTTTAGGAAGATGGAGTGGTAGCGATGGAGATGTTTGTATTTTGGCGTTTTTCTTTTTTACCTCAGAGCAGATCACCGAGCTGTCAAAAATTAATTCTATGTTTCTTTTTTACCTCAGACAAAATAAGAGCACATGCCTCAACAAATTTATATTACGCGGCAACACAAAATTATATCCGATTCAATTTTGTCCGAAATGTTTATAAATAATTAGTTTTATAATGTTTTTTAAATATGTTTTAATTTTCAATTCTGAACTGTCAAAAAAAAGCTGCTAGAAGCTGAAAAATGTAAATCAAATTACATTTTTAATTAGCCAGTTCAGGTTTCTTGAGATCACTGAGATCTCAGCAATCTCAGAAATCTGACGTAATTCCTCAGTGAGATTCCTCACTTTTGCTGTCAAAAAGCTGAGACTGAAATTTTTTGGATTCGTTTGCTCAATTATTTTTTGTCGCAGTTGATCAATTTATAAAAACGAGATGGAGAGTGCTTTTGACTTCTAAAGGAGACATTTTGTTCAGATTTCTCCTCCTCCTCAGTGGAGCTGACAGACGTTTGCTCGGTGAGATCTCAGAAACGTTAACTGGCTAAATATTTCACATATTTAGGTTTTGATGTGTCACACACATACTGCTTTAGTTTTTTCAATGAATTAAAAATGAGAAAAAAATGTAGTATCATACGGGCTTTAGGAGATTTCTACTACGACGATCCGAGTGATCTAGCAAATATTGGTATAAGCAATCTTACACGCTTCATAAGAAGCTCAAAATGGTTTAATGAGTAGGGAACAACTTGCTTGGTCTATGTGTGTCAGTTTCTCCGCTGACAGCCACTTCAACCTAACCTACTTGCTTGTTTGGTAATTTTTTTCAACAAATTTCCCAAAACTGAGTTTTTTTCCTATAGGTTTTGACAGCAAATTGCGATAAGAAAATTGTTAATAAGGCCAATGCAATGTTCGGTTTTATTAAACACTGGAGGAAAGAATTTTCGTGTAGCTTCGTAACATATTTTTATACAACTCTTTTATTCGACCCCACTTAAAATATACAAGTGTGGTATGGTCACCTCACTACTCTGTACACATTGAACACATCGAATTTGTCCAGCGTAAATATTTGTACGTTTCGCACTAAGCCTTTTGAATTGGAATGACCCAAATCAACTGCCTCAATATACTAATCGCCTTCAAGACGGCAGACGGCAAAGCCATTCTTTAATGATTTTTGTTGAACGATTAAAATAAAATCCAATCTAATCTAAAATCTACTAATCGCCTTCTTCTTTTAAACATGACTACTGATGTTTTGTTTTTACACCCACTAGGTACTGATTAGTGCCATTGATTCACACTGTTCTTTTGGACCAAATTCATTTAATTGTTCTCGGAACCCTGAAATTTTTCATCTTGATTTCCATGAGCTACTGACTCATATGAAATACGGAGAGAATAAAAACCATAATGTTTCCAACTTGAGCTACTCAAAGCTTACACTTAAGATGACGCGATCTAAATTGGCTAGGTATGTGCAAAATGTGGAGAAGAAGGTCACTCTTTCAGAGAATGTACAAATGAAAGTATTAAATGTGTTAATTGTAAAAAATCTAAAGAAAGACTTAATTTAATTGACACTGATATAAACCACGACTGCAGGGATAATTCCTGTCGTACACTTCAACGCACATTAAAAATTGAAAATGAAAAAATAATATATTAGCAATTAATATCATCACCAAAGTGCCTTTGTTTAAATATTGGGGGAATGCGAATAAATGCTTTGATGGTTAGTAGTTAAAGTGTATAAAAACAATATAAGTATGATTTTAGTAGCAGTTTATCCTTTGTGAATTTTTTGGAGATGAAATAGAAGAGATTTCTTTATAGAGAAGAGAGTTCTTTATATACAGACGTTATCATAATGGGTCATTTTAATATAGATTGGTTTTGAAATAGTACGTATAAGAAACCCATTCATGAAAGCATCTCGGATATATCGTTTAAACAAATAGTAGCAGAACCAACTAGAATTACACAAAATTCGTCTACTTTATCAAACTATGAAAATATACAAGATAAATTTATAAAAGAATTCAAAATCAGTGACCACGAATCATTAGAAATAAATTTTGAAACAAGTTCTGTTAATAAAAAAAGCACTAAAAAAAGTATAAAAGTATTGTCATTTAATGAGAGCGTTTTTCGTAAGGAATTAATAAATCATGAAATAAAACATTTATATTGCAGTGATATAGATGAGTCATCAAAATCTTTCAGTGTTAAAATAAAAGATTCTATAGGCAAGATGATGATCTCAAAAGCAATAAGTGGAACTAATGGTAATATCGGTTGGTTTGATCAATAATCTTTATCTTTAATCTTTAACATTATACAAAGACGAAACGATAATTTAGTTTGTCACGCGAAATCTCAGAAACTATTTACCTGATTAACTTGAATTTTTTTTTACAATATTCTTAATGCTAAGAAGATTGTAAATAGCAAGTTTTTGTTTATCTAATTTGTTTGTTTATTACGAAAATTATTTTTTTTTAATTTTTGGTCAACTTTTTTCTTGATATTGACCCACATATTCACTTATAAATACCAAACTAATTGATACTTAAAAAAACAAAAATTATTTCCAAAAGTCAATTTTTGTATGCAAATTTGAAGCCCTAAATCTTTTCTTAATTATTATGTCTTAATTATGCATACAATCTGAGAAATAAATATAAACAAATGTCTAAGTCATTAACTTTTTCTTTTTTTTAAATCCAGAAATTTAATTCAATCGCATTCACGAGGTCGCTGCTTTGTTTCATTTCATATCATTTCCACCCTCTTGCATTTTCTCTACCTCCCTTATTTTTTTTTATTTATGTTGTGCAGGTTTCTCTTTGTTTACTCTTTTCTTTTTCCACTCAATTTTTTTTCTCAAATTCTTTTTTTGCAAAATGAATTGTGAAAGAAAAATGGAACATTTTGAGTATAACGCTGCAGGCAGGGATGGCCGAACTAACGCTTTTTGGAATAAACTACATTTTTTACATTTTTTAAGAACTCGCATTTATCAAAACGTAAGTGTATAATGTATAAACTTTTTGTTAATAAGATGAAATAGAAATTAGGTACGGGTAGCGGTAGCCCTATTTAGTACTATCGGTGAATATGTATGTTAATATTAATTCTTAAATTTTTGCGAAGCAAGGCGAGCACGGGTCTACTAGTTAATTATACAATATGAAATTAATGCAAATTCAACTTCATCAAAAGTCTGTTTGGACAAACAATATTTATGACTGAAATAGTTATAAAGTATATAGAAAAAAGGACGCAAGTGAGCTTCAATTAAGCCTAGTACGCTGCTGATGCGAAACGAAAAATCCCATACAAAAATGACACAACGAAATCATAAACGGAAAATTTCGTTCTGCTTTTCGTTTTGCAGTACGCTGTTCGAAGAGCGAAATTTATAATTGTAGCAGATTATTTGGAGAAGTCTCCGCTCCTTTTTCGCACTGATTTAATTATACAGACTATTTATTGTGTGCGGAAAAATGACATTTGAGTTTTATTTGTGTTTTTTTTTGTTTATCATTTTCTTATATCATTGGTTTCTTTGATTTTTAGCGTTTGAGTTTTATTTTGTTTTTGGAATTAGTGAAACTCTCCAAGGATATTTTCCGTTGTGTTTTCGCAAGCGTTTCGTTGTCTGTTTGGAGATCACAGACAAATTTCGTTTCGCATCAGCAGCGTACTAGGCTTTAGCAAAAAAAAAATTTCATTGCCAAGAAGATTGACCTTGTTACAGATCAAAAAACAATGTGAATAACAATAAAATCTTTAGTGCTTGGTGAAGAAAAAAGGGAAATAGATCAAATTATATACAATAATTAATAATTATAAAACAAAGAGTCGGACATTACTCACTGATTCATTCATCTGACTCATCATTGCACAGCTTATACTATAAGTTTTAAAAATATTTAATAATTTCTTTTTTATCACAAATTTTATGTAAAAGTCTACTAAGAAGAGATTTTTTAAAATTCCCATTACAAGTAGGGTAAAATAAGAAAAAAAATTGGTCAAGGGTTCGAAAAAACTAACTTCTAAATGGATAGTTCTATAATATTAATTTATTTATTTTTTAATACCTTATCCAAATTCTAGAACTTTATTAATTTAAAAAAAAAATTCTATAAAATCTACAAAGCGAGATAAAAATTTTTTTATACTTCAGAGTTCACAAATTACATAATTCCAATAAGTCAGGTCCAATTCAAATAAATTCTATACCATTCGAAAGGTATTTCAAAAAAAAAATTATCCATCTTCTACCAAATTTTGATTTTTTTGTTTAACATTTCTTATCTTTCAAAAATATACATTTTTTCAACACAATTTTTACTACTTTTTGAAATTTTTAAAAACTAACGGTTTCTTTAAAAAATCTCAAAATCATACACCTCATATATATTATTGATTTACATTTATTGCAAAAAATTTTAGATTTTTCTAAATTTGTTTAACACAATTATTCACATAAACTCTGTTGTTTTATTAATCACCTCACAACTCTTTAGTTACTCAATCCTTACGATTATTTTTTTTTAATCGCATCTAGGAAAATACACAATTAATTTGATACATCATACATAACTGTACACCCCACACGAAAAAATTTCATAGAGGCAAACGTAACCACAAAGAGGAATACAATACAAACATAAAAAAAACTTTCCTATTAACAATATACTGGTGGGAAGGAGATGGCTATTCTAAAGACAGTCGAGTGTGTGCAACAAAAAATCATAATCACCAAAAAATTTACTATACATGCACAATAATACTAAAAGTCCCCTCATGGTTGGTTTGGTTGGCTGATAACTTTTGTTCTTATGATCGGATCGTTAAGGTTGATGCCTTAAAATGTTCATGCACGTGTACTTGACACTTTATGATGTGGGTAGAGTATATTTTGTAGGTATTTCGATTGATTTGGTTTTTGGCTTATATCTTTTGTTCTACTTATCGGATCTGTAAGATTAAGGTCTTAAATTAATCTTAAAATTAAGTTTTAATGGTAGGCTAACTTATTTTGAGTTATATAATAATAATTGAAATCATATGAAAATGTAGGTATTTGAAAAAGGTGAATTATTTCGATGTTGATTTAAAAAAATTAAAAAAATCAGTAAATTGAAAAAAAAAATCGATTTCGCTGACATGGAGATTAAAATACATATTATGTACATACCTACATATAAATGTGTTTATGCAAGCACATAATGTAGGTATGTAAATTTATAGAAAAGGGTTGATTTAGTTGGTTTGATTGACTTAACCTTCTTTTCTAATAATAGGATTTTTAAGATTATGGTCTTAAAATTAAGAGGTAGGTAGGTATAATGTCAGTTAACGCACATACATACAAAAGTTTGGGTTTATTTGTATTGTTTTATTGCAATAAATATAAATTAATAATTATCTTCTAATCTTATAGGTGTTCTTAAACGACAGTGTGTTAAAGTAGGTAGGTATAATTATTTGTTAGGTATCTACCTAACCATCAAACCAGGTTGATTAATTTTGCACATCTTTAATAATTAGGTAGGTAGGCATAGGAACTTACTTTTTGTTTGACTTCATAAATTAAAATTTTTTTGAGGCATGTAGGTACCTATTAGCAGTAAAAAATTTAATACCTACATATTTTTTAGAATATAACAATTCTTCAAATCATATTTTAAGCAAAGTTTGTTTGTAAACACAGATAGGTATGTTCAATTCATGGCCAAATCTATTCGTTTCGCATAGTGCATACCCATTCGACAAAAAATAGGTATGAGGAATAAAGAACTATTTTTCCGTCGATTTAGTTTTGCTTCTCATTCCCGTAATGGTTAGATGTTGCTATTTAACAGAGCAAAATTTGGCAAAAATCAAAGCATGGTCATTCAAATTTGTTATTTGTAAGTATTCATCATTCAATAACAAGGTGACCGAAAATGGCTTATAACTTTGGCAATTCTTAATCGATCTTTATAAATAGAGTGTCAAAAGAAAGATAGATTAACAAATAAATGCCTATATATTATGTTTGTCAGACCAACAAATCGGACAGAAATAAAGAGAGAGAAAGACAGAATTACAGAGCGAGACAGACAGGTAAAGAGAGAGATAGACAAACAGAGAGACATAGATAGCAACAGAGAAAGACCGACAGATATAGAGAGAGACAGAGAGATACAGAGAGAGAGACAAAGAGATACAGAGAGAGACAGAGAGATACAGGGAAAGACAAAGAGTTACAGAGAGAGACTGAGATATACAGAAATAGGCAGACAGATATAGAGAAAGACAAAGAGATACAGTGAAATACAGAGAAAGACAGAGAGATACAGAGAAAGACAGAGAGATACAGAGAGAGACAAAGATATACAGAGAAAGACAGAGGGATACAGAGGGAGAGACTAAAAGATATAAATACATTGTGTTTCAACATTGTATTGCAAAATATATTGTGTTGCAAATACATTGTGTTGCAACATTGTGTTGCAAAATACATTCTGTTGCAAATACATCGTGTTGCAAATATACCATAAACAGTTAGCGAAGCCAACTGTTCGGGTAAATATACTAGTAGAACTATACAAAATAAGAAAGAGATAGCTGATAAACTAAATGAATTTTATGATAAAATACCGTTTCAACAGTATGAAAATTTAGTAAATATAAATAGTGAAAATACCTTTAAATTTGAATTAATTAACATTAGTGAATTAAAATTTATAATGAAAATTATGAACATTAAAAAAGACTTTAACAGTTTGTCAACTAAAATTTGATTGAGTGCTTTTGGCGGGTCCCTGTTTGTTAAGCATAATAATCAATGGAAACTGGAAAGAATCTACAGTAGTACCAATTGAAAAAGGAAAGAAAACAGTAAATCCAGCAGAGTTTAGACCTGTAAATATGCTTATGACAGAGAGTAAGATTCTGGAAAAGGTTGTAAATAAGCAACTACAAAAGTATACGGAAACTAACCATTATTTGAGTGACTACCAGTCAGGTTTTCGACAGCAACACAGCTGTGAATCGGTATTAAACCTTTTTGTCACTCAATGGAAAACTAAAATTCATGAAAAGAAGGTAATAGTTGCTGTTTTCTTAGACCTTCAAAGGGCATTTGAGACTATTGATCGAGACATACTGATCCAAAAGCTAAACAGATATGGTATAGAAGGAATGGAACTAGATTGGTTTAGAAGTTATCTGACAAATAGAACTCAACGAAAAAAAGTGGCAAATGAATTTTCTCAAGTTATGGAGGTGAGACTGGGTGTACCGCATTACTTCATTAATTACTTATATTAATGATCTGGAGAACATCCTACATCATGCCAAGGCTAGACTCTTTGCGGATGATACGTTAGTATACGTTGCGGGAATTTCGGCGGAGGAATGCATCAATCAAGTTAATACTGATCTAAAAAATCTTGAATTATATTTTAAAATAAATTAATTAAAACTTAATATAGCTAAAACAAAAGCAATTATAAATAATGGAAATTCAATAGTAAACATTCAGGCCTATCCAGAATCCATCGTGGAAAATATCCGAATGGATTATTCCACTACGAACCACGAAAAAAAGATTCACCATTCAGCATTAAAATAAATTGAAGTTAAAAAAATAAAGTGGTTTCAAATGTACTGAGGAACAAATTTTAATCCGGCTTGTTTTAAAAGTGATGTGTTCTTTTACTTCCTTTGTTTTTTTTTAGCGCAATTGTTTTGTTTCGACTTCTTTGCAATGTTTCTCACTGGCGTGGCATTCAATTATTTAAGAGTTTAAGAACTTTTAACAGAATAAAAATTGAATAGTTTGCGTTTGCAACCATTGCAAATTTTAGTATTTGTACAAAAACTATTTTTTTAATGAAACACAAGTTGTCGTAGAAAAGGAAGTCATATTTCCGTTTCATTCGGAATTTGTGATAGCAAATTTCCCGAATTTCGAAATTCTTAATAGATTTTCCACTACGAATGGATTCTGAAATACATTATTCGTGATTCGTAGCAAATTTTCGATTACGATAGGGCTGATTATAATTTATAACAATAATATTGAAAAAGTTAATGAAATAAAGTATTTAGGAGTGGTTCTAGATAATGAATTGATAATGTAATGATAAAACCCCATTTCGAATATTGTTCAACAATACTTTTTTTAGAAAATAATGAAATGACTGAACGATTACAAAAACTACAAAATCTTGGAATGAGGTGTATTTTAATGTGCAGTATATTAACACCAATACAATTTATGCTTAACACTTTACAGTGGCTTAATATTAATCAAAGAACAATAATAAATGTACTTATTTTCATATTTAAAATTAAAAATACCATGTTACCAAATTATCTTTTTAATCAAATAGTGTATGTATCTGATGTACAGCCTTATCACTACCTTTCTTTTCAACAAATAGATCTCAGATTATATTATTCCACAAAGGTTTCCGATTATTCAATAATACCAAATGACTTAAAATCAGAAAGTAATGTGATATCATTAAAAAAAAAAATTATTTTATATGTTAAATAAAATTATGTATAGCTAAGCTATATAATATACATTTTTTTTCTTTCAATTAGTTTTAACTAAATATTATAATTAATAGCTGAAGTTAAATAAAGAATCAAATCAAATCAGAACAAGTTGTATGGAAGTTCTTAGTATCTCTTAAATGTTTGTCACCAATCATCCTATATAATATTTCCCTCTTCATTGCATCAGTGTTGGCAATTTTTATTGAATTAATGTAATATTTTAATAATATTTTAATAATATTTTAACTTGTAGTTATTTTTGTAGCTTCCGACCCGAAGAGAAAAGAAATGTTATGTCAAAAATGCTCGCACTGAGCAGTACTGATAACATCTGGTTCAAACCAAAATTCGCACCAAATTGTTATTTTCTCAGATACATTTGTGAATTGCTATCGCTTCCAATTTGACAATTTTGATTGCTTAATGATCCAAAAATAACAGAACGGTTGTGGCTAGGATAAAAGTCACTCAATACGCGGAACATTTCTCTACATGGTGAATTGCCATCCCATAAACTACTGAAAAATTCAGAAGACAGATGCTGCTTTAACATTGCTGCTATAACCTATAATCCTTTATAATACTCAATGTTTTTTGACCGATTTAAGAATATTAACGGTAGTAATCGAAAATCGTTTATCGCAGCTCCTTAGGAGCCAGTTATAGCTTTCTTTGAAACTCATCATTGAAAATTTTAATTTTCAGTTTTGAGGCCCTAAAAAAGCGATATCAGATAATTTTGGTGCCAATAAAAAAAAAAAAAAGTAAAAAATGATCAATGGTAAGGTAGTTCAATCATTGAAATAAAGAAATTCAATTCCTGTGAAAGGCTGGGCCAAAATGAAATATTTTTTCTACTATAAATAATAATTGAGTCATCAGCTTTTTATTTGCATTAAAATAATCACTGATTTCACTTTTTAAGTGCCTAAAAATTACCACTTATTAAAGTTATGTAACGACTTATTTGGACATAATTCTCGTTTTAATTGAATAAAAGGTTGCCTTTATTCAAGTGAACCGTAATGTATGTATGAGCCCTTAATTGTTGCGTATATGAAAGAACAGTCGCTGTCCGCTGATAAGCAACTAGAATATGAAGTGAATTATGTGTCATGACGTGACGTATAACTTGCCTTTAAATCTTTTTTTTGTTGTTCAATTAGTAAACGCTCCAAATCAGCCATATCATTATGTTTGTAGAAACAAATTTTACTTCTTGAAGCATCCAATCCTTTTTGTATAGAAAAATTAACTGATTCATCTCTGCAACAAATTGATTAACCTTAGAATTGACTCTTTATACGAACAGCTTATTCTTACACAAATATCACATCTGTTCTCTTGGAATATGCTGGTATTGCACTGGCTACTGTTGAGAATCCATACGAATATACAACAGCTTCTTCAGTTCCCATGAATTTTGCAAGCCGTTCTTCCAATTCCAGATGAACATCTAAATAATTTGTTTTGAGAATTTTAAGTGGGTATTTTTTTTATACTTTACTAACAATTTCTTACCAACTGTACCATAAAAACCTCTTGGACCGCACGATCCGACTCCGTATTTTCTCAAACTTTTGACGGCATCGTCGATTATCCTTTCATCTTCCAGAAAGCCCAAGTAGTTATGGGTGGATAAATTTAAACAAATGTGACCATTGACAACAATGTACTTGCCCACTTTCCCAGAAACCATACGTGGTTTTAGAGCTGGGTGATTTTTATCGACTTCTGAAACAAGCGCTTCAGGTTCGAAACTAAGTATTATAGCTTCTTCCTCCTCCGAAGTGTAACGTTTGCGCCCGTTGCGCTTATAAAAGATCAACCATACGACAGAGAGTAACAAAAACGTTTCCAGAACAAGAGCATATAGCGGAGTCTAGGAATGGAAAGGTTTATTATAACCCGACGTCCGCAGAACTTTGAACTTACATTTCTGATTATTCGCTCAATTTCGTTGAAAATATAAGGAGCACCAGCCATAGTAGTTGTGATGCCTTTTTTTAAAAAGTACACACAAACTGAGTATGAAATTCTTTTGACGCAAAATACTTAGTAATATTTAATGTGGGAAAGGAAATACAAAGACGCTGATTACATTACTCGAGTCTTTTTTTCGTTCGTTTCGTCTTTCGTCTTTTGACATGCACGTATCGTCGCGACTCGTGATTACTAATTACATGGTTCTTTTTTTCATTCGTGAACTCTTTAGTTATTTTGAGGAACAAAAATTTTACGGTGGATTTATTGCAAAATAAACCGTGGTTATAAATAAAAATGTTTTAAATCACTTTTTGCTCATCAATGTAGCCTTTTTAAGTATAAAAATTAAAAACTGTTTTACAACACGAAATTAAAAGTTAAGTTCTTCGCAAAATGCTTTCGTTTTAGAGATGAGTAGTTAAAATAATCCGGGAAAATTGATGACAAAATTTATCGAACCTGAAAAATCGATGTTTTCTTCTTTCTTTTTAATTTTGGTGGGCAAATATGTACGTTGAATTCACAGTACACATATTAAAGGTAATATCATTAGCGTTTTCATTTTTGTTCAGTTCTGCGCATCTGTCAAAATCGAGGTATTATGGTGCTAAAATGGTGGATTCAGTGCCCCTTTCCTTGTCTAATTTCAATATTTTGTTGTTGTTTCTAATGATGTGCGTTGAGTTCCTTTCCTGTGGTCACTCGAACAGCCATTTTTAATTTTTTGACATTTCCAACTTTGACAACCTGCGCAATATATTACCTTTAATATGTGTACTGTGCGTTGAATTCACATCAAAACGTGTTTTTGATTCTTTTCTGTTGAATTTTTTCTGTCGTTGAAAGGAATACGAAAAGACGAAAAGAATCGATTTTTTTTGTGATTGTGTGTGTGGCACTTGACAGAAACAATTTTGAAGTAAAATATCCAGAAAATATTCAATTTGGAAAATATTATTGTTAATTGAAAAGCAACGCACTATAAAATTCACCTAAACTTCGTTGCAACCAAAAACACAATTTGTTTTCTTAAAACACCGCGACATTCAATTTGACATTTTAGAAATTTCAAATCTTGCTAGTGTGTGTGCAAATCGGTGTAAAATCTTTCTTGAATCTTGCAAAATTACCAAGATTTGTTTTGACAGAAAAAATTTGAATTGTTCAGAAAAAAATCGATTCTTTTAGAAAAAAATTCGATTTTTTTGTTGAAAGGAATTCGACATTAAGCTAAGTACAGACGATTGTCAGATCTTACAATATTAGGCGGCGTGTTTTTTTGTAATCCCGGGGGGAATTGGTTGAAAAACGCCATGACAGTAAAAAACATGGAGTTTTCATACAAACTATCGATAACATGTATGCAATTCATGTCAGTAACACAGTTTTTCGGTGCGCTTAAGTTAAACCCCGAGAATTCTTCGGGATTAGTTGTTGTTGCATTTTACATGTTTATTGTTTAGCACCGACGTCGTTTTTTTCATCCAATTTCCCCGGGGCTTGCAAAAAAACGGTTATTGTCAGATATGTCAGTAAAAAAAACTGTTCCAAATGACTGAACACACAATTTTGTCTTAGACGCTAATTACATGAAGACTTTTTTCGGTTGTTTCGTCTTTCGTCTTTTTGACAGCTTGGGTGAGGGATAAAGAAATGTAGAGAGAATGAAGTAACGAAAGGATGAATGAAAATTTGAAGATTTTGATGCTGATTACACGAGGCTTTTTTTCGTTCGTTTCGTCATTCGTATTTTTGACAAGTACGTATCGTCGTGATTACATAGTTCTTTTTTTCATTCGTGAAGACTCGTTATTTTGACAAACAAAAATTTTGCGGTGGATTTATTGGAAAATAAACACTTGTTATAAATAAAAATGTGTTTTAATTACTTTTTGTTCATATTTGTAGCCTTTTTAAGTGTAAAAACTGGTTAACAACATGAAATTAAATGTTTATAAGTTCTTCGCAAAATGCTTTGGTTTTAGAGATGAGCAATTAAAATATTCGGTGAAAAATCGATGGAAAAATTTGTCGTACCTGAAAAATCGATGTTTTATTTCTTCTTAATTTTGGTAGTAAAAAACGTTGAATTCACATCAAAACGTGTTTTAAACTTAGGGCCGTTTGTTCAGAATGGAGTAAATCTGTAACGCCCATATTATTCACTCGATACATCGAGTGAATAATATGGGCGTAATAAAGGTTTTGATTGAATCGGCTGATTATCAAATTCGATGATTAACGTTTCAATTTATAGATTCGAGATTTGAAGATTTACCGGTTGCAATAATTCTTGACCACAGATGATTAGCTGGGAACGAACTGGCACTAAGACTCAGTGTCTATGTTTTGTAACTCTCGCATAGTTAAAATTGGTCGATAAACGCTGAAAAATGGAACAAAACTCTTCCTATTTGTTTCATTTTTCATCGTATTTGGACTAGTTTTGGCGATCCAAGAGTTTAAGGCCAGGCGCGCACCTGCAACTAAACAGTTTGGTTCCAATTTGAGCACAACGGGCTGATATGGAAGTGCGCGCACATAAACTTCCGCGGGGTCTCATATAATCCTATAGTACTCAGAATCGAAATCAAATAGTTTGGTTGCAAGTGTGCGCCTGGCCTAAGAACGTAGGCACAAGGCGTGTTTTTTTGCAAGCCCGGGGGTTATTGGACGAAAAAAACGACGGCGGGGCTTAACAATCACCATGTTAAATACAACAACAACTAATCCTCCTGCGGGATTAGCTTAAGCGTACAGAATTCTCGGTGCTAAACTCTTGGACAAGCTAAAAACTGTGCTACCAAATACAACTTTGGTTAAGTTATCGATAAATTGTATAGAAACGTCAAAACCGACGTTAATCAATTTTCGTTTTACAATTTACATAAAAAATAAAAATGTCTGAACACAAAGATGGCGATTCGAAAGGTAAGTTATACCTTTTTATTTGTAAAATATAAAAAATATTCTTGCTGATAAGCTAAATTTGTGTGCTCTTTGTGTAGTGTGTGCTGATGGAAGTATACAACTACGATCTCTGCAGGACTTTAAACTCATCACCACCATTGAGGTCCCTAACGAGCAATTTGTCTCGGCTGCTTATTGTAAGACACTGGACAGACTATGTGGATGCACTAGAGTGGTTCTCTTATTTTCTATTCGCTGCACTATACCGATAATGAATCTGGCGATGAAACGGTAGATGATGAAAACGCAACGTTTGTGGAAATACGGATTTCTCACAGGGAAGTGGAGGTGCTGGCGATGGAGATTTGTCTGAAACGGATGGCCGAAATGGCTCTCGAGCATCGGGATGCAGTCGTAAACAGCAAAGCGAAGCTCCATCAACAGGTACAACACCAGGTCCTAGTACAAGTGAAAATCAATCATCGAATTCAATTGCACACAAAAGTGATTTATCCCTTGAAGACTTGCGCACCTTATGCGATTTAACGCAGTTTGATGAAGAGTCTGTCTAAAGACCCGACAGCGTACGCGAAATTAAGTGTTTCTCACTTCTATGCTTTTTTTGCTTGCTTACATAAATACAGTGCTAGCATCCAGCATTACGGCGTACAAGCAACCCACCTGCTTGGGCATGTCACTATAGGATTTGGGGTAGGTGCTTGCTTCATTGGGATGATTGAAACGGTTCTGAGTTCTTACTTAGGTCCTCTTACGTTATTTAAAATTCATTTTCAATTCTATCAAAAATTAAAAAAAATTTCTATCTAAAAGTAATTCTGTCATGATTTTTGAAAATTGAACAACGGCGGAATTACTTTTAGACAGAAAATTTTTTAAACTTTTGATAGAATTGAAAATGGATTTTGTGTAACGTAAGAGGACCTAAGTAAGAACTCAAAACCGTTTCAATCATCCCAATGAAGCAAGTAGTTTGTAGTTACAGCATTTTTTATGTAACCGTCAAACAAATTTCGTATGATTTTCTATTGAAATTCTTGTAAGAGCTACATAAAAAATGCTGTTATTTCAAAACTATTTGCTTCATTGGAATGATTAAAACGGTTTTGAGTTCTTATTTAGGTCCTCTTACGTTATACATAATTCATCTTCAATTCAATAAAAAATTTAAAAAAATTTCTATCTAAAAGTAATTCTGCCATGATTTTTGAAAATTGAACAACGGCGGAATTACTTTTAGATAGAAATTTTTTTAAATTTTTGATAGAATTGAAAATGGGTTTTGTGTAACGTAAGAGGACCTAAGTAAGAACTCAAAACCGTTTTAATCATTCCAATGAAGTAAATAGTTTTGAAATAACAGCATTTTTTATGTAGCTCTTACAAGAATTTCAATAGAAAATCATGCGAAATTTGTTTGACGGTTACATAAAAAATGCTGTAACTACAAAACTACTTGCTTCATTGGGATGATTGAAACGGTTTTGAGTTCTTACTTAGGTCCTCTTCCGTTACACAAAATCCATTTTCAATTCTATCAAAAATTTAAAAAAATTTCTGTCTAAAAGTAATTCCACCGTTGTTCAATTTTCAAAAATCATGACAGAATTACTTTTAGATAGAGTGTGTTTTTTTGCAAGTCCGGGGGGAATTGGTTGAAAAAAACGACAGCGGGGATTAGAAACGCCATGACAGTAAAAAACATAGTTTTCACACAAACTATCGATAACATGTATGCAATTCATGTCGGTAAGGTGTTAGGGGCAAGTTATAGCTTTCTATGAAACTCATCATTGAAAATTTAAATTTTAAGTTTTGAGACACTTATAAAGCAAAATCAGTGATTATTTTGATGCCAATATAAAGCTACAGACTTAATTTTTATGTTTTGTCAAAAAAATTTTCGTTTTGGCCCAAGTTAACACGTGAAATGAATTTCTTTATTTCAATGATTGAACTACCTTACCATTGATCATTGAAATCAGAATTCATTTTTATGAAAGGATGGGCCAAAATGAAATTATATGAAAAAGATCATTGAAAATTTGAATTGTTAATTTTGAGGCGTCTAGAAAAAAAAATAAGTTAATATTTTGAAGCCAGTATAAAGCTTATGGCTCAATTATTATTTCTATCAAAAAAAAATTTCCATTTCGACCCAACCTTTCAAATGCAATAACTTTGCAATCATTGAAAAAATAAAAGTTATTTTAAGGATCCCCCACACCAACGCGAATTTTCGGTGGCGACGACGAAAAACAACAACGTGTTGTTTTCATTGACAACCACGTATTGTTATTGTTGTTGTCGAATTGGTGTGGGGGAGCCTTTATGCGGAATCTTGGACCAAAATGAAAATTTTTTTGGCTAAATATAATAAATGAGTCAAAACTGATTTTCCTTTCTCAAGGCCTCAAAATTGAATATTAAAATTTTCAATGAAAGCTATAACTGGCCCCTAACACAGTTTTTCTGTGCGCAAGTCGTGAAGTTCAGTTCCGCTGAAGTGCAGTTCCGCCGAGTGCGGTCTGACCTTTAACGTTTCAAATTATAGATTCGAGATTTGAAGATTTCAATTGAATATAAAATCTATAGTACTATCATGAACAACATTCGATCGCTGCGCCTCTATCGAGCTAATCTCTATCTACTTTTGTATACAGCAATATGTTGATATATTATGCTGTCAGTAAACATTGTTTATATACTATGCTCCCCGTTTTTGTTTCTATACAACTTCGGAATTGTCAATAATAGTCATGAGAGAGCACGCGATATAAAAGGTAATAGAATACAAACAAAGATAATAGAATACAAACAAAGATAATATAATACGTAGTACGTACCAGTGATGGAAATCGACTTTTTTCGATTGTACTGAACACTGAAACAAAATAGTACTCAAAAAGAACAAATAGTACTGGGCTCTTTTAAATGGATAAAAACTTACAAACACACAAAATCAAAAATAAAATTTATTTATTAACAAGAACAAAAAAAATTCATTTGTTTTAAATATTAAGGTAACATAGTAAAGGAAATTCATTATTATAGCTAAATAAATAACGGACGGATCCCGTATCACAGTTTCTTTTAATGGTCATTTTCAATGATTATTATTTATAACTGGTGCCTTAGATAAGTAAATAATAGTAAGTTATGTAATTAACATTTTTTTTACTCTAAAAGTTCTTTTTTTTGAAGAGGATTGTTTGTCACGTTTTTATTCACAAGATCTTTATTAATTACAAAACTGTGACAACATTCCTTTTTTTTTAAATGTTTGGTTTCTGTAAGTGTAGAACACATTGGAACTTGTAATCGATTTCTTAATTTAATTTTTATTATATTTTGATATGAAAAAAATTTTCAACGTTTGCCAAAAAAAAGAGGAACACAAAAGGCACCCTGAATAATTTGATGAATATTTTGAAACAAAAACTCATTGCATTCATTTTTCAAAAACCAAATTTTTGACCAAAATTCCGATACAGATACATTTCTCAGTTTCTTTATATTTTCGCATTCAGCTAGAGCTCTATATTCGTTGTTTATAGCTTCAATATTTTTGTATTCATTAGGAAAAAACTTTAAAACAAATTGAACAAGTTAACTTGACCATCCACTACTGCGCTTTGTGGGAAATTTTGAAGATGGGTTTAAGAAAACGTCGTCGAAATCCAATCTTCTAATATCTTGCAGAAATGTTATGTAAAACATTTTAGCATGATTTTTGAAGCTCTTTATATCTTTTTCATTGAACTTTTCCGAAGTGTATTAGATTTCATATTCGGTGCCGCAGTATATCTCCATAACTGGTAGGTGATTTTGCAAAAGTTTAATTGAGTTTATTGGCTTCTTTTCATCAAAACCTTACCATAAAATTTCTACATTATTGTTTAAAAATAAATTTCATTGCTGGAAGCAAAATATTTACTCTTACATCTTCAGTTCAATATTTAAAAGCAAATGAGCGCATTCAGCCCAAGTGGGGATGGTTTTGATCTTGGGTAACTGGGCTTTGAGTATAGTCTCATCGCACATTGATTTTTTAAATAAAGATAAGAGAAAATTAACTAAAGGTTAACTAATCAATTTTGTACAAACAATTCAAAATTGTACTGAAAATCGCAAAGATGTGCTTACGTACTGGGAAAATCAAATTGTACTGAATTCAGTACAATAGTAAGGCTTTTTCCAACAGTGGTACGTACCTATAAATTGAATTTTTTAGGAAGCGATGACAGCCTTGTTGTTGGCGAGTGGAGGAGACTTGCGGTGGTTGTTTTTTTTTTAGTTTTTTGCTTATCATTGGGAATGAATTTTTGTTCGTTCGTCGCGAATTTCGAGGAAAGCGTAGCAAGGATTTTCTTTTGGCGTTTTTTTGTGAGGTACCTAGGTAGATATATAGTTGGTTATTTTGTATTCTTTAAGAAATTAAAGAAAATTATTGTTCATTAATTTATTTACGTTTGAGTTCAAAAGTCGTGGGGTAGGTAGGTATAGGTGTAGGTAGGTAGGTATGTAGGTGTAGGTCGGTAGGTATGTAGGTGTAGGTAGGTAGGTTAGGTATATAGGTGTGAAATGTGTATGCTATGATTTAAGGAACACGGTATGACAAGGTCATTTTGCAAGGGTTTTATTTGTATTCTATTTTCTACATATATATGTATGTACATTATACCTACATACATATTGGCAAGTTATGGATTCGTAAAAAAAATCGAACTCGGGATTTTGATCAAAATTGACATTACGATGATAGCGAAGTCGAAAAAAATAGGTCTCGCAATACTGTCCGTCAGTCTGTCCTTAGGCTGCAGCCTAAACGGGTCGGTCGATTTTCTTCAAAGTTGGTACCTAGTGTTTTTTAGGCGTCACCCCACCCGTTTTTTTTATTTTTTTAAGACCAAAAATAACGGTACCTGCCATACAAATTTTTTTAGCAAAAAATTAAAATATTACTTTTTTCAATAACGTGCCCACAACTTAAAAAAAAAATTTTGTAATTTTTTTTACAAAAAGGCAACCATTTTATTTAAAAAAATATCCGAAAAATTATTAAAAATGGTAGGTACCTCCAATGGAACCATTTGTTTGATTTTCGATTTTCTCAAAAACAGTTCAACTGATATTGATCAATTTTTTTATGCAAAATGTTTGAAAAATTTTTAAAAGTTTTGTTTACCAAAATTTTCAAATTTTTTTTTTTTTTGATTTTTAAAAAAAGTTTCAAAATTTTTTTTGAGAACTTAATAATTCGCAAACGACTATGTGAATTTTTATTAAACTTGGCACCCAGCAGTTCTTTAACATTATCTAGCAGATTTTAAATGAAAATTTTTCTTATATAACCAAAAAAGACGGTACCTCCCCTACAAATGTTTAAAAACCGGTATTGAAAATCTCATTTTTCTCAAAAACGGTTCATACGATTATGATTAAAATTTTTGTGTGAAGTTATACCTGTGCGATCTACTATTTTTTTGAGACAAAAAATTATCTAACGTTTAAAAATGGTATCTCTCATAGAACCATTTTTTTTTTATCAGTTGGACTGATTTTAATAAACTTTTTTTGCACAAAAGCTCCAAATAAAATTTTCAAATAAATAAATTATTGATTTTTAAAAAAAATTTCAAAGTTATTTTTTAAAATATCCATATTAGTCCAGTCAATGAAGTTAAAAAAAACAGCCAAACTCGGAAATAATCGCCGGAAAGCTGGGTTTTGGTTACATAGCTTCCTCATGGTGTTCTTAAGAAACTGTAAAAAGTTCCCATCGATATAAGGGCCGCTAACAATTTTACGGGGGGTTGAAGGCCCCCCACAATGGTTTTTCAGTAATAACTCCCAAATGGTAAGTTGTACAAAAAAATGTCGAAAATTATTTGTAACCTGAAATATTTCCTACAAAAAGATTAACATACTTTTTTTCATACAAATAACGGTTTTTGAAATTCGACTTAATTTCAAAATTGTGCATTTTGTGACAAAAGCAGCAATTTTGTATTTATTGTTGGTACATTATATGGACATGATTTTAAGATATCGTTCCACTATATTTGTCCACCCCTTTAAGTGGGAGGGGCAAATTAAAAAAAAAATTTCTAAAATAGAAAATGAATATAAAAACACTAAAAACACAACGGCAACACTTACAATATTATGTTATAGCTTATCTTAAAGCCAGATATTCATTCTTAAAACATGTTTTTAAATAAAGTTATTTTAGCACTTAGTTTTTGAATAAATGATTTTTAAACTCAAAATTTGAAAAAAATATAATAATAATTTTGGTAATTTTCAATTTTCTCGAAAACTAAAAGACTTACAGCAATCTGGTTTTTAACAAAAGCTTCAAATAAATTCTCATAATATTGCGTACAAAGAATTTCAAAAAAAATAAATTTTCGATTTTTGTTTGAAATGAATTAAAAAAATGTAACATCTACTAATTTTCGAAATCAAAAAGTGGTCTGTCAGAGATACATACCATTTTTTAACCGTAGAAATTTTTTTTTCATTAATTTGGTAAATCGTATATATATTATATTACACAAATTTTTTAATCAAAATCGTATGAGCCGTTTTTGAGAAATATGAGATTTTCAATACCGGTTTTTAAACATTTGTGTGGAAGGTACCGTTATTTTCGGTTATAAGAATAATTTTAATTAAAAATCTGCTAGACAATGTTAAAAAACTGCTGGGTACCAAGTTTAATAAAAATTGACCGAGTCGTTTTAAAATTATTAAGTTCTCAAAAAATAATCCAAAAATTTTTTTTTTAATTTTGGTATACCTACAACATTCAAATATTCTAGGAGAATGGTTCTATGGGAGGTACCATTTTTCGGAATTTTTTTTTTTAATGGTTGCCTTTCTGTAAAAAAAGGTACCGTTGTTTTTGGTCTTAGAAAAAAAATGAAAAAAATGGGTGGGTATAATGCCCAAAAACCCGTTTACGCTGCAGCCGAAGGGACAGACAGACAGACGGACAGAATTGCGAGACCCACTTTTTTCGACTTCGCTATCATCGTAATGTCAACTTTGATCAAAATCCAGAGTTCGATTTTTTTTACGAATCCATAACTTGCCATATAATATGTAGTTCCTATACCTATATCGCAAGTGAAAATAGAATACAAATAAAACCCTTGCAAAATGACCTTGTCATACCGTGTTCCCTAAATCGGAGCATACACATTTCACACCTACACACATACCTACCTACCTACACCTACATACCTACCTTCCTACACCTACATACCTCACAACTTTTGAACACACGCGTAAATAAATTAATAAACAATAATTTTCTTTAATTTCTCAGGGAATACAAAATAACCAACTATGCGTACGAACCTACATACATACATATGTATACCTACCTAGGTACCTCACAAAAAAAAACACCAAAAGACAATCCTTGCTACCTACCCTTTATTCGAAAATCGCGACGAACGAACAAAAAAGTTACTGCATGTCTATGTATACAGATACACACAATTAACAATGAAAAGGCAAAAACTAAACAAAAAACAACCACCGCAAGTCTACCCCACTCGCCACCAACAAATAAAAAATTCAATTTATACATCATTCATACTATTCCTACGAAAGACAATAACAACAAATACTTTTGCCTTTGAGAATAGAGATATACATACATACAAATTTTAAGTTGTATACAGGCAGAGATCTCGAAATTGCAAATGGCAAAATTACAGCGACATTCCTCGCGTTCGGGGATCTATCCAATGGGTGTCAACCTTTCCCAAAAATTTTCGGATACGTTTGGTTGTTGTTGCATCAGCTGTTTTGTCACAAGGGATTACAACAACACAAACCTATCCGGATAGCTTTGGATTGCTCCCCGAACGCGACCATTGTATATACATATACATTATAATATTTAAGTAAAAAATTGGATACAAAAATATTAATGTTTATATGCAATAAAAGTGATATCAGCTCCTCCATGGGAAATGACGAGCTAATCTCGCAACTTAAAATTCAGTTTCATGATAGTACTATAGGCTTTGTATGTGAACACTATATGGAACAAAAAATATTAGTTCAGAATCGCCTCTCACACAGCTCTGCAATCGCCACAATCTGAAATTGGAGAAATTAAAAGGCGGAAGGAAGAGAAATCAAAAAGAAATGAAGATAAGTAGTAAGACAAGAGGATTATATTAATATTATTCTGACAACGTTAGGCGTGTTTTTTTGCAAGCCCGGGGGGAATTGGTTGAAAAAAACGACAGCGGGGATTAGCGACGCCATGACAGTAAAAAACATGGAGATTTCATACAAACTATCGATAACATGTATGTAATTCATGCCGGTAACACAGTTTTTCTGTACGCTTAAGTTAAACCCCGAGAATTCCCTGGGATTAGATGTTGTTGCATTTAACATGTTAATTGTTTAGCACCGACGTCGTTTTTTTCATCCAATTCCCCCCGGGCTTGCAAAAAAACACGGCTTTTATAATGCAAGGGATTGCAGGCTGTGGGATTCAGAGAAGCGGTTTGATAACAGTTATACAAAATATACAAAAATTTCGACTTTGGCGTTATTAAAATACCTAACACGAGTTATAGCAATCTTCCCTTGCGTTTAAGGTTATTCCACTATCCCAAATTTTTCACATATGTAGGTCGAGCTGTTGTACATAATTTTTTTTTTTTTTTTATTTATAAATACATTTATTTCTAGAAAAAGTTAAGATACAATTCAAATTAATATATAGAAAATTAATACATACTAGAAATAAAGTAGTGGCATTATATATTTTAAGAATAAAAACCGTACTTAATGCCACTTTGAGTTTTAAAGAATTCAATAATATATAATTAGGGTGGGGTGACCCAAATATAAGAAAAATAAGTAGGTTCATTTCAATAATGAAAAGAAAAAGTAAATTTTACAATTCAGATATTTAATTCATTTGTTTTTGTAAAGAAAATAAAGAACAGAGAACAAACCGTCTATGAAACACCAGAATTTTTGAAGTTTTTTTTTTTTTTTTTATTTTTTTATTTTTTTTTTATTATTATAAGACAGGGCATAACATTTTTTCTATTTCATCAAAGTGAAAATTAAACAGCCAGTCCTTAACCAGTTTATCAAAATGATTTAGAAATATAAGTGATCTTATTATAATAGGAAGTTTGTTAAATAAACGAGGAGACGCGACAGAATAGAAATTACGGAAGGCAGTAGTGCGGAAGTTAGGAACAGGTACGATATATTGCATGTTACCACGTAGGTTATGGGTGCCTAAAATTCTAACATTCAGATTACCTGAGCGCCTAAAAAAAGTTTTAAGAACTTTAAAACAGTATAAATGTCGAACTGGAAGAATTTTCAACCCTGAGAATAATGGAAAACTATGATGTAGTCGATGTTTTCTGCTCATAATTCTAATGACATATTTTTGTAGTGTCAAAATTGGCTTGATTTTGTTAAAAAACATTCCACCCCAACATGCCACACCATACTGTAATTTAGATTGAAAAATACCAAAATAAATTTTTTTAAGCAGATTAGGTGAGCATACTTTTTGGAGGTAGAAAAAATGCCTTAGGGTGGAACGAAAATACTTCGTTAAATTTTTAGATTGATTGCTAAATGACATCTTAGAATCGATTAAGAGGCCCAAATATTGAAAAACATCAACTTTCTCAATTTTGAAACATTTATCACTGCAATTGAAGTTGTTAGAGTAGGTAATCAATTTTGGAGAATATATGCAATGACAACTTAACAATTTGAATCTTTGACATTCAGGCTCATGAAAAAAAATACCTGGTTCTATGGAGCTCTGTTGAGAAAGACTAAAGAACATAATTTTGGTTTTAGCACTTATGACCAGTTTATGTTCCGCGAATCATGACCTCAGTATATGTAGATCCCAGTTAATATCACTGATATATTTTCAAAGAAAAAAGAAGTTTGGGTCAAAGGATCACTACAAATTATACTAGAACTACAAGATGTGCAGGTAGAAGAAAAAGAAGACTGTAAGGAGTTTGTGGCATTGACAAAATAATCAACAAATGCATTAGCAATAACGTTTTTATCAGATACAATATTTTCATCAATTTTGATGATAATATCTTTTTTTTTAGATGTAGATTTGTTCAAGATACTGTTTACCAATTTCCATTCATTTTTAATATCACCCTTAGCCAGATCAAATTGGTTGCCATAATAACGGTCTCTGCATAGCGGAACTTCTTTTCTAAGTTTGGAACACATCGTTACGTATCTTCTTCTTAAATTATGGTTAAGTGGATGTTTTACACATTTGGTTCTTAATTTATTTTTCACATTAATTTTTTTCAAAATATAGTTGTTTAGCCATGGTTTTAATTTTATTTGTTTACCTCTGTTGTGCCCCAAATGACATGCCACCCTACAAAGGCATGACCCACTGAGTCACAACTGTTGTCGAAATACCTCAACTTATGAAATTGGTATTCATCATCGACAGCAGTTTTCACGTTACACTTAATGTGACGCAATGATGTCGAAATACCTCAACTTATGAAATTGGTATTCATCATCGACAGCAGTTTTCACGTTACACTTAATGTGACGCAATGATTCAGTGGGACACAGTAAGAAAGCCCTACTTCCAGAATGCTGAATAATGCATTTTGGAAGTAATTGCAGGAAGGTTCCAGGTAGGTCTTTGGGAACGCGGTGAGTCTAATTGTAACCGTGATCGTGGTTGTTCACCATTTTACAATAAACGGAGGATAACATTTTGGCGCAGCCGGTTTGCGAATCTACCGCGACTTAAATTAAATTAAAAAAAAAAAAAAAAAATAAAAATACAAGTGTCTCCATAAGCAAACCCCTAAGTGAAAAGTTTTTAAAGAAAAAAAAAAATACTAAGTGTCTCCCAATAACTAAGCCCCTAACATTTGAATAATTAGTGTGATAATAAAAAAAAAACATTAATAAAACAACAGAAAAAAAAAAACACCGTGAAGTGTGGCAGAGGAAAAGGAAAAAGGTGCAGTAAGTGAAAATTTATTTTTTAGTTTTTATTTGCATGATTTTTTTTGTGTGCCCTCTTTAGCATTGGTTTTTTTTTTATTTTTTAATTTTTTTTCTGGGTCAAGCAGATTTTTTTTTATTATTTTTTTTCAAGGTAGCTTTTGTTATTCTTGATTTTGGTTTTTCTTCATTAATTTTGGTTTTTGGTGTAGGTCACGGTTTTGGCTCCAAAAGTTTTTGTTGTTTTGTTTAATTTCTTCAATTTCAACTTCCACCAAGGTAGTTAATTGTGAAATTCAGAGGTTTTGTTTCTGTTGGTGTTAAGTTAATGGCCAAAAGGCAAATTCAGGCCCAACTTAATGATCTCATAGAAGAAACAGAGTTTCTTAAAAAAGCGGAAAAAGAACAGCAACGGGAATTAAAGTTGTTGAATGAATTTCTTTTTTCGGAACTTAAAGAAATTTTAAACCCTGAAGTCTATAGTCTGGTCAGTTTTCAGTTAAGTTCTCAGCGGGGCAAATTTACGCGTGTTGAATCAACAGACGCTATTCTGACGGAATACGTAAAGGCCGTTCAGAATTTAATAAAAAACCACACGAGAGAGACAGAAAAACTTGCTAAGCAGCTTGAAAAAAGCGAGTATTTTCGTAAGGAAGCAGAAAAGCGACTTTTGCGAGCGGCAGAAGAAGCTGACCAGGAAATAGACCAGTTGACAACTGAATTAAATAAAAGTTTGTCAGCTCAAAAAGTCCTCAGTGAGAGAAGTGCAAAAGCCAGTCACTCAAAAAACTTACTTCCGTTGTTTTTATCCTCTACACCAAAAACACCTGTTTCTAAAGAGTTTGTCAGTAAAGGAGTTCAGACTCCAAAAACTGTCAAAATTAACCAAAACTTAGAACAGGAATTGGTGCAGATACCTGAGGTGCCAAGTGATATCCCAATCTTGAGAGACAATCAAGTAATTAAAATGTCTTACGAAAAGGTATCCAAAGTTGTATGCCGCGTCATACCCCAGTTTTCAGGGCAAAGGACACCAGATTTAGCTAATAAGGTGTACGAGTTTTAAATGCCTGTCAGCTCGGTTTAAAATGTTTAGATACAGGTGACTCAGAAGAAATGTATGTGTCCTGCATCTCTACAAGGCTTACTGGGGACGCGTTCGATTTGATCCGATCAAATCCTCCTAAGACTGTGAAAGAATTAGAGTCATTAATAAAAACGGCGTATTTGGCAATAATCACTCTGGACAGTGTGATGATTGAGATTAATCAGTCACGTCAACTGAACTCTGAGGATTTTCAGTCGTACGCAAGGCGTTTACTCACTCTAAAAACAAAAGCAAAAGAGATTATTGATACTCGCTACAATGCAACACAGTCAATAGCTTTAGTGGCTGAGCTAAACCACAGTTTAGTGAAGGTTTTTAAGATGGGATTGTTTGATCCCGCGTTAAGCCAGTTTATGCTGACAACCGCGGAAACGGACCTATCAAAACTGGCTGATTTGGCACAGGAAACATCTCTTTTGATGAGAACGCAGCATACCTGGGAATACGGTAATCTGAATCCATTTCAAACAAATGCGTTCAGTGCCAGCTCACCATGTGCTTACTCATCTACTTTAAGCCAACAATTTTCACCACACCAAACATACACACCCGCACACATAAACAGTTTTCAAAATTTATGCACACCACAAACGTTTAACCAGCAACATCCACAACAACCACATATAAACCCTTTTTTGAACAACCATTTAAACCCTTCTTTTAACGGCTCATCAGCCGTAATCCACGATTGGCAGTCACCTAATTCCCCTCAAAAAATAAACAAAGGTAGAATCCCAGAGGTAATAAAGTGTGGTTTCTGTAGCCAGCCAAACCACACTTATGCGGAATGCAGGATAAGAAAGAACACCCCTTACTGCGAGTCCTGTAAGGCATATGGCCATGCCCTTGGAACATGTCCGAAAGGCCAAGTCTTTATGACAGCGGCTAAATCACTAAAGCCTAGGCTTAAATGTGATTGGTGTTCAAGGATGGGCCACTCTGAAGAGGATTGCTATAGCAAGAAGAACTACCTAGCAAGGAAAGGGGAGGGAAACGGGAAGGGGGCCAGTCTGAATTACTGAGCTGCGCCCCAAAAATTTCTAAATTAGAACAAACTGAAACAATGCAATCCACTCAAAAACCTATCCCTCCAAATCCTAGTCCCAAAAACAAAACTTCTTGGAACAAGAGCGAGAGATCTCGTGGTAAACTTCTCACTTGTAACAGAAGTAAAAACAAAATATCTCCAATTTGTAAAAAAAGAGCTTGTCTGCAAAAAACCTGTTTTAAAACTTTACAGTACAAAATTCTAAGTCTAACCCTGCACCTTATTGATTTATTCATCTTAGGATACAATATTGTTTATCAATTTTCTTTAGCAACCTGCAAGAAGATCCTCAAGAAGGAGAATAAATTTTGCGATATAAAGAGGAATAGACTCTACTTGATAAAAAAATTAAGTAAGAATGATGTTTTTATTGACCTAGCTATGCCAGAGGCAAAAGAAGGTAAAGTAACTGTTTTAGTTGACACAGGTGCAATACAAACACAAAGATATCCTCAAAGGAGATACGAAAATTAGGCGGAGCATTTGGTGGAAATAGCACGACATTAGGCACGGTTTCATCCAGTAAATGTTTGGGAAAAAATTATAGTTTAAGATGGCATATAGTGGATGGCCTAACTGATATACCCGCAGATGGTATAGTAGGCCGAGATATACTCTGGAATCGTACGATAATTGACTCTGTGGCCAAAACATTAAAGTTTTTGGATAAAAACAAGAAGTTGATTTCAGAGTGCTCCTTGAAATATCCGTATAAACAAAGCAATACAATAAATTGCACCAAACCATCCAAAATCTTTCCAAACAGCTACAATAAAGAGATAGAACCCCGGACTCAGAGCATCGTGAAGCTGAAGGTAAATACCGGATTACGAGACGTTCTTGTGCAAAGCGAAGAATTAAAACCCGGAATTTATTTAGCTAACACAATATCAAGAGTGAAGGGGAGTCATCTGTTTATATCTATAATTAATGCTACTGACAAATCCTTTACCTTACCAAAGGGCTTCGCACCGAAGATCCAAAACTTCAACAAGTTTCGGGTTGAAGGTAAAGAGAAGGTAAAACATACAGTGCTCAATATAGCGAAGCAAGAACCAAAGAAATGAATCGCGAAACTTCTTTCGACACTTAAAATAGGTACCGATTTAAATAAGGAAGAAAAATGTTCAATCGAAAATATAATCATTCAATTCAACGATATTTTTCATATTGAAGGTGACCCATTAACGCATACTGACATTTTAGCACACAAAATCCCAATCAAACCAGATCAAGGACCTATCAACCAGAAGCAGTATCGTCTGCCTCAAATAGCCAGGGATGAGATACATAATCAGGTGAAGCAAATGCTACACGATAAAGTGATCTCACCAAGCAAGTCACCATGGAATTCCCCTCTTTTGGTCGTCCCGAAGAAACCAGGTCCCGATGGCCAAAAAAGATGGCGAGTCGTGGTAGATTTTAGAAAGCTCAACGAGGCCACGATTAGGGACGCTTTTCCTCTGCCAAGAATAGAAGATATTCTTGACCAGCTAGGAAACTGCCGTTACTTCTCAACTCTTGATCTTGCTAGTGGTTACCACCAAGTGCTGATCGACAAGCAGGACCGCGAAAAAACTGCTTTCAGCACAGGATTGGGGCATTATGAATTTAATAGAATGCCTTTTGGTCTAACAGGTGCTCCAGCGACCTTCCAACGAATAATGAATTATATTTTAACGGGTTTGCAAGGAATAGACTGTTTTGTCTACTTGGATGACATTGTTATTTATAGTTCAAATTTAAATTCGCATTGTGATAAGTTGGTACGCATTTTTTCAAAGTTGAGAGATTATAAACTTAAACTTAACACCGAAAAATGCAATTTTTTGTGTAAAGAGGTGGTCTATTTGGGCCATATTTGTTCTGAAACCGGGGCAATACCAGACCCTTCAAAAACGAGCTGCGTAACAAACTTCCCTGTGCCGAAGAACATAAAAGAAGTTCAATCCTTTTTAGGATTCGCGAGCTATTACCGAAAGTTTATCCCCAACTTTGCCAAGTTAGCCGCCCCAATTAACTGTCTGTTAAGGAAAGATGAGGGATTCAAATGGACGAATATTCACCAAAACTCTTTCGAACAGTTGAAACGAGCCATTACGTCACCTCCAGTTCTGATTTATCCAGATTTTTCAAAACCATTCATCTTAACAAGAGATGCAAGTAACGAGGCTTTGGGTGCCGTGCTATCACAGGGTAAAGTAGGCCAAGATAAGCCTATAGCTTATGCAAGTCGGTCATTGAACTGTTCTGAAAAGAAATACTCAACGATCGAAAAGGAACTTCTGGCTATTGTATGGGCTACAAACAACTTTCGTACATATCTGTTAGGGCGTTCTTTCACAGTATATACAGACCATCAGCCACTCAAAGGGGTATTGCATGTGAAAGACCCTACTACTCGTTTAGTAAGATTTCACCATAAGCTTTCGGAGTACGATTACAAAATCGAATACAAACCCGGGAAGGTGAACACGAACGCAGATGCGCTAAGCCGTATACCCCAAAAAGGTGTGGAAGAGCAATGCCTAGCAGTAACACGGGCGCAGGCACGAAAAAACGTCGCCGACACTCCCGTTGTAACTTCAGAAACTTCTACTGGTCAACGTTATTTGCCTCCTGCGAGTACCAAATTTTCCCCAGATACTAAAACATTTCAAGCTACCGAGTTCCTAACAGATCGAGAGGAAATCAAAACAATCTTAAAGGATTTCCATAATTCGGCGCTCGGAGGGCACCAAGGTGGAAAAAAAACATTGGCACGCATAAGGCAACAGTTCAAGTGGAAGGGCATGGCGAAAGACGTTAAAGACTTTGTCAGAAAATGTCCCTTGTACCAAAAGAATAAGTGCTCTCCTACCAAAAAAATGCCCATGTTAATAACCGATACTCCAAATCTTCCTTTCGATAAAGTTTATATGGACATTGTATGTGGACTTCCTATTTCATACTCAGGAAATAGATACATTTTAACATTCCAGGACGATCTCACGAAGTTCATGGACTGTGCACCCCTCCCTGATATGGAAGCCTCGACAGTTGCGAGAGTATTCTACGAACAAATTGTAACAAGGTATAGGATTCCAAAAATTCTCGTTACTGATAATGGTGCCAATTTCACCTCTAATGTTTTCTCACAAATATGCAAATTGCTTGGTGTTAAGAAAATTCACACAACAGCGTACCACCCTCAAGCAAACGGTTCATTGGAGAGAAGTCATCGGCCCCTAGCCGAATATCTGAGATCATTTGTGACAAATGACGAAAGAAATTGGGACCAGTGGTTAAGGCAAGCCATGCAAGTCCACAACAACTCCGTCCATACCGCAACTCAATTGACTCCTTTGAATGCTCTTTTTGGTTTTAAGTTCGAAATGCCAACCAACTTGAGTAGAAAGCCCACACCATTGTACAATGCCTATGATTATGATTTACAGCTCAAACATCAGCTTGGAGTTGCGCACAAGTTAGCTAATGAGAATCTAAAGAAAGCTAAGATTAAATCGAAAGATTTTTATGATAAGGCAGTAAAAGACATTGCTTTTAGGGTCGGACAAAAGGTTCTGTTGAAGAATCCCGCAAGAAAAAATAAATTTTCTGCTATATGGTTAGGTCCTTTTGATGTTGTGTCACCAAGCAAAAATGTGAATACTAGAATCAAAATGGGGAACAGAATTAAGAGGGTACATAACAATCAACTGAAACCTTTTTTTTTCCCCTATGACGACCATTGGCGCCAGTTTACAATACTGATGAATAAAATCAACATTGCCTATAGAGGGTCACAGAGGTAGGAAGTAAGCAAAAACATTATCATTAAATACATATAATATGAACACAAAAATGAAAATTCAAGTTTTGTTCAGACATTAATCCCTTTTTCTCTTTTCAGTCAAGGTTACCTAAACCAATACGAAGTCAAAAAAAAATTTTACTTTAATTTATATTTACTATAATTTATATTCATTGATACTTTCTTAAATTTAAGAATAAATTTTAGTATGAATTTGAATAACTTAATATATTTTGTATTAGTACAGCTAGTAATAAGTATTATCCCCAGGCAGTCACAGAAAGTAACACCATACAACATCCATTGGTTGAAGGACGCATCCCCAGTTTTATTCGAGAGTGTAGATTCAGCTAAATTCTACAGCAGCACGTGGACGGTCCTAACGAAAGTCACGCCAATGGACTACGGGATGGTTCTTCGAATGGTTGAAAAATGCGACGACATACTAGACAAATTGTGCCAGAGCATCCCGGATGAAGAATATAGGCCGCATTGTCGCGCAGTCGTTCAGGAAACAGCAGCAAATATCGATAACTTGCGGAAAACCGCCAACCTCATGAACCAACTGTTACGCTCCAAACGACAAAAACGAGCACTTGACTTCATCGGAGGTTTCTCCAAATGGGCATTTGGAACTATGGATAGTGAGGACGCTAGACGGGTTTATCAAAAATTAGAATTCTTGCATAAAAGAGATCAGGAAACATTTCAAGTAATGGACCGACAGCTATCTGTGATGAGCTCCAATTTCGACAAACTGAGCAAACCAATAAATCAGCTAGCAGCGGAGATAGACAACATAACAGCGGGTGTAGAAAGTCTTAGTGAAACTTTCCTCGGTTACAGTCAGACTACTAACAAAGAAGTGTCGCTGCTTAAGATGAGAAGCGACGTCAACATATTGGCGTCTTCCATCACCGCAAAGGTTGTTGAAGTGCAAAATAAACAAACCTTGGAGCTGGCAGTATTCGATGACTTATACCAGAATAGAATCCATCCGTGCATCCTCAACGTAGAAAACATCACTGATCTACTGAAAAGCGCTACGACCAAAGGATTTTCATTTGAAGACTCCTTCATGATCTACCAAGCATCAAAAACCTTTGTGTTCCTGAAGGGAGGAAATTTGTACATCAAAATTGTACTCCCGCTACCAGATACCCTGCACTTCGAAGTCTACAAAGTCTATATATTGCCAACAGGTCTGGACGAACGCTGGGACCTAATGATTGACACTAAGTACGAATACATCGCGGAATCGGACAACCATGACTTGTTCGTGATGCTGAGCCAAGAACAGTATTCCCGATGCTCACATGTGCCAACAGGAGAAACTTCGAAAAACATCGCGGTATGCCGACACGAGGCCCCAGTCTTAACATCAGGCTCTAACGAGTGTTTGGTTGATCTCCTTTAACACGCAGCAACCTCAAAAGTTTCGTGTAAATACGCTGCGGCTCCGGCAAGCGAAGGACTATTCCTCAAGATGACGGCCCCAAACGAATGGTTGTTCAAAGTGAAGGACTCCCTTGTTTTAAACTTGAAGTGTGGTAGCCAGCAATACACTGCCACTATCAAAGGTTCTGGAATCCTAAAAATGGAACAGTTTTGCGAAGCCAGCGCCAAAGGGTTTAAACTATTTTACGAGCACCAGTCTGAGGTCATCACGGAGTACAAACAACCCATGGTGGACCACTCTGAGTTAACGAACTCTATACGAGCTAGTTTCAACCCCGTTCAAGCAGCGTCAATGCCGAAATTTCGCCCCATACGCATTGGGAACCACAAAAGTTTTGCCAATGAACTGAACGCTGGGAGGAAGACCATAGAAGATCTAGCACAAAATTGGAAACTATTAAATGCAGAGCGTAAAGCGGCGGACCAAGACTGGGAATTGTCATTCCATCGCTATTCGATAATGTCCTTGTCGATTTTCGGAGCAGTTGTATTGTTTGTTGTGTTTTCAATCCGATGCCTCCGGTCCAAAGCAAGAAACATTCTACCCATTCGAAACCAACCACCAACCATTCTAACCACTCATGAGCTGACAAATCGTCAAATACCAAGAAGACGTGCGCCCACTACAGTCCCCAAAGCAGACACAGCGAGTTTCAGCATCACCTCTGCCCGGGTGTAGACTAATTTATTCTTAATAAAAATTGAAATTAATTTCCTATTAAAAAAAAAAAAAATATTGAATTTTTAGAATTAAAATAAATTTATTTTAATATAATTATATCGTTTAAGTTATGATAGAATATTATATATAAAACAAAAAAAAACAAAAAAAAATATCAATTAAATTTAAAATCAAATCAAATATTATGTACCTATATGTAAAATTTAGTATTAACATCTAATTTTTATGTTTAAATAAAGAAAGACGAATCTATTTCTGGAGACCTGGCTTGAACTTCCTAAGGGGGGAGGGATGTTGTGCCCCAAATGACATGCCACCCTACAAAGGCATGACCCACTGAGTCACAACTGTTGTCGAAATACCTCAACTTATGAAATTGGTATTCATCATCGACAGCAGTTTTCACGTTACACTTAATGTGACGCAATGATTCAGTGGGACACAGTAAGAAAGCCCTACTTCCAGAATGCTGAATAATGCATTTTGGAAGTAATTGCAGGAAGGTTCCAGGTAGGTCTTTGGGAACGCGGTGAGTCTAATTGTAACCGTGATCGTGGTTGTTCACCATTTTACAATAAACGGAGGATAAAACCTCTTTTTTGAACACTATAACTACATTGACTAACGTAACCTTTTAAAATTTCAATAAAAATATCATAGGCTTTCGAGATATTATCCTCTAAGTAAACTAAGTGCCAATATTCATGAGAAAGTTTAGTTTTTAATAAGGAAAAGTCAATTTCAGTTATTTCAACTCTTGTAACATGACTTGAGGGTTCAAGTTTACTTGGGCAATTCACAAAAATACCTGTCATGGCGTGGTCAGTGATACCTAGATCAAAAACACATTTTTCAACTGTGCTTAGTGAGCAATTGGAAAAACGACCATAAATATGATCTAAACATTTCCCAGATGCAGGTCTAGTTACTTCATTGATAATTGAATCCAAGCCATGAGATGCAAGAACCGACAAATATGTAGAAACGGTTTCTGAATCTTCTAAAATGTCGATGTTTATATCTCCTAAAATAATTAAGTTCTTTGAATTTTCGCTATCCAAAAGACTAAAAAATTCTTCCATAAACACTGACGCACTAAACTTATGTAATCTATAAAAGCAAAGGATAACAATGTCCTCTCGATCTGTTTTAAAAGATAGCTTTAAAACATCGGCGCTCAAAAAATTTATCTCCGTTGCAACACATTCATATCCATCCCCAACAAAACATCCCACACCGCCAGCACAGTAATCATCATTAGTTTTAGCAAAAAATTTGAACCCAGGCAAAACATAATCACTTATCTCAAACTTATAAATCCATATCTCAGAAACAAATATAAAGTCAGGGACACACGTAAAGGAATCCAAATGGGAAACAAGGCAAGCAAAATTCTCTCTTAAGCTTCTGATATTCTGGTGAATCAAAGAAAGTCTTTTAGAACAGTAGTTTTTAGAAATAAAAATTTGTTCACAATTATTATATGTGTTTAAAAGATTGAAGGTAGGAACATCATCATTGATAAATTCAAAATTCAAATTCATAACAAATATAAAAGAGAGAGAAAAGTAGAAAAAATATTTATAAAATTTTATTCAGGTCTTCAAAAGACCTTATTTGGATGGGATCACTACCTTCAATCTTTCTCATTAGAATTCTATTGTTTTTAAACCATACGTATTTATATAATTTGTCCTTCTTAATTGACTTCGCCTGCATCAACAATGCATGAGTATATTTGGTTAATGCATCATTAATGTAGATAGACCGCCTCTGTCCACTGCCGCTGCTGCTGTCTGAAGACCAAGCATTAATTTTTTGTTGTGTTTTAGATTTCCTTATCATAATGCGTTGTTTAAGAGATTTATCAGCTAGCTCTAAGAAGATAACAGGTTTGCTCTCTTGATTTTTACCGCTCAACCCTCTACCTTTCCTTTCTTTAACATAACATTTGCTTATATCGCAATCATTCACCTCAATATCCATAGCTTCTCGGAAGATCTTTTGTGCGATGGTCTTTGAGTTGTTGTCATTGACATCGCATAAGCCCGTGATTTCAATGCAGTTAGCCAATTGACTTTGTTGTTGCCAATGTAACCTGTTTTCTAGAAGATGAACTCTAGATTTAAGCAATTCATTCTCTTTAGTTAGAGCTGATAGAGAAACTAGAAATTCTTTATTAACCGCTTCCAAGTTTGTAATTTTTTTATAGATCATTTGTAGTGTGATTTCACCTACATTTTCCACACCTGTTACATATATTTTATCGGAGAAAGTCTTCTCATGAACTGGCACCAAATCATTGTTTAGATCCAGAATATCGTCACTCGAAGAGCCTTGGATCACATTGACATTTGACACCATAGCACTGCCTGGCACATGATCGGGCTGATGAATAGGAGTGCGTTTTTTTGCAGAGCACTTTTTACATCGAAATGATTTACTTGTGGTTTTCATAAGGTCAAAATCATTTTTTAAAAGACCGACACATGCACCATGAAATGACCAATTACAATCACTACACGAAATTCGCAGTGCATCGTTCTTTAATATTTTTTTTGAACACTCTGTGCAATTCATATTAGAAAATTATACTCTACTTAATGAGATGCGCACCCCTCGACACTCAGAAGAGAACTGACATATTAATATTTTATTTTCTTAATTTTTTACGAAGCCAAGATTTGTCAACCCGTGCGAAGCCGGGGCGGGTCAGCTATCTATTATAAATAAATGGCATTACTTTAAATCATACATAAAATATTGTTTTCTTTCAAAACTCAAGCTCAGCTAAGAACTATGTCAGTTTCATTGATATCGCGCAAGAAACAACGAGGTTGACATTTTTATGAACCACTCTAATTTGAAAATATGTTTTCTTTCATAACTTTATCTTACCTATTAGTAGAGTCAATTTCATTAAAATCATTCAAGGAATAACGAAGTTGACATTTTTTGTGAACCACCCTGTTGGAAATATTTTTTTCATTCATAACTTTATCTCTCCTCTTAACATTGTCAATTTCAGCAAAATTACCCAAGGAACTACGAAGTTAGCATTTTTTGCCATATTTATGAACCACCCTGTTTTTTAAATATTTTTTTCTTTTATAACTTTATCTTACCTGTTAGTAGATAGTGTCAATTTCATTGAAATCACTCAAGAAACAACGAAGTTGACATTTTTATGAACCACCCGTTTATGAACAGCGACATAACCTGATTGACAACTTTCTCATCAATGATCTTCAGCTATCCTCTCAACGCTATGTTTCTGGTGTGTCTTATAGCCACCCCGGTACAACGCTCCCGCCTTTCTATGTCACGGCCATCTGAGGCCAGAATCGTGGCTAACGCATAAACTTATTCTTTCTCCCACCTCCTCGCTATAGCCTAGTACGCTGCTGATGCGAAACGAAATTTTTCTGTGATCTCCAAACAGACAACGAAACGCTTGCGAAAACACAACGGAAAATATCCTTGGAAAGTTTCACTAATTCCAAAAATAAAATCAAACATAAACGCAAAAATCAGAGAAACCCATGATGTAAGAAAATGATAAACAAAAAAAAAACACAAATGTCATTTTTCCGCACACAATAAATAGTCTGTATAATTATTTCAGTGCGAAAAAGGAGCGGAGAGTTCTCCAAATAATCTGCTAAAATTATAAATTTCGCTCTTCGAACAGCGTACTGCAAAACGAAATTTTCCGTTTCTGATTTCGTTGTGTCATTTTTGTATGAGATTTTTCGTTTCGCATCAGCAGCGTACTAGGCTTATATCTTGACGGGCATGGTGGACCATCACTCTCTACTAATAAGTATGTCAGTTTCAATGTTTTTTGAGGCACCTCAAAGTTTCGAATGTAAACACGATGGCACTCACCAGTCCGGACTCAATCTTCACAATCTAAACAGGGTCTATCTAAACAGCGTCTATATCAACAACCTCGAAAATGTGTCTTTGCGATGATTTTGTTTTTCGGGGATGTGTCTTTGCGATGATTTTGTTTTTCGAGGATGTGTCGCAGCAGAGATGTGTCTTTGAGAAGATTTTGTTTGCGGTCATGTGTCTCTGCGGAGATTTGGTTTTGCGATGATTTTGTTTGCGAGGATGTGTCGTGCTTAGATTTTGTTTGCGAGGATTAGTCGGGTTCCCGAGAAGAGCATAATGATTGATGGAGAATGGAAATTAAAAGAAAAATTCGTGCGAAAGGGGACAAACAGTTTCAGGCCGCCAAATTTAGCCACTTTTAGTCCGAAGTAGTTCCACGAGTCAAAAGTTGTGGTAATTCTTGCAAAAGAGAACATGCACTGATAAAGGGGTCAATATGAAAAGTAAAGTGTTTTATTTGCAAATGCATGGTAAAGATAAAATAAAAGAAATAAGTTTTATTTACGAATCTTGAAAAATATTACAATGTAATACATACTTTATTATATCTGTGTTCAATTAAATGTACAAACATTAAATATTAAATAATATTTTTTATAAAATAACTTTTTAACTGTGAAAGAAGTGCATATCTGTCGGTGAGAAATGTAGTGATTTAAATATACTTTCAGCCAATGTGTTAAAAACTGGTGGTCCACACGCGCAAACGAATGTAGAATATATTTCTGACGAAGGAATTTGCATGTTTGTCAGAAGTTCTTTGGAAATATGCCCATCTTCACTATAACCCTTCTCAGTTTGTTGGGAAAATATGTGTTTGATTTGAAGTCTTTAAAACAATAATAACTAACGGTTTTATTTTGTTTATAAATAATGGTTTTAAAATAATGGTTACCTGGTATCGTTTTTCATTATTTCTTCAAGGGTTGTCTTGCACCAAATATCTTCTTCAGTTTTATTGAAAAACATTAGAATCAACTTTTCACTATGAGGGAACAAAAATTTGATGAAACAATACTATTTTTACAAAAGTTACATACATTCTTAGTTTATTTCTGGCTAGCAGATGATCGATTATACTCAACATGGGGGTGATTCCACTTCCAGCTGCAAAAAGAGCGATCCTAGTGTGACCTAGAAACTTATTAAGTACAAAATTGCCTTTCGGTTGCGATACTACTATGTTTGATTTGGGTTGCAAGTTTTTAATAAAATTCGCAAGCAAACCTTTTTCATAGGTTTTTAACAGGAAGTGCAAATCCAGGAAATTCTCATTATTTATGGGCGAATACTTATTCGGCACTGGAGTATAACTTCGAATCACTTCTTTTCCTATAAAATATACATATGGAATACTATGACTTGTAAAAATAATGCGTCTATTCTCACCTTCAATATTACAAGTAAAAGTAAGATGGTATCCAACTGGAGGCAATATAATTGTGTCATTTTTAACTCGCAAAAGCAACGCAAATGAATTAGGATTAAAATTTTGGCATCTTACTATTTCAGACTCATAACAACTGTCTTCTAATTGCTGATCAATTGATTCATTTAATGTTCCATAGCTTGGCCATATATTAGTTTTAGTCTTTGTTAAATTAATTTCAATCTTCCCTGATTCACTTGCGATTTTTATAATAGCTGGTGGCCAGTTTACTTCATCATGCAATTCAAAGCTATGTCGATACCAACAATTTGCAATGCAAGTTCTCACTTCGATAATTTTAGCATTGTATCTCTTTAGAACCATTCCAGGGTTACAATATTGTTTTGTATAAAAATACAAAGTCAGATCTGATAGTTTTTGAATCCAATCGAAACGAGGTATAACTTTGGTGGGTATTTTGTCAAGAGAAATAATGGGTTGCGGTGGTGCAAGATTCATTTTTAGAGGTTTGAAAACGTCGGTATTAATTTGAACCACATTTTGGAGGGGCCCAATCAGACATTTTTTTAAAAGTTGTTCATAGTTTACCCAAGCATGCACTTCGTCGAAGAGTTTTGTCGCATCTTTGCCAACTCCACGCATCAATTCTGCGGGACCTGTTCCAAATATATGACGTTTTATTTTAATTAAGTAAATTCAATCATATTCCTAATCTTCTATATGCATACAAATTTATTGATTTTTTTGTTAGTAGAAGTTTAACTCGGCGAACATAAACCGATTTGCATAGGGATTTGTAGGTTGGATTCGTATTGAAGAGAGACCACAACGGAGCCGAAAACTGCAATTGTAGACCTCTAAATTTTCAGTACAAGTCCTTACTTTTCTGGTCTAAATTTTCAGTTTTCGGCTCCGAAATTGCATACTTTTATGGAACAAAATAATAGATTTTTTGTAGCAGCCGATTATTTCTTAGAACAATTACTGTTGGCAATTGGAAATGGACGAATTCCGGTTGATTCTACAAATGACCTGATTTCATTCCCGTTGAATTTATGTGAATTTACATTATCGAAGTAGAACTAATCAGCAAAGTGTTCGGCCGTAATAATTAGATCGCGATATTAGCTTCGAAGCATAAGGACGTCGATAATTTGAATTTAATTATTCAAAATCAAATCGCAGCCAAAATATATTCGTTCAAATCGGTTGATCGTGTTACAAATGACGACGAAGCACCAAAATATCCAATTGAATATTTGAATTCGTTGGATGTACCTGATGTTCCACCGCACAATTTGCAACTCAAATTCGGCACTGTCATCATAATGCTGCGCAATCTGAACTCACCGAAACTTTGTAAAGGAACCAGGTTTACGGTAAAGAAACTGGTGAACAACGTCATTAAAGCCACCATAATCAAAGTCGAGGAAGTTCTCATTCCAAGAATTCCTATGATACAGCCAAGTACGCAGTTCGGGAAAAATTTTATATAAACATTTTTCCCAGAACAAATTTTGTCTGGGATTTTTCTTAAGCAGTACGCAGTTCAAACGCAAAACCCAAAATTTTTTTTCAAACTATACAACCAAAAATCTCCACATAATTTTTCCCAGACAAATAATGTTCGAAGCATTATTTTGCTAGACAAATGCTGACGTTTCATGAATATCACGCTTTTTATCAACCAAAAACATATTTTCGTTTTAACATTTCCAATTTTGAAAGGTATTATGACCAAAAAAACATAAAATAAATTATGAAAGAAAGTTATAAATAAATTATATAAAACAGCTGTTTTCACACAGCTAATAAGAAAGGGTTCAAGAGGGCCAAAAACTAGTGCAGCAACATTTTTTAAAGCATGAAAATATACTAAATTTTCATCGAAATGATTTTTGAATGACAGAATAAACTCGCTGTAACGGCTGCAAACCCCTCTTGTAAAGATTTTTTTGCTATTTTAATATTTCAGTGCAGATTTACAAAATCCAAAAAAATATTTTTAGCTACGTTACAGTTTTCATTTCAATTTTATTTTTATCTCTACACCATCAAAATTTGTCTTGAGAAAAAGAATGTAGAGATAAAATTTAGTTTGTCTCAATCTGCGTACTAAGTTTAAACGCAAAATTACGATTTGTTTTACAAACATTTACCACCATATTATTCACTCGATACATCCTGACTAAAACTTAAATCCGGATGTAAATGATACAAAATCAATGTAAATACATCCGGATTGAAGTTAATCTAGATGTATCGAGTGAATAATATGGTTTTTGAATTTCTGAACAAGAACAACAACTTAAAGGTGCTACCACCACTGGTATACGAATTAATTTATAATTCGTTTTAATTAATTATTTGGCTGGAGATATAGCTATTTCAATGCGTGCCAAGCCCTATCACCAGTCTCCTTATTAGTGGTGCTGAGCTTTAATCCAATTTTATTATGAAAAACTTTCTGCACACCATGAGATTCGAACCCACGCATATCAGATTTGCTCAGTCTTAGAAGTCGTATGCACTACGCATTCCACTACTTTAGACCACTGACGTCACAGGTCGAGATGTGTATCGTTTGTTTATCAAATGCATTTGGAGCATCAGCATTTTTCTAAGCGCCTTCAAGTATGCTGTCTTGTTCCGCTTCCATTTTTCTCCATACCTTATTTCAATAGACTACAAATTCGTAGTACGTATCAAAAGGGGAGAGGTTGGAAGATCGGTAACAGTAACAGACCAGACTATTAAGTTATTATTATTATTTATTGTATTATTCATACTTGAATGTCAGTTTATTTGACTTGACCATTCTTTATTCCGTCAATTTCATTGAGTTTCTGAACAACAGTCTCATTTATTAGATTTCGCTAAACAGATGAATAATTATGAACTGCATAAGGTTTTATGTAGGCTCTATGTAACGTTGAATACATTCCCAATTCAATTCTGTTGCGCCCCCGATTGGGTTCTTTTTAGTTTCTATTAATTTTATTCAGATTATTGTTATTTGTGTGGTTTTTGTGTTGTTTGCAGGATTGCAAAAGCTTAAGTCACTTCTTTGCTTAAGCTTGGCTTTTATTCACAAGGTAATGAGTGAGCTATAGAAATTATATAAAAATTTAATTCACAAGCTAATAAGTAACTTATGATTTAAAAAAATTTTTAATTAATAAGCTAGTAAATGACTTATGAATTAAGAACTATATAACTCCCAAGCTAGTTAGTGACTTATGAATTATAAAAATATAATTCATAAGCTTGTTGATGACTTATGAATTAAAAAAACAATTAATTCGCAAGTCACTTATTAGCTTGTGAATTAAGTTTTTTAAATTCACAAGTCACCAACTAGCTTGCGAATTAAATTATTTTAATTCTCAAGTCACTAACTAGCTTGGGAATTAATTAATTAATTAATTAATCACTCACTGGCTTATGAATTAATTAAATTTTGTTTAATTTATGTCGCAACTAGCTTATGATTTAATTTTCTTTAATTTAAGTCATTAACTAGCTTATGACTTAATGATTTTTTAATTAAAAAATTCGAAACTCTGGTTGTTTATTAAAGAATAGTACGCAGCTGAAGCGAAACTAAATTTTTCTGTGGTCTCCAAAGCGATAGCAAAAATGTAAACCAAACGACTACGTAAAAATGAACGTCACCGATTGCAAAAAAAAAACAAAAAAATCAGAGAAACCTATGCTGTAATATAAGAAACAACAAATAAAAATACTAATAAAATTCGAATGTCAATTTTCCTCACACAAATTAATGGTTCGTGCAAATAATTCAGTGCGAAAAAGAGTGGAGACTGCTTCAAATAATCTGTTACAATTATCAATTTCGCTCGTTGAACAGCGTACTTCAGAACAAAAATGAAAAGGTCACTCTACTCGGTGGTGTTTTTATTCATTATTAAAGCCTGGTACGCTGCTGAAGCGAAACGAAAATTTCCTGTGATCTCCAAACAGACAACGAAACGCTTGCGAAAACACAACGGAAAATATCCTTGGAGAGTTTCACTAATTTCAAAAACAAAATCAAACATAAACGCAAAAAATCAGAGAAACCCATGATGTAAAATGATAAACAAAAAAAACACAAAGTCATTTTTCCGCACACAATAAATAGTCTGTATAATTAATTCAGTGCGAAAAAGGAGCGGAGACTTCTCCAAATAATCTGCTACAATTATAAATTTCGTGAATATGGTTCACCGCTCGTGAACGCAAACTCTCCACTTTTTGTCATGGCTTCACGAGCACGCTCACGGGTGAACAAAAATGCAAATTTGTATGGATTCACGACATGATTCACAAGTATGTACTAGGCTTTAAGGCTTAACTGCATTCAAAACTTTTTGCAAAAAGTACATAAGTGAAAAATTACGCACATAGTCCCCTTTCATAAGAGGAAACAAGTTGCCGGAGATTTTTTTGACGTTGTCTTTTAATTTCGTCAAAAATCACACGAAGAAACAAAATCGAAGAAATTTTCTGTAGTTTCTTTTTAAAGTAACTTGGTTGAACATACACTACTGTGTGTTTGAAAAGGAATGTCAAAAAATCTCTTCAAATCGTGCGTCGACCGAGGAGATTAGAAGAACAAATAGAGGAACGGGCATATCGAGGAAAAAGTGAAGTATTTTTCAAAATAGTGTGAGATAAGAGTAGATTGTCTTAACCGTGAATATTGTGATATTTATTTTTATTAAATAAAGCATATTTCCGCCAATTTGAAAATAGTTAGACAGTGTCTAAGTAGACAAAAATCTTAAAAATACGACTGCATATGTTTTATATTTAAGAGTCCGTAATATTCATTATTAAGGGTCTACTTAAATATTTAAGTCATACCATGTTTTGTTTGTTATATAGAGTAAATACCATTACGGTCCATTTTACGTGGGGTGGAATCGGCTAACGCGATAGTTGATAATCAAAATCGACAATTTTGCTCTATGCAAGGTGATGATCAAATCGACAATCGTTTTTTTGTACTGATATTAAGTGACACCTTTTTAGGTGTCGTTTTCATACATTTATGTAATTTTAATAAAAAAGAAAACATTTTGAAACTACGAATCAGTTTATGGATATCCTTGAGAACAATTCTTAGCACCAAAAATGACGTTTAATTCTTAACAGAATTGTAAGTAATGTCAAAAAACAAACAATTTTTGGCGATCGATTTAAACAGAGCAACGAATAGTTGATAATCAAAAACGACAATCAAAAAAGCGGCAGTCAACTATCACCTTAGACGATTCCGCCGCTGAATATTTAAGTCGTCTCTAAATTTTGCTATTGGTAGGGCCCATGTTGTTATTATTGTTTTCGTCGCAACAGATTCGCGTTGGTTTGGAGGAACCTTAATTTAAAAAAATTATTATAATTTGAAAATACCTACATACTTAAAGGGAATTTTTCGCTACCCATAATATCACTACTTTCATCAAGGATAAAAGGCCAAATTTCACATGTCACAAAAAATCTATTCTATTTTCCTTTCCTTTGAACGAAAAATCCGCAATTCCGGATAAAAATCAAAAATGGTAAAAGGAAAACGACATTGTATATACAAATTGATTTACCGCACATTTATTTTCGATGAGTATAGCATTGGACTCATCCACATTCGCACTAGCCCAGGCGCTCATATGCAACTTTTTGTTTCGGAACAGTTTGGTTTCTATTTTGAGTACTATAGACCCTGTTTAGATTGTTAATATTCACTAATGTCGAATTCCTTTCAACAAAAGAATCGAATTTTTTTCTAAAAGAATCGATTTTTTTCTGAACAATTCGAATTTTTTCTGTCAAAATAAAATCTTGCTAATTTAGCAAGATTCAAGAAAGATTTTACACCGATTTGCACACACACTATAGCAAGATTTGAAGTTTCTAAAATGTCAAATTGATTGTCGCGGTGTTTTAAGAAAACAAATTGTGTTTTTGGTTGCAACGAATTTTCGGTGAATTTTATAGTGCGTTGCTTTTCAATTAACAATAATAATATTTTCCAAATTGAATATTTTCTGGATATTTTACTTCAAAATTGTTTCTGTCAAGTGCCACACAATCACAAAAAAAAATCGATTCTTTTCGTCTTTTCGTATTCCTTTCAACGACAGAAAAAATTCGATTCTTTTTAGAAGAAAATTCGATTCTTTTGTTGAAAGGAATTCGACATAAGCCATGACGATGATTTTGTGGATGAAAAACCGAAATTTTTAGACTAAATTTTTTGTTCCGGAAAAAGGCATTTTTAAAGCTTTTGGGTGACATTTAGATCGAAATATTCAATATACGAAAAAATATAGTTTGTTGCCCATCTTTCAAGCTATAAATTGTCCAATTCCATTCCAGGATGGCTACGATATCGATGGATTAAAAAATCTACAAAATCAGAAATTTTTGAAATTGAGATGAAAGTCTGGCTGCTTTTAAACGAAGCAATTACCTGGGGCCTAATTCTGTAAAACGAAAACGATCGGACGATATCGTTTGACAATACCCATAAGCCCATCAGTGGGGGACATATGTAGAGGCCGGGGTAAACAAAATTGCTGAGGCTATAAAAATTGCAGAGTTATCGTTCTTTCTTCTTTGTCTTTCTTCTTATTGTTCGAGACATAAATGAAGTAAAGAGTGTAGAGAGACGTCGCAGTGGAAAGTAAAAGAGAAACGAAGCTTAAAAATCGTTTTCGTCTAAAAGCAGTCAATTGACATATCGCGTAGGTGCCTCTCCATTGATTCACATGTGCGGCATTGTTATCGCGTTAACCACCACGTCAGTTTGGGCAATGGTTAATTTGTTTTGCGCGCCATGCAGGGGCCCAAGTTTTGTTCATGTTCATTGAATTGGCAATGGCTTCTGTGTCAAACTATTTTTCTTTGAACACACAGACAACGTAAATTGTTATGTCTTACAAAATTACAAAAAGTTGAACTCTTCTTACCTCCAGGATGAAAGTCCATGTATCGGGTTATATTGTATACATTTCCTCGTATTGCCAACCAGGCATCGTCCTTGGTACAGTGTTTAATTAATTCTTTACTACTTACTGGAATGATAGCTCCATTTGTTCCTGATAAATCACACCCTGATTTTCCTAATCGTATCCAATCCATAAGAGAATGACCAGGCTTTAGGGCGCATTTATTTCTTGAATTTCCTTTAAAATTGGTATTAACATTTTGCATCGTTAATAAACAATGTTATATTTACCAGTTGCAGATCCTATATTTTGTTTTTGAATTTGAGGTGATAAGTTCATAGAAGCTGACGAGGATTGTAAGCTAAGAGTGGTACTCTGTGGTACTGCCATTGTAGCGAGCTTAAAATAAATATTTATATTTATTATATTAAATTGTAATTTATGAAATTCAAAGATTTTTCGTTTTTACTTCTACAATAAACTTACAAAGATATTTAAAAACAACATAACTTTGATTAAAAAAACAATTATTGCATTTAAGAATTTTAAAGTAAACACCAAACTATCCAAAGGAATTCGGATAGGTTTGTGTTGTTTTAATCCCTTTTGTCTTTAAACAGCTCATGCAACAGCAAAACGTATCTGTGCCTACGTTCTGTATCTTTGGCATCGGTAAAATTGGTCGAGAAACGTTGAAAAATGGAACAAAACTGATATGATTTGTTTCAATTTTCATCGTTTCTCAACTGATTTTATAGATGCGAGAGTTACAGAACGTAGGCACAGACTCATGATTTTTATTTGTTGTTGTTTCAATAAGGGTATTCGGAAACTTTTAGATGTCTTTAAAGCATAGTACGCAGCTAAGCGAAACGAACATTTCCATACAAAAATTTAAGTAACGAAATCATAAACGAAAAATTTCGTTTTCATTTTTGTTCTGCAGTAGGCTGCACAACGAGCGAAATTGATAATTGTAGCAGATTATTTGGAGAGGTCTCCACTCTTTTTCGCACTGAATTATTTGCATTATTTGAAAAGTGACACTCGAGTTTTTATTTGTTGTTGCAAAGGTCTTCTGTGATTTGTTTGTTTTTTTTTATTATTTTTTTTACAATTGTTGACATTTATTTTTCCGTAGCCGTTTCACTTCAGCTTCTTACTAGGCTTAAAGGTTCCCAGACACCAACGCGAAACTGTCGTGTTGACGACGAAAACAATTATAACAACACGTGGTTGTCAATGAAAACATGTTGTTATTATTCTGTGGTCACAAGGAAAAACCGCTTAAGTTGATTTTTAACATTTTTCAGGAGGGACGTTTGAAGTTTTTATAAAAAGTTCAAAATTACAAATTGCTCTAGAATATTATTGAGAAATCTGCTCACGATTAATATAAAATAAAACGATTTACTAAACATTGGAATGAAAAGCGTGGGAAGAAAATTAAATACTTCAGTTGTTTTGGCTTGAGAGAATTGTTTTTACAAAAAATCTTTAATCGACTTTAGCTGTTTTTCCTGGAAGTGAATCCAAGTTTTTATTGAGCTAAGTTAAGTTTATCTGTTCATCCTTGTGATAATGGAGGATTTTGCTATGCCAATCTGGACTTTAGCTGTTATTCCAAAAACAATTTTTTGAATTTAAGTAAAATAATATTGACTTTAGATATTTTCACTGCACAAATAAATAAAAGACAAAAACTATAACCAGAAAGTATTAAAAACACTGATTTATTGAAAATTATGTTTCTTAATAACTAATTATTTATTTTATAATATATATTACAAGTACATGCATAAGTAAAAACATTTTAAAAACAAAAATTAACGAAACAAGAAACAACGAACATGTGTAACGAATGCATTCATTTATATCATGAAAAGTTAACTTCTATAGTCTTGTGATCACACCATTCAAGCAGCCAACTTCATAAGTATAGTTTAAAATGGTTTTTTAAATAAACCGTATTAATAATGGACAATAACACAAAAGATAGTGATGGTTTTGAAATATTGAATAATAATCAGAAACACTATAAAAATAGAACAGATTGCATTAATTTTCATCTTCTTCACTTTCTAATTCAGGATGTGTGTTTGGTTCGCTTGATTTGGTACAAAGGCTTCTATAAAATTCATGAAACTCGGGATTTATTAATTGCATCAAGTCCATGATATCCTTCTTTTTCTAAGAAGATATAATTGGTACATCTTCTACAATCTTAAGATCATCTAATGTAAAAGTCGAAGCTCCTCTTTTTGCCAATGCAAGTATTTTAAAAGGTTCCTCGGGATTTAATGACGTTTTATAAAATATTTTCTTGCTGTCATTGGTATAGCGAATTCACCTTAAGGTATTCCATATAAATCTTTCGCCTTCTAAATTTGAACGTTTCGAATTCAAATTTGTTTTTGACATTTCACAGAAATTGAAAAAATCAATTTCATTTCAAATACTTTTATTTTGGAATTAATACTATCTATGAACTGAAACCAATCTCTAGGCATACTTATTTCAACATTTGACTTACTCTTTTTCCTTTCAATAAGGGCAACTTGCTCCCTGTGCAAGAATTGTAGAAAGTGCCCCTTTTTTATATTTGCACATATCCAATATTCATTGGGATCTTTAATTTCACGATATTTTGAGTTAAATTCTCCTTGAATGCAACAATGAAAGTAATGTTAGTTAGTGTGCAAGAAATAATTCTTAGCACAGTTGTGACGGATATTATTTTGGGATTATTTGAACAAGTTTTGTGATTAAAGTTCAAATGACAGTACATATTTGTTTGCGCAAGATCGGATTACATTTTCTTGCTCCTATGGTTATGCGTCCCAGAATTTTGCGCCCTGTGCATTTGCACATCTTGCACATATGGTTGGTCCGGCCCTGATGATCAGTATCGCATTCCATGTGGTTATGTCCAGGCTCTAAAAACTTGTGATCAATGTATTCAATCGTTGAATTGTTTTTAAGAAAAAGAAGAAACATAGCAGCCACATACGAGTTTTTATTTTGGCCAGAGCATGAGTCACTGTAAAATGTTATTTTAGTATTACTTGATGGGAATGATTTAAGGTGCTTGAAAATGCAGGATGAAATTTCACTACCACCACGGCACGCAATACCTTCGTGCCACTAAATCGTGGATGGTAAGGTAAGATTGAAGGTCTACAGCTGCATTTTGTAAAAGCAATATATAATAAAACAAGAATTTGAATACTGCAAACACAATGGGTGCGTTTGCACACCAGGACTTTGAGAATTCGTTTCCATTCTGGAAATATCAAAGTAACATTTATGATTTCAATGAAAGAAAATTTAAAAATATATCGATTACATTATTTTTACATTAATATAAAGTTTTATTTTTATAAGAAACAAAAAATAAAATACATTATATAAGATATATTTTAGTGCATTTCATTTGGAAAATTTTCCATATATGTAAGAACTAAATTCAGGAATCAGGATTTATACGTACATTAACAGCCCTATTCTGGCAAACCTCGCTGATACCTCACAATTCACAACAACCTCACAAGGAAAGGTGAAATCGATTTTGTGAGGTTTTCGTACCCTCACAACTGTGAGCCTCACAAAAACTATCGAAATTGTGATCTCCTTTTGAGAACCTCACAACAACCTCACAAGAAATCAACCTCACAAAAGCTTGTGACTTGTGAGTTGTGAGCCCTCACAACGCCAGAATAGCCCTGTTAAAGTCTAAACAAAATTCAATTCAAAAAAATTCTTGCAAGTGTGTGTGCAAATCGGTGTTAAATCTTTCTTGAATCTTGCAAAATTCGAATTGTTCAAAAAAAAATCGATTCTTTTAAAGCTCATGTATTAACACATGCCAAATCGTGTAAACTGGAATACCAGGCTGTGTAAGATGGCCTCTCATATTTTGTTTCCGCACCATTATACATGAGCTGTGTTTGGTAACGTGAAATTTCTTGCGAAATTGCACAAATTTTCACAATTTTTCCAAAATTGCCACTAATTCCTGTTTGTTAACTCAAAAAAATTGCAACGAGAGAGCACAATGAGAGCGGAAATTATTTCCCTTCTATTGGATAACTTGCAATTTTCTGCTACACAATTTTCTGTGTGCAAGGAGTGTAAAAACAGCTATGTAAGTCTATCAAAACCGGTGTTACATTTCCGTTCGATATTTTTCAGTATACAAATTATTTTACAATTTAAAAATTACAGGGTTCAAAATGATTTGTCAACGTTTTACCTATTGTACACAAAAGTGACATTTTATACAAAAAGTGGTTCAGTGCTGGAAGAAAAGAAGAAAAAAGTGTTCGAATACTGGACCCAACGTTCCTTTTAATTTTTTTGACACAAAACCTTAAAAAAATTTAAATTTTCTATAATATTTATTGCTTGAACGAAAGAAAACCATTTTGACGAAGTTGCCTATATTCGAACACTAGTGTTCGAACAGGCAACTCTAACAAATTTGGTTTCGTATGTTCGAACAGTCAATTTATCAATAAATTATTAAGTTTTAAGTTAAAAATTAAAGTTATGTAAATAAAATAACTATTATCTAAACGAGAAAACGCGTTAAAACATGTATTAACTTTAATCTTCACCCCAAAAATCACAGTTTCCCAAAACACTTCCAACTGTTTTTTTTTTTACAAAAACATGAAATAACTGGATTTCCTAAAGCCTCTTTTTTAAGCTCTTTTTTAAAAACTTAAGGATGAAATTGGACTAGTTCATAGGACTTCAAGTTTTAAAGGAATAACACGTACATTTTTCTGCGTTTATAGAAGTTGAAAATCTGAGATATAACACAGATTATAAGCGTGTTCGACTATGATTTGTTTCCCACTTTTTTGGCATGTGTTAATACTCAGTGGGATAGTGTGGAAGGGCTTTTAGAAAAAAAATCGATTCTTTTGTAGATAGAAATTCGACATTAGATTTGTGTACTGTGACCTGAAGATTCCTAACCAAAATTTCTCGGCTTTGCTGTCAAAACTCTGAGGAAAAAAATCTTGGATTAGCTTGCTTACCGAATCCTTCTCGCATCGATAAAATTAGTAAAAAAACGATGAAAATTGAAACAAATCATGAGTTTTATTTATAAACGTTGTCTAACTTTGGACAGTTGTCCAAGTTATGGATAAATATTTTCATTTAACTTAGACAAAGGACTCTGTTGTCTAAACTTTGGTTAATATAACCTTTTATTTAATTAAACAAAGCATATTTTCAACAATTTCGTACTATTTTGAACTATCGAGACACATTTCTAACTAGTAAAACATATAATAAATACGCTATATATACGATATAGTTTCTGCATCCCAACAATCGGTGTTGACTGTTGGCATTGTTACTTTTAGGCCGTGTCCGAATTGCGTTAAAATTTTCTACCACTGGTTAAATTTTGACGTTTGGTTAAAATGGGATAATTTTTGTATTTTTGTTGTCCGAACTGGATTAAAATAGGATGGGTTAAATGGGATTTTCAGTTAAAATTCCCGCAAGATTAAAGAAATTTCCCTAACCACAAATGTGTTTTATTATTTCAGAAAATAAATATTTTATACAAAATCCAGCTTGACATGTATCAAAATAAAAATTCGACGCGAATAAAGTACAAATTTCTTAATTTGATTTACTTTTAAAGGTTTTGCATCGATTATATCCCCAAACATTACGGAAAAAATCCGTTGATTATGCAGTCTGCGAACACTAGTTCACAGCTGTCAACAAACTAAAAAAAAAAATAAAACAAAACTTGGCATTAATTTTGCAAGATGAATAACAATTTGAGGAAGTATTTTATATTAATTCTTTTATATTTTTTAAAATATCAGCGTATTATTACGAGGACTGCAATAACACAGAAACGACTACGCGAGGTATGAGTACATGCACATGAAAATTCAAAATTCATAACATTGATTGCAATTCGGACACGGCCCTAGTAATAATTTGTTTGTGCATTGTTTTCTATCCACTTAAAATTGTCAAATTAGAAAGAGAAAAGACATAGATAGTTTCTGGCATAGACCCATAGGCGTCTTTAGGCATGGGCCGAGTGGGCCAGGGCCCCACAATTTTGGGGGCCCCCAAAATTTTTTGACCTAACATACGATGAGCCATTTTGATAGCAATGAAATGCAATATTGCGATTGAATTCATTTCAAGTGCTTAAGATTGTGGTTACAAATTAAAGCAACATTTTGTATAAATACATGGCGCAAAATTTTAAACATTTTAAAGCGGCTCTAAATCTACTTTAAAAAGGGAGTCGGCTCTAAATAATAACTTTAGAATGAGAGTTGGCTCTTTGTAAATTTTAAACGACATAAAGTATACTTTAGCGTTAAAGAGGTCTTCTAACTTTAAAACCAGCAAAACGCTTTTCGTTAGAAAAGCGTGCAGTTAGACAGCTAAATGCTGGGGCACCCAAAGGAATTTTGATCTGTTTTATTTTAGGATTGTTTTGAAATTTTAAATCGTTAAAATAATAAAAAAAGCTTAGTAAATTAAAGAAACAAGTGATACAAAAGTAATTAAAGTGATTACATGCAATACAAAAATGCACAAAAATAGGAAACTACACGCGGTGCTGCGTTAAATGCTGTAAAAACACCTTAACAAGCAGTGTAATTTTTGTTCATTTCACAGGTAAGCTGTGTCTCATCTTCCACATAAAGTAAGTAAAATTACTCTGCACTACGGGCACTCAATGGATTTGAAACAACAAAACAAAAACTAACGCTACCCTGGATGAGAATTTCAATTTTCATAGATCGGGTTCAGCTAATTCCCGTGATTGAAGTGTATTTTTATTTTCAAACAATTTGCTTTTTTATAGCAAAATGCTACGAAATATCAATTGAAAAGTATTCTCAGATAAAGTATTAAACTAAAAAACATCAGTTCACATTACTTTATGTGGAATATGAGACACAATCAGCCCGTGAAAAAAAAATTGAAAACTCCATATTATAGGTGTTTTTACACGATTTAGTTTAGTTTAGGTTTATTTCATCAATTTGAGTTTATAATAGGCGTGTTTTTTTGCAAGCCCGGGGGTTATTGGACGAAAAAAACGACGACGGGGCTTAATGAAAAACTTGGCAGCACCGTGTAATGTGCAGTGACATTTCGAAATCAGCTGACAGATTGACAGTGACAGAAGAATTTGAATTTAAAAAAAAATAATTCCTTAAATAATTTTGACCAGAAAATTGGTTATTTTATTAAGAATAACTCGAAATTAATTTAATTATCTTTGCCGTGTATTCGAAAGTCTAAAAGTAGTACAAAAAAAATGTTGAGTAACAAAAATTTAGGCTTCTACAAGAAGGTGTTGTCCAAAGGACTTGGATAAAATGAGCAAAACTTTTGGATTCCCCGTAGGAGCTGCAACTTTAACTGAAGAAGTTAGTATTGATGTAGGATCCCATATCGCAGTAGATTTATAAAAGGTATACACTCTGACAACATAGAAATTATCCTACTTCATTTACTAAATTTCTTTTTGGTGAACGCTTCAGTGGAGGAGAGATCTTGTTAAAGCTGGATTAATGGGTCGTAAATCTGGAAAGGTATGATTTTTGTACGAATGAAAATCTAAGGACGGTCGAGAGGTCAATCAGGAAGCTCTCGAAATCATCAAACAATAGCAGTGTTGAAGATATAGAATTGCGTATGGTTTCTCGATTTATCTACGAAGCTGTTCTCTGTTTGGGAGAGGAAATTCTCGATAGCCCATTGGAAGGTGATATCGGTGCTGTATTTGGTTTGGGATTCCCACCATTCACCGGTGGTTCATTCCGTTAGGTTGATCAATATTCAGCATCAAAATTAGTCAACAAAATGCAATCATATTCTGATTTATATAATGCACCTTTCAAACCAGCTCAAACTTTATTAGATATGGCTAATGGTCCATCAAAGAAATTTCATATAGAAAAAAACAGCTTCGAAATTTTAAGGTATATTTAAAAAATCAATAATACCTACTGATGGTTCTGAATATAAAGGCAAACGAAAGAAGATATATCGAAATTAAGTGCACTTAAAAAGTTATAATTTATGTAAAAAAAAAAAATATAATACACAACCTTGCATTTAATGTATTTATTTCTAAAAACGAAATCATAAATATATGTCTTAACGTTATGTTTATAAGAAAATAAAATCATTTTTTATCTAAAAAAAATAACTGGTGGTCCTAAGAAGTTCAATGCGAAGCATGTAGATTCTTATTAGTTTTTTTTTTTCCTCGGTTTGCAAGAGCACAAAGAGTTTGAAATCTTCAGAAAACGCAAATGATTTGGGGTAGGTGCTTGCTTCATTGGGATGATTGAAACGGTTTAGAGTTCTTACTTAGGTCCTCTTACATTATTTAAAATTCATTTTCAATTCTATCAAAAATTAAAAAAAATTTCTATCTAAAAGTAATTCTGCTATGATTTTTGAAAATTGAACAACGGCGGAATTACTTTTAGATAGAAATTTTTTTAAATTTTTTATTGAATTGAAGATGAATTATGTATAACGTAAGAGGACCTAAATAAGAACTCAAAACCGTTTTAATCATTCCAATGAAGCAAATAGTTTTGAAATAACAGCATTTTTTATGTAGCTCTTACAAGAATTTCAATAGAAAATCATACGAAATTTGTTTGACGGTTACATACAAAATGCTGTAACTACAAAACTACTTGCTTCATTGGGATGATTGAAACGGTTTTGAGTTCTTACTTAGGTCCTCTTACGTTACACAAAATCCATTTTCAATTCTATCAAAAATTTAAAAAAATTTCTATCTAAAAGTAATTCCGCCGTTGTTCAATTTTCAAAAATCATGGCAGAATTACTTTTAGATAGAAATTTTTTTAAATTTTTTATTGAATTGAAGATGAATTATGTATAACGTAAGAGGACCTAAATAAGAACTCAAAACCGTTTTAATCATTCCAATGAAGCAAATAGTTTTGAAATAACAGTATTTTTTATGTAGCTCTTACAAGAATTTCAATAGAAAATCATACGAAATTTGTTTGACGGTTACATAAAAAATGCTGTAACTACAAAACTACTTGCTTCATTGGGATGATTGAAACGGTTTTGAGTTCTTACGTAGGTCCTCTTACGTTACACAAAATCCATTTTCAATTCTATCAAAAATTTAAAAAAATTTCTATCTAAAAGTAATTCCGCCGTTGTTCAATTTTCAAAAATCATGGCAGAATTACTTTTAGATAGAAATTTTTTTTAATTTTTGATAGAATTGAAAATGAATTTTAAATAATGTAAGAGGACCTAAGTAAGAACTCTAAACCGTTTCAATCATCCCAATGAAGCAAGCACCTACCCCAAATCCTACAGTGACATGCCTAAGCAGGTGGGTTGCTTGTACGCCGTAATGCTGGATGCTAGCACTGTATTTATGTAAGCAAGCAAAAAAAGCATAGAAGTGAGAAGCACTTAATTTCGCGTACGCTGTCGGGTCTTTAGACAGACTCTTCATCAAACTGCGTTAAATCGCATAAGGTGCGCAAGTCTTCAAGTGATAAATCACTTTTGTGTGCAATTGAATTCGATGATTGATTTTCACTTGTACTAGGACCTGGTGTTGTACCTGTTGATGGAGCTTCGCTTTGCTGTTTACGACTGCATCCCGATGCTCGAGAGCCATTTCGGCCATCCGTTTCAGACAAATCTCCATCGCCAGCACCTCCACTTCCCTGTGAGAAATCCGTATTTCCACAAACGTTGCGTTTTCATCATCTACCGTTTCATCGCCAGATTCATTATCGGTATAGTGCAGCGAATAGAAAATAAGAGAACCACTCTAGTGCATCCACATAGTCTGTCCAGTGTCTTACAATAAGCAGCCGAGACAAATTGCTCGTTAGGGACCTCAATGGTGGTGATGAGTTTAAAGTCCTGCAGAGATCGTAGTTGCATACTTCCATCAGCACACACTACACAAAGAGCACACAAATTTAGCTTATCAGCAAGAATATTTTTTATATTTTACAAATAAAAAGGTATAACTTACCTTTCGAATCGCCATCTTTGTGTTCAGACATTTTAATTTTTTATGTAAATTGTAAAACGAAAATTGATTAACGTCGGTTTTGACGTTTCTATACAATTTATCGATAACTTAACCAAAGTTGTATTTGGTAGCACAGTTCTTGTCCAAGAGTTTAGCACCGAGAATTCTGTACGCTTAAGCTAATCCCGCAGGAGGATTAGTTGTTGTTGTATTTAACATGGTGATTGTTAAGCCCCGCCGTCGTTTTTTTCGTCCAATAACCCCCGGGCTTGCAAAAAAACACGCCTAATATAGCTCTTATAGATTATCGAAATACACATAATATAATTACAGTTAGGAAATATTTTTTACTAGTTAATTTACTAAAAAGAATAAGTTTAACATTTTTTTGAAAGTAACTCTATTGAAATGAAAATCTAATTCAATTCTATTTGATATGAGATTAATTTCTCTGATACAGCGAGTAATGGGTTCGTTAAAAGCATAATTTACTCTGTGATTTATCTCATTGAATAAGTTTCGATTCCTAAGCACTAGAGTTGGCACATATAAATCGATTAAAGACAATAAAAACGGACTATCTATATGATAGGATAAAATATCTTTAATGAACATTATAGAAAACATTTTGCGGCGGTTTTCTAGAGACTGAATGCCAATGAGCAGTCGCCGTGTATTATATGGAGGCATTACTACGGTGTTCCATCTGAGTTTGTATGTGACTATCCTTGTAAATTTTTTTTGAATTTTTTCAATTCGAACAGAATGGGTTTTATAGAATGGATTCCTTACTACACAGCAGTACTCAAGAACTCATCTTACATAAGCAATGTATAGAGATTTCAAAGTATAAGGATCTTTTAACCCTTTGGAGTTGCGGATAATAAATCCAAGCATGGAGTTGGCTTTATTGACCATAAACTGTGTTTAACAAAGTTGAGTTTAGAGTCAAAAATTACCCCAAGATCCTTTTTGACCGAAACTCTTTCAAGAATTTTGTTCTGAATATGATAATCATATAATATAGTAAGCGAACGACGAGAAAACGAAAAACACTGAATGCCAATGGGAAACCCTCTTTCACCCACCATCGCTGACATCGTGCTGGACAATCTACTTGACCAAGCCTTAGACGATTTAAAGAAAGTAAACATACACATACGATTTATTGTAAAATACGTGCACGATATTTTCGCAATTATCAAAAAATCAGACACAGAACTTATATTAAAAAAACTTAATAACTACCACAAGAAACTACAATTCACAATCGAAACAGAATGCAACAAATCTCTACCATACTTAGACACAACACTTTATCGACAAAACAACAAAATAATTTTTGACTGGTACGCGAAAGGAACATCATCAGGCAGGATGATCAACTTTAATTCAACACAACCTATGAGTCAAAAAATAAATACGGCTACGAATTTTACGAACAAAGTACTTGACATTAGCGACAAACAATTTCACAAAGACAATATATTAAAAATCCAAAACATTCTTAAAAGGAATAATTATCCTAATTACATAATAAACGAACTAATAAATAACAAAATAAATCAGAATAATGTTAAAAACAAAAATAATAAAAAATCATCAGAAAATGAAGCTGGCAACACTAAAACATTCTTCAGCATTCCCTTCATACCTAAATTGACAAACTCCAAGACATTATTAAAAATGACAACAACATGACTTTTGCATATAAATCAAACTGCACTCTGAGAAAGCTTTTTTCTAATATAAGTAGGAAAGCAACAACAACACAAAGATTTCTACCATATCGGTTGCAAAGGCAATGAAAAAGAAAACTGTGGTCTGGTGTACATAGGGACAACGAAAAGGGCACTCGGAGTGATGATGGCTGAACATCAGGCGGACATAAGAAAGAAAAAAACAACAACAGGCTTAGCTCAGCACATAGACGAGGCCAACCACACAGCTGATTTTGATAATGTAGAAATATTGGACAAGGAAAAGAGGGGAAACACTAGATATACATTAGAAAGCTTGAGAATACAAGAAAGACTGACGAAATCAATGAACACGAAAGAAGACAAAGACAACATAAAATCCAACTACAGTGTAGTCATTAAAAAAGTTCTGTGATAATAGCATCTAAGTTCTTGTTGGTCAAGTTTTAGTGTTTAAAGTTGAGTTTTATTTATTTATTTATTATTCCTGTTATGTAAAAAGTAAGAAAAAAAATTGTTAAAAATGTTCAAAGTGATTTATATTAAAAAATTGATTTATAGATTAAAAAAACCAAGAACCCTTGAAAAAGTTGGAAAAAAGCCAACGAAACGTCGGGAAAGAATGGAATAGTTTTTTTATTTGCATTCGGAAACCATAGATCTGTAAGCCTGTCAGTTAACTTTATTATTTGAAAAACACTGACATTTAGAAATATTTAGATGTAATTGGTTATTTTTACACCACATAGACAGCTTTTCTAGGTCTTCTTGCAGAAGCGCACAATCCATCACATCTTTAATACATCTCAAAAATTTCAGATCATCAGCATCAGTATCATGGAGTTCAAAAGAACATCAGGTAAGTCATTTATAAATATATGAAATAAAAGTGGTACAAGATGGCTACCTGGGGAACTCCAGATGAAACCACAATCGGATTTGAAATAGCCGAATCAATACGAACATATTGAATACGACCTGATAGATAAGAACGCAACCAATTCAGCATATTTGAATGAATTCCTAGTTTTTGAAGTTTTTGAATTAATATATCATGGTGAACTCTGTCAAATGCCTTGGCGAAGTCTGTATATATAACATCCACTTGATATCCCTTTTCAAGTTTGTTAAGAACAAAGTTAGAAAATATTGTAAGGTTTGTAGTAGTTGATTTACCAGAGACAAAGCCATGTTGAAATGAAGATATTGTTTCTTTTAATAGAAACGAAAGTTTATCATAAACAATTTTTTCAAACAGTTTGGGGATCGCAGATAACTTGCAAATTGGGCGATAGTTCGATATGTTTTGTTTTGAACCGCACTTATGGATGGGTGTAATAAAAGAAGTTTTTCATTCGGAAAGAAATTCACCTTTTTCGAGTGATCTGTTAAAAATAAAACATAATATTCTGGAGAGCGATGACGCACACTTTCTTAAAACAAGAGGAGGAATTTCATCTGGTCCAGCATTCTTATCATCACTGAGCCCCGATAAAGCTTTCTCAACTTCAGTTGTACAAAAATCTAACTGATCAATGTAAATTATATTATCAGATTGATCAGAGGAAAGGTCATTTATGTTTGATGAAACTAAGTAGTTTGACTTGAAAAATTTAGCAAACCCATTGCAAATTTCAGGTAGACTTGTGTAGGAGGAACCCAAATATTCCATACATTTTGGAATTCCATTATTATTTTTTTTGGTTTTTATGAAAGTCCAAAAGTATTTACTATTAGTTTTCAGTTTAGATTCCATTGAATAAATAAAATTTTTGTAGAGAAATTTATTTAAGACATTGAAATTTTTTTCAAGGGTGATATATTTAACTCGCAAATTGGCATCAGATGAAGAAACCCGCAGCAATTTAAAAGCTTTGTTCTTTTTGTTTTTCAAATTAATGAGTCTTTTGTTATACCAAGGTGGCTTTGAGTTGTTCTTCACTAGAGTTTTCGGAACATAAATGTCAATTGCTTCCTTTAAAGTGCTTAGAAAAACGCTGTAAAGGTAGGATAAATCGTAATCATAATTAAAATAAGTGGACAGTATTAACTCATCCATATAGCTCGCTATACCAACAAAATTAGCTTTTTCAAAGTTATATTTAAATGAGTGTTGAGTTTTTGGTTTAAAAAAATTAGGTATTTTTAATTCAAAATTTAAAGTAGTATGATGAATGGAGTTGGAAAAAATTGGAAAAGGAGATTCAGTAACTGACATCCCCAATTCTTTATCAACAAATACTAAATCAAGTAATCTATCTAATTTATTTTTACAATTATTTATCTGCACTAAATCATACGCTGCAAAAGAATCTAAAACTTCTGATTCATATTCATTGTTTACATTAAATGAAATAAGTTGCATTTCATCTGAGTCAAAGACCCAATTTAAATTTGGTAGATTAAAGCCACCTACGATAATAACATTTTGGCTATCTTTAAGGTTTGATAAATAAAAGTTACAATTATTGATGTGTTCTTTATAAATATCTAGTGAACTTCTTCTTAGACTATAATATAAATGTCTTTATTACTTTTTAATGAAAGTTTAATAATAATCTGATCTATGTCATATGAAGAATAGGATGATGAAGGAAGAGGCAATTGAATTGATGCGTAAATAGAGCGAACTGCAATTAGTACACCTCCGCCTCTGTCTAAACCAGTTGTAAGAGAGCATCTGTCTTTACGATATACAGAGTAATGTCGATCGTCAAACATTTCGCCATTGTAGTGCTTTGCAGATAACCAGGTTTCAGAGAGTATAATGAAATCAAATAGTTGGGAAGTAGATGATAAGAGCAGTTGTTGCATTTTTGTACGCATACCTCCCGCATTTTGATAATAACCATGCAAATTGTATCTGTTAAGGGAGCAAGGTGAGAATTTTCGATAAAAAGCGATGAATGTGAGACGAAGGGCGATGGTGATGGGAAGGTGAGATGGCTAGACGATGTAGATGCAGTAAGATGATAGTTGTTGGCGACGGGGAGTGATGATGTAGAAGGAGCAAGTTGAGATGTACTGACGAAAAGCGATGGTGATGAAGGAAATGACATTATGTTTGGAGCTGCACAAGTGGAGGCGGGGGAGTTATTATCGGTGTTTTCTCTGTTTTGTTCAATGAAAAAAAATATTTAACACGAACATGCTGCGGCCAAACTGATGAATCCAAGATAGCTGATAAGTGGTCTATTGGAACACTCAATTTAAATGTAACGAATTTCAATTCGGATAAGTCTGCATCAGAGATGGCAGAGTAGTTTACGTCAGGTAATCTACTCGGTTAACTACGCGTAGTTAATCGGGTAAACTACACGCCTGATTTGTTTCATTAACTACCTACATTTTTTGCGTATGCTACCTACACACAAAACGTTACAAAAAAAGAATTTAATAAAATTATGTATTTTATAATTTCCTATTAATAAAGATTTATGAACAACGAGACATACCTAATTAGTAATTAATCGACGAAACACGAAATACAAAGCAAGCAACTCACAAAAAATAAGTAGCGACCGGCGACGAGCAACGACAGTTTCTTTTTCTTTTAATTTACAGTTTTTAACATTTGAATTGATATTTCAAACTACATTTTGACGTCTAGCGCTACGTCTGCTACATTTAACTACGTTAACTACATTAACTACCTCATTTATGTAGCACACGTAACAAATGTAGTAAATCAAAAAAAATCGCATTTCTGCCATCTCTGGTTTGCATCTTTCTTAATGAGCATGTAATATTTAAATAACTCAGTAGAAATATTAGTTTTATCAGATATGTATTTGACAATATCATCAGATGTGGTTTTATTAGAGAATCGTGAAATATGAAGCCATGTATTTGTTGGTATAGAACTAAGAGAGGAAGACGTATCAGTACCGATTATCTTCATTTCTCTTTTAGAATTTGCTTTTCTTTTATTTTTATTATTTAGCACTACATCACAGTCCATGTGAACTATTTTTTCGATGTCTTCATTGTTAAATAATGTTATTGATGGAAAATCATTATTCACGGATTGTTCATTATTATTAATTGGTGATTGTATTATGTGTGGTAATGGAAAGGTGTTATTATCAGAATTTATGTCATTTCCAAGATCTTCTTTATTGTTATTGGGAGGGGTATTATTATTGATAATGGGATCTCTTAGAGAGATTGACACGTTATTTTTGGCAGTTTTTCGTGGTGGTGAGTTATATTGATGAGTAGAGATGAAAGAAGAGATTTCTTTTTTCAGGTCACTTACACTTGAAACAAGATCATTGAAACTTTTAAAGAAATTAGAGAAATTTAGATTAGTACAAGAACTACATTTCCAGTACAATCTTTTTTCTGAGATTATATTAAAATCGTAGTCACTAATTTCGATACAGTTTTTGTGAAAAAAAACGACCACAAAAATAATCGCACTTTATGTACTTTACATCTTTGGATCGTTTAATGACTTCGTCACAAATAGAGCAAACTTTAGACATTTTGAAGGAAAATCAATAGCGAGGTGTAACACGTACTAACGATTCAAGATTAGTTTGACAACTGATTTAACGCAGCACCTTATGTTGTTTTATGTTTTTTTTATAAAATATTGCAAGTATTCACTATTTTAACTTTTATTTCACTTTTTTAATTGGTATTTTCACTATTTTAACGTTTTAAAATCTCGAAACACTTTCCTATAGCTCGGCAAAATTACAGATTGAGTTATTTTTGTTTTTTTATTTAATTTTTCGTTCTGTTTGATTTATTCAGCTGTCAAAAAGGCGTGTTTCACAAAAGTTTTGTTAAACAGGTTCATTAGTTAGAAGAGTTGTTTAAAAAAAAATTGCCTTCAGGGAGACAAGAGAAGCCAGAACAACGAATAAGGCTCAAAATACCCATCAATTATTACCATCTAAGCCACTAACGCCCAAAACTTCCTTTGCCAGCCTCTTTAGAGACTCTGAAAATTTAACGCAACACGCTCCGGTAGCAACTCCCTGGGCTTCCAACCCCAACCTTCATCCCACTTTCTCCCAGGTGCCTTCACAGGCACACACACCCGGTAAAAATAACTTTCTCAGTCAATTTCTTAGCCTTTCCAACGACCTGTTCTAACACACAACATTATGTCCCTTATTGACCACGGCAGAAGAATCGACCTCCTCCGGTCCCTTCTCGCCACAGAAACCCTAATTGCATGCATTCAGGAAACGCGGCTGAAATCAAGCCACTTCCCACTCTTTCATCCTTTAGAATCCCTAAGAGATGACAATGGTCCTGGCGTAGCTCTCTTCATTAAATACTTCATCAAATTTGCTCCCGTAGCCTCTACTTGCAGCACCTTTCCTTCTGTTTTCGCAGAAATTACACTAAAATTTTCTGGATCCCATAAAAGAATCTTGTTTGGCTTTATTTACATCCCAGGCAGTTGCCCCCCCTCTCTTTTCACCGAAGACATGAACAAAATAAAATCTCTGGCTAACAGGTTCGATGGCAGTATCATCGGTGGCGATCTTAACGCCAAACACCTTAACTGGGGAGACTCCTCAATTAACCAAAACGGCAGATCCCTGTCCAAATGGTTAGCCTCAGTGGCCCCTTCACTCATCAACCTAAACGCAACCACCCCCACCTACCCTATCCATCCATCCTCGACCATTTCATCATCTATTCCGAATTAATTAACTTAGCCATCCCAAATTTTACAATTGCAACCCTACTCTCATTCTCTGACCACTTCCCTTTAGCCCTAAAAATGTATCTTTCGGACCTAGAGATCATCCCACAGGCACCGACGACCACAAAATCTTTCAAAAACACTAATTGGACGAGTTTCCAAAAAAAGATAGAGGAAAATATTATTTTAGGCCCCCCTCCTTCGGATATTTGCCTTGATAACAACAATATAGACAGCTATATCGATGATTTCAACAAAATCATAAGTGACGCAGTCAACTTATTTTCATCCCAACGCCCTAGAGTGTTAAAAAAATACAACTCTCTCCCAGCTAACGTCAAATCCCTCTACGTAACTAAATCGAAATGGCAAAAAAAAACTAAAATCGATTTTCCATAGTTCTTTTAACCGCCTTTCACCAGAATACAAATCCTTAGAAACGAAAATCTCCTTATTAAAAAAATTCATCCAAGACAAAGTCAAAATCTGGCTGAGTAAACAATTTGAAAACAGACTTTCCCAAATTAATCCTGGCCCTCAAAGAGGCCCATAGATTCCTAGGGAAAAATCAGAAATATTCGTGTAACAAATTATCTGTTGGAGATCTGCAGTTTAACGACGAAGTGGTAATAGCGGACCAATTCAGAAATATTTCACCGAGGTTTACAAAGAGAAAACCCCCCTTCAGACATATCCTTCGCAAACAATGTCCGACTAACAACGCAACTAGCCAAAACCCAGTGCCCCCCCACATCTTCATTTTCAGCCCCTGGGACACCGCTTTCAACCCTTCCGCTAGTGAGTTCTTTACTTCTCTCACGGAAGTACAAAACCTCATCCACCAATCTAACGGAAAGAAATCGTCAGGCCCTGACGAAATTTCTAACTTCATAATCAAAAAATTTCCCATCGCAGCCTTAAAGTACTTAGTTATTATTTTTAATAACTGCCTCAACAACGGGTACTTCCCTAAACCCTGGAAACAAGCTAAACTGATTCCATTACAAAAAAAAAGTAATTGTTACGACATACAAAATTTCAGACCCATCTCGATGCTTTCAAACATCGGCAAAATCTTAGAAAAAATCATCCTCCAGAAGATTGATTGCTTCGTCGAAGAAAACATTGAATTCCTTCCGGATCTTCAATTCGGATTCCGTAAAGGGCATTCCACAGTCCATGCCCTCCTCAAAGTACATAAAGACGTTACGGACAATCTCAAAGAAAAAAAATGCACCACAGTTTGCTCCCTTGATGTGGAAAAGACATTCGATGGCGTCTGGAGGGATGGCCTGATATACAAAATTCTCCAATTGAACTACCCTAGACACATTGTCAATATGATCATCAGCTTCCTTAGCGAAAGACAGTTTTACATTCAAATAAAAAACGCTATTTCCTCCCCTGCAAGTTCCTATAGTGGTTTCCTCCAGGGATCTATTCTGGGCCCAAGGCTGTACAACCTCTTCATGCACGATTTCCCCCATACTTATTTCACCATTAACACGATTGTATCCCAGGCCATTTTATACGCCAACGAACCTTCCTATACGCTAGCGCCGATTACCCCTTAGACGCGCTAAGAAATCTCAAAAGTCACCTGCGAATTATATCAGAGTTTTACGAAAAATGGGGCATTAAAATTAACGAAGCAAAATCAAAATGCATTTGCATCCGAAACGCAAGCGGAAAAGGCCTAGAAGGGGTTGTTCGCGAAAGCAAAAACCTAACTTTACAGTCAACCAACAATCAAATTAAATTTGGATCCTCCCTAAAATATCTGGGGATTACATTTAATAATCTTTTTAAATTTAACGCTCACGCTAGAATCACTAAAGCTAAAGCCAGGAACGCCACGTTTAAACTTATGCCTTTACTTAAAAGCAATATGCTTAACAAAAGGGTCAAGATTCTCTTCTTCAAAATCATGATCAGGGCAATACTTTGTTATGGTTTTCCTGCATGGTTTTCTATCTCCCCCACCGTAATGGGTGAGCTAGAGGCCCTTGAAAGAAGAATACTTAGAAATTGTGTAAATAAACATTTTGTTTCTTTAAATAAGAGATTTTCTAATGCTCATATTTACAGCGAGGCCAAAATCATTCCGCTTTCTAAATATGTAACGTCTCTCTTACTTAAATCGTGCGATAAAATGAAATTCAATGAAAATGACATAATCAAGCAAACATACACCTCCCAAAGAAGGATGAGGCTGGACGATTCACCCTACTTAACTCCCTTCAGTCTCTTCAATGAGGAGATTGATCTCTCCGCCGATGGGCCTCCGATAGCATTCTATCAAAAAGCCATAATCGGACAAAACCGAGGCCACTCATCTTTGAATTCCGCAACGCTATCAATATAATAAACATTGACAAATAATAAAAAATAAAATAAAAGAAAATTTACTAAGTCAAATGATCTCTAATCTTAGAAATTAACAAATTGGTTGGCAAAACTTATCTCACTTACCTAATTTTAAGTATATTATCTTTATTATATTTTATTCATAATGACCTGAAATCTTTACATAGCTCAAATTCAAATTTCAAAACATTTTATAAATCATTTACATTCCATAAGCTACTAAAACCATCAAAATGGTGGAGTAAGTACTCTTACTCTTTGTATTAATTTCATTAATTGTATATTTTTTACTTTCTCATCCTATCTTCTTTTTCTTTTTTATTGTATAAAACTTCGTATATACCGATTACCGACCTTGCGCGTCGTAAAGAAACCATATAACAGCTCCCCGAGCAAGAGCTTTCTAAGTAATAATTTTGTTATTTAAAATTAAAGCCATGTTGGCAATTCCATTCATTTTCTTAAGCGAGAGCCATACATTATAGCCTCCTAAATAAAATGTCAAATTTTCATTAACCTAGCTAAAAAAAAAAGATACTTTCGTATTTTCATTAGTTGTCATATGTAACTAGTTATTTTAAGTCTCAATAAATGAATCTGAATCTGGTCTGTTTGGTAAAGCTAAGTACAGACGATTGTCAGATCTTACAATATTGTCAGAACTGTCAATGGTCTGACAATAGCTAACAATAAGCTGACAATTGACATATTTCTTACAATGAAAAATTGTACGTTGACACGGTTGATAGATTTCTTCCCAATTTGATTGTCAGCTATTTTTTTTTATCTCTCTTTAACCAACTCATTGACATTTCGAACAATGAAGAAATTGTCAGCAATTGTAAGATGTTTTCAATTAAAAAATCTGACAATGACCAATGATTCGAAAAATAAAGAAATTGTCAGCAATTGTAAGATGTTTTCAATTAAAACATCTGACAATTACCAATGAGTCTGACAATGTCCTAATTGACTGACAATGATAAAAATTGTGTGTTCAGACGATTGTAAGATACCTGACAATTTTTTGTCAGATTGTCGTCTGACATTGACGTGTCTGACAATATTGTCCGACAAAATTGTGTATTCAGACGATTGTAAGATATTTGGAACAGTTTTTTCACTGACAGATCTTTTATTCATAACATTTTGCCCTTAGTCCACGGAATAAGACCTAACCCTTCGCTTTTCCACGTTTATTAATTTCGCTGTAGACGTGTTTTTTTGCAAGGTTGCGGGGGTTATTGGACGAAAAAAAACGACGGCGGGGCTTAACAATCACCATGTTAAATACAACAACAACTAATCCCTCTGCGGGATAAGCTTAAGCGTACAGAATTCTCGATGCTTAACTCTTGGACAAGCTAAAAACTGTGCTACCAAATTCAACTTTGGTTAAGTTATCGATTATATAAACAAAGTGTTAGGAAAGTGTATTAAGAGTTGGTAGTGCGAGTTAGAGGCAATTTTTTTGGCATTAAAAGTTATAATAAATATCAGAGGAGTTGCCCAAAATACAGAAGTAAGGTTAGATAAGGTAAATCACCGGAAACTATAGCAAAAAACAAGGTATTTTGTCGATTTTTCGTGAAATCAAATAATTATTTTTTGAGAAACACTTTTTAAAGTAAATAAGAAAACGTTACTTGAAAACCACTCAAGAGAGGAAATCAAATCCTCCACGAAGAAATGTCAATTTGGGACATCTGTCAAATTGGATACCAAACCTTTTTGTTTTTGAAAGTGACACCTTTTGACGATCCCAGGAATCTAAAAATTACCAGTGCCTTCAACGAAACCTGTAAAAGTACTTTTGTTTTGTTTGAATAAGTATCTAGTGAAATGGCTCTTACAATTGATGTTTAAAGAAACCTTCTTAAAGAACAAAAAGAAGAGATTGCTAAAGATATATCAGAGGAGTGATAAAAAATACAGACGAAAAGGTAAGAATTCTCGCTGAAAGGGTGGATAGACTTGAAATAGTAGTAGAAACTCAAAGTATTTTAATAGAAAAACAAGGAGCTCTATTTGCTGATCAAGAGAAACGTATTGTTCAACTAGAAATAGAATAGAAGGAAGAAAAATATTATAATTTTCAAAGTCAATGAGAACGAAAACAGTCCAGATGATCTCAAAACAACAGTTGTTAATATTTTAAATAAAAGTAATCAAGAATTTAAACTATTAACCGAAGATTTTGAAAGTTGTTACCGGCTAGGAAAACAATCTGAGGGGGAAATAAGGCCAATAAGAGTCACCTTCACAAAATATGAGAAGAAACAAAAAGTACTATTGTCAAAAAAAGCACTAAACAACATCAGCATTTCCGAAGATCTCCCCAAAAACATAATTGAGGCCAGAAAGCCGCTCATACCGAAATTTTTGGAACTGAAAAAACAGGGAATAAAAACGTTTTTTAGACTTGATGAACTGATCGTTGAAGGAAAAGTTTGGCAAGAGCAACAGAGCAATAAACCCGAAAACCCACGAAAAAGAACACGATCAACAGAAAACCTGCAGCATACGCCAACACAGCAAGTCGATTATAGAAACAAAACAAAAACAATATTTTTTGGGACAACTACCAACATTATTCCAAGAACAAGCGGTTCTAACCCAATAAAAAGATTTTTAATGCAAAAAAATTCAAACACTGATTTATTAAATAAAACTATTCAAACTAACTCCCCAAACGCTACGGAAAAAGCACTTAAACAGTACTAAATAGCAAACAAATAACACTTTCTAAAAAAAAAAAACAAACTTCGAAAAAAGATATAAACAACAGAACTAAAAACACTAAAAAACAAAAAAAAAAAAAAAACAAAATACCTGAAACAGAATCCTCCTCACCCTGGTTGATCACCATGAGGAGTGTAGATCAAAACCCCCCAAACCCATCTACTAAAAATACTAGTTGTAATACTGAAACCGAAATAAAAAATCTTCACATATGCACATTAAATACTCGTACCCTAGGTGATGAAGAACGACAAAAGAACTACAAAATGCATTAGATAAAATCGAGTGGGATATTATAAACTTTCCATTTTCCAAATCTATTCTCATACAAATGCAGCATCGCTCGAAACTATTGAAAAATTTTATAAAGATTTAGATTAAGAACATCATGATTTTAAGTCAGAATTTATGATCGTAATAGGAAAAGTAGGTTTTAAAAAGGAAAATGAAGATATTATAATGGGAAACTACGGATATGGCGATAGAAATGAAAGAGGAGAACGACTTATATCATGGCTTTGGCAACATAGACTCTGTGTTGGAAACAGTATGTTTAAGAAACCCAAAAATCGTAAATGGACTTGGGGATCACCTAATGGGCTCATAAAAAATAAAATTGACTTCATACTTACGAATAAAAAATCGATTTTAAAGGATGCTTCAGTTTTAAATAAATTTGATTTTGATAGCGATCATAGATTGGTAAGAGGCACATTTAAAATAGATCAGAAGACCAAACAGTATCATACAAAACCAACAAAGAAGGAGATCCCAAAACTAATTGATGAAGAAAGCACGAGCAAATACAAGGAAAACCTGAAAGAGAGATGTAGCTGAGATATTCTCGACAAAACTTGCTTGCAACGGGCATATGATCAATTGGAAGAAGGAATATTAAAATCAGCCGAAAACAGTATATTGAAACCAGCAAAGCAAAAAATAAATAAACTTTCCCAAGAAACAAAAAAACCTCATAGCACAAAGAGAAGCCATAAGACATAAAAAGAATCAAACAGAAGCAGAAAAGAATGAACTTAAAGATCTTAAAAACAAATGTAAAAAAGCAATTAAAAAAGATGACTCGAATATAATAACAAACTAATAAAGCAAATAGTAGAAGGCAGTAACTCGATGAAAAGTGCAGAAAAGGAACTAGCTCTTGGAAAGGAATGGATACTGAAGTTTACAAAAAAAACAAAAAAAATATAACAAGAAGGTCTGATCTTAACAATATAGCAACGGAGTTCTACGAGGACCTGTATACTACTACACTCGCAGGGTCACATTCGGATAATGGGGTTGCTAATCTCCAAATTGAAAATGAAGATTTTCCCTCATTTCTCTCATCAGAAATTGAGGCCTCAATAAATGAACTTCCTAACGGAAAATGTTGTGGGCAAGATGGTATTAGAGGTAAAATGCTGAAATTTTCAACTGGAAAATTGAGGCAGAAGAAATACCAATCCAATGGAAAGAGTCAACAATATCTTTGTTACATAAGAAAGGCTACACCACAAATATAAACAACTATAGGCCTGTAAGCCTTATATCGGTTATGTACAAAGTTTTTGCAAAGTGCATATTTAGGAGAATCCGTGGAGATTTGGATGAACAGCAACCCAGAGAACAAGCTGGCTTTCGAATTTCGAAAAGGTTTTAGCACTACTGATCATCTACAAACAGTAAATCAAATAATAGAGAAATGTAACGAATACCAACTTGACTTACACATGGCGTTCATAGATTTCACTAAAGCCTTTGACACAGTAATTTGGGAGTCTTTAAACAAGGAAGGAAGTAACAACAAAATAATAAGAATAATTAAGAATATATACACAAATGCGAAAGCTAGAATATCCTTAGAGAGCAAAGGTAGACTATTCAATCTTAGTAGAGGTGTCAGGCAAGGAGACCCGCTTTCTCCAGCTTTCTTTTCTGCAGTATTGGAAGATATTTTTCGTTCAATGTCTTAGGAGTCTATAGGATTAAAAATCGACGGAGAATATCTCAACAACCTGCGATTTGCAGATGATATAATCTTATTTGCGTCCACAAACGACGATATATGGAAAATGATAAGAGACTTGGAAGAACATTGTGAGAGAGCTGGTTTGAAAATGAATGCCGAAAAAACTAAGCTAATGAGCAAAGGAGAACAAAAGGAAATTTTTGTAGATGGAAAACAAATTGAATATGTTGCAGATTATATATACTTGGGACAACTCCTTTCACTTTCAAATAAAGAGAGAAAAGAAACAGAAAGAAGAGTATTAAACAGCTGGAAACAGTTTTGGAAAAATTAACAAGCGTTCGATTCAAACCTTAGCAAACGATCAAGGAAATACCTTTTCGATGCAACTATACATCCGGTTATGACATATGGCTCACAAACGTGGAATATATCGGCGAAATCGGCACTCAAACTTACAACCACACAAAGAGCTATGGAGAGATCCATACTAAAAATTTCAAGAAGACAACGACTGAGAAATGAAGTTTTAGGAAGGATGACAGATTTCGAAGATGTGACCAAAAGGGCAAAGCAACAAAAATGGAATTGGGCTGCCCATGTATCCCGAATGTCCGACAACAGGTGCACTATAAGAACTACGCAATGGATACCCAGACAGGTGGACTATAAGAACTACGCAATGGATTCCCAGAGACGGCAAAAGAAGAGTGGGAGGCCAAACAAAACGTTGGAGAGATGATATTGTTCGCACAGATAATAGGTGGAAGAGAACTGCCAAATACAAACAAATGTGGAAAACCTTGGGGGAGGCTTACATCCAAACATTATAATTAGTAACAAACTTTTTCTATTAAATTTAATGAAAAAAAAAAAAATTGTATTTATATAGATTTATCACTTTAATTGGATTAATAAAGCTTTTAATAATAATAATAATAATAATAATAATAATAATAATAATAATAATAATAATAATAATAATAATAATAATAATAACCCAGAGAATGAACAATGATGTGCTTCCGAATCTTGTGTCTCAGATCACTAACTATAAGCAACTAGATCTTTATATTTACTGTAGTGCTTACGCCGTTATAAAAGTATCTGGAAAGAACATCCCAGCAGAACGTCCACAGCGATCAGTTCCAAAAAGAAGGGACCCACCATGGATGAGACGACTCAACAACAAAGTCGAAGACCTTCGTAGAGATGCTGGCATACTTACAGCTTTCAAAGACCAACCAAATGCTAAACTGAAAAGAAGAGCTATTAGAATAAAACAAAAATATCTGTTACATGCCCAGTATAATGGCGCAAACACTACCATAATGCAAGTGCTTGACACCGTAAAGCAAAAGATTAGTTTATATGCTAAAAGACTGAGACGATATAAAGAAGCGAGGCAAAGAAAAGAGGACAATCGTCTCTTCAAAACATCCCAGAAAAAGTTCTTCGAGAAACTTAAAGGGGATGATGCAAATAATAATGATAAACAATACCCAAACATGCGGAGCCTAGAAGATTTCTGGTCGGGAATCTGGTCAACAAACTCGCATTATAATCAACATTCTCAACTGCTGCAACAAAACGCTGAATTAACGTCCAACATTACTTCAATGCAAGACAATGCTATATCAGCAGAAGATTTTAATGTAGCAATCAAAAGACTTCATAACTGGAAGGCTACTGGTGCTGATGGCCTACACAACTACTGGCTAAAATCTTTTGTTACTCTTCATGACATCATGAGGCGTGAAATCAACAGATTTATACTAGACCCCACTCACATACCTCATTACCTTTGCGAAGGAATTACCTATCTTATACCAAAGGATAGCAGCACCCAGGATCCCTCAAAGTTTCGGCCAATAACTTGCCTTAATACTTTCTATAAACTTACAACGTCATGTGTGGCTGAACTTATATATAACCACTGTATAAGCAATAATATCCTAGCTGAACAGCAAAAAGGCTGTAAGAAAGGATCACTTGGATGTAAAGAACAGCTAGCTATTGATGCGGTGGTCACCGGTCAAGCCTGTACAAGGCAAAGAAATCTTTTTGCAGCGTTTATTGATTATAAGAAAGCCTTCGATATGGTCCCGCACTCCTGGCTGATAGAGACTTTTAAGATATACAAAATAAATCCAAGGCTTGTAAATTTTTGCGAAAACATTATGTCGAAATGGTGCACAAAGCTTCGAGCAAAAACTGCAACATCGGAGTTAATATCAATAAAAAGAGGTATTTTCCAAGGAGATAGTTTGAGCCCCTGTGGTTTTGTCTTTGCCTCAATCCTCTCTCATCCTTGTTAAATAAGAGCAAACATGGCTTCGAGATTAAGACAAACACTCAGTCTATTAGGCTTACCCACCTTATGTATATGGATGACATCAAGTTATATGCCAGCACTGCCAACAGCTTAGCGCAACTCCTGAAAATTGTCGAGAAATTCTCCAATGATATAAATATGGAATTTGGCATAGAAAAATGTAAAACCGTCCATATCATAAGAGGAAGGATGACTAAGGGTTTGGATTATACAACGTCTACTGGTAGAGCTATCAACTCCATGGAAGAAGGGGAATTTTATAAATACCTGGGAATAGAACAGACACGCACAATAAACCACGTGTCGATTAAAACAAAATTAACTGAAACGTTTAAAACCCGCCTGGAACAAATTTTAAGAACACTGCTAAATTCCAGAAATATTACGACGGCGATTAATACCTACGCTATACCAATAATAACGTATTCAGCAGGCATCATAAAGTGGAGCTCTACTGATTTGGAAGGATTGGATAGAAAAGTAAGAACGCTGATGACGAAATACCGAAAACATCACCCCAAAGCTGCTGTTGAACGACTAGTAATCTCAAGGAATAATGGAGGAAGGGGTTTAATTTCTATTCAAGATCTAGTCATGAAGCAAAACAACAACCTTTTAAGCTACTTCGCAGGCAAGTCATCAACTTCGTTACTCCATAACGCTGTCCTTCATGCAGATGATAACTTCACTCCAGCCAATATGAAAAACTCAGCCCAGCAGTTACCAACACATTTCCAGCAACAACAACTCATTTGTAATTGGAAAAGTAAACCTCTTCATGGAAGACACCCTAACGAGCTCTCTGGAACAAATATTGACTTTCGGGCTTCAAACTCTTGGTTGCGATTTGGAAATCTGTTTCCTGAAACTGAGGGTTTTATGATTGCAATCCAGGACCAAGTCATACCCACAAAAAACTACTTGAAATTCATTGTAAAGGATACAAAAATTGAAACCGACACTTGTCGCCGTTGTGGGGTTTTACAAGAGACAATACATCACATCCTTGCAGGTTGTACTGTCCTTGCAAGCGATGCTTACAAACGCAGACACGACAATATTGGTAAAATCCTCCACCAAGAACTGCTGAGGAAATATGGCCTTTTGAGGACTTTCTCTCCATACTATAAATACTTACCTGAAGCAGTATTTGATGACTCTCAATACCGTATCTATTGGGATCGCACAATATTGACGGATACAACTGTACCCTTCAACAGGCCCGACATGGCGATTTTCAACAAAAGGACGAAAAACATTATTCTTGTTGATTTCGCAGTTGTCAATAATCATAATATTGACTCCACGTATAGTACAAAGATCCAAAAATATACCCCCCTCTGTCATGAGCTCAAGGATCTGTGGAGAGCGGAATCTGCCATAATATTACCAATCATTGTTTCAACTACTGGACTAATCCCAAAAACAACAATTTCAGCTATGGATAGACTTGCAGTCCCGAAGAAAATAGTTTTTGACATGCAAAAATCTGTAATTCTTGACAGCTGCCGTACGGTAAGGGAATTTCTAGCCCTCTAACGCAATTATTTGTATTGTGCTTGGTTGATTTTTAACCCGCGCATACCTCCGAGCCTAGCCCAAGGGCAGGTGAATTTTATCCTACAAATTGTAGAGATAGTGCAAATACCAAAATCAATAATAATAATAATAATACTACTACTAATAATAATAATAATAATAATAATAATAATAATAATAATAATAATAATAATAATAATAATAATAATAATAATAATAATAATAATAATAATAATAATAATAATAATAATAATAATAACCCTCGGGGGGTGTTGTATCCCTAGAGGGCGCGTCCTCAGGTGGCGGATAGAGGAATGCTCGGTAGATATACCGGGTAGGTGGGAAATAAAATACCACTCGCGGACCAAACAACAAATACAAATCCTACATCCTAGAATGGGAGCCAGAAAGCATGTAGGTAAGCGTCTGTACTTCAGGTTAGAAGCGGCTTAAATCATACCTGCCAGGAGGTATAAAATGGAACAAAAACCCAAACCACACTTTGGAGAAAAATACATGAAATGCAAAACGAAAACGGATTAAACCGAGTGGGGATATCCACTCAAGCGTCGGTAGAAGCCACGGCTACCGGCGTGGGCTCGGCTCTGCAAAGAGAGGAGTCGCCAGTGGCACCACAAGAAAGTCTTTTCCCTGCGACAAGTGTTTCCCAACTTAATCTTGGGACCACCAGAGCAGGCCGTCCTAGACAACGTATGCAATGGACTAGCGACATGAATGAATATGTCCTGCGTTGCTACTACACCACCACCAAAGTTGAAAACCCAGAAAACATGATAATTTACAGAAGGGAAATGTTCAATATGTTCATTGGAAGATACAGCCATCTTGAAGGAAGAGTAAACGAAAACAACTTAGCCCGCCGAAAAGATGTAATTCTTCAAAATAATTATGTTGAAATCAATCGAAGACAGCGAATTATGGCAGAAATTCAAGCTGAGTTTGAAATTACCACCCAACCGCCACCCTCAACATCAAGCGAACAAGTAACATGCACGTCCTCTACCTCCGAACCACCCACACTACCCACACTTTCGAATCACTCTATTTTCCAAGTGTTGCAAACAGAACCTGAAACATCATCCAACGCAACCACAGAACAACTGACTGTGCAACCAACAACATTCACAGAAACAGAAAAACTTCGAAACATCTTTAACCTTACACTAGTAGAGTTTGAAGGTATCGATCCATCCCTTAGACCAAAAATTCCTAAGATTTATGATTTAAAGAATTTTGAAAAGGTCCTGGGCGTCATCAACACCGAAATCCTGCCGCACCATCTAGGCGAAGATTTAGGGATAGAACGCATTAATGACCTTTTGTTTGTTAGTGCAGTTTCTATTGTACGCGCGTTGGGTAAAGAACCAAAACCAATGGTAGAAAACCAAAGACAAAACACAAGGAGAGTGAAGAAACTTGAACCGAAATGGAAAACTAGACTCACAAATAAGGTAAAAAATCTAAGGCGAGATATTGCTAGATTAACGTCCTTTCGAGATGGATCAACATCTAGTCGCCTCCGAAGGCACATTAAACAACTGATTTCACCAATGCGCCCCGAGAACTAAAATAGAAATGAGATTATAGATATACTCGATAGGAAATCACAAAAACTATCTGCAATAGCTAAACGCCTTAAGCGATATGTAAAATGTGGTAACAGAAAGGCTGAGAATGCCTTATTTCTAAAAGACCAAAAAGCCTTTTATAGAAATAGTGTAGCAACAACGACAATCGAAGCAGAAGATGTTTATCCGCCCTTCAGCGCTACTGAGCAGTTTTGGAGCAACGTCTGGAGTAGATCAAAGGAACACAACGATGAAGCCCAGTGGATTGCGGATGAGACCGAACACTTCAAGAATGTAACATCTATGCCTTGCCTGCCCATTAGTAAAGAAGAAGTTTTTAAAGCCATCTCGGAAACCAGCAATTGGAAGGCCCCGGGCATTGATAAACTCCATAATATATGGCTAAAAAAGCTTACCGCATCGCATGAACACCTTGCGAAATCGTTCACAGAGTTACTGCAGCTGAAAATAGTTCCACCAAATTTTCTCACGAGCGGATTGACCTTCTTAATTGCTAAAGGAAAACCTTGTAATGACCCTTCAAAATATCGTCCTATTACATGCCTGTGTACAACATATAAACTGTTTACAAAAATTCTTACCAACCGAATTTATAACCATTGCACAATAAACAACATCATTCCAGACGAACAGAAAGGCTGTAGCAGACACACATTGGGTTGCAAGGACCAATTAACTATCGACTCTGTAATTACTGGCCTGGCATTAAGGAAAAAACGCAGCATCAGCATGGCCTTTATCGATTACAAGAAAGCTTTTGATTCGATGCCCCATATGTATCTCTTAAAGATACTTGAAGTTTACAAGATCGATCCTAACATAATAAACTGTCTTAAGGTTTTAATGAGAGGATGGAACACAAGGCTATCTCAAAATGGTCTTATCGGTCAATCTCTCCCTATCAGATGTGGAATCTTTCAAGGTGATGCCCTTAGCCCCCTTTGGTTCTGTATTGGTCTTAACCCCCTTAGTAGAATCTTGAGCAAGATAAAATCTGGCTTCGTCGTCAAAACGGAAACTTATGACCATTCCTTTAACCATTTGCTATATGTTGATGACCTGAAACTTTATGCTAAAAATAGAGAAAAACTTCATCAGATGATTGAAATAGTGAAAAGCTTTAGCAGCGACATCGAGATGGAATTTGGAATGGAGAAATGTAAAATGGTTCACCTAGTTAGAGGAAAGCTGATTGCGGACGAAGAAGGTTTCCCAATTGACCGAGAACAAGTCATCGAAGATCTACAAAATGAGGATTCGTACAAATATCTTGGATTCCTTCAACTCAGAGGGATCAACCATAGCATAATTAAGTGCAGCCTTATGGCCCAATTCAAAACAAGAGTGAACACCATTTTGAAATCGAGCCTAACAGGAGGTAATAAATGCAAAGATATAAACACTTGGGCTATTCCTTTGCTTACATACTCTTTTGGTATTATAAAATGGTCCTCCACTGACCTAGCGAACCTTGATATGCTGATTCGAACATCATTTACGAGATATCACAGCCAACACCCTCGAAGTGCCATTGAAAGAATGTCTTTGCCCAGAAAAATAGGCGGAAGAGGAATCGTGAATGTTACTAATCTCCACCACCAACAATGCCTGAATATACGCCAATATCTACGTAATAGCTCGTCACCACTTATAAGGACCATATGTTTAGTTGATGATAACTTTACCCCGCTTAACCTCAGCTTAGCAAATTTTCCGCTCCCTGACACCGTGAAAACAGCCGATGAACTAATTCTGTCTTGGAAAGCAAAACCACTTCATGGAACCCATCCCAATGAACTTTGCCAACGCCATATTGATCAAGAGGCATCCAACTTTTGGCTTAAACAAGGAAATCTCTTCTCTGAAACAGAGGGATTTGTAATAGGTATCCAAGACAGAGTTATTGCAACACGCAATTATAGGAAGTTCATCCTTAGGGAAACTGTAGACGACAAGGTGTGGGGAATGTGGTGGGGAATGTGGTGAAACAATCGAACACATAACCTCAGGATGCAGTGCTTTAGCTCCACAAGACTACATGAACAGACACAACAATGTTTCAAAGTTAATACACCAGCAATTAGCATTACAGAGCGGTCTGATCCAACACCATACACCCTATTATAAGTATAATCCTCTCCCTGTACTTGAAAACTCCGATTTCAAGCTCTATTGGGACAGAGCAATAACCACTGACCAGCACATTCCAGCGAACAGACCGGATATTGTTTTGTTCCGAAAAGCGGACAGAAAGATAGATATTTTTGATGTTGCAGTAACGCTTAATCGTAACCTCCAAACAACGTACTCCACAAAGATATCCAAATATAGTTCGCTAGCCATTGAAATGCGATCTATGTACAGTATGGAAAAAGTAGACGTTACGCCAATAGTCATTTCAGCCACGGGTCTTGTCCCGAAAAATCTGTCTGGAAACCTAAAGAACCACAATATGGAATTTCTTTTGGCGCAAATACAAAAGTCGGTATTGTTGGACACATGCAACATTGTTAGAAAATTCCTGCAACTGTAAATAAATAAATTGATGAAACCATATTAATAAATAGTCGGTTATGGGATGGGGAGACCCCCGCCTCATTACCAGAAATCAAACGAACGCTGTAAAGGGCTAGAACAAGGTCTATGCCCCAACTGAGCCTAATCCCTTTGGCATAGCCCGGGATAGGTGATTTCCAGCTCCATAGGAGTTGAGAAGTTCTTCTTAAGTCGATAATAATAATAATAATAATAATAATAACAAGTTATCGATAAATTGTTTAGAAAGGTCAAAACTGACGTTAATCAATTTTCCTTTTACAGTTTACATAAAAATGTCTGAACACAAAGATGGCGAAAGGTAAGTATACCTTTTTATTTGTAAAGTATAAAAAATATTCTTGCTGACAAGCTAAATTTGTGTGCTCTTTGTGTAGTGTGTGCTGATGGAAGTATGCAATTAAGATCTCTGCAAGACTTTAAACTCATCACCACCATTGAGGTCCCAATTATAGCAATTTGTCTCGGCTGCTTATTGTAAGACGCTGGACAGACTATGTGGATGCACTAGAGTGGTTCTCTTATTTTTTATTCGCTGCACTATATTGATAATGAATCTGGCGATGAAACGGTAGATGATGAAAACGCAACGTTTGTGGAAATATGGATTCCTCACAGGTAAGTGGAGGTGCTGGCGATGGAGATTTGTCTGAAACGGATGGCCGAAATGGCTCTCGAGTATCAACAGGTACAACACCAGGTCCTAGTACAAGTGAAAATTCATCGAATTCAATTGCACACAAAGCGATTTATCACTTGAAGACCTACGCACCTTATGCGATTTAACGCAGTTTGATGAAGAGTCTGTCTAAAGACCCAACACCGTACGCGAAATTAAGTGCTTCTCACTTCTATGCTTTTTTTGCTTGCTTACATAAATACAGTGCTAGCACCCAGCACTACGGGGTATAAGCAACCCCACTGCTTGGGCACACTATAGGATTTGGGGTAGGTGCTTGCTTCATTGGGATGATTGAAACGGTTCTGAGTTCTTACTTAGGTCCTCTTACGTTATATAAAATTCATTTTCAATTCTATCAAAAATTTAAACAAATTTCTATCTAAAAATAATTCGGCAATGCTAATTTTTTTAAATTTTTGATAGAATTGAAAATGGAACGCGAAATCATTTTACCGTACGCGCTGTCGGATCTTTAGACAGTATTTTCATCAAACTGCGTTAAATCGCATAAGGTGCGCAAGTCTTCAAGTGATAAATCACTGTTGTGTGCAATTGAATTGAAGATCTGAAAGAAAAATGGCGACAGGAGTCTGAAGATAGCAAAACTCGTACAGAGATTTTGAAATCCATCCAAAAGTCCTTCCAAAGGTAAAGAGAAGAGCATTTTTGAGTTTTAATTGTGAACTAAAACTGCTTATATGAAAGAGTGTATATGTTTAATACGAACTATTTGTTTTTAGTTTTTGTTTATTTAGAAACAAGACTTTTCAAAACAAAAAAAACAAGTTATTTTTTTTAACTTTATTTATTGTAGATTTAAGTATTTTTAAACAAGAATGTGTTTTTTTGTGTTTTTTCTGAATAAACAATAGCTGCGTTTTATTTTCCCCCAGATCCAATCCAGATCAGATCAGGAATATAAAACAACCCAGGATCTCCGTGACATACGTTATATACCCAACTCTTTTTTTCCTTTGATTTTCTTATTCGTATACACCGTTTGTCTTTTTTCTTTACACTACTGACGACATTTACAAATTAAGGGTGTGTGTTCAAAATGGATTTGGAAATCCAAATTCAAAACAAAGTTGGATCTTGTGTTGTTTTTGTAATACATGTATTTTTGTAAGCAAATCCAATCTGGTTGATCTTGGGGAAAATAAAACACAGCTAATGTATTCATTCTTATTATAATAGGCGTTTTTCTTCAACGGCATAACTCATTTTATTTTGCGTAATGCCTTACTTTGAATGTAAATTTTTGTGAGAAAGATGTCACTCATCCTCATTATGACTGTCGTTGAACGATAGCTAAAACGCTATTTTTTGTCGAATACAAATTCTTAATCGACTGACCAGCAAAATTCCCTAAAAATGTAAGTTTTCAATAATTTTTTTATTTATTAAAGAATTCAAATCACTAATACCTTCCAAATTAAACATCTCGTAGAGTTGATGGAAGAAAATTCATCACTGGCAACGAGTTTGTAGAGAGTGCTCTTGCAAACCGAGGAAAAAAGCTAATAAGAATCTACATGCTCCGCATTGAACATCTTAGGACCACCAGTTATTTTTTTTAGATAAAAAATGATTTTATTTTCTTATAAACATAACGTTAAGACATATATTTATGATTTCGTTTTAAGAACTAAATAGATACATTAAATGAAGGGTTGTATATTATATTTTTGGCGATAATTTTTTTTTCTGACATAAATTATACCCTTTTAAGTGCACTTAATTTCGATATATCTTCTTTCGGTTGCCTTTATATTTAGAACCATCAGTAGGTACTATTGATTTTTTAAATATACTTTACAATTTCGAAGCTGTTTTTTTCTATATGAAATTTCTTTGATGGACCATTAGCCATATCTAATAAAGTTTGAGCTGGTTTGAAAGGTGCATCATATAAATCAGAATATGATTGCATTTTGTTGACTAATTTTGGTGCTGAATATTGACCAACCTAACGGAATGGACCACCGGTGAATGGTGGGAATCCCAAACCAAATACAGAACCAATATCACCTTCCAATGGGCTATCGAGAATTTAATCTCCCAAACAGAGAACAGCTTCGTTGATAAAACGAGAAACCATGCTTACCTTATAGCTTCCGTCTCCAACAGTGATTACAACTTTTCCCTGTTTCAAACCAACAGCTAAAGCAGCTGCTGCTGTTTCCTTTGAAGTTTCCGGATGTGTGATGATTTCCAACAAATGCATCTTATCCACTGATGAGAAATAATGCATACCAACAACTTTGTCTGGTCGTGAACTACCTGCAGCTATTTTCGTAATTGTAATTGGGCTTGTGTTCGTTGCAATAATACAATGTTCAGGAACCACAGCTTCTTACTCTTTAATAACATTGTGCTTCATATTAGGCGTTTTTCTTTTTTAGCCTCGAGCGGGGCACAGAGCGGGCTCTGAGCGAATAGAGCTCACTCCGAACAGAGCGTGACCTGAGCGCACCGATCTATTTAAGAAACTCAATTGAGCACTGAACTCTCATATCTGTCAAATTACATGAAAATTGTATGAAGTTAGCCGCGCTCAGTTTTGTGCTCGATGTGCTCGGTCATTTTTTTCCGAGCTCATCGAACGAGCCCCGGTCGAGCTCTGAGCTTAAAAAGAAATGCAAGTTGAGAGCTCGGAGCGCTCCGAGTTAAAAAGTAACATAGTTTTCTTTTTGACAGCTCAGTCCCACGCTCGGGGCCAAAAAAGAAAAACGCCTATTGATGTCTTCAAAATCAGCTTCAATTACAATGTCAGCATTCTTGAAACTATCTTATGACAGAGTTGGTGTTAAATTGGTCAGAATCTTGTCTCTGTCTAAACCTGTGATACATTTTCGATTGACGGTAGTTTCCAAACCCTTTCGTACCTGACCAACACCTCGTGAGAGACCAACGTCGTTTGTATCTTTCATTACAACTTGGTACCCCTTATCAACAGATACCTTAACAATACCAGCACCCATCAAACCCGCATGCGTGTACACCAACATTTTGGATTTTACGTTCGGGGAACCAAATCGATTCTTTTTGCACTCTGTTTGTTTTCGGAAGACTCCCATCAAACCCTATGATTCAGGAGTCATAGCCTTCTCGCCAAATCCCTTTCTTTCTGCTTCAAAGCCAGTCATTGCTAAATGCAAAGTAAATTTTTGTTTGTCATTCAGTCCTTTCTTCTGTCGACTTTCAGTCCTTTCTTCTGTCGACTTTTATTTTGCCACTGGCGGTACTTTGAGCTATTTGGATGGCAACTTTTTCTAAGTATTCAACTGTAGATGCTTCTGCAGGTTTAAGACCAGGACCAAGAGGATTTACCTTGGCTTTTCTTCCTGTCAGTTACATGTTCAATGCAGTTGGTATGGATGTGAGCTTTGTGAGGATATGTAAAATTTGTGTTGCTCCCTCGGCAGATTGGACTTTTTCAGCATGCCAATGTCGGCGCCAGCAATGAAGCAACCTTTTGCCTGAGATCAGAACTGCCGAGTGTACACTAGATTTGGTTTCTAGTTATTTAAGAATGCTTTAGAATTCGGCACTAATCTTTGTGCCGCATTGGGCGAATCGATTCTGACTACAAGAACACCATCGACTACTTTAGTCGAAGTGGCTGCTGCTGCAGCGGCTGACATCATTCTTGTCATAGTTGGAAACTGGATTAGTTTATTCTGTAAAATTGGAGTTTTCGTCACATTATTTAGTGCGCCTAATATTCTTGAAGCCGACATTTTGTTTTTTACTACTTTTAGACTTTCGAATACACGGCAGAGATAATTAAATTAATTTCGAGTTATTCTAGTTTGTTAAATCTTAATAAAATAACCATATTTTCTGGTCAAAATTATTTAAGGAAATAATTTTTTAAATTCAAATTCTTCTGTCACTGTCAATTTGAAATGTCAATGCACATTACACGGTGCTGCCAAGTTTTTCATTAAGCCCCGTCGTCAGTTTTTTCGTCCAATAACCCCCGGGCTTGCGAAAAAACACGCCTTGTGTTTAAGAAAAGAAAGGGCCATATATACGCCAAACAAAAAGATATACAAATTGAAATCAAAGATAATATTCACATCAATGAAATTTGTAACCATGTGACTTTGTTCGTAAGGTATGTACTAACTTTCATTTTTTCTTAATACTTTTTTCAACGCGACATGACTTAATTATGCGTATGTGTGTTATAATTAGAGTGTGTTGTATTATTTGTTGTTGTCATTTGTTATTTATTTGAAAATTTTGAATCGCTGGCTAAAAAACAAAACCCACAAGCTGAGTATAAGGACCTTTCGGCAAGAAAAAGACCAAGAAGTTCACGTACGACATTTTTTGATGGCTCTCGACCATCTGTTCAGCTCAAGGGCAAAGACAAGTTTAAAGTACCTAAATTGAAAATTGCAGCGGGGAGCGTTCTTTTTAAAAATTAAAAAGAATACAAAATGAACTAAGGAGTAAAATGCACCAAGAGAGACTCAACAATCTATCGATTACGTCAATAGAAAATGATGTGCTGCAAGAAATAGACTTTGATGAAACAGTTCATGATTTTGCTAATGAAAAAGTCAGAAAAGTAAATCTTGTGTACCTAATAACTTTTTTTAAGTACAAACCATACAAATCTATTTATTAAAAGCACCATCTACGCGATTGATGTGTGCCTCTCCTTTGATTATATGTGCGGCATCCACATTTTTATCGTGAGTTGAATTGAATTTAATTGAGAAATTTTACAGAGTACAATTCAGATATTACTTAGCAAAGCTATGTTTAACTGCGGCTATAATGTATTGCCTGCTCTATCTAGTTACACTTTTGGGAAGCCTCGTGGCTGTCATTTATAATATATAAAAAATATATAGTCATTCTGCTCTTGCTCAGGAGCAATATTTCAGTTACGTGTTGGCTGTTGCAACGGATACAAAAATATACATATTTACAATACCTACAAATACAAATACCTTATAAACTAATATGCCATAAAATACATTTATATACATAAAATTTCGTGTTATAGAGCGAGAACGCTCTATGTAGAATTTTCAAATTTAATGAAATCACTTTTACATGAATAGGTATAATTAATTAAAAGAACTGTTTTGATTATTTTACATTCACTTCTTTCACAGTTACATTAAAAAAATAAATTACTGGCAATGAAAATAAAGTAAAACGATATGTAAAAAAGTCATAAATTACATTAAAACATTAATGATTTAACACATTACAATTAGATATTTTTTTTTTTCGATTATGATGATGATTTACCCATCTGGGTTCACAGGGTGATGGCCTCGCCTGGAGAATCTGCCAGCTTGCGCTGCGTCTGTTGCTAGGAGAAACTTTCTATCTGTAGTCCGTTTTAACGGTAAACGGAGTAACGGTGTTAAGTTACAGTCTGGTGACGATGAACAGGAACTAATAAGTTGTTGAAGACAGAAATCTCCAGATCACCAAACAGGTATCCCCCTCCAAAGAAACCGCCTGGTAGACCGTTTTGACGGTAAATGGGAACGATATAGGCCTGGCACGAGGCACAGGAACTAATCAGTTGCTGGAGAAGCCTCTCCTGATGCCATGCAGAAATCCCCTCCCCAAAGAACTCTGCTTGGTGGTGGATCACTTTCACGGTGAGTGAGAACGAGTGTAATCAGTCCCACTGAAGAGGCACAGGAACCAATAACAAAATTACTGGAGTAAAATCTCCGGAAAATGCACGGTGTGCAGGGCACGACCGGCCACGTTGCGCTGTCAAACCAAACTCCATTTCTATCGTGATCGCCACCGCCATCGCCTCGGTTTGCGGGTAGCTTAACTCTCGGATCGGCAAAATTATTCGAAAAACAATACAAAATGAAACAAATCGTATGAGTTTTGTTCCATTTTTTACGTTTATCGACCAAATCTATCGATGCGAGAATTACAGAACATAGCCACTGATTTAAGGTAGAACTATAATAGTCGGATGCCGGCGTAAGTGGTGGTACGAAACGAAACGAATACAAAGAATTCATATGACATGCACATGCTTCGTTTCGACCAATTTTCGTTAACTTTTGCTTTCGGAAGTGAAGAGCGATCACCGACCGCTCCATGCGTAAGCAGGGGCGGACTGGGCCACCGGGCAACCGGAATTTTGCCCGGTGGGCCCCTGGGCGAGTAAAATATGCACAAAAGCTCCAACAGTACTTTCTGTACTTTTAAAAGAAAATTTTTCTATAAAATTGGATTTTTTAGGGACTTTACAGTAAATATACAGCTTTTGTGGCCCAAAAGAATCTCAAGAGGCCCCCACAGCCTTGTAAAGGGCCTCCACAATGAGTATAAAACTATATTGGTTCCTCACAACTGCAATGATGGCCCGTGAAATAAATATTGAGTCCCCACCGTACTCTTAGACACTTTAAACGAATATATAGATGAGATGCTTGGAATTAAATATTGAGCTATTGTGGCAACATTGTTAACCTAAGGAGGCCCCCAAATTGCACTATAATGTTTCAAAAGACGAGTAAAGAATAAAAATGAATTGGATGTTGCAGCCAAAATTTACAAATCTTTCGTGGAAATGTTTAATATCAGCAAAAGTAAAAAAAACTCAAACGGTAGCTGATGAAACATATTTTAGGGCCACAAAAAAAAATAAAAAAGAACAACAATGATATTTTGATTGTTATGAGTATTTCCTGTAAAACAGATACGGAAGTTGAGAAAGTGTAAGCCAATGTAAGCCAAATTTTGATTGATTTTTAGCCCGTGGCGTAATGGTTAGTGCGTATAGGACTGTTACGCCGAAAGTCTTGGGTTCGATTCCCAGCCATTCCACTTTAAAAAACAGAAATTTTTTTCACCGGCTACAGCATCTTGCGAGGAATTAAAAAATTATTCAAGAGTATGAAAAAGTGCTTCTCGTCTTAGCCGTTCGGAGCAAATTGTAGGTCCCCTCCATTCCTTCCAATAACACGCAGACAGGAATGGTTGAGACTGGTAACGTAAGTCACTAGCCTCTGGTTCTAAACGAGCTGTCACGCCACCCAATTTATAATTTATTTATTTACTACACGCAGAAAAATAATTTCTAACCGAGTGCGTTTTTCGGTGGGTTAAAAAATAATGTATTTAAAATAACGTAGTCTCGGGTTAAGCTACGAAGTGCATTAGGTTAAAATTAACATAGTGTTTGAAATAAACTACAAAGAAGATTAAATTAAACGAAGGACTTTGTTATATTAACCGAGAAACTTGTTTAAGATACGCAATTTGTAAGATTGTTTAAAATATATAATATTGATATTATTCAAATAACTCAAAAACACTTATTTTATTTATTTATTTACTTAAATGCATTTCGGAAGCTATGCTTCCACCGTCAGTAAGTTTTATATAAATAACAATACAAACAAAGTTTTATACAAATCAGTTGAAAATCTCCAATATCAAATCAAGATTGTTTAATCTAATTTAGTACACATTAACCGTATCAGGGTGTTAAATTAAACTATTTCTTTTAGTCTAGTTCACTCGGGTAATATTAACAAGTTAGTTTGCAGGTAGTATATTAGCAACATCACTTATTTAATTTTACACGAGAACTACGGAGTTTTTAACCAACTACTTTTCTACTACTACTAAATATACTACTAAAATATGAACCGGCCAGAACCGGTATTTCTGATTTTTTACTGAATGGTTTATGATGCTCATTTCAGTTTACAATCTTTTTTTATTACTTCTACTAATTTTAATATTTTGTGGCCCTTTTTCTTAAAGTCCCGGGAGGCCCTTTGACTCCCAGTCCGCCCCTGTGCGTAAGTGAACTGAGAGGATTTTCTTCCGACATGTCCCCTATTACACGATGATTCTTTGCGTCTGACTCTTTTCGAACATAACGAGTGCGAAAGAGAAAAAAGATGAGACGGAAGACCAGTTGCCCTGTGAGTCGTGGGCCAAGTTTTCCGAGACTCTTTTTGACGTTTCTTTTTATATAACTTTATTTTGATGATTTTCAAAGGGAAATTCGAAAAAGAGTCAGGCGCAAAGAATCATCGTGTAATAGCGTTCGACTCACAGGATGATTTTCAAAGAGAAATTCGAAAAAAGAGTCAGACGCAAAGAATCATCGTGTAATAGGGGACCATCTTCCGACTATTATAGTTCTACCTTTAGTCTTAAGGTAGAACCGCACTAGGCGGAACTGCACTTCAGCGACACCGTGCGCACTTTTGAACGAAACTGAACGAAACTTCACGTCGCGACACAGTTGGCCAGATTATCAACTTTGGCGCATAGTGTCGCACCGTGAAGTGCAGCTGTCGCTTAGTGGGATATGAGCCCATACAATTTCCTACAAATAAGTCGTGAAGTTCAGTTCCACTGAAGTGCAGTTCCGCCGAGTGCGGTCTTAGCTTTAGTGCCAGTTTGTTCCCAGCTTATGATCTTTGGTCGAGGATTATTGCAACCAACTGGTAAATCTTCCAATCTCCAATCTATAATTTGAAACGTGAAGAAACGGCCCTAAATCAAAAAATTTTTTGACTACCAAAATTAAAAAGAAAGAAAGAAAACATCGTATTTCCAGGTTCGATAAATTTTTTCATCGATTTTTAACCGAATATTTTAATTGCTCATCTCTAAAACCAAATCATTTTGCGAAGAACCATTGGCCGCGTTCAGGTTGCACTAGGATAGCCTATCTAAGATACTCGAGTATCGTATCGTATCGTATCGTATCGAGTATTCGTATGTTTCTGAACGCAAGTCAGCTGTTGTTGGCATTTCCCATAGGATAGATGAGTATCCCAGAATTTTTAGGATAGCTTGAGATTTTTTTTTCGCCAACAGCTGCTTTCTCATCAGCTGTGATTTTACAAGGGATTACAACAACACAAAGCTATCCAGATCGCTTTGGATACAAACATGAACGCGGCCATTGTATATAGAACCTATAGTACTATCATGAAACGGAATTTTAAGTTGCGAGATTAGCTCGTCATTTCCCATGGAGGAGCTGATATCACTTTTATTGCATATAAACATTAATATTTTTGTATCCAATTTTTTACTTAAATATTATAATGTTTATATACAATGTCGCTATAATTTTGACATTTGCAATTTCAAGATCTCTGCCTGCATACAACTTAAAATTTGTATGTGTGTATATCTCTATTCTCAAAGGCAAAAGTATTTGTTGTTTTTGTCTTTCGTAGGAATAGTATGAATGATGTATAAATTGAATTTTTTATTTGTTGGTGGCGAGTGGAGGAGACTTGCGGCGATTGTTTTTTTTTTTAGTTTTTTACTTATCATTGGTAATGGTGTGTATCTGCATAGTTAGACATGCAGTAACTTTTTTGTTCGTTCGTCGCGATTTTCGAATTAAGAGTAGGTAGCAAGGATTTTCTTTTGATGTTTTTTTTTGGTGAGGTACCTAGGTAGGTATACCTATGTATGTAGCTTCATACATATAGTTGGTTATTTTGTATTCCCTGAGAAATTAAAGAAATTATTGTTCATTAATTTATTTACGTGTGTGTTCAAAAGTTGTGAGGTATGTAGGTAGTGTTGTGCTTTTTTTTTTTTGTTTACTGAGAAGCACGATTCTCAGTTGGGTTCTTACCTTTTAATTGTGTTATTATTCACCAAGAGTTTAAGAATTTAAGACACTGAGTTTTTCTTTATTTTTGTTTTATTTATAATTAACTTATTACTAATTATATATAATTATTTTACAAGAGTTTATTTTACACTGAGTTTTCTTTATTTTTGTTTTATTTATAACTAACTTAATAGTATAGATTGGTAAAAGATATAGTAAAGATATACGACGGAAAAGAAATAAGATATCCGACCGCAATGTCCGAACACAAGATACAGAGTGTCCTATCGATTGCTCGTCACCCGACACGATGACAACTACGGAAAAAATACAACCATGTGTAGTTGCCATCTGGTGTTCGTTTAATAGGTTGGAAAAGTTGGATATGTATAAAATGAAAATGATGATCTGGGAATTATGGGTTTTGTTTCAATGAGGCAGGCAATGAAATTGGAGAAGTTTAGCGGATTCGAAAAGTGAATGGGTTTAAGTGGAGCGATCGTTGACTGCGTGGTTGACGACTTGGAGTGGGATGGAATTTGTAAGTAATTAAAAGGAAATGATGATATGGGAATTTTAAGTGGGTCGGATATTGGTCAATCAAAAGAAATGATGACCATGGGAATTTGAAGTGGGATTGATATTGGTCAATCAAAGGAAATGATGACCATGGGAATTTGAAGTGGAGTTGAATGGATGGATGGGGTCATGAAAGGGCATGAGAAATGACCGTTGGAGGTTGTGAAGTGCGTACTTTACAACAGTAGGTAGGTGTAGATAGGTTATAGGTAGGTAGGTAGGTAGGTAGGTAGGTAGGTATGTAGGTGTAGGTAGGTAGGTATGTATGTAGGTGTGAATGTGTATGCACCGATTTAAGGAAAACGGTACTACAAGGTCATTTTCAAGGGTTTTGTTTGTATTCTATTTTTACTTGCGATATATAGGAACTACATACATATACATATGTAATGGCAAGTTATGGATTCGTAAAAAAAAAACCGAACTCGGGATTTTGATCAAAGTTGACATTACGATGATAGCGAAGTCGAAAAAAGTGGGTCTCGCAAATCTGTCTGTCTGTCCCTTCGGCTGCAGCCTAAACTGGTTTTTGGGCATTATACCCACCTATTTTGTTCATTGTTTATTTTAAGACGACCCCACCCCACCCATTTTTTCATTGTTTCTTTTATGACGAAAAACAACGGTAGGTACCTGCCATGCAAATTTTTTTTACCAAAAAATGAAAATCTTATTTTTCTCAAAAACGTGTGCACAACTTTAAAAAAAAAAAATCAGTAATTTTTTTTATAGAAAGGCAACCATTTTGTTAAAAAAAACTCCGAAAAATGGTTAGAAATGGTACCTCCCATAGAACCATTCACCTAGAATATTTGAATGTTGCATACCAAAATTAAAAAAAAAAATTTTTTGGATTATTTTTTGAGAACTTAATAATTTTAAAACGACTCGGTCAATTTTTATTAAACTTGGTACCCACTAGTTTTTTAACATTGTCTAGCAGATTTTTAACTAAAATTATTCGTATAACCGAAAATAACGGTACCTTCCATAAAAATGTTTAAAAACCGGTATTGAAAATCTCATATTTCTCAAAAACGCCTCATACGATTTTGATTAAAAATTTTGTGTAATCTAAATTACCTATATATACGATCTACCATATTAATGAAAAAAAAATTTTTACGGTTAAAAATGGTATATATCTCTCATAGAACCATTTATTTTTTTGATTTTCGACTATCTCATTATCAGTTTTACTGATTTTTCAAAGTTATTTTTTTGAAAATTCCATGTTTCGAAAATGGGTAGATGATATTTTTTTTAATTCATTTCAAACAAAAATCAAAAATTTATTTTTTTTTTGAAATTTTTGTACGCAATATTATGAGAACTTATTTGAAGCTTTTGTTAAAAAAAATAATTAAAATCCATTAAAACCAGATTGCTGTTAGTCTTTTAGTTTTCAAAAAAATTGAAAATTACCAAAATTATTATTATATTTTTTTCAAATTTTATTTTTAAAATTTTCAGTTTAAAAATCATTTGTTCAAAAACTAAGCGCTAAAATAACTTTATTTAAAGACATGCATTAAGAATGAATATCTGGCTTTAAGATAAGCTATAACATAATATTGTAAGTGTTGGCGTTGTGTGTTTAGTGTTTTTATATTCATTTTCTATTTTAGAAAATTTTTTTTAATTTGCCCCTCCCACCTAAGGGGTGGACAAATATAGTGGAATGATATCTTAAAATCGCGTCCATATAATGTACCAACAATAAATACAAAATTGCTGCTTTTGTCACAAAATGCACAATTTTGGATCAAGCCGAATTTCAAAAACCGTTATTTGTATGAAAAAAAGTATGTTAATCTTTTTGTAGGAAATATTTCAAGTTACAAATTAGTCTTCGACATTTTTTTGTACAACTTATCATTTGGGAGTTATTACTGAAAACCCATTGTGGGGGCCTTCAACCCCCCGTAAAATTGTTAACGGGCCTCATATCGATGGGAACTTTTGACAGTTTCTTAAGAACACCATGAAGAAGCTATGTAACCAAAACCCAGCTTTCAAGGGATATTATGTGTTGTTTTTGCTTTTGTATCGTGGTGCGCGAAGAGCTATTTGTGAAGTTTTTTCTGTGGAGGAAAACTTGTGTTGAAATTTTTTTCTCAATAATATGCATATATTATTTTTTTCATTTCAAATTATTTGTAGGTCACTTTATTGGAATGGGGTAGTTTTGTTCAACTTGAATGATTTTAGATTTTAGGATATTGTTATGGTAGGTAAAGGATAAAGTATGTAGGTAGGTATGTACAATATGAATTTGTATGTTTCCAAATTCCGGATTTACTAAGAAGTGATTATTTAATTTTAGGGTGTTTTTTTTACTTTTTGTGTGGTTTCAAGAATTTTTTTTCTTCTAGGTAGGTATTTGAGTGTAGGTAACAAAAGCGATTCGGAAGGTATTTGTGATTTTATTTGATTATGAAGATGTAGGTATTATTTGTTATAAATTCCCAAATTACATACCAAAAATAGGTATTGTTTCTTGAGGAAATTATTAAATAAATACAAATACCTACCTATTGTTAGATAGATATAATTGGTAGGTACCTGTAGGCTGTTAGTAGGTTATACACTAAAAATAAATAGGTATGTAGATAGGTACATACTTACTGTCAAATAACTTTCGACAGATACCTATACTTTTTTTGAAAAATAAAAACAAACAAATCCAAATTAAAAAAATTAAATTTTCTTCCTTTATACTATGTACGGCAAGAGTACGTAACTTAGGCGCCAAGAAATGATAACGGTTTTTGTAGAACAGTTCAATACAAGAATTTTTTGCAATGGGAGGGGGCTCTATCTCCCCCGTTTGGGCAGGAGGGGCAAATTTATTAAAAAAAAACTAAATAATGTAAAAAAAATATTAAAACATAACGGTATTACTAACAATTAAGTATTATACCTATATTTAAAGCCAATACTCTGTTCTATTAGTACATTTAAAATGTTCAGGTATGAAAATGTAATGCATTCTAAAAAATTCACATTACCTAGGTTCTACCGTACGACTGCAGCAAATTAATATAATTTCTTAAATTGTATGTATTTTGAAATAAATGAGTTTAAACATTTTTTTTTTTCATTTTTTCATAAATATTTTGAGTTTGCAGGCGAATATTTCAAAAAAATTTGACATAAATAATTTAATTCAGATTTAAGATGAAAGAACAAAATTCTGGCTTTCAAAATCAGTATATTAATTCATTGTAAATGTTGCCGCTGTTTTTTAATAATTTTGTTTTCATTTTAAACTATTTTTTTGTAAAATAGAAAAAAAAAATAACACACTTGAATGTTTTTCTGTTGCATCTCAATATTTTCTCTACATGAAAATGGTCCCCAAATTGTTGGATTTTTTCATAATAAAAAATGGCCCCATTTCCAAATAGGAAAAATTGCCCCTAAAATAATGAAAAAAGACCCCAAAAATTTAACCATAAAAATTAAAAATAACCCCACAAAATTTGTATGTAGGTAAAAAAACAACAAAAGACGTCGATTTATGTATGTTGTTCGGATTGATTTTTCATAGTTTTGGAGCATTTTTTATTTTCAATTTTCGGTTTGGGATGAGACTTCATTATGAAAAAAAATATACCCCAATCTTTCAATCTTAAATAAATAAATTTATTTCAAACCAAGTATTAAAAAATTTAAACAGTTCATTTTGATTTATTTAATCATATTAACGCACGATATTTTTACATTTTTAAAAATTAAAAAGTTCAAATTATTTTTATCATCATGTCACCCTAATTCAATGAATGTAAGACAATGTTGGTGTTGTTGTTTTACACATATATTTTTGGGGTCATTTATCATATTTGGTTTCAAGCAATTTTAAATTTTGGGGCCTTGTTTCATCTTATTTGCATTTTAAAAATTGGGCGATTTTTCATTGTGAAAAAATGCCCCCATTTTGGGGTCAGTTTTAATTTTTTATTCAAGATTAAAAAAATGTATGGGGCCTTTTTTTGTAATGAAAAATTACCCCAAAATTGCGTTTTTCCTTCATATTATTTATTTTAATCATGCCACGGGAAATGTCCTAAAATAAACTTTCGTATATGTATAGGTTTATAAATTTTTGTTTAATTCGTTAGCGGGCAGAAAGCGGTTTTTAAATAAAAACCCTTTTTTGAAAACAATTAAAAACTATTTTTAAAACACCATTGTTAACAAAAATTAAATGAAAATTTGGGTATTGTACATAATATGAAAATTAAAAATGGTGACTTGAAGATTCATTTTGATAAAAATTGGTATCAAAGTTCGAATCAGCGCGAAAAATCATTTTAAACAGATGTGTATGTAGGTAGGTATATGCTTTATAAAAAAATATCCATGTTTTTTTTTTTAATAAAGAAAATGGTAGGTACATATACATATGTAGCGCTAACTTGATATTTAGTTAGCATTACACTTTTAGAAATTAAAAAACTAAGTAAGCAATTGTAACTTTTTTTACTGTATCTAAAGAAGTTGCGAAAAGAAAAAAAATATAAAAATTTTTTGGGAGAAATTTAAAATTCAATTTCAATTCAAATTTATGTGATTCCATAAAATTGTTCATGTTAGGTACCTACTTACATATTTACATGAATGACTTGCTTATTTTGTAAATTTCTCACTAGTTGCCATTTTTTAACAAACTCGCCTCTTAGTTTTGGTTGTTTTCTACCCATTTTTTCACTGTTTTTCACTTCACTGAGAAAAAAAAATAGGCAAAAAATTGCATCACATCACCAGACCTACCTCAAACTCTTGTTCAGGCCATACAATACAAGATACATTTCACTCACATTATCTATATGTCTTACCTAATTATTATCTTGTCGATCATGTTTGATTTCCAAATTTCAACCCTGCTATGAAGCAATGCAAACAAAATGTCGTTCGGTTTATTGCTCCGGTATAAAGCTTATTGTATCTAACACCTGTATCTTCCCCACTCCTGGTTTCTTTATTATGATAGGTGTTCACTGTTCAATGAATAAAAAAATGGACTTTGGTTTATTTTTTTTGGAAAATCAAATCAAAAAAAATCTTAGCTTAAAAATATTTGTTTGTATTCTATGCTAATAAAAAAAAATAATAAAAAAATCCTGATAGCATAAGCTTCTTGGACAACACAAATATGGTACCTACCTACCTACCTCACATTTCATTCTCATAACAAAAAAAATGGAAACCAAATTCTCATATTTTTGCTTGCTCATAACTATTTTGTCAGTAGTTGAAATTATAATTTACATACATTCTTTTTACAAACGACCTTCGCATACAAACAAAAATCAGTTTGACTTGACCTACAGACATTTTTTTTTTCTTTATTTCTTTTTGACATTACCCACAAAATAATTGGATGTAGCTATATGGTAGAGCGCAGCGCTCGCTTAGCAGTACCCACAAAAACACTTTTTTTTATTTCATTTTATCATCAACGCATTCCCATTCTATAATGCTGCCTCTGGTTCATGTTTGATTCGATCTACAACATTCATTTTCGAAGAAAAGCCATCATGTGGCAGCTAGATTTACTAAAAATTCGAAATATTTCAAAATAACGACTATTTATTGCAAAACAGACCTTTGAAAAATTTGTTATTTCTAACAAAATTTAAGTTTTTGTGCTAGTTTTTTTTAGTGAATTTGTTTATTAGAAATTTTTTGTCATTATGAGAAAGTTTTGGGTTATTTGGTTTATTTCTTGTTATTTAAAAATACAATTGAAAAATAGAAAATTTGTCACTTTTCAAAAGCAAATATTTCAAAAAAAGGATCAAATTAAAAAATCGGTGTCCAAGGCATTGAAGCCCTAATCAATACCTTTAAAATGATATACATTTTATATATGTACTCCTCTCCTGTTCTGAAATTGTTAAGCATCCATTTGGCAGTTTTGCGTGATTTTTATAAAACCTCTTACTGGATTTTTGAAATAAGACGAAAACAAAATCCAAAATCAAAAATATAGCCTCAAGACTTTGAAGCCAAAATGTCATTCTTTCATATGCAATTTAAATTTTGGCCATATATGGTACCGTGGCGGAGATCCTTCGGAATCCATTTTGCCAATTTTCCATATTTCTCAAAAATTTGGGTAGAGGCCTCTTAACGATTGAATCATCGCATAATTTTACCTATTAAAATAGAATCTTTTAATTCCGCATTAAACTCACTTGATTTTTGTGTGCCAGGTAAAAGAATGGAGTTTTTCGACATTTTGCCCATTTACAAAGCAGACAATGTGCATAAAACCATGAACTGGTGAAACTATGCATTACTTTACAGTAACTAAATCAGTGCTTGCTGTTTCTTCGAAGAAGTGGCATTTGAATTCAATGTTTAATTCAGCTAAATTTTTCAGTGAAGATGAAATTTCCTACTGGGGCCCAGTGGGAAATTTCTAAAAATTCAATGGTGAATATCTTGCTTCTTCCTTGAGGAAAGGGAGCAGCACCCGCTTCCTTTGTGCGGAATACATCGAGGATTTTAACATGGGCATGTCATTGGCGGGGTGCACATGCAACCATCTCGGTGAAAATTCCACAACTAAATCACTACTTCCTTGGAAGTTGCTTATTCACCATTTGGACTGAGGACTCCGGTGAAAAATATGATGAATATTCAGCGAAGAAATACTTAAACAAAAGTAACTTGCTTATTCATCCGATCATTAATTTTTGATGAAAAATATGATGAAAATTCTTTTATGAAATCGCTAAATAATTTGGACTTGTTTTTTCACTACCTCAATATTTGCCAATGAAAAATATAATGAATATTCAACAAAAAAGTCACTAATTGCGTGTTACTTAGTTATTGATCAGCTTAATATTTATTATTTTCGATGAAAATTATGATGAAAATTTAGTAGTGAAATCAATCGGGAATTGGGAGTTGCTTAATCGCTTAATATTTAATTCATAAATTAGAAAAATACTTCTCCTAAGTTGGAACGATTGAATATAATTCAATTAAAATGTAAGTGACCTAAACTCCAAAATGCGTCTCTAAGTCGCAAATTATGGTCAATTTTTTTACCGACCCTTATAAAAACCAAAGCATGAACATACTGTGAATTTTATTTTTCTAAGTGAATTTTTTTAAATTAGATATACACAATGCTCAGTTCATGATAAATGTCTGATGAAAGGATACATTACTTTTCTTCACAGAAATCCTCATATTGATCGCGTCAGGTAAAGGAAAGGGTAGTTTTCATTCTTTTCTTGCTCAGGGGAATAACAAGAAAAAAAAGAGAGCGTCGTGGGAGAATTATTTTTTCTTCTCTCTCAAAGTATACTTTACAAAGCAGACGAGTGGATCTAGACAACGAACTGCTGAACTTATGCATTACTTGTTAACGATTGAACCATCGCATAATTTTACCTATTAAAATAGAATCTTTTAATTCCGCATTAAACTCACTTGATTTTTGTGTGCCAGGTAAAAGAAGGGAGTTTTTCGACATTTTGCCCATTTACAAAGCAGACAATGTGCATAAAACCATGAACTGGTGAAACTATGCATTACTTTACAGTAACTAAATCAGTGCTTGCTGTTTCTTCGAAGAAGTGGCATTTGAATTCAATGTTGAATTCAGCTAAATTTTTCAGTGAGGATGAAATTTCCTATTGGGTTGTAGGTATTGTATATATGTATGTTTTTTATCCGTTGCAACAGCCAACAAGTAACTGAAATATTGCTCCTGAGCAAGAGCAGAATGACTATATATTTTTTATATATTATAAATGACAGCCACGAGGCTTCCCAAAAATGTAACTAAATAGAGCAGGCAATACATTATAGCCGCAGTAAAACATAGCTTTGCTAAGTAACATATAATATTATGAATTGTGCTCTGTAATTGTTCTTAAGTCTCAATAAAATTCAATTCAATTCAATGGGTTTCCACTGCGGATGCATTCCACTTGGGTGTGTTGTTACATAATTTCCAACATAATTTCGTGCAAATTTGGTTGAAATTACCTCATTTCGAAATATGAATTTGTATTGGAAATGAGATAATTAGGAATCGAATTTGGAAATTTTCAACGAAATTACCTCATTTGGCCCAATGAAAACGTAGTATAACTCTCGCATCGATAGAATTGGTCAATAAACGTTAAAAAATGGAACAAAACTCATACGATTTGTTTAATTTTTTATCGTTTTTCGAATAATTTTGGCGATCCGAGAGTTAAGGTTCCCACAAACGATAAAAATGTGGATGCCGCACATATAAATCAAAGAAGAGGCATATATCTACGAGATTGCAGTGTGACCGCCACCGCCACCGCCATCGCGTCGGTTTTCGGGTAGCTTAAAACCCTGTTTCTGTTACGTGAATTTTTAGGCAAAAAAATGAAACCGAGTTGTTTTTCAATCAAATAATTTCGAGAAAATTAAAAAAAACGTAAATTATTATTGTGGCAGATATAAGTTTTTCGCAAAGTGCTTTCTTTTTAGAGATGATCAGTCAAAATATTCCGTGAAAAATCGATGACAAAATTTATCGAACCCGAAAAATCGATGTTTTCTTCTTTCTTTTTAATTTTGGTAGTCAAATAAGTTGAATTCACATCAAAATGTGTTTTTGACTTAAGGCCGTTTGTTCAGAGTGGATTAAATCTGTAATAAAGGTTCTGCTTGCATCGGCTGATTATTATCAAATTCGATGATTTACGTTTCAAATTATAGATTCGAGTTTTGAAGATTTACCAGTTGCAATAATCCTTTACCAAAGATGATTAGCTGGGAACAAAATGGCACTAAGACTAAATCAGTGCCTATGTTCTATAACTCTCGCATCGATAAAATTGGTCGATAAACGCTGAAAAATGGAACAAAACTCATCTTGTTTCATTTTTCACCGTATTTCGACTAATTTTGGCGATCCGAGAGTTTAAGAACGTAGGCACAGATTGGAAACTGTGACAAATTTAGTCCAGCCATTAACGAAATATACGACCATAACCCAAATATAAGGCGAAAGAACATTAAAACCCTATTTCTGTTATGTGATATTTTAGGCAAAAAACTGAAACCCAGTTATATTTCAATCAAACATTTTGGAGAAAATAAAAACAAAAGTAAATTGTAGTGGCAGATCCCATTCTTATAACCTCAAGAAATTCCATTAAAATGATCTGTGCCTTTAATCTGTAGCTCGCATAAATCTGGAGACGATTGAAATTAAAACAAATCATATGAGTTAATTTGTTCCATTTTTTAAGGTTTCTCGACCAATTTTATAGATGCGGGAGTACAGAACGTAGGCACAGACGTAGAAATCAATGGACCGTAAGGCAACACCACTTCAGTATTATTATATTTATATTCCTTTTCCATGAAATAATCGATTTCTTTGTCAAATTTCCTTTGAATCCATCCAGTCATTAGTTAATTGAAAATAATATAATTTCACACGTTTAATATCAAATAGAATTATGTTTTTTGTAGAAAGAACACATAGACAATAATGGACTTTTTGTGAAGTTTCATTCTTTGCATTCGATTTAGAAAAACCATTTTATTTGTATTTTTTTAATTTTTTGTAATCGATACTTGAATATCGATCATTTTTCTATCAACTACGATTTTTGCTGACATCTGTTCACCGCTCATCTCTATTCGGTTGTCAAACCACAGACGTCAATGTTCAACCAGAAAAAATCTTTCAATTTTCATTCCTGCTTTCGTTACTTCATTCCCCCTACATTTCTACACCCCTCACCCAAGCTGTCAAAAAGACGAAAGACGAAACAACCGAAAAAAGTCTTCATGTAATCAGCGTCAATCTGTCTTCAATTTATTAAAAAAAAGTATAGAACCGATTGAAATTACTTAAAACAAATCATATCAGTTTTGTTCCATTTTTTAACTTTCTCGATCAATTTTATCGATGCGAGAGTACAGAGAGTACTACAGACGTAGAAATCGATGGACCGTAAGGTAAAACCACTTTATTATTATTATATTTATTGTATTTATAATCCTTTTCCATAAAATAATCGATTTCTTTGTAAAATTTCCTTTGAATCCATCCAGTCAATAAAAAATATTATAATTTCACACGTATAATATCAAAAATAATTATGTTCTTTTGTAGAAAGAACACATAGACAACAATGGACGTTTCATTCTTTGCATTCGATTTACAAAAACTATTTTATTTGCATTTTTTTTAATTTTTTGTAATCGATTTATTTGATTTTAAAATCGATACCTGAATATCGATCATTTTTCTATCAACTACGATTTTTGCTGACATCTGCTCACCTCTCATCTCTATTCGGTTGTCAAACCATAAACGTCAATGTTCAACCAGAAAAAATCTTCAAATTTTCATTCCTGCTTTCGCTACTTCATTCCCCCTACATTTCTACACCCCTTACCCAAGCTGTCAAAAAGACGAAACAACCGAAAAGTCTTCATGTAATCAGCGTCAGACTCGTGTAATCAGCTTTTAAAAGACTCGTGTAATCAGCGTTAAAAAGGCTCGTGTAATCAGCGTCTATAGTTGAGGTTGGTTTGGAATTTATTCGTGTTGAACCGTGAAACTGGATGGATAGGAAAACGTCAAAACAATTATTTTTTATCTAAATTCCAAACATTCAAGTCGTTGGTACTCAACTCAAGAAAACAAAAGAAAAGTATTTAATTTTCCGGTAATTGCTTAATTTTTTCAAACCTTACTTTCATTAGAATATATTTTTGTTGGCATTGAATGCGAAGGTTTTATTTTTAAGTTTGTAACGCGTTTTTATAGAATTTACACTCCATTATACATAAATATTTGGTATGTAGTTTTCATAAATTGTAATAAAAAAACGTAGGTAATTGGTCAAGCAAATAATTTACTTACTTATTTACATTTGGATCACACATAGGGTTGATTTGTGTTTGGTGCGTTTTTAGTTGTTTCTCAATTCCATGAAGAGTAACTTTTTATGCGGGTATTCAAATGAATTCTATATAAAAGAATGATATCATTGGTGTTTCGAGAAATTTGTTTTCATATCATTTTGGAATCGATAATATTTATCGTGCTAAAAATAATGTATATGACTTCCGGAAATGATAACAAATAGTTTGTACATACATACATATTCTACTTTAAAAAAATTCACTGCTTTGCATGAGATCTGATATTTGTTAGAAAAATTAAGTTCTATTATTGATTAATAAATAATGGAATAAGCTAATCAGAATATTTTAACTCAAAACATCCAATTAATTAGGCATATTGTGTGTTATTTTAAAATACAACTTACATACATATAGACAACTACATAGGTTATTTCAGCACCGAAATACTTAACTAGATAATATCTATTAGAATGTGTGCTTATATACCTATTTAATGTTATAAAATAACATTAATCATTGACACGGGATTCAAGTTTGTAACTTATTCAAAGTTGTTTCATATCTTTTAAGATCTAGGTTATATTTAAAAAAAATTGTTGGTAAGACACAAACTGTTCAAATATTAATCCCCTCTATTCCGCTATATTCCATTTGATCAATAGTTTTGATTTACGATAATTTTTGCTTCAATTTCTTTCAATTGTTTTTAAATTGTCCATCTTTAAAAAGCAAAGCGTTGCTGTTTTTTTATTTGCCTAAATACTTTGTTTTATAGGTATTAGTGATTAACCAATCAACTAAATTCAGTAGTAATTCATACTCTCACTTTAATCCATTTCCAACTTTTGATTAAAGGCTTCAAGTTTTCCCCACAATTGAGGGATATGGTCAAGTTTAGAAGAGCGATTTTATTGCGATTTCTACCTGGTCTGTTAAAAGACAAATTACGTACCACGTGCATGAATTAAATTTTTTTTTGCCAGACCATACAGACTTAAGCTCTCAACTATTCCTTAACTCGTGTTATTAACAGGACATGAACAGACAGAATAGGAGCTATGATTTTCTGCCCATTCCGGCTAAGGTGAGAGACACTTTTTCATGATAAGAGATCCTCTAGAAGGATTGTCAATTCCATGGAAAAGATGTGTAAATTCATAAACATCAAATATTTGCTTTGTTGCGATGCTGATGCGCAATGCAGCTGATGCTGATACATTGCATCAGCAACTACATATCATGAATTTTCTTGATTCGGTTTTGCTTGAAGTTTTTTCATTACACATTAATTAATTTACTGCCATATTCACTGAGGGTCTAAGTCAGGTGTAAGTGATTTTAAGACCTGGCCATTAAAACCACATTTTTTAACCCCGACAATTTAAACTTCTGTTCATAATAATCACTCAAAAACACGCATTAAACCCTGTAGATTAAAAATTAGTTACAACCGCAGGTAAAACCGATTTGAAATCTACGTAATGTCAATAATTTGACACATTGCAATCAGGTATTTACTTTTTTGTGTTTTTTTTTCTACAAGGTGCCTATATTAATTTAATGCTTGCATTTTTTACTGAATTTGGATGTGAATGAAGGTAAATTTAATGTAATTTTTCGTTACAATATGATAATATTGTGGTTTGCATTGTTTTCCTACTCTTGAGTTAAAAAAATCAAGTTACCCTTGTTTTTGAAATCGTATCGCGTAGGCTAATTCAGCGAATGCAATCGCGTTAACAAGTCGTTCTCGTCCTGTCTATGGCATGCGGATGACCGAATGCAGGTGTCGCAGTATGGCATCACAGACCGATGGCAAAATATTGGCGACAGTAGGTTGTGAAATACCTATATAATCGGCTGCGGTTTGTTCCATGTTGCCGCATGCAAGAAGGCGTAAAACAGCCAAAAGCTTATGTTCGGCCGTAAGTTCTCTTAACCTTATAATAAAAACGTAATCAACATTGAACTATACATATACCGGCTTATATCACCGTCCAATTCCAGTTTAATCAATGAATGTAGTTTCCAAATGCTTCTTTTTTCAGTCGAAAATACTTACGAAAATCCACATCATCATAATTATCGACGCAAGCCCGTTTGTACATTAGGTACATTCGACGAGGGGGAAGTTGATTCACCATTTTGGTCCTGAAATTCATCTTCTGACGACGAAGACATCAACATTTCATCTATTTTCTGAATGAAGTCCATTTTCTTTTTCGAATATTTATTTTCAGTCTCGCATCAGAATATCTCAAATGTCAAATTCCACTTTTACACAAAATTGTTTATTATCCTGAAATTTGAGCTTACACCCGGGTCTAACTACTTTAACAGCTCTTCGGAGTGGAGTTTACATTGAATTGGTTTAAACGCGACAAGGTTTAATAAAATGGGTTTATTTCCGAGTATAACGAGTGAATATTATGCTTTTGGTTTTAACTTTTGGGCTTAACTTACTTTTAACTCAGGTGTTAATTTTAAACGGATTGAAGTCAGTGAATAATATGGCAGTTAGAGTTGAATTTTAGCGTTCTAAACTAAATTATTTAAATGACGTAGTAAACAAAAAATATTTTATTTTATTTTCACGCAAGATCAATTTTATTTACTAAACAACATTACAATTTACTATACTACCTTTACCTAAGCCAAAAAAATTAAATAATAGTTTAAATGGATATCGTCCAATATCACTTATTCCATGTGCCTCTAAAATATTGGAAAAAATTGTTGCGAAAAGACTACTCTGGTTTTTGGAATCCAAAAACCTTATAAGCTCGAAACAAGTTGCTTTCAAAGCTAACAAGGGCTGTGATGACGCTCTCCTACACCTTGATTTTTATATAACTAAAGCATTATCGGCTCGTAACCACGTCACTATTCTGTCATTAGACTTCGAAAAGGCATTCGATAGGATTGGTATCCATCAAATCCTTAACAAAATTGTATCTTGGGGTGTTGGCCCCAAGATATTTAACTACATTAAATCCTTCTTGACAAACAGAAAAATTTGCGTCAAAACAAACAATTGCTTCTCAAACTATTATCCTCTTCACAATGGGATTCCCCAAGGATCCCCGTTGTCAGTTGTATTATTCTTAGTTGCTTTCGATGAAATCAGTACCATAATATCAAAACACTCGCAACTTGATCACTGTATTTACGCAGACGATGTTTACATATTATGCAAACATAACACCTTAGTTGAACACCAAAATCTTTTTTCAAAAGTCCTTACAGATATTCTAACATGGTCCACCACTTCCGGTGCCAAATTATCAATAGATAAATGCAAAACATTACACGTTTGCCGTAAAACATCTTGTGCAAAATTCAATTTTAAATTTAATAATGTTAACATAGAAAATGTAAATAAGTTAAGTATTTTAGGTGTCACTTTTAGTGATAGATATAACTTTAAAAATCATTGTATTGAATTAAAAAAAAGCCTAGCTGCTAGGGCTAACATTGTAAATTATTTATCATGTAAAAAATCAAATGCTCATTTAAACACCCTTTGTAACATTACTAGATCTCTAGTTTTAAGTAAAATTGACTATGGGCTTCTGATATATGGCAACTCTCCTAAAACAACAATAAACATTATAAAAGCCCCGTATCATCAAGCTGTGCGGAGGAGCATAAATGCTTTTCCTACGTCCCCGATACGTAACATAATGGCAGAAGCAGGACTTCCTTTACTAGATGAACGCATCCTCGAAAGCAGGGCTAAGCTTTACGCAAAAATTTCTTTTGTACAAGGCTCAATCATTAACGACGACGTTAAATCAGTGTTGCAAGCAAAATCCTCTAAACGAATTCCATCAGCTTTATTAATAGCAATAAAAACTGCAAATTCAATGGAGCTTCCAGTAGTAAAGAACCCAAAATACTCCCCCATATTTCCACCTTGGTGCATATCAAAATCGTCCTTTATCATGGATTTGGCAGAAAATATAAAAAACAATACATCCAACAGTATGTATAAGGTTTTATTTCATGACACCACAAATTGTCTAAGGTCAAACGGATGGAAATTTGTATTCACCGACGGCTCTAAAACCCAGCACAGCACCTCATTTGCAGCAACTCGGGAAGATGGCTCATTAATATGCATTGGCTTATTGTATAACGTAGCTTCAATTTTCACCGCCGAGGCAACAGCGATCCTAGAAACTGCTACAATTACTGCAAAGTTACCCGGTAAATTTGTTATATGTTCTGACAGTCGATCAGTTCTCAATGCGGTTCAAAATCCTAACAACACCACGGTTGTTATAAACAAAATAAGAGATCACCTTATAAGGCAACCGAATAAATTAAAACTTATGTGGATACCTGGACACGTTGGGATCCTAGGCAACGAACAAGCTGACAAAGCGGCAAATGATGCTCATATCTCGCCAGTCAAATTAGCTGCAAACCTTACTAAACGTGACCTAATACGTGAAGTTAAGAACAAGCTTAGACTACAACAACTAAATGACTGGCACAACTATCAACACAGTTATAAATCCATCAATACCGATAAAATAAAACCTTGTTACCCTGTCACCACCTCAAAGCAGATGAATACAGTCATGGTGAGACTAAGGCTGGGACACACAGCACTCACCCATCAACATCTTCTAAAAAAGACAAATCCACCCTCCTGCAACCACTGCCAAACGATAATGGATATAGGACACATTCTTGGATTAAGAGCTTGCAAATCATTGACCTCCAACACCAGCGTTTGCAACCCAACCTCATCGATGGAAGAAATCTTAAGAAACTTGGACCCAGAGAATATTAAAATTATTTACAACTTTATTAAATTGCACAATATTGTTATCTAATTTCAAAAATCAAAAAAAAAAAAAAAAATCACTTAACTCTCAATCTTTTTAAATCACAATTAATAACATAGCATTTATTTTAACTTAAGAGTCAGAAGCTCCAAGCAGCTAGTGCTCATTCCTAAATTAACATGTAAATTTTAATTTTATGTTAATAAATTATAATAATAATAATATTTACTAAACAACATTACAATATTTAAAATTTTCCAGAATTTTAGATGTACATACAGAATTTTGAAATACAGAATGATTGAATACAGAATAATAGTCATTCATATTTTTCAATTTATTCAATTTTGATCATACAGAATTTAGGAATACAGTATAATGACCCTATAGATTCGTATTGAACCAGGACCCTAAGCCTTTTTTGGGTGTGACAATGACAATCACTACGAAATTGATAATCGGCTAATTGTGCTTCTCTCGAAAATGGGATCAGACGGATTGCTACATTTGTGTATACAAATTATTGAAGCGTGCCAAAAGCTATATCCCGAAAAACTACCCATATACTTCTAATAACCCCCTCTAACGAATTGTGAAAGAAAAGCGTACAATTAAATTTTTTACCGGCTAAATGATTATTACGACTAGGCTAAAATTTATTCCAAACATTGTGCGACAAGAATTTCTTAAAATTCAATTTGCTAAATGTTAGTCTATAACCTCCTAAAGCGTCACCTTTAACTCAAGACCTAAATACTTTTGTTACCTTGATATTCCAATTGTTTGTTTTATTCAAGATCTCGGAATTATTTGTAACAGTGCGCTTTACTTTCGTTTCCTTTTTAAAAAGATAATTAACAAGACCAATTCCTCTCTCGTCTTCATAAAACCATAAAACGTTGCCCTAACCAATTCTCGATCCCTTAGATATGTTGACTAAATTCCTTTACAATACCAACCAATTATTTTCTCAATTTCACAACTCTTATTAGAATGTTCAACGTAGATGTATTCGGTTCCCCTCTGCGTCCTTCCGTGGTCCGATAATCACATTTTGCCTTGTTTAAATTAACCAATCAAAAATGAATCAGGTTGTGAAACGAACTCTAAAAAAAACACTTCAATAAGAAAGAATGTTTGAATGTTTGAATTTTTTAATTACTTTTGTATGTTTGTTAAAAATTTCTTTCCGACTTAATAAGTACTTTGCATGGAAACTCATGACATTCTTATTTCACTTTTTTTTCAGAGTTAAAATATCTACATATACAAATGAAGTATTAATTAAAAGTATTCTTCTAACGAAATCAAGCATTTAAAATCATTCCAATCTGGGACAACTATTTTTAAAAGTACAAAACAAAAATATTTATTTCTAATAATATGGGCGAAACAAATGAATTTTCCACCGATGTATCTAATCGAAGGTCTTTTGTTATCTGCATAGAACATTTCTTTTTTGCATTAATTACAAAAATTGCAAGGTTAATTTGTATAATAATTTATGGTAAAAAAGGCAAGTCAATGCCACCAATCACAGATCCATTGCTATTGGAATCAGCAACTTCATTGGCGGAGAAAATTCGAACGAAACAGGTTTTTTTTTTTTCAATTTTACTTCTAAGATTTTGTTTCATTTATAATATGATTATTTATAGATAACAAGTGTGTTCGTTTTGGAGGCTTTCATACGACGGGTGGAAGAAGTTAATCCAACATTTAATTGTGTCGTTGATAAACGATTTGAGGAAGCACTCAAAGACGCAGCAGATGTAGATGCCCTAATAGCATCTGGATCATACACATCAGAAGAACTTTTTAAAATAAAACCTTTTTTGGGAGTTCCTATTTCTACCAAAGATTGCATTGCTGTAAAAGGTGAGTTTCGGTTATGCTCTCTCACTTGTTGGTATAAACTTTTCCGGAAACCTATGTTGAATTAAAGAATTTTCTTCAAATGTTAGTTCTGATATACAGAGTGCCGTATTAATTTTAAATAAGATTTATATATTAGGCATTTTGAGATGAACGCCTAACTAAATGCAATTTATAATATGTAGTTTTATTTATAAAGGTACTGTTAATGCGGCCGCACAGTAGTGCTAGGGCCCTAGAACCGGTGAGCATACTTAAGGCACGCAGTGTTTGTTTTTGATTTTTTTACTTCGTGTGAAACGCGTTAATGCACAGCAATTTTTAATGGCGATAAACTGTTATATCAATAATATATTTTTTATAGATTTCCTTTACACGGCTGGACTCTATGCTCGAAAAGGTATACGTTCAGATCAAGATTCAGAAGCTATGGGATTGATGAGAAAAGCCGGTGCCATACCTTTCTGCCTTACAAATGTTTCAGAGATGTGCATGTGGTAGGAAAAGCTATCCTTATTCTATATTAAAAATATTTTAATTCTTTTTTCCTTTCAGGTGGGAAAGTTCTAATACACTGCATGGGCGTACACGCAACCCATACGACAGTAATCGCATCGTTGGTGGTTCAAGTGGAGGTGAAGGTTGTATTCAAGCTTTAGCTGCATCCCCGTTCGGCCTAGGTTCCGACATTGGAGGTTCTATACGAATGCCCTCGTTTTTCACTGGTACATTTGGACACAAACCATCCAAAAATATTGTCTCAAACGAAGGTCAATTTCCAATGCCTTTTTCTTCCGAGCAAGATTCATTCCTTGGTATTGGGCCCATGTGTAGACATGCTGTTGATTTAAAACCAATGTTAAAAATAATTTCTGGTCAAAAATCCAACCTTCTCAATCTAGACGAACCAGTTGACTTAAAAAAACTCAAATATTTTTACCAAGAAAGCGATGGTGGAAGTAGATTGGTTTCTCCAGTTGATGAAGACTTGACAACTTCACTGCTCAAAGTGGTTGATCATTTGCAAATATCAACTGGCGCCAGTGCAAAAAAAATTCAACTAGAAAAATTCAAACAATCGGCATCGATTTGGTTTGCCAATATGAAAGACGACTCTGGTCATGGATTTGATCATCAGTTGGCTAATTTACAAGGAGAAATCAATCCTATAAAAGAACTTTTGAAATTTTGTGTTGGCCTATCGAAGCACACCTTTATTGGATTGGTCACAGCCTTGGTAGATAATGCCCAGATACCGTTTGGATCACCAAAATACCATCATCTTGTTAAGAAGCGCAACGATTTGAGAAAAGAAATGCAGGATATACTTGGAGAGGATGGCGTTTTTATCTATCCAACTCATCCCACCGTAGCACCATATCACAATGAGCCTTTGGTGCGTGCACTCAACTTTTCTTACACTGCAATAATCAATGTTTTAGGTTTTCCTGCTACAGCCGTACCCTTAGGTTTGGGAAGCGAAGGCCTTCCCCTTGGTGTGCAAGTGATTGCAAATTTCAATAACGATCGACTGTGCTTGGCTGTGGCTGAGGAGCTGGAAAAGGCTTTTAATGGTTGGGCACGTCCAGAAGTAAACATTTAGAAAATAATCTTGTTTCTATATATTTAAATCGGTGTATTGCAACAGTTGTGGTTTATATTAATAAAATCTTTAACACCGCATCCTATATTGTATAGTTTGAAAAACATTAAACACTAATACATATTTTTGATATATGAACGTCCTTTGAATTTATATACCAAAATTTTTCGTGATTATTTTCATAAAATTATGTATGTAACTTTATTAAGTGATATCTTCATGTTATTAGAGAAACAAACAAATTTATGTGGAATAAAATGAATTTATTATAAATATCTATAGATTGAGAATGTTAATTAAAAAATAATGTGGATGTTTTATTTTTTTAAAGTCCTGTTTGAACTCCTATGACGAAAGTTAATCTGTACCACCCCCCTCCCCCCCCCCGCTTTTTATCATGATTTCTTTTGTTCACACGACAGAGGTTGATATTGATAACACATACCTACAAAATTAAACTTCTTAAAATTTTCCGGAATTTTTTTTTATTTCTCTATTATATTCAAAAACAGTAAATTTAAATCTACCATCCGTTTTAATCCATCAGCTGTAGTTTTGCCTACAAAGCTTTATTGTATTTTAGTTAGAGTATTCGCAAATTTTGCAGTTTGGTACAGTGTTAATATCCAGTTATGAAGAAATTATAACAATATCTACATCACGGAGAAGTTGTTTTAATATCCCACACTGTTTTTGTAACATTTCATGAGGCTAAAAAATTTGTGAAATCTGGTCGGCCAGAGAACTCACCCAGCTGTGCCCAGGACGACCTTCGAAATATGAATGGTGAAAGTATTTCCTTAAATTTGATATAGATTTCATCCTTTATGTCGATGGGTGGTAACCCCCTTAAAAATTACCTTCTTTTTTGGTCGGCCAGCCGGTCTGACCGGGATATCGGGTGGGTCTGACCGGGATATCGGGTGGATGACCAAGCGTTTCTATATCACCTAGTGATATAGACTTTGACACACTTTTAAAAGGAAATATTGAGGTGATGATTTCCAACTTCTATATAAGTATTTTTGAATATTTCATTTCGTCTATACCCGTCAAAAAATCAAGACACTCGTGTCTAACAACTCCTCCCTGGTACACCTGCCAGCTCTGCAGTTTTCGAAATTTAAGAAACAGGGCATGGAAAAAGTACTTAGGCCCGTTTGCTGATACTTCACATAACGAGTTAAGTTGAACTTAAATTCTTAAGGGGTACTTTTTCCATGTCATAAAGTTATACTTAAGAAATCAAGTTCAACTTAAATCGTTATGTGTAGTATCAGCAAACCTACCTTAATGTCTAATGAACAGGATGATCACAACAATTATATCTCTGGTTGTATAATGAGTTCCAATCATTAAGTAGAATCGTCTATAATAATTATATTGACCCAAAATTTGTTTGGAAATTTGTTAATAACAAGTGAAAATCTGACGGATATCCATCTACTATTAAGTACTTGGAAGAAACAAGCAGCAGCCCTTAAATTCAAATTCAGTTGACGACGTAAGAGAACATATTGAGGGACTGGACAATGACACATCCAGTGGACCTGACGGAATTCCTGCTATTGTTTTGAAAAACTGTTGCAACACTCTAGCGGGACCATTAACATTTTTATTCCAGAATTTAATAAAACAAGCAATTTTTCCTAGCATTTGAAAGAATTCATTCATTATACCAATCCATAAGAAGGGCAATCGTAGTGATATTTCAAATTATAGGCCAATAGTTAAACTTTCATGTTTACCAAAACTATTTGAGGCTATTGTATTTAAGAGTCAGTTTTTGTTTAATTAATGTAATTCAATGTGTAATATTTCGACTTGTAGTTATTTTCGTAGCTTGTTATTAATGTATGTATATAGTATATTTTATTTGTTGTCTTTAGTAGTGTGTTAGGTTTTTTATATTTTACTAACAACTAACACCACGCTAAATGATGACTGTAACAAGGTTAAAAAACCAGAAGAGAAAAGAAATGTAATGCTACAAATGCTTGCATTAAGCAGTACTGATAGCGAACACAGCAGGCTTAGTCTTAGGCTGTGTCAATTTGGATGCGATGAAAGTCGGAAATATCAAAAGATTGAAAGGCGCCTTAAAATTATAATCCGAAATATGGAGAGCTTAATGTTCTTGCAATTAGATGTGAAAACACATTTCGTTAAATGTTGTTTATCGATAAACAAACGACATTCGCAATAAGTGCGAAATAGAGCGGCAGGCGGCAACACAAAAATCCCACCCATCGATATAAAGTAAACTTTGCTTATGTAGCGTTATATAATCTTTAGGTGATATAGAAACGCCTGGTCGTCAACCCGATATCCGGGTCAGACCGGCTGGCCGACCAAAAGAGAGCGTTATTTTTTAGGGGGGTTACCACCCATCGATATAAAGGATAAAACCTACACCAAATTATAGGGCAACATTGCATTCAAAACATTTCTTTTTATGTTTGTTTAAATTATTAATCATGGAAGTATGCATAAAATAATTGCATTTCCACATTTCTTATAAATTTAGTTAAGAAAATTCCATGCTTATCTTATTATGAGCAACATCACCAATACGAAAAATTTGAAATTATAAATTAAAAATCTGCTATTTGAAAAAAAAACATTTTAAAGAATCCTTTCTAATTAGATTAAAATGATTATAACTTTTGATCTAAGATTACTTATGATAAGTTTCATACCAATTTTGTGTGATGGATTATTTTGCCGACTGTTAACTCCAAAGATTAAATTTAAAAACATACGTTGACCATAATTTAAGTTCACTTAGCCATTTCTTCCAAAACAAAATTTAATAAACGGTTTTCACGGTTCTCTGATAATATTTTTTTAATGAGTGGTCATAAAAGTTTGAAATTTTCACAGATAAATAAAATCTATTGATTTTAATGCGAATTTAATTGAATTGATTTTTTTTTTCATACCGTTAAGTTTAGATAACGGCATAATAAAAGTAGTTTTACAAATCACCTTATTATTCATCAGTGCATTAATGGATAACTTTGGTTTTTCCTTAGTCCGCATGGTTATATAACAACGATTATTTTGATACCTCAATTGTTAATTTACGAAAAGAAAAATTGATTTTAATAAAAAAAAACATCCAACATGACATCATTAATTAATCTGTTACTCCTAAAATTCTTAATGGATTTTCAAGATTAAGACCTTAAAATATTGTCAGTAAGACACACATTAAATGTGTGTAAAAAAATCTCAAATTTGCATGACAATTTTGAAAAAAATGTAAAAACAAATTGAATTAATGTTATTTTTCACCCACTTTGATTGACTAAAAAATAGAGAATAAAAATTAATTACATATTATTTGTTAATATATTCTCTAAATATGGAGCCATTTCATTACTTTTTAAAAAGTTATTGGATTTTATTGAAATAACTTTATGTCGCTTAGACACAAATAAGCGCTTGATATATAAAACATTGATCATTAAAACGTTCTAAATAAAAATTTTATAAAAAAATCTTAAATAATTTTCTTGAAAAATAATTAAAATTTTTTCCAAAATGTCCTATAACTTTAGTAATTCTATCTTAATATTCAAAAATGTGATGACATATGATAGATAATAATATATGTAATTATTTAAATTCTATAAAAATATTACTAAATAAATGACAGGAAAATATTATTAATGCCCAAACTTGGGAGTATATAATATAATAATAGGTCAATGCTTGGGACGGAGTGAAAAAAGAAACATTATATTTTAAGAATATTTTCCAAGTTTCTGACCTTTAACATTTTGACCACGCTCCCAAAATATTTTGAAATTATAAAATTTAATTTTTGAGTTTTTAATAAACATTTTGAAATAGAAAACATAGACGTGCGATGATCACAAGTTTCACAATGTCATTTCAAATTTTATCCAAACGTAATTTTTTTTAAATTTTAAAGGTAAATGTAAAAAAAATTTAAATATTATCGATTCACCAGCACGAAATAGACTGTAAGTCGAGAAATAATCTGGGGTTCCAGCATGTAACTTGATACAATCGAGTTTAGTCGCTACAATCGAGCATAGGCAGTTCCTAATTTTGTTCAATCGAATCGAAAACAGTGGACCGAGTTAAATTAGGAACCGCCTATCCTCGATTGTACCAATGAACTCGATTGTATCAAAGTTACGTGCTACTTGCTAGACCCCCTGTATGGATTTTCAAAATTAATACAATACAATTATACAATAATAAATTTCTATAATACAATTTCTCACAAATATACCTGTTATAAAATATAAATTTTCAGACAACTTCAATGGTTTATAGGCGTGATTAGATAAAAATACAACCTCCCGATTAAATTTCCAATTACACACCGATTTTCAAAATTTAATTTTATTTATTTTCTGAGAAACCAGTTATTTTGGTACATAACAGTTTTTTGTACACCCACTAAAAGTTTCGATACGACTTTTTGAATATTTAACAACGCAAAATTTAGCAAAAATCAAGACATTTGGTCATTCAAATTCGTTATTTGAAAGAATCATGAATAAGGTGCCTGAAAATGGCTTATAACTTTGGTAATTCTTATTCGATCTTTATAAATGTCAAATGAAATGAAATATACCAATTATAATTCAGTAAAAACATTATCAAATAAATGGTAAGTAATTATTATTAAAAAAAAAATTGTAAAAAAATTAACAAATAAATGGCTAGATATTATGTTTGCAAGGCAAAATGGGACAGATATAAAAAGAGAGAGACAAAAATAGTGAGAGAGACATAGAGAGCAACAAAGAGAGAGAGAGAAAAAAAAGAGCAAAAGAAACAGAGATATATAGAGAGAGAGACAAAGATATATAAAGAGAGAGATAGAGAGAACTTGAGAGATACAGAGAGAGACAGACAAATATAGAGAGAGACAGACATATAGAGAGATACAGAGGAAAAAAATCGTCAGAGTGATCAATTTATGAATTAATTCACATCTTAAACATATATTAAATTTTAATTTATTAGTAAAAAAGAAAAATGTTCCATGAACGCCACAGTGACCCATTTTGTAAATTTATTATTTTTAGAAAAAAACTGAATTCTACATAAAAAATAACAGCGATCCATACATTGAAATATAATTTAATTAATAAAAAAATGTTACACATACCCCACAGTACCCCATTTAAAAATTGTATTGATTTATACAAAAAAAAAAAAAAAAATTATATATTATATAAGTATTAATTATTTGCATACTTAAACTTAATGATTAAATATATAAATTATAAAATATAATAGAATCGATCCGTGACTGTTGAGGAGAGCAGACGTCTTTTTGGGGAGCGAAATAAAATAAAAATAAAATAAAATAAAATAAAATAAAATTAAATAAAATTAAATAAAATTAAATAAAATTAAATAAAATAAAATAAAAGAAAATAAATAAAATAAATAGAATAAATAAAATCAATTAAATAAATAGGAAAACCGGAGGCGACAGATTACATGGCGGACAAAAGTGTAGAAAATCACGAGGAGGAATCAAAAAGGAGAGGAATGCCGACAAATCTGGAAAGACTGTCAAAGGGTAGAAGCACGGGGTCTATGGGAGATATAAGTGATCTATGGAAAAGGAAAAGGGAACATACAAACGGAGTGGAGCAGGAGACGGAGGAATGAATGGAAATAGTCCAGGCAAGTAAGAAAGTTCCGAGATCACCTCAGAAGAAAGAGGGATGGGAGTCGAATTTAAAGATGATATTAAGGGAGATGAGAAATGAATTCAGACATGAGATACAGGAGGTGAAGCAAGAGATGAAAAAGATGAGAGTGGATATTAGGGAGGAACTGGGAAAAATGAGAGAAGAAATAAGAATAGGGGAAAAAGAGAGAGGAGAACTGAAGGTTGAGGTAAGAGGACTCTCAAAAAGGGTAGAAGAATTGGAGAAAAGAGAACAAAATGTACGGGAGATTGAAGAGAGAGTAAAAAAGTTTGAAGTAGAAAGTCAAGAAGGGGCATGTAGAATGAGTAAGGGAGAGAGGAAAGAGCACCTAGTGGAGAGGATGAAAGAAATGGAAGGGCGATTCCATTATAGCGCGTGCAACGTTTAGACGCATTTGAAGTATATTTATGACAAAATAAAAAAAATATTTTAATGAAATTATTACATGAAGGGCTACATTTTCAATTATTCTCTTTGGATTCGTTTATAAAACTCAAATGAAATAAATAAATGGTCAGAAAAAACGTTTTAAAGTGCGATCGCGGGTGCAACAGAATTGGCCTAACCTTTCAAGATCATAGTACAAAAAATACAAAAATCTGTTAATTGTGAAACATTTATCGTGCTATTTTTGCATATATTGAAAGACGTTGATTCAATCAACTATAGAAATAAAAATAAAGATGGAAAACAAATGTAAACATTATTCACATTTTAAACCAATCGCGGGTGCAACATCAAATTATCGCGGGTGCAACGCGTCTAACTTTAATGAATATTAATACCAGAAACAAAAAAAAACTGGATAAGAGATCAAATGACGTAGTTTTCTAGTCAGTACCCTTCTCTAATTAATTATTAATTATTATTTTTCAAATATGTACGTCAATATTTTTCGAAAATATCGTGCATATATTATTGTCATCAATCTTTTTCTCTGGCGCATCCAACTTTACAAATATGTCTTCAAATTGCACATCTGGTATGCCCGTTTGTCATTTTTTTTGGTGAAACGTCGGCCATGAATTGTCATCAAAAATTGTAATACAACATTGTTCACTGGCCAAGTCTTCAAAACTTTTTGAATTGTGAGTAATAAAAAAAAACTTTCCAAGTAAACCCACCGAATTTTAGTAAGTAATTATTATATAATAATGAATTTCCCTCAAAATTTGGAGTAATTTCAATATTATACTCTACTTTAAATATTTGACATTAAACCTTAATAAAGGAAGAACTTGGCGTACTTTAAGATCGCACTACTTTTCACGGCTGTTTTGTTGAATACAGGTTTTTATATAGAAAAACTTGGCTTTCTTTTAAAAATGTATGTTTTGTTCTGATCTCACTCCTTTTTGCAAAGATTTAAATTTTTTTGCCAGATAAAAATTTGGAAAGATACATCCACTAGAAGTCTAGGACAGTATAAGGAGTCCTACATTTAATTGATAGTAATACTGAGAAAATTAGGCTAATACCACGCCACCTGAAAAGAAAACTTCTAATATTTTGTTTTCCTTTTGTATCCACTTCAAACCCCACCGCTCTGATAAAATTAATCATTCTACAGCAATCGGAAGTGCTCCACATATGTAAGTGATACTAATTTTTAGAAAATGGGCGGATACCACGCTTCCTATATGGAAAACTTCAAATATTTTATTTTTTTCCTTTTTTGTACTCGAAATCCTACCACTGTGCGAAATGACAAGATTCTGTGGCGTCGGGAAGTGCTCCATTTAAATTTTATGTTTTGTGAGTGAGTGAGCGATTTTTGAAGTCCTATATCTCAGGAACCACTTGTGTTAATGGGATTAGATTTGGTGAAGGCCCTGTGTTTGGTGAGCTTAGAAAATATTAGAAGGGAGTCGAAAATCGCTTGAGTTTGTTCCTGTAAAAAGGGTATAGTGTCAGTGTATTTCTGTGAAGCAGCCTCTTTTCTCTGTTTCCCTCCCATTTAACCTGATATTTTTATAAATAAAGAACAAAATATTATATTAAATAGTTAAATACAACAATCTTAAGTAGCAGAAATTATTATTCAAGACATATTTTATCAATAAAACATGATAAATCAAGTTATAATGTTAGTAGTCAGTAAGTTGCACCCGCGATCCTAATATCGCGATCGCGGGTGCAACCAATTTGAATAAGCGTTTTTTTCCATTCAACTTACAATTTACTCTTAATTACGAATGATTTAACTTTGTTTTTCATTTCTTCTTACTTTTACAAAGTTTCAAAACGTTAGCAGTTTATTTCTGTCAAAAAAGCAAACTTTTATATCTTTTGTATCGCGGGTGCAACAATCTTACAATGGCTATTTGCAATCAATAATACTAAAAAAGTAATACAAAATTCTTAAATTTTTTTTTGTGGAAAAGATTAAATGACATTTGTCACATAGTCTTAAATGTAAATCATCAACTTAAACTGTCCATAGTGGCTATTTCGCGCGTGTGTTACCAGTAATGATAATTGCAGTTCAACGATTCTTCGTATGACGATGTTGCGAAGTGCAAACAAAAATGGTTCCTTTAAGTTAGGTCTCATTTTTTGTTTTTTTTTTTAATCAAATATAGTTCTTCAACTTTGCATTGTTATCAAAAAAAGTTCAAAATATTGTAATTTAAAAATTGATGTCGAAAATCGTCTTTAGCGGAATCACCCGGAAGTAAAGATAGAAAGGCGAGAGAAAGAAAAAAGACGGCTTAATATAATAATTAAAAACTCACAGATGAAAGGAACAATTAAAGAAACGGTACAAAGAATATTCGAAAGGATTGGAGTACGATCAAGGATAGAGGAAGCGAAGGAGGTCGGCAGGAGAGGATCAAACAGGAATGAAGGTATTATAGCTGTAAAGATGGAAACACTAGAGGCGAAAGCAGAGGTGATGAGAAAAAAAATTAACCTAAGAGGAAGGAGGGAGATAATTGAAGATGACCTAACGTGGAAAGAAAGAAGAATGCAATGGCTGATAAAAGAGCGAGCAGAAGAAGAAAAAAGAAAAGGGAAGTGGGTCAGGGTACGATATGGGAAACTGATAGTTAATGGGGAGATATGGGTCTGGGATGAAAAAAGGGAGGTCATAATAGACTAAGAGCCCGCAGTAAATTTTGGGTGTGAAGGATAGCAAAAATTCACTGGTATTTTTAGATAGGTCTTAACTTGTTATATGGAAATATGTAAGTCTTGCATGCTGTGGTTGGGGTGTTTGTCAGTAATGCTGCATTGAAAATGCATTTTTTTCGAAATCCAAGATAAAAAGTATAGCAACTTAAACGTTGTATGTAATCAAAGATCTGAGTGTCCTGGACATGAATACGGGGGTCCAAGACATTTTCCGTGGGGCCACTTGCCTGCCAGACGCACTAAAAAAGTGCAAAAAATCGATTTTGAGATAAATTGTGATAGCATTTAGAAATATGCGCTCACTGATAGAAGCTTCCCCTCTGATAACAAATATGGGGGTCCAAGACATTTTCCATGGGGCCACTTGCCTGCCAGACGCACTCAAATACTGCAAAAAATCGATTTTGAGATTAATTGTGATAGCAAAATAATTCTTGTTCCCAATGACGGAGTAGTCCCCCCTCAACACCAAAACGTGGGTCCAAGACGTTTTTCATGGGGCCTTCTCGCTACAAGATGCACTCAAAGAATGCAAAAACTCGATTTTACAGATAATTGTGATAGCAAGATAATTCTTGTTCCCAATGATGGAGAGGTCCCCCGTCAACACCAAAACGTGGGTCCAAGACGTTTTGCATAGGGCCGTTTATCTACAAGATGCACTCAAAGATTGCAAAAAATCGATTTTACAGATAATTGTGAAAGCAAGATAATTCTTGTTCCCAATGATGGAGAGGCCTCCCCTCAACGCTAAAATGTGGGTCCAAGACGTTTTGCATGGGGCCGTCTGGCTACAAGATGCACTCAAAGAATGGAAAAAATCGATTTTACAGATAATTGTGATAGCAACATAATTCTTCTTCCCAATGATGAAGTAGTCCCTCTTATCACAAAATATGGGTCTTTAACATTTTGCAAGACACACTCTGTATCAGAATAAACTTTTTTATGGCAAGTTTTTTGTGTATCTAAATAATCCAAATTAAAAATTTATACTTTTTTTGCATAATTTTTTTTTTTTTTTTTATTTTAAAATCAACTATTAACAAAAAGAAATAAAGAAATTTATTCATTGTCACTTTCATCTGATGAACTTGTACTGAATTCATCTTTGTCACTTTCTGATTCGTCAGAAAAGTTCAGAACAATATCATCTAATTTTTCGGGTGTAGTAGGACCTTCAAACCAAAGAATATTTAATTTCCCATTACAAAATCTCCATCCATTCTCTTCTGGTAATTGGTTTACAATTTCATTTTTCATAGAGTTTTTCCATATACTACATACATAGTTGCTTCTCATTATTTGTTGAAGAAGAACAGACTTGTTCGGAGGCAACAGGCTTCCTTCAAAACCTATAATGAGGATATTTAATATATTTAATAAAATTACCCAACGTTTTCAACTTACTTCTGATGTTTTTGAAAATTTTTTTGGAGGTCGGTTTGCAAGTTTTATAAAAAACTAGTATATTTACCCGAACAGTTGGCTTCGCTAACTGTCACACGATGTATGTGCAAGACAATGTATTTGCAAGACAATGTATTTGCAACACAATGTATTTGCAACACAATATATTTGCAACACAATGTTTGTTATAACGCGATGTATTTGCAACACAATGTATTTTGCAACACAATGTTGCAATACAATGTATGTTGCAACAGAAAGTATTTTTCAAGGTTAATTTCCTAAAATTAAGGTGAATTATCAGGCTTGAGGTAGAAAAGTAGGTCAATACTGAACCAAGAGATAAAGAGATACATGTTGCAAGTACATTGTGTTGCAAAATACATTGAGTTGCAAATAGGTACATTGTGTTGCAAATACATTGTGCTACAAATACATTGGTTGCAAATACATACATTGTGTTGCAAATACATTGTGTTGCAAATACATTGTGTTGCAAAATATATTGTGTTCCAAAATACATTGTGTTGCAAAATACATTGTGTTGCAAAATACTTTCTGTTGCAACATACATTGTATTGCAACATTGTGTTGCAAAATACATTGTGTTGCAAATACATCGCGTTATAACAAACATTGTGTTGCAAATATATTGTGTTGCAAATACATTGTGTTGCAAATACATTGTCTTGCAAATACATTGTCTTGCACATACATCGTGTGACAGTTAGCGAAGCCAACTGTTCGGGTAAATATACTAGTTTTTTATAAAACTTGCAAACCGACCTCCAAAAAAATTTTCAAAAACATCAGAAGTAAGTTGAAAACGTTGGGTAATTTTATTAAATATATTAAATATCCTCATTATAGGTTTTGAAGGAAGCCTGTTGCCTCCGAACAAGTCTGTTCTTCTTCAACAAATAATGAGAAGCAACTATGTATGTAGTATATGGAAAAACTCTATGAAAAATGAAATTGTAAACCAATTACCAGAAGAGAATGGATGGAGATTTTGTAATGGGAAATTAAATATTCTTTGGTTTGAAGGTCCTACTACACCCGAAAAATTAGATGATATTGTTCTGAACTTTTCTGACGAATCAGAAAGTGACAAAGATGAATTCAGTACAAGTTCATCAGATGAAAGTGACAATGAATAAATTTCTTTATTTCTTTTTGTTAATAGTTGATTTTAAAATAAAAAAAAAAAAAAAAAATTATGCAAAAAAAGTATAAATTTTTAATTTGGATTATTTAGATACACAAAAAACTTGCCATAAAAAAGTTTATTCTGATACAGAGTGTGTCTTGCAAAATGTTAAAGACCCATATTTTGTGATAAGAGGGACTACTTCATCATTGGGAAGAAGAATTATGTTGCTATCACAATTATCTGTAAAATCGATTTTTTCCATTCTTTGAGTGCATCTTGTAGCCAGACGGCCCCATGCAAAACGTCTTGGACCCACATTTTAGCGTTGAGGGGAGGCCTCTCCATCATTGGGAACAAGAATTATCTTGCTATCACAATTATCTGTAAAATCGATTTTTTGCAATCTTTGAGTGCATCTTGTAGATAAACGGCCCTATGCAAAACGTCTTGGACCCACGTTTTGGTGTTGACGGGGGACCTCTCCATCATTGGGAACAAGAATTATCTTGCTATCACAATTATCTGTAAAATCGAGTTTTTGCATTCTTTGAGTGCATCTTGTAGCGAGAAGGCCCCATGAAAAACGTCTTGGACCCACGTTTTGGTGTTGAGGGGGGACTACTCCGTCATTGGGAACAAGAATTATTTTGCTATCACAATTAATCTCAAAATCGATTTTTTGCAGTATTTGAGTGCGTCTGGCAGGCAAGTGGCCCCATGGAAAATGTCTTGGACCCCCATATTTGTTATCAGAGGGGAAGCTTCTATCAGTGAGCGCATATTTCTAAATGCTATCACAATTTATCTCAAAATCGATTTTTTGCACTTTTTTAGTGCGTCTGGCAGGCAAGTGGCCCCACGGAAAATGTCTTGGACCCCCGTATTCATGTCCAGGACACTCAGATCTTTGATTACATACAACGTTTAAGTTGCTATACTTTTTATCTTGGATTTCGAAAAAAATGCATTTTCAATGCAGCATTACTGACAAACGCCCCAACCACAGCATGCAAGACTTACATATTTCCATATAACAAGTTAAGACCTATCTAAAAATACCAGTGAATTTTTGCTATCCTTCACACCCAAAATTTGCTGTGGGCTCTCGGTCTATAAGGAAAATAATGGATAGAGAGGGAGAACAGGAGCAAAAATTACAGAGGGAAAGTAGAGAAAGCGAAATGGAAGAAGGTGAAGAGGTAATAGAAGCGCAAACGGCGGCGTCAAAAAACGGATAAAGGAAGAAGAAAAGATGAAGAGAATAAGGAGAGAAGACTCAGAAGACAGATGGAAGATATGCTTCTAGAATATTGCGGGGCTAGCAAATAAAGAAAAAGAGTTCTGGGAAGGGATCAAAGAGTGGGAAGTTGTAGTGATGATAGAAACATGGGTAGAGGAAAAGAACTGGGAAAAATGGAAAGCAAATTTGCCAAAGGGGTATAATTGGACGAGACAGGGAGCAAAAAAGAAGAACAAGAAGAGAAGAGCAATGGGAGGGATGATTATGGGGATCAGAGAAGAAATGGCTATGGATGGTGATGATGGTCAGGAACAGGAAGAAGGAATAATGAGCAGGAAAGTAAAAGCAGGGAAGGACCAATGTATTATAGTAGCAACGTACGTTAATGGCGACATAGATAAGAAATTGGAAAGCCTACGACGGTGGATGGAGAGGCAATTAGAAGAAGAAAGAGTGATAATAGGGGGGGGGGACTTCAACGCGAGAACAGTACTAGAGGGTGGGAAAGTGAGGGATACAGAAGACGAAGATGGGGGGAGAAGGTCGAAAGATAAAAAAGTCAACGCCGAAGGAAAGAAGTTAACGCAAATGATAGGAGAGTTAGGTTGGGAAATTTTTAACGGGAATATAGAGGGGGATGAGGAGGGAGAGTTCACGTATACAGGAGGTAGAGGGGAGACATTAATAGATTATGTATTGGGGGACGAGAGGGCAAGAGGCGGGATAGAAAGGATGGAAGTAGCAGATAGAGTAGAGTCAGATCATTATCCATTGGTGGTCACGATGAAAGAAGGAAGAAGGAGAAAGTAAAGGAAGTCAAAAGAATAAAAAAAGGAAAATGGTCAGAGGAGATGAAACGGGAATACGAGAGGAGAATGCGAGGAGTAAGACTAGAGGGAGGAGAGGAAGCACAAAAGGAGATAAAAGAGAGGATAAAGAGGGAAATTGAACGAAGTGAGGAGGTAGGGGGAAGGCAAAGGAGACAAAAAATAAGAGGATGGTGGGATGAAGAATGCAGGCAGAAAAAAGAGGAAGTAAGAAAGGAGTTGGAGGAAAGATAGTGGTATGAAAGAAAAATGCAGGGAGAAAAAGAGAGAATATCAAGCGATTATTGAGAAAAAGAAAAAGGAGAATGGGGGAAGGGATCAAAGAAGAAGAATGGAAAAGATATTTTATGAGCCTGACTGGAGGGGTGGAAGAAAGAGTGAGAATGGGGGCAGAGGGAACAAGAAGAGCGGGTGATGAGACTGAAATTAGCAAAGAGGAAATCAGTGAGGTGGTGAGAAAACTAAAAGAAGGAAAAGCAATGGGCGTAGATAGAATACAGAATGAGGCGTGGAGATATGGAGGAGAACAAGCGTTAGATGTAGCATGGGAGATATGCAGAAAAGTGTGGAGAGGAGACGGTTGGCTTGGCCAGAGGGGTGAAAGAGGGAGTGATAGCGCCAATAATAAAGAAAGGGGCAGGAACAAAGGTGGAAGAATACAGAGGAGTAACGCTCATGCCATCGCTATATAAGATATATACGGCAGTTTTAGCGAAGAGGCTAGAGGAAGAAGTGGAGGAAAAAGGAATGATTCCACCAAATCAAACGGGTTTTAGAAGAGGAGTAGGAACGATAGACAATGTATATGTCTTGAACTATGTGGTGAACAGAGAGGTAACAAAGGAGAAGGGAAAGCTTGTGGCTTTGTTTATAGATTTAAAAGCTGCATTTGACTCAGTAGATAGAAAAATTATGATGGAGGCATTGGAGGAAAGAGGAGTTAGAGAAGGGCTCAGGGAAAGAGTGGGGGAGGTCCACGAAGAAACGATGAGTAGAGTAAAAGCAGGAGGAGAGATGGGGGAAAGATTTTGGACGGGAAAGGGAGTAAGACAGGAGTGCCCAATGAGCCCAATTCTTTTTAACTTACTGACAGCGGATATAGAAGGTGAATTGGGCAAGGGGAGTTGGGGAGAGATAAAAGTAAGAGGAAGAAGAATTTGCTCGTTGGGATACGCAGATGATGTTGTTGTAATGGCGAAAAATGAAGAAGAGAGAGATGCAAATTATGATACGAAAACTGGAGAAGTATTTCGAAAGGAAAAAACTGGAAGTGAACGTGGGAAAAACGAAAGTGATGAGGTTCAGGAAAGGAGGAGGGAGGAATACAACAGTAGACTGGAGATGGAGGGGAAAAAAGATAGAAGAAGTAAAAGAATTTAAATACCTGGGGTATGTGTTCAAAAAGAATGGAGGGCAGGAAGCACATATAAAAGAAATAATAAAAAAGGCAGCAGCGGTAATGAAGGAAGCTTGGGGTATTGGGAGGAGGAAATTCGAGAAGGTTTGGGAGAGGAAGATGTGGCTTTTCGATACCCTGGTTTGGACGGTGATGGGATATGGGGCAGAGGTATGGGTATGGGAGGAGAGACAAGAAATGGAAAGATTGCAGGAGAGGTACCTCAAATGGACACTAGGAGTAGCATGGCAAACTCCAGGATACATGGTGAGAGATGAAACCAAAAGAGATAAGATAATGATAAGGGCATGGAATTATGAAGAGAAAATAACAGGAAGTGAAATAGCGAGGGAATGTTTAGAGGAGATGAGAGAGAGAGGGAAGGAAGCGAGAGAGGATCCCGATGGGAACAAGGGAGAATGGGAAAGAGAGGAAGGGAAGGAAGAGAAGACAGTATGACAGGGTACGAGAGAGTAGAATGGGAAGACAGAAGAGAGCAGGAGAAGGAAAGACTGGAACTAATACTGGAATCCAGATATAATAGGTGGTATAAGGAAGTAATGACCGAGGGGATCCCACAATATTTGAAAGCGGGACGGAAGGCAGACAGAACAAGGAGGACAGCGAGAGTCCGGCTAGGGAATGAGTTGAGAGAAAGATGGTACTGGAAGCATGAAGAAGAAAGAATGTGCAGTGTGTGAAGGTGAACCTGAGACGTGGGAACATGTGATAGAAAGATGCAGGTCAGGTGGTGATGAAGGGATGTCAATAGGGGAGAAGATGAGGGACATAATGGACGAAGGAGGGAGGAGTGAAGAGTGGATAAAGGGACTAAAGGTTGCGAGAAGGAGTAAGGCGAGAGGGATAGAAGAGGGAGAGTTGTAACCCTTAGGGGAACCAAAACAATACCTACAAATATAAAATATAATAATATGTATATTTTTCCCACAAATGGAAATGAAATTAAAATCATTAAAATAAAAACATAATTATTATTATTATTATTAAATCTTAATATGCCGAAAATTGTCCAAAATACTACACGATAGTTTATATAATAAACAAATTTAAAATAATAACATTTTTATATTTTTCTTATAAAAGTTAAATATAGATTTATATTATTTCCAATAAATATTTTTTAAATATTGAGTTTATAAATATTATATAATATAAGGTTTATAAATATTATATAATTTATTTATAACAATTATTATAATTTAAATAAATATTCTAAATATTTTTTATTATACAATCATAACTATACAGGGTGTCCCGGACCTGGTTGGCATTATTTAAGGGTATGGTTCTTGGGTATATTCTATGAAAAAAATCGTTTTACAGTAAAGGTCTATCTCCAATTTTGACATCATTTACCGTGGATTTAAGAAAACACTTACTTTGTTGTACCCTGATTCATGTTAACAAAAATTGCTCTGCTAATTCTAGCAGAGTTTCTAGTCTGTTCTATTTTTCCTGCCCGTGCTAATTTTTTGACTTTGAGGTCGGCTTTCTGGAGAAAATGCGTAGTAAACATAATTTTTTACTATTTTTTTCTTGTGAACGTAACAATAATAAAAATACAAATCATTGGCAAGATTGTAAAAAAACCCATGGATTTGATGATTTGTTTGCCAAGCAATAAATGCTATGAATAAAAATGATTGTGCGGTTTTAGATAATCTTCATTTTAAATGTGTAATAAAACATTAATAACAGGTGCTCAAAGTGTCCTCCTTCGTTTTGTATGCTAAAGCCCGTTTTTGAATTTCACTTTGAATATTTATCGATTCTAACTGCTTTCGCACTTTTGATGGCGCTTCGAGAACACGCCCTTCTAATTAATTTAAACTTGTTATTTCAGGGGAATAAACAAGTTCTTTCATTCGTCCCCATACAAACAAAAATAATACAGTAAGGTCGGGAGATCTTGCAGGTTCATTTCTTCCTATCCAACGATCACCGTACTCTTCATCTATTTTACAAATTTTAACCTCACGAGTCACAACCGTAGTGGGCTGGAGCGCCATCCTGTTGGAAATATAATAAAGCTAGATGAATAAGTGGAATGACCTCCAACTTTTATGGTAAATCATTACGCAAAAACTCCAGAAGTTTGTAGAATTCAACCTGGGTGGTAGTTTGAAGAGGCCGATTAATATATATCCAACTACACCTGCCCACATATGGATCAGTTGTATCAGCTTCCAGTATTCTCGTGGAGATACCTCAAAAACTTTAACAACTGATCCCTTTTCTCGAAGCCTACGATACGTATTTTCAAATATTTCTCTAGGAAATCGTCGATCATGATAAATTTGATGGAAAACCACTCTTATTGTCAACTTTTATAAGACGCGTACGGAAAAAATCATAAATTCTATTTTTTACCTGCTGCCGGTTTTCCCCGGTATCATAAAATATGTGGGTTTTTTCAGGATTTATTTTTATTTTATTAAATTGTTATGTGTCAGGGTACCACAGAGACATATCTTCAGGAATCGAAAAAAGGCGTCGCATGCTTTCCTTTTTCCGTGCCCTCCTACACAGAAAAACAAAAAAAGTCATGCCTATAATAATAAAGGATCAGTGCCTACGTTCTGCAACTCTCGCATCGATGAAAAATGGAACAAATCTCTCGCATCGATAAAATAAGTCGAGGAAATGCAGATTTGTTGCATTTTTCATCGTTTCTCGACTAATTTTATCGATGCGAGAGTTACAGAACGAAGGCAATGGATAGGAAAAGGGATAGTATAAGAATATAAGGGGTATAGGAATACTAAAGGAAAATTAATGCACAAACACAGTTACCTATGCCACTGCATTAAAGAAAGAATGAGGCTTTTGGTGTGTTCTCAGTGGAATAAAAAAAATATAAATTTAAACCTACTTTCTAAACCCTAAAATGATATCGTCATAAAAAAATGCTGTTTCGAGATAAATGAAATTGAAAATTTCTGTTTCGTGAAAAAGCTATGGAAAAACAGCAGTAGTGCTTAAAACAATATGCTCTTGATTCAAATCGTGTAAAGATATCTATATTTTTTTTGCAGAAATATAGAGAAAAATAAACTCAAAAATGTCATATTTTGAATTATGACGATATTGCAGCAAATGAGCGATATATCTATAAATATGTGAAAAGTTTGAAAGGTTTTACTAAAATAACCATTTTTTAATAATATTTTAAAGCCGTTCTATGATCTTCCTTTACTTGTACATATATTCAACATAATAGGCAAATATTATATAGGCTATATTAATAAAAAAAAAAAACTTATTAACCTTGAAAACTAGGGTACCTAAATAACACACCAAAACTGCTCAATTAATGCAAGACCGCTGTTCTTTAACAGCCACTGCTGGGAGATACACACAGAATTCACAAAATATGTCGAAGAATAGCGTGTTATTTTTTCCATAAGAAAAGAAAACGGACTTTTAGCAGAGACGAGTCAAACGCAGAGAATCATTAAGTAAAAATGAGAGCTGCAACTGACCTTCTCAATTAATCCACCACAGCACAGCGATAGAAGATACTCACAAAATTCACCAAATAAGTCGGAGAAAAGCGTGTTATTATTTTGTATAAGAAGGGGGCGTTAAACAGAGAACAATCAAACTGGAATATCATAAGTAAAGAAAGAGAAAGGAAACAAATTTGTTCTATCCATCGAGAGATTTTATAACCCGACATATTTCGGGTTGCTTTGCCTTGGCTTATGCACAGAGTGTGGACTGTGGAGTGAAGACAGTATACGAATACTAATAATAATGACGTGTGTGTGTTTCCGTGTGTGTTTTAAAATATAGTTCAATTGAGTTTCTGGAGTGTGCAAGTTAATGAATAGATACAAGTATATTCCGTGGATTTAATGTTGCTCGTTATTTAGTAAACATTGTTGTGTGGCAAGGTTGTTTGTTATTTAGTAAACATTGTTATTTAGCAGAAAATTTAATAGGTAACCCGGTGGGAATCGGGTTATATGGACGCCACGCCACTGATTTATATATATATATATATGAGTTCTTAAACCTAAACCTAAAACTAAAACCTATAATAAAATGCCAATGTTAAAGAATTGCGAAGTGATGAATCAGTCTTTGAATACAGCAGATGAAAAGCAGAATGCTGTTGAAAAATTTCCCAAATTCGATCTTATACGAATCCATTGTTATATCTTCACTTGGGAAAAGGGATTATGAGAATGAAGAAGCATTTATTTTTTTTAATTATCGACTCAGTTATTTCAGAGATAAATGACAAATGGTTTGAGCATAATAATAACATACTGAATGCTGTCGATTCTACTACAGACTTTTTGAGTGAAAATTTTAACTACAACGACTTAAAACTAATTAAATTAAATTTGGTGTTGCCCTCACACGAAGAAATTTCAGTTTTAAAAAATTTTCTGTTCAACGGAAAAAATAGCTCTGGATTTGAAAAATAAAAATATATTTCAGTTGTTGTTTCCTGTTAAAAGCACTTTTCCTATAACTTATCGCCTCCTTGAAGCTGTCAAGACATTTGGTGATGGTACATCTTTGAACAAGTCATCATTTTCGGGACTTTCGAGGATAGACGCTCGGGGCTTAAAAGGAAAAATGCCAATGACTGATCAACGATTGCGAAATCTTTCTTTTATAGTATTTGAAAAAAAGACGTTTGAATTGGTTAGACAAAAATGATATTTTGCGTTAATTTGCCCAGAAACCCGAAGAATACAACTTTTTTAATTCTAAGTAGTAAGTAGTCCATATCTGATCTCCTATATATGCGGTAACCATCCGTTCATTATAATAATGAACAGTTCTGTATTTGAAGACGATGTTCATTATGAATAATTTCTTAAACAAAAACATATAAATAATGTTCTGTATTTCGGAAGATGTTCATTATTTGTTCTGTATTAAGTACAAATTATTAAAAACAATAATATAAATAAGCAAAATCCAATTACCTAAAAAAAAAAAAATGGTGCTAATGTACCCTAACCGTTTGAAAGAATGAACAAGACATCTAGAACAATTTTATTTTGTCAAATGCTCCTACAGAAAGAGTTTTTCTCAATTCTAAATATTTGGACAAATTAAAAAGCCCAAATGGAGGTCGAAGCTGCAAAATCTATTTTCATAACTAAATACCTACAATAATTATGTACTCAGTTTTTTAGAGTTCAAAGAATATTAAAAAAAAAAAAAACGGAACTTAGGGAAGGAAATTGACTCTTCAGAAAAATATCAAAATCCGTAAAAATGAACTGTGTTAATTTAGATTTTAATTTTTTTTTTATAAGACTTTTTTGTTTTAGAGCTATTGTTTTAAGTTAATTTATGTAGTTAACTCATTTGTATGTAAGTATATATTTTTTTTAGGTAAATGGAATAAAAACAAATTTTTCTAGACTAGATATTTTGACTGTCATTAAAAAAAATTTCAGTTCATCCAAGAAAACTTGGAGCTCACCCATTTATTATGTCCTGGCTACGGCCGTGGGTCCTGTTCAGGTAAGTAAAAGTAAATAAAGTAAGTATATTATGTATACTATCGCCCATGTTCTGCATTCCACTTATTATGAATTCACATGGCAAAATTGAATTTAGGTGTTCCACAATTCGTTCGAAATGCTAATAGTGAATTCTAATTTCGAACATGAAAATTGATGTTCTGCATTTCGGTTCATTCCGTTTTCTAAACGTTTTCAATCTACATTTTTATGCGTTGTGAAATCGGTGCATTTGCAGATAGTTTTGTATTTCTTGGTACAAAATGTAAGCAAAATGTTTTTGTTTATTTATTTATTATTATTTTCGTAGGAAACATAAGAACATACGAATAAAAAAAAACAAAAATCATCAGAACCATACATATTTAGGTAGGTATATTCACGCCGTCGCTCGCGTCGGGCAGGTTTTTTCTTACAAAATTTTTCGGCAAATTTTTTCTTTCGAGTTCCGCTTTCTTTTTTCCCTTATAAATGCCAATAATATAGAATTAATTTTCATCTTCACTGTAATTTCACTTTAAAACACAATTAAAAATGGAGGCACCTTGCATTTTGGCATTTCGAACTAATTGCGAAATTTTCGAAAACGAACGATTTGTAGAACATGGAATTTCAATTCATGTTAAATTGAAATGCGATTTCAATTCGATTTCATTCGAAATGCAGAACATGGGCGTATATATATTTATTAATATATACATCAATTTTAGGGTTTAGAAAGTAGGTTTAGATTTAATTTTTTTTAATTCCACTGAGATCACACCAAAAGCCTCATCCTTTCTTCAATGCAGTGGCATAGGTAACTGTGTTTTAATTTTCCTTTAGCATTTTTTAGTATTGGGTTGGCTACGTGTTCTGTAGAAATTTAAAATAAATACGCAAAGCGTTAATTTTTAAAACTTATTGATGTTTTGGAAAATACTATATTATATACTATATACTATATTTTCCCTATATTTCTTCTTCAATTGAATACGGTGTACAAATTTTCGAATAGTTTTGTTCGTCACTCAAAACTTTTCCGTGACTCGAGCTGCCCTAACCTTGGGTTAGGTACATGTGTATGAATTTTGAAACCTTATACACCTGCTCAAAATTGCCGGCGATATTTTTCGACTCCATCCAAAGCAAGACATCAAATGTTGTTGCTTTTTCTGAAGTTCCTGTTGATGGAACTGTAGAGTTTAGGTTGCATAACTGAATTTATTTTTTGAAAAAAAAAATATTGAAAAAAAAGCTGTTCCCGTGCTGTACTGTAAACTGCGAATTTCTTTGAATTTTAATCAAAAGTCTGTAAAAGTTCATATAAACAAAAATCAGTATAGAAATTTGCAATTCTGCACATAAAATACATACAGTGCACATTATACATATAATCAAAGGATCATAGATTAATTAAATTCTATTTAAACAATGTAATTTAATGAATATTTATTTGCACTGACATTTTTAGATGCAAAAACAATTTTCTAGTCAATCAACAAAATAAGTTAACACACATACTCTGATTTTGCCAAAAGTAAAACAAAAAAGAAGAGAGCTTGCGCTCTCTTTACTTTGAGGCTCTCGTAGTTGGCGCATTTTCTTACGCCAACCCTTTCGTTTGGGCATTTACTACGCTTGTATACAGTCAAGCAGGAAGAAGAGAAGGGAAGAATGAAAAAAACTGACATAACAAATTTATAAGGGCGTATTCTCGAAGCGTCATCAAAAGTGCGACAGCAGTTAGAATCGATAAATATTCAAAGTGAACTCCAAAAACGGGCTTTAGCATACAAAACTGACCCAGCTGTGCCCTGGCCGACTTTCAAAATATGAAAGGTGAATGTCCTATAATTTGGTGTAGGTTTTATCCTTTATATCGATGGGTGGCAACCCCCCTAAAAAATGACTTTCTCTTTTGGTCGGCCAGTCGGTCTGACCAGGATAACGGGTGGACGACTTCATACAGCATTAATCGTCAAAGTGTCATGTGCTATTTCTTTATCGCTATCAGTCACCTAATATCTAGTCATCATGAATACCAAATGTTCTAATTGTGATATCGCATCCCATCCATTAAGTGTAAGATTTGTTCTTCGGGTTTTCATTTGGAATGTGTTAAAGTGAATGGCAAAATAAAAATGTATGTTGGATCTGTGACACTTCTATAAAAATCAATATTTTGACTTGTGTTATTACAGTGTGAGACTTATTCGAGTGTTTCTCTGAGAATAATGGAGATTTTACCAAACTCTCAGAACCACAGTACACATATTAAAGGTAATATCATTAGCGTTTTCATTTTTGTTCAGTTCTGCGCATCGAGGTATTATGGTGGTAAAATGGTGGATTCAGAGCCCATTTCCTTGTCTAATTTCAATATTTTGTTGTTGAGTTCCTGTGGTCACTCGAACAGCCATTTTTAATTTTTTGACATTTCCAACTTTGACAACCTGCGGAATATAGAGTTTGGTTTGAGAGCGCAACGTGGCCGGTCGTGCCTTGCACACCGTGCATTTTCCGGAGATTTTACTCCAGTAATTTTTTTATTGGTTCCTGTGCCTCTTCACTGGGACTGATTACACTCGTTCTCACTCACCGTGAAAGTGATCCACCACCAGGCAGAGTTCTTTGGGGAGGGGATTTCTGCATGGCATCAGGAGAGGCTTCTCCAGCAACTGATTAGTTCCTGTGCCTCGTGCCAGGCCTATACCGTTCCCGTTTACCGTCAAAACGGTCTACCAGGCAGTTTCTTTGGAGGGGGATACCTGCTTGCTAATCTGGAGATTTCTATCTTCAACAACTTATTAGTTCCTGCTCATCGTCACCAGACTGGAACTTAATCCCGTTACTCCGTTTACCGTTAAAACGGACTACAGCTAGAAAGTTTCTACTAGCAACAGACGCAGCGCAAGTTGGCGGATTCTCCAGGCGAGGCCATCACCCTGTGAACTCAGATGGGTAAATCATCATCACAATCGAAAAAAAAAAATTATCTAATTTTAATGTGTTAAATCATTAATGTTTTAATGTAATTTATGACTTTTTTACATATCGTTTAACTTTATTTTCATTGCCAGTAATTTATTTTTTTTAATGTAACTGTGAAAGAAGTGAATGTAAAATAATCAAAACTGTTCTTTTAATTAATTATACCTACTCATGTAAGTGATTTCATTAAATTTGAAAATTCTACATAGAGCGTTCTCGCTCTATAACACGAAATTTTATGTATATAAATGTATTCTATGGCATTTTAGTTTTTAAGGTATTTGTATTTGTAGGTATTGTATATATGTATTTTTTTTTATCCGTTGCAACAGCCAACACGTAACTGAAATATTGCTCCTGAGCAAGAGCAGAATGACTATTTATTTTGTATATATTATAAATGACAGCCACGAGGGTTCCCAAAAATGTAACTAGATAGAGCAGGCAATACATTATATCCTCAGTTAAACATAGCTTTGCTAAGTAATATAATCTGAATTGTACTCTGTAAAATTTTCTTAAGTATCAATAAAATTCAATTCCTAAATCCTGCGCAATATATTACCTTTAATATGTGTACTGTGTCTCAGAACAACCAACTTGGACTCTTCGATCCCATACGAAGACTATCAAAAACAAAGGACAAAGTAAGTAAAATCCTCTTGTGCTTCTCAAAGAAAGGCAATATTCTTCTTCTCCTACACTGAATAAACTTCCATCTTCACCCCTGCCCAACAATTGACGTGGTTTTATCCCCTCAGAATGACAATTAGAAAAAAATCATCATTTTCCCAGCAAAAAACGGTTTCGTCTCTAACAGCAAAAAATAACACCAAAATTAAAATAATAGATGATGCAGCTCCTTGTTCTCACTCTTTATCTGCTGGATCTGATAATGTTGTTGAGAAATGCACAGATCTTAATTCTCTTAACCCAAACTCTGTTGGTGTTGGGAGTTGAAGGAGTCGAGGCAACGAAGCAGGTTGTGTGGAGTGACACAACCTGCCAATTAAGTTTTTTTTTTTTTTTAAACAGTAAAAGTTAATTATTTTAAAATAATTTTTTTTTTCTTCATCGAAAGTTGGTACTCCGTGGGGAAGGTGTCCACCTGGATGGTAACACACTCCAGCAACTGATAAGCTAGTTTCCAAGCAGTGCCGCTGGAATTAGACTTAAAGCCTATCCCGTTAATTACGGGACTCTGGCGTGGTATCACATTACCCGCTAGCAACTGTATCATGTGACCGTGACCGACGTGTTGCCCACATGAAACCTAGCATGGAACTCCTCTGAGGGAAGGATTCCAAGTGGATCAAATCCGGAGATGATCATACACTCCAGCAACTGCCAACCCAGCCCCCTGGCTACCAGCACCACATAACCTTGTGCTTAAAACAGATGACTAACCCTCATCACAACAATGGACAAAGGATGATCGCCCTGCATCATACTAAATCAACAAAATAAACGCTAAAGTGAATCTCTTTATAACTGTTCATAATGTGTTAAAAGTCAGTGAATTATCTTTTCTGTTCAATTATTATTGTTTTTAGTGTTTCTACTAAGTTATATCCTCATACATATTCTATATTATTCATTTTCTTTTGCCACTAACGTTTGATCTAAAATCAACTTAAATAACTCGTAAGAAGTGAAATTATGTAAAAATCGAAACTGTCTTTAAATAATTCAGTATTAATATCATGCAATCTATTGCCGCTAAAATTTGTTTTAAAATCATTTATAACAATTCGTAGAAGTGAATTTATGTAAAAATAAAATTGTCTTAAATTATTCAATGTACCTATTCATACAAAAGTGATTTCATTAAATTTGAAAATTCTACATAGAGCGCTCTCGCTCTATAACACGTAATTTTATGTATATAAATATTTTCTATGGCATATTAGTTTTAAGGTATTTGTATTTGTAGGTATTGTATATATGTATATTTTTTATCCGTTGCATCAGCCAACACGTAACCGAAATATTGCTCCTGAGCAAGAGCAGACTATTCCATTTAAAAGAAAAAAACAAGCCATGTTGGCAACCGAAAAATTAAAAAACAACAGAACAGGACGGCCATACATTACAGCCTCCGCTTCCCGTATCGTTTATATTAACAGAAAGAGATAGATCTAAGAATTCATGTATATATTTCCAAATGTCATTTTTAAAGTCTCAATAAAATACAATACAATACAATCTGTTGGTGTTGCTAGCGTTGATGTAACTGAGGCTGAGATTGTTGCGAATGCTGGTGTTGCAAAGGTTTCTGTTGAAGTTGAAAATATTTTGCATTAAAAAAAATGCAAAAGTTCAAAAATTAGTTGAATTAATAAAATTAGAATATTTCTTGCATTAAAAAAATGCAAATTTTCTTCGGACATTTTTTGCATTAAAAAAAATGCAAAATTTTTTCGAATTTTTTTGCATTAAAAAAAAGCGATTTTTTTTTGCATTAAAAAAATGCGTTATATCGAAAATTGTTTGCATAGAAAAATTAATTCGCGGCTGGGTGATACGATTGCTGTTATGTACGATTAGGTACATCGCGGTTTTATTTTCTGAATATTGTAAACCTATTCATTTAGTTTTAAAAGAACTAAATTAGTTATGGAAGCCTATATCTTATGCCACCTGATAAAAACGTAGTTTAGTTTAAGGAAATATTATGTGACATTAGAGTGGTTGTTAGGTAGGTAGTAAAACTAATTACCCCTACTGGTGCTGTAAGCGTTCAATTAATTAAGCTATATTAAATTGAATACAGGATGATTCCAGCAGAATCTCACAAACTGCTAGGGCATGATAGGTTGAAATCAGACAAGAAACAAATTGTATGGGAGGAGGATAGTTTTTCCCCCCATTTAGACGGGAGGGGCATTTTTCTAAAAAAGAATACTTAAAATGGGTAACAATTAATTTAAATTCAACAAAAAAAAAAACTTATAACAATGAGTTGTAGCTTTTTAAATCCAAAAATCAATTTTAATGTTTGATTCTAAAATTAAGTTATTTTGATGAATAGTTTTTGCAAAAATATTTGAAAATTCTTAAATAATGGTGTTTAATTGGGAGCGGATATAAAAATCCCGCCGAAAGATTTTTCATAAATATTTGACGGGATTTTTACTACTCTTTTCAAAGAATTATTTTGTACTTTTTAAAAATATTTAAATATTAATATTTTTTGACAAAGTATTTAATTTTATTGAAATATTTTTTAATTATTCAGAAGAAATGGGCTTCGACGGCAAAAATTTTAAGAAAACACATTTTAAAAAATTTGTTTACTCTTAAATAACATTTTAAGCGTTTTTATGAATTTTTAGAGGAAAAATATTGATTTTTTTGAAAATATTTTGACCAATTGGGCGGGGCCCACGGAACAAATGACAAAACGCTAAAACGGCATTTTAAGCTAGACATAATTCTGGAAAATGTTCATTTTGGTGCCGGAGACAGTGTATTAGTGGAAAATGGATCCAGTAATTCTCTACCAATTAGCTAAGAATGCTGCTGAAACGATTTATAGCTTAAAAAAGTTATTTTAATGGCTAAAAATTATTGTAAAGAGAAACGATTATTTTTTTCAATAAAATGCATTTTGATTAGGAAAACTGCCAGGCAAGGTACTTTTGTGCAAGAAAAGTGTTACATTGGCGTCTGCCTGGTGACTGAACATTCCCTAAGCGGAGCAACGGAGTTGCGTGAGCGGTAGAGAGGAACCAAAAAGGGAGGTGAAATGACTGTGCAAATCCCCTTAGCGGAGCAACGGAGTTGCGTGAGCGGTAGAGAGGAACCAAAAAGGGAGGTGAAAATCCTTGAAACCCACGCAGCGTGCCAGGCAATTGTAGATTTGACAGCAAGAATTTATTTATTTTTTTGAAAGTTGTGGAAAAAAAATTGTTTACCAACTTTTTTAAATTTTTTAGAACTGGCACTTCCTAGGTCACGAATTTGCATTTTTGAAGTCGCTTGGTCGCTTAGTTTAACCGCAAGTCAGCCTCTAGCACGTCTAGTTTAGCCGCAAATCGCGTTTAAAGATAAAAGTCGATTTTTCAAATAATGCGATGCATCAATTGAAAGGTGGCACTTTCTAGATTACGAATATGCAATTGCTAGGACGATTAGTAAAAATATTTTTTTGAGATTTGGAAAAAAAAACAGTTTTTTTGATTTTAGAGTAATTCCTGAATTTAACTCAGTTCTTCCTGTTCTTCTACCAAAACGCGTTTAAAAAAAATAGAAAGGGGGTTAAAATCCTTGGAACCAGCCCAGCGGGCCAGGCAAGGTACTTTTATGCAAGAAAACTGTTACATTGGCGCCTGTCTGGCGACTGAACATACCCTAAGCGGAGCAACGGAGTTGCGTGAGCGGCATGAATCCTGCTTATATTTTTTTTTAAAGGACGAGGAGCCTAAACCAGTGCGGTCTTCTGCAAACCAAAATAGTAGGAAACTTCGTTCTCGTTGATTCTCATTGATTGGTGTCACCAGTTGCTATTGAATTGAATTAGTATTGAAATGGCGGGATTTCGTGATTCAAGATTTCGTGATTCGGGATTCTGTGAATCGCGATTTTGCGATTTTTGAGTTTGCGCACAAAAACACTCCATCGTGTTGCAGAACCTCCCACTCCCCTCTTTAGAACCACCCCACATATTAAAAAAGGTTTATGAAAATCTGAAAAAAAATATAAAATGATATATTCTTCATTAAGAGCTGATTTAAGCATATCCTTAAGGTAAAAATGTTTTTGATCATGGCGATTTAAATAAAATAAATACATATCAAAAAAATGTACATAATTTCCTTCAAAAAAGTAGTATTTATATTCAATTTTTTCAAAAACTAGAACACAGCCATCTGGTTTTCGTTCGACTAAAAATTGCTGAAAGCATCAAGAAATAAAATTAAAACTAGCACCCAATTACAGTAGGTTAATAAAAAAAATTTTCTTGAACAATTTGAGTTTTCAAATATTTTTGCAAAAACTATTCATCAAAATAACTTCATTTTAGAAACAAACATCAAAATGGATTTTTGGCTTTTAAAAAGCTACAACTCATTGTTGTAAGTTTTTTTTTGTTGAATTTAAATAAATTGTAACCCATTTTAAGTATTTTTTTTAGAAAACTGCACCTCCCGTCTAAATGGGGGGAAATACTATCCCCCTCCCATACAATTTATTACCCTGTATTACCCTGTATTCAATTAAATATAGCTTAATTAATTTAACGCTTACAGCACCAGTAGGGGAAATTAGTTTTTCTACCTACCTAACGACCACCCTAATGTCACATAATATTTCCTTAAACTAAACTACGTTTTTATCAGGTGGCATAAGGTTCCATAACTAATTTAGTTCTTTTAAAATCAAATGAATAAGTTTACAATATTCAGAAAATAAAACCACGATGTACCTAATCTTACATAACAGCAATCGTACCACCCAGCCGAGAATTAATTTTTTTTTATGCAAACAATTTCGATAAAAAACGCATTTTTCTATTGCAAAAAAAAATCGCATTTTTTTTTAATGCAAAAAAATTGCGAAAAAAATTCGCATTTTTTTGTATGCAAAAATATTCCAAAAAAATTTTGCATTTCTTTTAATTTTTGTTTGAATAAAATTTGCATTTTTTTTATAATGCAAGAAATCTCGAACAAAATTTGCATTTTTTTTTAATGCAAAAAATATTCGAAGAAAATTTGAATTTTTTTTAAAGCAAGAAATCTTCGAAAAAAATTGCATTTTTTTTTTAATGCAAAAAATGTTCGAAGAAATGTTGCATTTTTTTAATGCAAAAAATATTCGAATAAAATTTGCATTTTTTTAATGCAAATAATTTTTGAACGAAATTTGCATTTTTTTTAATGCAAAAAATGTTCGAACAAAATTTGCATTTTTTTTATGCAACTAATTTTTGAACTAAATTTGTATATTTTTTAAAGCAAAATATAATATATTCAGCTTGCATTAAAATTTTGTTTTAATGGAAATTATTTTCAACTTGCATTAAAATTTTTTTTAATGCAAAAATTTTCAACTTGCATTAAAGAATTTTTTTTTTAACAGAAAATTTTTGATTTGCATAAAAAAATTTTTTTTAATGCAAATTATTTTTACATGGCATTAAAATTTTATTTTTAATAAGTAATGCAACCAAAAATGCATTAAAAAAATGCATTTTTACAACCCTGGTTGGAACTAGTTTCGAGTTCCCGAAACAAAGCGAGTATACTCGAAAAAAGGTGGTTGATTGTGAACATCATCCAAGATCGTGAACATATCTCGGGTCGTTTGTAGATTAGGTACATATTTAATTGTATTCAATATCTAGGGTCGCTTGGTGGTTTTTAAATTCACAAGATCAACAACCGGTTTTTATTTCTATTAGTGAGATGAAATAATTTACAAATTGGTTGGTTTGTTTTTTTTTATTTGTTTGAGAGGATTATTTTGTATTGTTTTGATAGGTATGATGATAGAAGATTTAATTATGCAACCATTGATCAATAAAAGCGACCTAAAACCTACCTACTATTTACTGTGTAGATTGTAGGTACCTAATTTTTGTATCTATGTAGTTTTTTTTTAAGGATTGGGTTGAATTCGCCGAAAACAGATTTCTGTATTACCGCAATTATTCAATACCATGATCTTCAATATCCGCGACAAGTTATGTTCATAATACATGGTAGGTAAGGTAAGGCAAAATCAAATTTGAAGATAAATCCTATTTCATTAGATGACGACGACGTTATATACAATACTTATCAAAAAAAATATTTCATATACCTACTTATGTACATTTCAATAATTATTAATCTATGACTTATTTATGAGTTATATATTTTTTTTTTTTTTTTAAATAATCTTATTTATTTTTGTTCATTTACTTTTATTTCATTTTGTTTTCATATCATGTTCCTAGTTCCTACTTAATTTGATTTAGTCAATTAAAAATGTAAAAACAAATTACTTAGGTATTTTTAGTTATCTTAAGGGATCATAATCCAATCCATTAGAGCTGCGTCAACCGTTTTTGATTCGGTCTTCATGACGCGTTCACCAAATAGAACGATTGATTGCAATCACACTAAACCGAAACAATCAATCCCAATATCAATCGTTTCAGTTTCAATCTCCATCAAATCACACAAAGAAAGAAAGACACATAAAAGCAAACACAATGAATAAAACAAAAACTCACCACTACAGCAACACACAATTTATTATCGCAGTTTCTTTCTCATGTCCTACACAATGATGTATGCATCTGTGTTTCTTTCTCTTTTATTATTTTGTGTTTGCTCTCTGTGTCTTTCTATGGCCATGGGAAATGTTCAGTGCCTGTCAATTCAATTCATTTATTGCGACTTATAAGAAAAGTTTACAATTGATAATATTTTTGAAAATACGAAGGTATTTTTTAACTTTAATAACATAGAATGAAAATTTACAGGAGGCTATAATGTATGGCTCTCGCTCGAATTAATAATGAAATTGCCACATGGCTATAGATATTTATATATATTTTGACAGCTCGTGCTCATGGAGCTATTACAATTTTCTTTTGATGCGTATGGTCAAGAACAAGACTATGAAATTTATACAATACAATAGTCATGTATTACACGGCGCGTGAGTTTAACGCGCAACTCTTGGTTATTTTCTTTTGAACATTCATTCCGTGACGCGCGTGTTATTACACGAAGCCTTTTTCTAATTTCAGTACTGCGCGTTTATTTGACAGATTTTTTCATTTTATCTTCTTTGCCCAGTATTAGATTCAACAAAAAATTAATTTTGATAGCAAAAATGGAAGCCAAAGATCTAAAAAAATTACTGGACACGGCGGTAATTATTGTTAATTGCATCCATTGTTATATTTGGATAAAAAAGGCTTCAGTGCATTTAACAAACTTTCAAAGGCGTCTGCCTTTTTGACCCTGTTTACGTATTCCGGATGGCAAGGATTATAGAGAATTGGGTGCATTTCATAATTCAAAATGAGCTCAGACGTAATTCCTTGCTCCATTTGAATTCCTCAGCCATTTTAAATTGTGCTCATTCATCAACATCAAAAATGAAATAAAGCAAATCCAAAAAACAAAGAATTGAATTGAATTTTATTGAGACTTAAGAAAAGTTTACAGAGTACAATTCAGATATTACTTAGCAAAGCTATGTTTAACTGCGGCTATAATGTATTGCCTGCTCTATCTAGTAACACTTTTGGGAACTTTCCCAAAGCCACTTTCGTGGCTGTCATTTATAATATATAAAAAATATATAGTCATTCTGCTCTTGCTCGGGAGCAATATTTCAGTTACGTGTTGGCTGTTGCAACGGATAAAAAAATATACATATATACAATACCTACAAATACAAATACCTTATAAACTAATATGCCATAGAATACATTTATATACATAAAATTTCGTGTTATAGAGCGAGAACGCTCTATGTAGAATTTTCAAATTTAATGAAATCACTTTTACATGAATAGGTATAATTAATTAAAAGAACTGTTTTGATTATTTTACATTCACTTCTTTCACAGTTACATTAAAAAAATAAATTACTGGCAATGAAAATAAAGTAAAACGATATGTAAAAAGTCATAAATTACATTAAAACATTAATGATTTAACAAATTACAATAATATTGTTTTTTTTTTCGATTATGATGATGATTTACCCATCTGGGTTCACAGGGTGATGGCCTCGCCTGGAGAATCTGCCAGCTTGCGCTGCGTCTGTTGCTAGTAGAAACTTTCTAGCTGTAGTCCGTTTTAACGGTAAACGGAGTAACGGGGTTAAGTTCCAGTCTGGTGACCATAGAGTACCTATATTATCTAGAGAACCGACTCGTACCCCCCTTGCCTGAAACACCCTCAAAATTTATTTTAGCTCAATGAGAGAAAACTCTCTTAAATTCCCTGTCCGTGAATACGTGTGAATTGTTGATACAACAACAATTGGTGCTAGTAGCTCAAAAAGTTGAAAAATTGAAAAACACCCGATTTGCGATCATTTAAATGCTTATATCTTTGGATCCAATGGTTGGATTTTCAAAATTTAAAATTCAAATTAAAGCCAGAATGATAGTCGAGTACCAGCTATAAAAAAATTTCAAAACCGTCAAAAATTCTTTACTAAAAAAATTTATTTAATTTTTGGAGAATAATTTTCATCGAGGCAAACGTAACGAAGAAGAGGAATACACAAGAAAAAAAATAAAAAAAAGTTTGCTATTAAGAATATACTGGTTGGAGGGAGATAGTTATTCTAAAGACGGTGGAGTGTGTGCAACAAAACAGCATAACCTTGGCAAATTGGGTTCGCATCGGGAAAAAATTTGCTATACATATGTAGGTATCCATGTTTGTGGTAGGTATTTTTCATTCATTATTTGTTAAGGTGCCTTCATATGCTTAGTTTGGTTGGCTGATAACTTTTATTCTAATAGTCGGATCGTTAAGGTTGAGGTCTTAAAATTTAGGTTGAATATCAGGCTACATATTTCTTACAAAATCATTGCAGAGTAACACAAAAGTATGTTTACAATACAATATGTGTAAGATACAATATATAATTAATTATCATTAATCATTAATTTTGTCCAAAAATTCAGGTTGAATATCAGGCTACATATTTTTTACAAAATCATTGCAGAGTGACATAAAAGTATGTTTACAATACACATACAGTATGTGTAAGATACAATTGATTATTAACTATAGTCAATAGCTTTAAAGATTGTAAAAGAAAGGAAAAGAAATGGCTACCTTAATAGACAAAATTAATGATTAATAATAATTATTAATATATTGTACCTATCTTACACATATTGTATTGTAAACATATGTACTTTTATGTTACTCTGCAAAGATTTTGTAAAAAATATTCAACCTAAATTTTAAGACCTCAACCTTAACGATCCGACTATTAGAATAAAAGTTATCAGCCAACCAAACTAAGCATATGAAGGCACCTTAACAAATAATGAATGAAAAATACCTACCACAAACGTGCATACTTACATATGTATAGCAAATTTTTTCCCGATGCTAACCCAATTTGCCAAGGTTATGCTGTTTTGTTGTACACACTCCACCGTCTTTAGAATAACTATCTCCCTCCAACCAGTATATTCTTAGAAGCAAACTTTTTTTTATTTTTTTTCTTGTGTATTCCTCTTCTTCGTTACGTTTGCCTCGACGAAAATTATTCTCCAAAAATTAATTAAATTTTTTTAGTAAAGAATTTTTGACGGTTTTGAAAATTTTTTTATAGCTGGTACTCGACTATCATTCTGGCTTTAATTTGAATTTTAAATTTTGAAAATCCGACAATTGGATCCAAAGATATAAGCTTTTAAGTGACCGCAAATCGGGTGTTTTTCAATTTTAGCAAAAATTGGGCAATTCCCACTGAAACACGTCGGTTGGCAATGAACAACAACCCCATTTTTTTTTCAATTTTTCCGAGATTTTGTTGGTTTCTTATTTAACTATTGTGAAGGTCGTGTAGGGTGTACAGTTATGTATTATATATCAAATTAATTGTCTATTTTTCTAGATGCGAATTAAAAAAAAACTAATCCTATGGATGCAATAACTTAAGAGTTATGAGGTGATAAATAAAACAACAGAAGTATGTCTATATCTCGGTTAAAAAAAAAATTGAAAAATCTAAAAATTTTACAAAACAATTAGATAACCAATATCTATCATCTGTATGATTTTGAGATTTTTTTAAGCATCCGTCAAAAAGATAAAAACCAAAAAGCAAAAAATTAATTTAATTTTTATTTTTTGAATTTAACGGACTCTTATTTTGAATATCTGAGCGCATAATCCTCCATATTTCAAACTGAGCGTGTCTACTTTTGCTCAAAGAAGTGTTGGCATTGGCTCCCATTTAAAATGCAAAAACCACTAATACATGCTTATGAAAAAGTAGATTTCAGTGTTCTAGCAGCTTGTAGGTCGAAAGAGAACAAACCCCTTAAGTCGGTTCTCTAGATAATATAGGTACTCTATGCTGGTGACGATGAACAGGAACTAATAAGTTGTTGAAGATAGAAATCTCCAGATTACCAAGCAGGTGTCCCCCTCCAAAGAAACTGCCTGGTTGACTGTTTTGACGGTAAACGGGAACGGTATAGGCCTGGCACGAGGCACAGGAACTAATCAGTTGCTGGAGAAGCCTCTCCTGATGCCATGCAGAAATCCCCTCCCCAAAGAACTCTGCCTGGTGGTGGATCACTTTCACGGTGAGTGAGAACGAGTGTAATCAGTCCCAGTGAAGAGGCACAGGAACCAATAAAAAAATTACTGGAGTAAAATCTCCGGAAAATACACGGTGTGCAAGGCACGACCGGCCACGTTGCGCTCTCAAACCAAACTCCCTCAAAAAACAAAGAAAGAGTAGAAAGAGAAACGTCAAAAACACGCAAGGAAATTTCTACCCGTGCGTGTTCAGATAGATTTATTTCTGTTTCATCTTTTCGTTCTTTCTTTCTCTTTTGCACTTCATTCACGCGAAGCTAAACACGCGCCGTGTAATACCGGACATACACTACGAAAATATACAATTAAGAAAAAAAAAAATAGAGTAAGAGGACTTACTCAGCCATATGTATATGGTTATATATTACTGGTCATTGGGAATACATAGTCCAATGAATGAAAATTATTGTTGTTGTTTTTTTTGGTTTTTAGTTTCTTTTTTGTAGATATGGAAATCTTCATAGGATTTGTATTAAATGATTACATTTAAGAGTTTAAGAATAACGAAAAGACATAGTCATGAGATAATAAAAAAAAAGAGAAGCCATACAAAAATGGTACTTATATGGTATAAAATAATATACTTAATATAAAATAATATAAAGCTTAAATTAGGTAAAAAGGGTGAGCTCTGCCCACCAATAATTTTACATGTTTGTTTAAACTGTTTTGATTTTTGTTATATTTTTTGCTCTCAAGCACTACTCCTTCTGGGCCTTTTCCGCTCGCGTTTCGAATGCAGATGCAATTGGATTTAGGTTCGTTGATTTTAATACCCCATTTTTTATAAAAATATTGGATCGTTTTTAGGTGACTTTTAAGATGCCTGAGTGCGTCATAAGGGTACTCGGCGCTGGCGTACGCGAAGGTATCGTCAGCATAGAGGATGGCTTGAGAAACAATAGTGTTAGAGATAAAATGGGTGTGGGGGAAATCGTACATAAAGAGATTGTAGAGTCTTGGGCCTAAAATTGACCCTTGGGGGACGCCGCTGTGATTTAGAATTTTGGATTTGAACGTAAAAGGTCCTCTCAGAGAGAAAGGTAATAATTATATTGATTAATTGTCTAGGGTAGTTTAACTGAAGGATTTTATAGATCAAGCCGTCTCTCCAGACACCTTCAAAAGCTTTCTCCACATCAAGGGAGCATGCAGTTGTACATTTCTTTTCTTTCAGATTGTCGGTTATATCTTTGTGGACTTTAAGGAGAGCGTGGATCGTAGAATGACCTTTTCGGAAACCGAATTGAAGATCCGGTAGGAACTCAATATTTTCTTCGACGAAGTTGTCAATTTTAGAAAGTATAATTCTTTCTAATATTTTACCGATGTTAGAGAGCATCGAGATTGGCCTAAAATGTTTTAGGTCGTGGCAGTTTTTCGTTTTTTGGAGGGGTATCAATTTAGCTAGCTTCCAGTTGTTAGGGAAGTATCCACTGTTTAGGCAATTATTGAAAATTATGACCAGGAGTTTAATAGCTATGGGGGGGGGGGGGAGTCTTTTGATGACAAAGCTTGAAATTTCATCCGGACCGTGTAGAGGCCGTGTCGGAGGGGCAGAAGATGAAGTTGTGAAGGGGGATCTGGTTTTTAGCAGCTGAAACTATCGATTGGATGTGGTTTATATGGGACTGATCGGAGATATATATACTTTATACTTCGTTAAAGTATATTTTGAACTGGTCTGCAATCTCTTGTTCGTCAGTGATTTGACGGTCTTCAGTTGATAGTTTATTACACGAGTATTTGTGATTTTTGCCCATGAATCTGTGCGCTTCCTTGAAGGCGAAGGGGCCAGGCCTAATTAGAGAGAGCCTGTTTTCAAATTGCCGGCTAAGCCAGATTCTGACTTTATCCTGTATTATTTTTGTCAGTAAAGAAATATCAGTTGCTAAGGATTTGTATGCAGGGGATAGACGGTTATACGAGCTATGGGAAATAGATTTGAGTTTTTTTTGCCATTTAGATTTTGTTCTATAAAGAATTTTGATGTCTTCAGGAAGAGAATTATACTTTTTAAATATATTAGGGTTTTGGGAGGTGTAGGTGTCAACTGCCTCGTTGATGATATCATCAAAATCATTCATATATCTATCGATATTGTTGCTGTTTAAGCAGATGTCTGTTGGAGGAAGGTTTGGAGTGAGGTTATCCTCAATTTTTTTTTAAACTGGGCAATGGTGTGTTTTTAAAAGATTCGGAGACGGATGGGATGTGAGGAACAATTTCCTGCTCTGAGAAGTTAATTTTTAAAGCTAGTGGAAGATGGTCGGAAAATGAGGGTAGTGTTTTAATAATGAAGTTGGGGTCAGTTAAGTTGATTAATTCTGATGAGATAATAAAGTGATCGAGGAAAGAGGAACCTCTGGGGTAAGTGGGAGTGTCTGCGTTTAAGTTTAAAAACAAAGGGGCGAGTGAAGCCAGCCAGTTGGAAAGGGATCTACCATTTTGGTTTATTTGTGTATCACCTCAAGTGGGGTTTTTAGCATTCAAATCACCACCCATCAAAGGTTTCAGAGAGAGTTTTAATTCTTTCCATATCTTCGTTCAAGAGTGAAATGGGCCAGTTACTGGGAATATAGATAGAGCCTATGAGGATTCTTTTGAGTGAACCTGCGATTTTGAGTTTTATTAAGGCAAACACGGAAGGAAATGTTCTACAATTGGATTTTATCGGATCGAATTTTATGGAATTTTTAATTAAGAGAGCTACTCCTGGACCTGTATCGTCTCGTAGGGAGTTGAGGGAGTGGAAAGTGTCAAAAATTGGAACATGGTTGGATCTAAGCCGTTTCCTGAATAAATGCGATTAAAGTTTCTGAAGCAAGAAGAGATCTAATTAGATCTGTGAGAAGTTTTAACTGCATCATTGTGTTAGTAAGATTTTGTGCAGTATGTTCAAGAAACTTAGTCTTTTTTCTTAGATATTGGCTTTGGTTTTTTTAAAAAATTTTACGAAGTTTTCAATTTCCCCTAATAACGAGGAAACGTCCATCCCGAAAAGGTCATTTGAAAGACAAAGAAATTCGTTGATGTAATTATTCTTAGCGGCAGAGAAGGGCTGCGTGGTGACTTGAGAAGATGGAGGATGGGGGAAGTTTTTGGCCCAGGGGAGTGCAACTGGGGGGTTTAGAGCGGGATTTTCATCGTCCCTTAAGAGGCTAGCGAAGGTTGAGGTATTGGAAGGCAGCCGCTTTGGGGGTGCCCCTCAGTGCCTGTTTTGTAACTATCATTTGATTGAGAATGACCTGAAAGAACGAAAAATGTATCGTTCATTTGAACGATACGATTGAATTGGGATCCGTTCACGCACGGCAGGGTCACAACCACAAAGACCGAGTCAATCTGATTGACAAAGTGAACGATTCGATCTTTGTGCATAAAAAAGTGCGTTATTTAATAAAAAAAATTCAATTTAATGTAATTGTGGGTACAATGAGTGTGACTGTACATTTGAGGACTATTATTCAGATACATTGCGCTTTGTAGGTACATATGTAGGTATAAAATTGAGAAGAAGAGAAACACAAATAATAAGAAAATTATTATTTTTGTTTTTGTTTTAGTGGACTGTATTGAATGAAATTCAAAATAAAGTTTTTTTTTTGTGACCTTTAGTCCAATGCATTATTTTTCTAGGTGCACGAATTTATTCAAATTCCCCTAGAAATATATAATTTGCAGTGTATGTATGCTGCAAATTGTATAAGAGTCGGTAACCATCGACCAAAAAAAAAATTGCGTCTTAGAAAGGTATGACAGCATCTAACTGATGAGCCCAACTGTCGTGCCTGGGCGAAACGCATTGGACTAAAGGTCACAAAAAAACTTTATTTTGAATTTCATTCAATACAGTCCACTAAAACAAAAACAAAAATAATAATTTTCTTATTATTTGTGTTTCTCTTCTTCTTATACTTAGCCTGACCACGGGCATTATTTTTCCAGGTGCACGAATTTATTCAAATTCCCCTAGAAATATATAATTTGCAGTGTATGTATGCTGCAAATTGTATAAGAGTCGGTAACCATCGACCAAAAAAAAAAATTGCGTCTTAGAAAGGTATGACAGCATCTAACTGATGAGCCCAACTGTCGTGCCTGGGCGAAACGCATTGGACTAAAGGTCACAAAAAACTTTATTTTGAATTTCATTCAATACAGTCCACTAAAACAAAAACAAAAATAATAATTTTCTTATTATTTGTGTTTCTCTTCTTCTTATACTTAGCCTGACCACGGGCATTATTTTTCTAGGTGCACGAATTTATTCAAATTCCCCTAGAAATATATAATTTGCAGTGTATGTATGCTGCAAATTGTATAAGAGTCGGTAACCATCGACCAAAAAAAAAAAAAAAAAAAAAAAAAAAAAATTGCGTCTTAGAAAGGTATGACAGCATCTAACTGATGAGCCCAACGGTATAAAATTGAGTTATATTTTAAATAAGTTTAAAACAAACTTTAAAAGAATATATTTTTTTTCTTGAATATACGGAATAAAAAAATACGACTGATACTTTTTTCCGTCTAAATTGACCAGTTGCGTCACTTCGAACAAAATTATTGGAATAATGATTGATTGGAAAGATCGAATCTTTGAACCAATCAATCATTGATTGATTCGATCTTTTAACCCGCCAATGGTGACGTACTTGTCTGTGAGACCGGGTGTACTAAAAAATGCGAATAACTTTATTGTCCGTTACTATTTTTTGTTGCCGTTTCGAGTAGCTGCCGCATTGCATGTCCCCCACCATCAGTTGACGTCGAAACTTCGAATTGAGCACAGGTTGTGTATTATATTTACTACCCCGGTCTGTCAGACCGTGTGGCACCATTGATGTAAGTCACCAATGGCGGGTTAAATTCAGTACAGATTTGTACATTTGTTTATTTTATTAAAGTTCCTAATGTCGAGATACCAAAAAACGTGATTTTCATTAATAAATATGTGATTTTTTATTTATTACTTAAATTTAAAAAATTTACTATTAAAAAACTTGGTATTTTTAATGCTCTAAGAAAACAATTTTGTGAATTTTTAAATTGAAATAAAAGAGCTTATGTTAATTAAATATCTTTGCTTTATTGTCAAGGAACACATAATTAAGAAAAAACACGAATTATTAGTAACACGTTTCGAAAAATCTTCTATTGAAAAACCCGGTCCGTGAGACCGGCGTCACCATTGATGTAAAACAAATTCGCGTCACCAATGGCGGGTTAAAATGAACGATTGGCACAGCTCTATAATCCATAAACTCACTGCTGCTTAAGTCGTAACGCTGAAAAAGCCAACTGAAAATCACAAAAACCAACCACCAAATTTCGCACAGCAGTGAGCAGAGTTTAGCTTATCCATATACCCATCAACCTCGAATTACACCACATCGAGTTGAGCACATTCGAGCATATCGATCGCGGACACTTTGTTCACGAGCACTTGACTCGTTTTTTTTTAACCAATTTAACTCGGTTGCAAGGTATACTCGTTCGTATTCGTTTGATTTGTGTGGTGAATCACGAGTCATCATACTCATGGATAGAAAAACTCGTAAACATCTTCCTTGCGTTGACTCTGTTTGTTTGAACTCGCTTTTTTGGAGTAAGTATTCGATGTTCGTGAACATTACTCGACTCGTTTATTCTCTGGTAGTGACTCATGGCCGGCAAACCACAAAATCACCGCTAAGTATTTTCGTCCCCAGAAGCGCTTATCCGAACGGAGATTATCGTAGATTTCAGACATGATGAAGATTCAAATAAGTTGATAAAAATCAATGCTACATTTTTGTCCTGTACTATTCAGTATAAAAAATAATTTTACAATTTAAAAATTACATGATTCTAAACTATTTTTCACCGTTTGACGACTGGTACACTAAAGTGACATGTTATACAAAAAGTGGTTCAGTGCGTTTGTTTACTGCTTGACAAGTTTTCCCTCTCTGAGAGTATTTTCTCCTTCTTTCAAATTTTGACAGGTTTTACACCTTTTTCTTAAAAAAGATAGGCAACGTTGCAAGTGATGTAAACAATGCTGTTTCAGTTTATGTCATCATGATCATGATCTTGTTGCTGATAACGTCGATGTTGATGTATGTATGTCAGACAATACAACTAAATATGAGTCAAATCACAAATCTGATGCCGAAATACTGAATCCAATGTGAATGAATATATCTGCTCTTCAAATTTTAATGCTAATGCAATCAACAATTTTGATGCAGCTGAATTAGCTACGTCTAAATTAATTTCGAAAACTAAAATCAGATTTCCCTAAGTGCTGGTTGGTGCTGATTATAACACTCCTTTGAATGTGGTACACAAATCCAATTGGTTACATATATCAAAATTTCAAATGAATACCGAGACTGAAGACATCCTTAAACATGTTGTATCCAAGACAGGCATCCCAGCTGGTGCTTTAAAGTGTTTTAAACTTATCAAAAAAGGAATGCCTTTGAGCGAAATTGAATTTGTAAACATCAAATTGTGTGTACCAGTTGAACATCTTGTAGTATTTAATGATTCTTCTATTTCGATCATCGTTTGTAGCACCTAAGATAGATCTTCCTTTAACATCATCGAATATTTCAAATTATGATATTGGCCAACTTATAATTTTTATTAATTTAGATAAAACACATGATCTATTTATTTTATTATCAAATCGTATCTTATACTAGTAGCCCCGTGCTAGCCTTGCTTCGATAGTACTAAATAGGGCTACCGCTACCCGTACCTTATTTCTATTTCATCTTATTAACAAAAAGTTTATACATTAGCCGTGTTTTTTTGCAAGCCCGGGGGGAATTGGATGAAAAAAACGACGTCGGTGCTAAACAATTAACATGTTAAATGCAACAACAATTAACATGTTAAATGCAACAACAACTAATCCCGGAGAATTCTCGGGGCTTAACTTAAGCGCACCGAAAAACTGTGTTACCGGCATGAATTGCATACATGTTATCGATAGTTTGTATGAAAACTCCATGTTTTTTACTGTCATGGCGTCGCTAATCCCCGCTGTAGTTTTTTTCAACCATTTCCCCCCGGGCTTGCAAAAAAAACATGCCTATTATACAATTACGTTTTGATAAATGTGAGTTCTTAAAAAATGGTTTACCTATTTGTATGTTATGTAGGTTCATGTTTGACACATAAACAGAATCTTTATCTCCCGTTGATTTTCTTATTGCATATACAAATATACATATAATACTTCGCACCCAAGTAAACATCTTCTTCTTGTCTGACTACCTGCAACCAGGGCTGGCCGAATTAACTACACATCATTTTCTACATGATTAACTACGCGTAGCTAATTTAATAAACTACACGCTTTATTTACTACAAAATGTTACGTTTGCTAAATACATAGTAAATCTAGGTAAATAATAACATTTCAAACTCAAATTCAATCTTTAAAATTTACTTCATATCTAAACTACATAGCAAATGTAAAAAATGTAGTTTATTCCTAAAAGCGTTAGTTCGGCCATCCCTGCCTGCAGCGTTATACTCAGATTCAGATTCAGATTTTCTTTATTGAGTCTTATTTAAAATTTACAGAGTTAATTCTATTACTATTTGACATTATAATCGCGGCTGTAATGTGTTGCCTGCGAAATCAGTTTTAAAAAAATGCCTCGTGGCTGTCATTTGCTATAATATGTTTCGACTGCTCTGGCTCATGAGCATTTATCTTGTTTTTTTTGACGATTTGTCATTAACAATAAGAATAAATACATATATACAAATATACAAACTTACGAACTAAATAACAATGAAAGAGAATACTTATACATACGAAAACGATTTTGTATCTTTCTCTCTTTATCGATTACTTTAACTTTTTAATGGAATAAAGATAGAGCGAGAGCTCCATAGTTTTAAATATACAGATACATCAGTCTTTTTATTTTCAATTTTTAGAAATGAATGCACCTTTAAATAGTGCTATGAATTATGTTGAACATAGATACATATATACATAGAAAATATAGATACGTGTTTGCTTTAGAAGAATACATAAGTTTATGTAGATAAAGCAGTAAAAACAATAGCATTTGAACATTTAAGATTGATGGACGAGATCTTATTGTTTAAATTTTATTTATTTTTTTTTTTTTTTTATGAAACTTATAAAATGATAAGAGAAAATGGATAGTGGAAATTTCTTAATAATATAGATTCAAAGTAAAGTACTGACAACCCATAGGTAATTATATAAGAAATTGACGTGTTCATAAGCAGTATTATTCAATAAAGTTCGGCAAGAATTCTCAGTAAGTGTAGTAAGTAGGGATTGAAATAAAGCAAAAAATTGTTTTAAATATAAAGTTGAGATATTAGCCACGATTTTGACCCGATATGGCCAGGCTGTAAAATGAAGGAATAGAGATGTCTTGAGAGGTCAGATTCGTAGTTAGAATTCCAAAAAGGGATAAGTAAACAACGCCGTCCCAAGAGGGCTCCGTCTGTGTCTGAATTATATTATTTATAAGGTCGTTTTCCGACATGTCAAGGTTTGAGATAGTTTTGTGCATGAGCGACAGATTGTATCTCAACAACGGAACGATTTTGGTGGTATTGTAGATGTACGAGTTGGAAAAGCGTTTGTTTCTGGATTCGTAGTTTTTTCCTGAACAGAGTCTGAGTAGCTTCCTTTCAAATACTTCCAAGGACTGGGCCGTGGAGGGAGAAATAGAAAACCATATCGGAAAGGCATAGGATAAGATTGGTCTCACTAAAGTTTTGTAAAATAACAGCTTGGTGTTCGGCTTGAGGGCTTTGTGTCTAAAGAATGGCATAAACATATTAGAAATCTTCCTGGCCTTATCCAGTGTAATTCTTGCGTGCTCGTTAAATTTAAATAGGGAGTTAAAATTAACCCCAAGATATTTGAGTGTCTTTTGAACAGGAATAATACAATTGTCAAGATGAAGTTTAAGGTTCCTGCTTTCCAATACCACGCCGGGAGGGCCCTTTCCACTCGCGTTTCGGATGCAAATAACTTCAGATTTCGGAATATTAAGTTTTATACCCCAGGTTTTGTAGTATTTGTTAATTACATTTAAATGTTTTTCTAAATGCCTTTTGGCAACAATGGGTGAGGAGTGGCTAACATATGCTATGGTGTCATCAGCATACAAAAGACCTACCGATGTTATACCATGTTTCGTAAATTGATGAGGGAAATCATGCAAGAAAATATTGTAGAGGTGTGGGCCTAAAATTGATCCTTGAGGAACCCCACTGTTACATGCACAGATGCTGCTTTTGGAACCCTGGATCTGAATATAAAAGGATCTGTCGGACAGAAAGCTGTAGAGAATGTTGATAATATAAGTCGGAAAGTCTAGTGATTTGAGTTTGGCGAGGAGCCCCGTCCTCCATACACTGTCAAAAGCTTTTTCCGCATCTAAAGAGCAGGCTACCGTGCACTGCTTTTCTCTTAAGTTCAGTATGATGTCATTTTGGAATTTGAGAAGTGCGTGTAAAGTTGAGTGTCCCCGTCTAAAGCCGAATTGAAAGTCAGAAATTGGATCTATTGGATTTGACGTAGGTGACATGATATTGTCAAGAATGATCCTTTACCAACGTTTGATAGAAGTGAGATCGGTCTGAAGTTATTAATGTCAGAGATGTTTGGTTTTTTCATTATGGGCAAGATTCTTGCACTTTTCCATACTTTTGGGAAGTAGGCATTGTTAATACACTGGTTAAGGATTATAGTTAAAAATCTAAATCCCTCGTCTGAAAGTTTTTTAAGTACGAAATTAGAGATATTATCGGGACCGGTGGATTTTTTGGGCTTAAGATACTTGATTAGGTTTTTGACAGAATCTAGATTAGTAAACATAGTGTTGGCTATAGGACTTGAAGCCGGATTTTCAGAATTGAAAATGTGATTTGGAATGTTTTGTTTAATATTCTGGACCGATGCTAAAGCTTGTTCGGCAGAAGAAGTGTTGAAAGAGGGAATTTCCTCTCTGAAGACCACTGAATAATGATTTTCGAAGGCTGTTAATATATTTGTTTCAGATAGCAACGTCTGATCATTTACGGTAAGTTTGTTGCAGAAAGCCTTTTTCTTCTTGCCAACAATTCTAAACGCTTCTTTAAACGCCGTCGGACCCGGCTTGATTTTGGAGAGTCTGTCACTGAAAGATTTATCGAGCCAAATATTTACCTTGTCCCGAATAATGTTATTAAGTAGTGAGATTTGGGATGAGAGTTCTCGATAGGGTGTGCTAAATCTATTATATGTGTTATGATACATTACTTTGAGTTGTCTTAGCCAGAGGTGTTTTATTTTGTAGAGATTTTCAATTTCTTTGGGCAGAAATTTATATTTCTTGAAAGAGACGGGAGAACGTGTCGAGTTTACTTCGAGAGTGGAAAGAAGCACCTCATTGAATTTAAAGATATGTTCCTCAATTTCATCATTAGAGAGACAGCGGTCATCCGGAGGAAAAGTAGTTTGAAGACGAGTGTCTAGTTGAGATTTGAAAGCTTGCCAGTTGGTGTTTTTGAGTGGACTAGAAGTGTTTCTATTAGAAATGTAGATATCAGCTTCTTGTAGTTCAATGCTCAGGATCACGGGACAGTGTTCCGTAAAGGAATGTAGTGAATGAACTGAAAAATTGGGAGATAAATTGTTTATGAGGTGGCTCGAAATAAGGAAATGGTCGAGATAAGAATCACCTCTAGGGAATGTAGGTGTGTCCGATGTAATGTTAATTAAAGACGGGTTCGTGACTCTAAACCAATTTTCAAGGGTTTTACCGTTAAGGTTATAAGCAGAATCTCCCCAAGAGGGGCTTTTGGCATTTAGGTCACCACCGATAATTGCACCATCAAACTTACTGGCAAGCGTTTCAATTTTTGTTAGAACGGACGTGAAGGCTGTAACTGTCGCATTTGTGGGGATATAAATCGACCCAAGAAGAAATTTTTTGGTTGTGTTATTGCTGTTGCAACTAATACTAATGAAAATTGAGGGAAACTCGGAAGTCTCGAGCTCAATAATGTTATATATGATGTTGTTTTTGAGGCAAAGTGCAACTCCTTGACGATTGTCGTTGCGGATTGTGTTGTACCCATCTAGGAAAACCCTGTGTTTGTAAGCGAGATGCGTCTCTTGAATGAAAGCGAAAGAGCAATTTTGTTCCTGGAGAATTTTTAAAAGTTCAATTCTCCTGGAATGTGAGATTAAAGACGTAATGTTAAATTGTAGAATTTTTAAGTACATCATGTCGAACAGGAAAGAAGTTGGTTGACTAAGTCCAAGTAGGCTAATCTTTTTTGGGTGATGGATGGGAAATTGTTTAAATTCGACATAAATTTTTCTATTTTTACTATAAGTGAATTCATGTCCATGCCGAATAATTCGTTGGATAAGTCAATAAACTTGTTGATGACATTTTTACTATTGCCGGTATTATTAACAGATTTTAAAGTGCTAGGAATGTTAATGTTAGTATTGTCTTCGAGACTTGCCTGATGGTCGTAGGAGATCCCAGGGACAACCAGAGCACCATTAGAGATTGCAGCTGCAAAGCGTTTAGCTTTGTCCTTTTTATTTTTTGCTTCAGAAAGAAGTTCTTTTCTTTTCGAAATATATTTCTTGTAGTGATCGCAGCCTCTAAAATTGGCTGGGTGGTCCGCTCCGCAGTTCACACACATGGCCTTACTATCGGCGGATCGCGTCTTAGGGCAAGTGCCCGGATCATGTTTGTTTGTGCATTTAACGCACTTATAGGAAGCTGCGCAATTTTTTGCAAGATGTCCGAACTGCTGACACCTTCTACATTGGAGAGGACCACTGTTGCCCCTGGGTTTTTCCCAGTAGACCCTGGTGTTAAAAAGATATTTAATTTTGACAATTTCATTGGCTTTGTGGCCAGGAAGTAAACGAATGAGAAAAAGATTGTAATTAATTTTAAGTTGTTTGGACTTTAGTGTCTCAAACAGTGACACGTCGGAAACGTATGAAAATCTAGATTTGAGTTCCTCAAGAATCTCAGACACTGGAAAATCGGACGTGAGTCCTCTCAGGACAACTTTGGTTGTCTTATCTTCTTTAAGCGTAAAGGAATACGCTTCAGTCTCATCTAAACCCCTAAAGATTCTCATGAGTTCCCTGTGGACATCACTTTTATCCACGTAAAGCCTACAAGAAGGACCCCTATTCACTATTCTATACGAGAATTCAGCTGAGTTTTTTTTAAGTTCAGAAATAAGTTTTTTTACGTCAATATTCTTTAAAATTATGGGTGGGCAGTACTTACTCAGGTTATTTTGGTTGTCCTTAATACTAGGATTAGTTGCAGCTGCGTTGTTGATTGGAGATTCGGCTGAGGTTGTTCCCTCGCTGTCAGAAACATCAACTGCGGCGGTGGACGGGTGCGCAGATTGGTTTTCGAGGCAATCACTTTTCCTTTTAGTGATATTCTGCATGCTTAGCTCTGTCAATAGAGCAAATCGGTTGGATTCCGATGTCTTTGGATCGACAGGTGGGTATCTGGTGTCTGACGAACCCAGGAAAATGGATTCTATTGAATCCTTAGTAGTTAACTCACCACCGGGGATTCCCAGGCATGGGAGTTTTGCTGGTCGATTTACGGAGTCGACTCCGGCTGGATATATCACATGGTTTGTCGTGCTGAGTTGCTCGGTAACTTCCATACTTATGCCTTTGGAAGGCGGAGTTGAATGGTTGCTTGCGTACGACATAGTAATATTTATCTTGAAACTTGTATTCCCGTGTGGCAGGAAAAGTCCGAGACAAGGATAGACGAATTAAAGATGCGGACTACGGGCTCTATGGCGAGGCCGCGTGCCGATGTGTAATCCAAGAATAATTGGTGTTTCAGTGCACCATCCACAGTCAAAAATTTGGTGAAACAAGATTAAATAATATAATTTACTTGTCTTAATTATTATTTCCTCAAGGGAACAACGAATTTTATGAATTTTAGGTTTACGAAATTTATAAAATAAAATTTTATTTTGCGCGAGCTTAAAATGGCGTCTGCTCTGTACCACACTTTCCTTTTTTTCTCCGTTATACTCAAAATGTTCCATTTTTCTTTCACAATTCATTTTGCAAAAAAAAGAATGTAAGAAAAAAAATTGAGTGGAAAAAGAGTAAACAAACAGAAACCTGCACAACATAAATAAAAAAACATAAGGGAGGAAGAGAAAATGCAAGAGGGTGGAAATGATATGAAATAAAACAAAGCAGCGACCTCGTGTATAAGATTGAATTAAATTTCTGGATTTAAAAAAAATAGAAAAAGTTAATGACTTACGACATTTGTTTATATTTATTTCTCAGGTTCTATGCATAATTAAGAAAAGATTTAGGGCTTAAAATTTGCATACAAAAATTGACTTTTGGAAATAATTTTTGTTTTTTTTAAGTATCAATTAGTTTGGTATTTATAAGTGAATATGTGGGTCAATATCAAGAAAAAAGTTGACCAAAAATTTAAAAAATTTAATTTTCGTAATAAACAAACGAATTAGATAAACAAAAACTAGCTATTTACAATCTTCTAAACATTAAGAATATTGTTAAAAAAAAATTCAAGTTAATCAGGTAAATAGTTTCTGAGATTTCGCGTGACAAACTTTATATAATTTATATAATGTTAATGATAAAGAAGAAAGATTAAAGATTAAAGATTCCTCCAATAGCTCATTAGAATTATATAAATTACATATGGATAATTGCTGTGATATATGAACAAATCTTAAAGAAAACCAGCATGTAATTATATTAGTAGATTTTAATCTTCCATCGATAAAATGGATTTTTGATAGTGAAATAAAATGTTTGCTGCCATACAATGTAAGAACCTATTGGGAAAGAGTGGTTGATAGGTTGGGCGAGTTTAACCTCGAACATATTAATCATTACACTAATAACCTAGATTCTTGATCTGATTTTTATAGATAAAGAAATTCAATCAAATATCAGACAAAATATCGTAATTCAAAAAATAATGTCGCATTGCATGAAAAGTACTGTTTGCTCCAAAAGCAATTTGACCATCTCAATAAATTTTTATACAGAAGCCACATGTTCAAAATTGAAACAAATCTTAAAAACAACCCCAAATGTTTTTGGAATTTTATATATAATAAGAAAAAATCGATAGGAATACCTAAATCAATGAAGTACCTTGATGAAACCTCATCAGATCTGACTTATACTCTGATTCAAAACTAGGATGGTTTTTCTCTTATATTATTTGAAAAATCTGCACATGCATTTGCTTTACCACTTACAACCATTTTCAACCGTTCACTTGAGTCTGGAATCTTCCTAGATAATTGTAAGTATTTTTTTATCTTTCCTATTCACAAAGGAGGATCCAAAAACGAAATCATAAATTATAGACCTATTTGTAAAATCTCAACCATACCAAAACTTTTTGAAAGCCATTTGGGCCCATTGCTGCTCCTTCTTCTTGTAAATGATATTCCAGATGATAATGTCTAATGTTAGAGGATGGTCTACAAATATTTTTTGCTGTTAAAAATAATTCTGACCGTCCAAAACTTCAAGGAGATCTGTTTAATCTTACTGATTGGTGTAGTAGAAATAATCTCCATTTAAACGTATCCAAGTGTCAAAGTTTAACTTTCAGCCGTCGAACTTCTCCTATATGTTTTGATTATACTTGATGCATGATACTAGGATTCATCTTAAGAAACTCAAAAGAATTCAACGACCCCGTTTACATTAAAATATATATATTATTCTTACGTTAGATCCCTATTAGATTATTGTTGTATTATTTGAAATCCATTTTATACAACTCACTCCATTAGAATTGAAAAACTGCAAAAACGTTTTTCTAGATACTTGTTTATATATATTACATTGGAACATCCCTCGTCCATGGTATAATACTCTTTGTTTACTGTTTGGCTTACAAAGCCTAGAAACTCGTCGTAAATGCTTTAGATAATGTTTGTCAGAGATATCCTTCATTGTTAAATTATCTGTCCTAATTTATTGAGTATGGTCGGGCTTAATTGCCCATTTTATGCTTTCGGAACTTTCAATACCTTCTCAATTTCATGTCATAGAGTAAACTACGGTTTGAATGAACCAATAACTAGATGCTTAAGACAGGCAAATACAGTCTCTAATTTATTTAATATAGATTTTTTCCACAATTGTAGCAGAGATTTTTTTTTTTTAAACAAATACTTTTTGTTTTGAGCTTTAGAGTGTAAAATTATTACTTATTATTTTTATTTATTTTATATTTTTATTCTATTTTCGATATTTATTATTATTATTAAATATTATGCTGAATGTATTTAAGTAGTCAGTAAAAGCATTGTCCTCTAATGATGAATAAAAAAATAAATTTCGATATCACCTAAAGATTGTCTACCGCTACATAACCAAAATTTTCTATATATCGATGGGAGGTAACCCCCTAAAAAATGAGATTCCAGGAAACTACAAAGCTAATGAATTAGCCAAAAGTGGAACAATACCTCTTTTTACAGATAAAACAAATATTGGTATACCTATCGCTACATGTAAACTTATGCTAAAGCAAGATGCGCTGAAGCATTTAATATCTTTAAACAGATTACACATTAGCTCCGTTATAGGTGTCATAACCGGACACTGTCTAATAGGTAGACATGCAAGGCGACTAGGCGTCTACTTAAACGACTTCTGCAGAAACTGCATGGATGATGAGGAAACAATTTCTCACCTTCTTTGTACTTGTCCTGCTCTGTCACAGAGATGTAGACTCCACTTAGGAGATGTCTACTACGACGATCCGAGTGATCTAGCAAATATTGGTATAAGCAATCTTTCACGCTTCATAAGATTCTCAAAATGGTTTAATGAGTAGGGAAAAGATTCCTAGATCCATGTGGTATCAAAATTTTGTTTGTGACTGGCTTTCAAAACCGAAAAAATTGTAGAAAATTGTAGGTCCCTCCATTCCTGCGAATGACACGCACACAGGAATGGTTGAAAGTTTTAAGTCACTAGGCGCTAGTTTTACACGAGCTGCCAATTTATTTATTTATAAATACATATTTATTTTTTAGATTACATATGTAAGGTATTAAACAAGTAGTTCTGCCTAATTGGAATAGGAGACGCCATTGTCGATTCCATATAGAGACATCATCCATTCCAGCCTCGTCTTTGAAGTGCTTTGGTTGGAACACCTTGCAACAGATAATTTAGTATTGGTATCCTACTCCACGTCGATCTGTCCAACATGGATGGGCCTTCTTGAAACTACTACTTTCATCGCAGTAGCTGCTTTCACCCCCACCACGACATAGTCAGGTTATATTAAAATAGTATGTGATTTCAAGTTCATATCTGTTACAGAAACTATTCCGCGTCAGCCAGCAAGAATTCCAGCCTTATCCTTCACAGAAGATAACATTTGATTTCTATTCTTATTGTCCAGCGACATTTTCTACCATTACAAGAAAGTTTTGCTTGGAAAAATGAACCTACTCACTAAATATGAGGTGTTTTCTTACTATATTGCAGGTAGCACCACTGGGGCGTATCTTATGACTATAAAATAATTTATTTTTACTCTTGAAACTAAGGAATTGAATCAACATCTTGACCTTTTGTTTATTTAGACAATAAGTATATATTTATATTTTTGCTGTCCAAAAGAATATAATTATTATTCATTAATATTTAATTATAAAAAACATTCAGTTTGAATTTAAAAATAAGAATGCCATAAAAACGAAAATTAAATAAATTTAAAGTTATTGAAAAGGATTTTAAATAAAATATAATTCTTTTTCCGGGTAGAATATACATATAACCGAATGCAAAATGTTAAATAATTTAATTCACGTAAAATAAGTGAGATTTTGTCGTTCAACGATTAAGTAGCTTAGAGTTACTTCCTACACTTTTCCGCCCAGAGATGAAATTAACTTTAAGAGCTCACCGCGCTTCGCACTAATCGTGTCATGGTGCAATGGTCCCACTCCATCTACACATTCAAATCGATTCACGTAATCGGCAATATTATCTGTCATACACAGAACGTGAATGCCGCAATCATAACTGTTCGATTGCTGGAGACAACGGATTGGTTTTATGTGGCAGCTTCTACAATTTAAACCTTCTTTTATGCGATTAACAAATTGTTGCATGGTGTCTTGATTTGAATTTCCCAATGAGTCAAAATGGAAGAATGTACGTTCGGGTTTTGAGAAGACTAATAAGCTCCAATGTGTTCCGCCGGCACGATGTGATTCGTTATTGTTTAGAGCAAAAAATATAAAAGGTTTTTTATCGGCATTTAGTTGTTTGAGAAGAGATTCAAGTTCCGTGTCGGCCATCATCTTCATGCACTGCGTAACTTCTGGCGAAACAAAAAGTAGATCACTGTTGGTTTTGTACTTTAATCTTTCAAGGTATTCATAGTAGAATGATAGAATTTGATCATTTAACCAGTGAGGACCTTGCAAGAGTTGTATATCGGATACTCGCAGAAGAGTATCATTGAAGCTGAGTGCCACAGGATCAGCACGAGAGCAACTCATTTTGTTGGATGTTGGCGTTGATCAATTTTATTGATATAAGCATTCAATTTTTTGGTTGAATTAGTTTTTTTGAAGGCTGTTGAGGAATAATTTTTTTTTTTGAAATCTATTTTATTTGTTTTAAATTTAAGAGCAATGGATTATTTTTCTACTCTTTAATTTGGACAGTTTATTTTTAACACAGTGTACTCAGAAAAATATGTATTTTGACATGAAGAATTCTTATTTAAAGTCCTATGGAAACAAACTGGTGAGCCTACAATAAAGAATAGGCCTCAGCCTTCGAACGTTAGAAAAAACAGCATATGTTCAACTTCTCATAAAATATATTCAAAAACAACCGTAACACCATTACAAGAACTCGAGTTTTTGTCGAGTTAACTTTTATTTTCACCATCCCTGCTGTACTTTATCGGCTTGAAAAAATGTTTTCTGAGGAACCCTGAACTACTGTTTCTATTCAAATGCCGCAAAAAAACTTTTTTTTATTAAGGAATGCAAAAAAGTAGAGTTAGCAAACACTATTTTGTTTATGCAATTTTATTCGATATGAATCCTTCTTTTAAGAATTCAAACAAAAAAATTGATTTATAAATTTACCAAAGCGCTAAACGCTCTGATACAATCGTAGTTGACAAATACCCGTTATATATGAACTTAAATAAAATCTTATTTCGCCTCATAACAATGCTGCGTATCAAGTTTAAAACAAATCAATTCATCATTTACGTTCAAGGAAGACTTCTACAAATAAATTAATGGACGTTATGATGTTTTGATCTTTATTGACGATTCCAAGGCGGATGATCTTTTTAGATAACCTTTTGAAGCCGAAATTGTTACATGCTAGTTAGTTCAAAGAAATCAATTTTTTAGGATTCCTCAGCTGATTTTTTGTGAAAATTTAAATCTATTAGTAAAAATTAAAAACGCTACTTAAAGACACCCTAAACTTAATACAGGATACTTCATGATGGCTTCCAATGATTAATTTATTTAAAGATATTACATAAATATAACCAGAGATCAGAAATAACAAGTAATCTTTATTTTTATTTGGTTTCTCTCTGAGGGTTACTACATTCCTTAAAAAGATTTCAGTTTCGGTTTGAGATTTATTTAAAAAAAATAAGAGCTATATCGGTTGAGATTTATTTTATATTTTTAAAAATATCTCTCAATGGTTTTACGTAAAAATAAATGTTAAAGGTCAACCTTTAACTTTTTCGCTGAAAATAAATCCAAAATGGTTAATGCAAAGGAAAAAGTCAAGTACCTATGTCGAGTCTTTATTTTTCAAAAATAAATATGAATTTATGTATTTTATTAAATGTTTAATTTCGCACAAATCACTCAAAATTTACCTGCAAGTATTCACCGATGCTTATTTACAAAATACTAATGGTCATACTAACGAAGATTCTGATTGATAAATTTGTAGAAGATTTATTTTTTTCTCACCGATAAATCTCACTGGTTCACCGAAACATCTCTGAATATAACGAAATATTGTTTGTAAAGTCGGTATATTTAGGGCATTTTGAAAATAAGTTTTTTAAATGTTTTGATCCCAAACCTATTTAAAATAATAATAACTTCAATTAGCTCATCTTGAATCAAACAAAATTTGTTCACCATCTTGATAGCTAGCTCTCCTTGATAACTAAATTTAAGCTCATCAGGAACGGTTAGTTGCTTATAACGATTTACGTTTTTTTTCTCGAAAACAGCTTTAAAAACTGTACGTAATTGTAATTTTTGTTTAAGCTCATCGGGAACGGTTAGTTTCATATAACAATTTACGTTTTTTTTTCAAACCTTCTCGGAAACGGCGAAAACATTACTGCGTTTAAGATTTTTACCGGTAGTTAAGTTAATGCAGACTATGAACAAATACGGCTTTAATCTTTATAAAAGTTGTCAAAAGATAGGGCGTTTTCGTCCCTGGATGTATTAACTTGCATACACCTGTCCCTATTTAAAGTTCTCACAGGGTTTCCGTAATTTGCATCATAAATTGCCGCAAATGGACGATTGCACCAAATCTTCAAATGCCTTTGACAAAACCCACTAAAAAAGACCCCTAACCAATTGCTTTCCATTGGTTATAGTAGCTCTGTTAGGATTTCCGTATTTCAACACATAGAGCGAGTGTAGATAACGAGCACATGGACATGACATTATGGAATACACAATATGGCACACCGGTCATGGGTAGTGTACGAAATTACATCAGATAATTACAAGTCTCCGTACGTGACGTTAACCTGCTTCCGGAATATAATGCTATAATGCGTACCGGCGACTATACAAGTATGGTGCAAAGAAAGTTTATCACGAAGATATCATAAAATGTATGTATGTAGTCAATGCTAGCACTACCACTAATTTAAACAAAAGTAGGTATTTGAATTTCTTAGTTACAAAAGCAGAATAAAAATTAGGTAGAAGGCAGGACAAACAACGAACGTTTACATCAATAAAAGCAAATCGCAATGACAAGTGCAAAAATTTGAACATAACACACATTTGTCTACGAATACATTTTATATATTATTTTAAAGCCACCACACTAAGAAGTGCGTACTGTCAATGCAAAAATAAAGATCTGTCGTAAAACAGCAAGAGTAGAAAAATAACTCCATTATTCGCATCTCACCTGAATCCAAATCGCTGATCACTCAATATTTTTGTGGAACTAATCAATAATTTAACATCTATTTCCTTATTTTGAATTTAATAAAATAACTTTCAGTTTCCGTGAACTTGAAATACTTGTGTAATATAGAGAACGCATTTTTTGTATAACAAAACAAATGGTACAAATGTCAAAAAAGCACAGCTGTTTGCTGCTTATTCGCACTAATAGTTTTATATCTTCTTAAAATTATAAACGAACATTTTATACAACTAATAGTTTTCTTACCTAGTTGTTGTATTATTTTTATTGGGAAATGGCACTACAATTCAATTTAATAACAAAATTGAAAATTTACTTTTTACTCTGAAATGTTATTTTGACATTTATTTATGTTAATTCGCTTTTTTCGCCGCAAATATTCATCTGAACTGCTAGACGGGTTGAACACAATGGACGCGCGTTGTGAAGCGCTTCCGCACGCGCGGATCTAATAAAATGTCTACAGCCCTATAAAAAAAACGCTTAAAGGTTCCTCCACACCAACCCCAAACTGTCACTTCAACGATAGGGCCAGTTGGGCTTTTCCACCAGACGTCAGTGTCAAACAAGAAAAAAAAAGTATGAATCAGCTGGTATGAACTCGATAAAAGGTAAACAAACGCTGTTGAGCGCGAATTAGTGAATTGAATTGAATTAAATTCTTCAAAAGTTTTTGTTAAAACTAATGTTATACCTACCTTTAATATTAATAATTAATTTAAATAAATAATTTAAAATTCTAAATATCGCCCGAGAAAGTGTTTTGTGATGCCTCATTACTGTTGTGTTTTTGAAGCACTTAATAATGTTCAATAATTATTAAATTGTTTTTGAGTTTAATTCCACTTTGAAAAACTTTCCTTTCGATTTTGCCAAATATTTTTACAATACAATTTGCTTGTTTGTTTTACAATAAAAACGTACATATAAAACGATAGTTATAACGCCAATTTAACAATAAACCAATTTCAATAACTTAAATCAACTTATTTATATCAAAAATCACAGAAAATATTAAAAATCCACTTTATTGCACTGAAAAGAGCATTTGTTTACATTTTATCAAGTTCGATTTCACATGTATTGTTTTTGTTGTTTTTAACTGTCAAAATTAGAAAGAGAAAAGACAAAGATAGTTTCTGGAAAAGCCCAATAGGGTATCTAAGACCCTGTTTAGATTGGGAAGATTGAGTCCGGACTGGTGAGTGCCATCGTGTTAACATTTGAAACTTTGAGGCGCCTCAAGATACATTGAAACAACAACAATTTCAACATATTTCACACATTGAAACAACAACAAAGTAGACTCATGAGTCCGGTTTTTATGTTTTCTTCGTGGCTCACGAGAGTCCTCACCCCACACTTCTCTTTCCAACGAACTGCAGTGATATCGGCCTCAATTTTCCCAATCTAAACAGCGTCTAAGATCGTTTTGCATCGGATAAGTGTTCGAACGACTAAAACAGGATTGGATAGGTTTGTCTGGCATTTTATATTTATTTTGTATTTTATATGTTTATATTTTATTTTATATTTTATTTGGTTCGGTAAAAATCAAAATCTAAGTAAAAAAAACCACAAACTAGAAATCCCGCGTGTTCTTTAATCCATTGCCACAGAAACTGAGAGACTAGACGCTGAAAATCAGCGGACACGTATTACAGATGTCAGCTGTTTTTTTTTCACAAAAATTCAAAAAAATTTGGGATACCTTTCAGATTTGGTAGAACTATAATAGTCGGAAGGTGTCGGAAAAAAATTCTCTCAGTTCACTTACACATGGAGCAGTCGGTGAGCGCTCTTCACTTCCGAAAGCAAAAGCTAACGAAAATTGGTCGAAACGAAGCAAACCTCAATTATGAATTCATTGTATTTGTTTCGTTTCGTACGACCACTTACGTCGGCATCCGACTATTATAGTTCTACCATTATTTAGGAGATATAAAAAGGCGGGAAGAAGATAAGTAAAATAGTAATAAAGACTAGTAGTAAGAACGAGAGGATTATATTAAAATTATTCTGACAACAATAATGAAACTAAGGGAGATGGTTGAATCAGATGTTTTTGACGTGGCATAAAGCAAAATAAGGGGAAGAAAATGAAATTTGTTTGGCCTATGGGCGACGATTACGGTATTTTGCTATTTAGAGATAGGGGTATATAGTTATATAGGTTTAGGTATAGCTATAGGTATTGATAGAGTACAAAAATATATATTTGATGCAAATTGAATATTTTACTAAAGCAACGTTGTTAAATTTCACAATATGTGAGGTAAATACAACGTTTCCATATTTGGCAATTATTATGCTTTTTCTTATAGGTAGGTATAGGTAGGTATGAATTATTGTTGTTGGGATTTATATAATAATTTAGGGAAACTTCAACGGTTTTTTAGCAAAGTTTTTGCTTTGATGAGTTCAAGTAGGCTGATATTTCATATGACATATGTCTGAAAATTTTATTTTACTCAGTTTTAGTGACAGTGCGAACAAAAGTGGTAAATAGTTTATATTAGTGAATTTATAAAAAAAATAATTTGAACGGAAAATTAGTGAAATTAGTGTTAGTGGATTAGTTTTTTTCAAAACTAATCAAATAGGTATCTGGAGTTTTGTTCGTGCTGCGCTGGAAAGGAGTGAGGTGATTGCGTATTTAAAAGTTTTTTTAAAAACTTAAATACAATATTTTTTTTTCTATTATTAAATTTTGTAGCTTTATAAGTGCTTGTGCTGTTAAGTTTTATTAAGTTGTTTTTTCTTTTTATAAGCAGTGTTTTTAAGTTTTATTTTGTTTTTATAAGCAGTGATTAAGCAGTGTTAATTTTGATTTTGATTTTTTACAGAGCGTTTAGTTGTTTGGTAAAAAAGATTTTTTTAATACATAAATCAACAGGGTGTTAGTGCAATTTAAGAGTTAAAAAATTTTGTTTTATCTGTTTTTTTAAAGTGAGTTTAGTTTCTTTTTAAAATAGTTTTTTTTTATCTTAAAGCAATAGGGTGTTGCGACACACTTTTTTTATTTTATTCAGATTTTAATAGATTTTTTTTTTCAGATTTGAATTGTTTGTTATTTAGTTCTTGAATAAGAGATTTTCTATAAAGTTTTTAGTAGTTTTTTTTTAGATCGTTTTTTTTTTTGAGATCGTAAATTTATAAAGTTTTTCAACACAGTTTTTTTCAGATTTTAATTGTTTTTTTTTAGTTCTTTAATCGTAGAGTTTTTATACAGATTTTAGTAGTTGTTTTCGAGATGGTTAATTTATAGGGTGTTACAACACAGATTTCTTTTGACTTTTTTTCTAATAATATAACTTTTTCAACATGGTTTTTTGTTGTTATTTTAACTGCGATGAGCAGCGAGGTTCGCTATGTTATTTTTCATTTTTTCAATTACCAACTGATCATCGAAGAGAAGTTTGGATTAAACATGGAAATGTTACGAACATCAGGGCTTTGCCGAAAAAGTCCTTTATGTGCGAAAAACATTTCCATGCCAAAGATATTAGCGAAAAGTCCACTTTTAAAAGTCTGTCCAGGTAAGCCCTACCCAGGTGTTCCGATGTATCAAATGACGCATCATGTCTTCGAATTATGGAGGCGTATAGGGCCCGGAAGCAGCCGACTTCAACGGTCACCTCTGCAATCCAGGTCTCAGAGCCAATACCTCCACCTCCACCCCCACCTCCACCCGTACCTTCGAGCCCAGCTTTATCCTTGGTGAATATGGCTGCGAGCTCTTCTTATACCTACATCAGGGACTATAAAATCCCTGAAGTACCCTCTTGTTCAAAGGCTTCTCCTTCACAGTTTCCCTCTCCAGGATATCCATCCTACAAAGGGGTTCCGGTAAAAAAAGTCGAAAAAGCTTCGGTATATCCTCGAAACATTTTCGACACACCTATCAAACAAATTCGAGACCCAGAATATAGGCTGAAGAAAGGTTTAGACACTCACATGGAAGACTTTTCCGAAGAGCTGCGGACCTTTATTCTGACGCAGTTATTTCACAGGCCGAATGCACCCTGGGAACCTAAAGAAAAGGTCTTGTTTTTGAAGTTTTACTTTAAGTCCCCATCGTGTTATTCTTTTATGATTAGCTCAGGTTTCAAGCTGCCATCGGTAAGCACCATTTACCGCTGGCATTCCGAGATTCGTCTCCCAACAGGGCTCAGTCCAAGAATTCAGGACCTTCTTAGGGATAAAGCCAAAGACATGGCATCTTTAGACAAAAAATGCGTTTTGCTGTTTGACGAAATGGCTATTAAGAAAGAACTAGAATACAACATCAAGGATGACATGATTTTCGGCTATACCGACTTTGGGGAGTTCGGTAGACATGAAAAAATTGCGTCCAAAGTGATGGTATTCACATTAAGAGGACTTAATAGGAACTGGAAACAGACAATAGTTTATTATGTAGGATCCCCAAATGCCACTACTATAGCCAAAATGTTGACCACTATTATCGCAGGGGTGATAAAGTGTGGATTAACTGTTGTTGCAACGAGTTGCGACCAGGGCTCCAGCAACGTTTCGGCTTATAGCAAGTAAGGACCCCGCAATTTCATGGATGCCACGCCATATGTAGAGATAGAGAATCAAAGAGTCTTTTTACTCTATGACTATCCTCATATGTTCAAAAGCGTGAGGAACATTCTTCTACACAGTTGTAATAGCCCGAAGATGGAACTTGTTTCCGAAACGCGTCGCTAATTGTTTATTTAAAAGTTGTGTTAGTTAAAGTTATAATAAATAACATTTCTTAAATAATATATTTTCTTTTATTTTATTTATGTTTTACATAGAATTATAATAGGAGATGAAGTGGTCGATTGGAAGATCCTCGAAAGGATTTATGAAGAGTACTCGAAAGGAATCTTTCAAGTTCTCTTCAAACTTTCTGCGGCCCACATCAAACCAGATAATTTTGATAAGTTTTCGGTCAAGTTAGCGACGCAGGTTTTCAGTGCCAATGTGTACTCGGGCATAATGTACGCATTAGGTACTAATTTTTTTACCACAGACGAGGATAAGAAGCTTGCAGGGTCAACAGCCAATTTTATCAAAGGTATGAACAACCTTTTCGATAATCTTAACACAGGCAAACTCTACTCGAGAAACCCAAACAAGCAAGTCTTATCGGACTCGACAGATACGTTAGATTCATTAAAGCATGCACGGAACTGGATTTCTACGTGGAAATCCTCTAGTTCCATGTCAATCCCCCCTTGCTTCAAAGGATTGAAGCAAACTTTGTTGGCTATTGAGCAGATGTGGGAACACCACAAGAGCGAGGACCAAACTTATTTTCTGCTTTCTCATCTCAATACAGATGTAGCAGAAAATTTGTTTTCAATGGTACGCTCCAATAGAGGTTCATATGAAAGGAATCCGTCAGCTTTGAGATTCATTAGGAATCTTAAACTGATTATTTTCCAGCACTTGACTTCAGCGGACCATTCTGGGTACCAGGACGCTGGGGCCGAACCGTTGATTCAGGTAGCTGACCTTGATGCAAATGAACCAGAAAACGAATCTTCATACAAAGACTTCGTGTATGAAGAACCAGCAGTGGACAATGCTGGTGAAGACATTGAAGGTGAAGACATTGAAGGTGAAGACATTGAAGGTGAAGACCACAAGCCAACAGAGCAAGGGGATAAGGAGTCTTCATCTATGCAGAAAGGTGCTTCTGTATATTACGCTGGGTTTGCGGCAGGGAAATTGAAGAAGAGGTTGAATTGCGAGGTCTGCAACCAATTTATGATCTCAGAGGATGAGATATGCGAAGAAAGGCAAGCAACTTTGCTAATTAAATTGCGAGCATACCAAACAATAACAACACCTTCGGAGTTCGGAAAACTGACAGTTCCTTCGATCGGTTTCGAAAGAACTGTCAGTATTCTGCAATCGATTTTCATGGAGCAATTCCCAGTGATGCAGGTGAAAGACAAAATAGTAGAAACATGGTTGCGTAAAATCATGGCACTTAAGGACAGGACAGGGCAAGATAGGGTTTTATCAACAAGCTGCTCAACGGAGCATCGGGAAGCAATCACCAAATTTGTATTGATAGGACTGATCATTCTAGATCTTAGGAAAATAAATAAGGCTATTAAGGCTAAAACAATAGCAAAAAATGTTTAGGTTCAAGTTTTTAGGTTAGGTTCAGGTTATTAGGTATAGGTTTAGGTTTTTAGGTATAGGTTCAGGTTTTTAGGTTAGGTTCAGGTTATTAGGTATAGGTTTAGGTTTTTAGGTATAGGTTCAGGTTTTTAGGTTAGGTTCAGGTTATTAGGTATAGGTTCAGGTTTTTAGGTATAGGTTCAGGTTATTAGGTTCAGGTTTAGGTTATTAGGTTCAGGTTTAGGCTATTAGGTTCAGGTTCAGGTTTTTAGGTATAGGTTCAGGTTATTAGGTTCAGTTTTAGGTTATTAGGTTCAGGTTTAGGTTATTAGGTTCAGGTTTAGGTTATTAGGTTGAGGTACAGGTTGAGGTTTAGGTTCATTTTCATATTATTATATTGTATTATTCTATAATTATACTACTATATTATTTATATTATTATATTTTTATATTATTATTAGTGTATTATTAGTGTATTATTATATTATTATATTATTATATAAGTATATTAAAAAAAAAACAAAAAACCAAAAAACCAAAAAAAGTAGTATAGAAAATAATGCGTGTAAAATTCATTTAGTAGTTTGAAGTAGAAATAGAACGAGGATATCTCCACTTGGAGATACCTCACTTAAAATATTGCATGCAAAATTCACTTAGTAGTTTGAAGTAGTAGTAGAAGAGGAATAGGCCTACTGGGGAAACCTCAAAAAAAAATACGCATCTAGTATTCTACCCCACTGGGTGATGTGGAAAAGAATACAGGCAAAAGTTTTAAGAAATTTAATTGAAGAAAAAAAAACACTTCGTGGTTTTCGTTGAATTTTTAAAATTTAATATATTTACCTTATCAATTTTGTTGCACTTTATGGCATTTTTTACAAAATACTTTGAAAAACGTGAATTTTTTTTCTTCAATAGGTAAGTCATTACATATCAAAATTTTCAAAAAAAAAAAACAATTTTTTTGGATACATGAAAAAAAACAAATTGTTTGTTCTTTTTTGAAACTTTTTTTAATGTGTATATCAATTAGTCTTTGAAATTGGTATATAAAATGTTCTTCTTAGTGCTCGAAAAATCGTTTTCATACATAAAACAATTTTTTCCGAAGAAAAAAATTAAATTTTTTCGAAAGACTTTTTTCCCGTGTATTTCAGTCTGTTTTTAAAATTTGCAAACTATATTTTGATTTTTTTAAGTTTTTACAAAATTTTGTAACTTAAAAAAAAACAATTTTTTCCGAAGAAAAAAATTAAATTTTTTCGAAAGACTTTTTTCCCGTGTATTTCAGTCTGTTTTCAAAATTTGCAAACTATATTTTGATTTTTTTAATTTTTATGGAAATTGACTATACCTACTTACACAAAAAAATATTTTTTCCGAATAAAAATAATTTTCTTGAAAAATTGTTTTTACGGGTACCTATTTGAATGGAACAAATTCCCATTTGTTTTACTTTTTGGAAAAAAAAAAATATTTTCTTTACGGGTAGGTAGGTACCTACCTATTTCAATAAAACACCTTGTCAATATATTTGTTTATACCTCCTACGTGCATATGTACCTATTTATTTGGAATATATTTGCCACACCTACTTCAAATTTACCGACAAACTAAAAGCACCCTATTTTCCTCTAATGGCATAGTGGCGATTTTATACTTTTCTGCGATGAATGAAATAATACCTCATTTATTTTCATTCCTTTTGAAACCTTCCCCTTTTATAGAAATGCCATACAAAATAATGTGCAAAATCGATAAATTGTTGTTCCACTTCAACCTTCCTAAATATCCTATACATTCTTCTCGTTCTTCTTTTCTTTCTTTAACCTTATTATTTATTCCTCTATCTTTGATTATCTGCTCTTTCTCAATTCTCCAATCTCTCCACTCTCAATTTTTTCTTGCTTCAGAATCGGCTCTGTAGACGTCGCGTCATTCGTTCCTCTCCATGGGACTACTATGGAGTTTATATACAAAGCTGTAAACCATAGAATTCTGAAGTTCTCCCATACGTCAATGTGACACAAGCAACAAAAAAAAACCTTGTTGGGGGGAAAACAAAGTCCCCTTTCACACGAGGAAACAATTTGTTGGAGATTTTTTGACGTTTTCTTTTAATTTTCAATTCCTACCAATCGTCATTGTATATAAACGCTAATAGTAGTCTCATGAAGAGGAACGTCTCTTACGCCATTGAGTGTGCAGATTTGGAAGCTTGCGAAAATTCAGAGTGGAGATATTGGAGAGTTGAGAAGGAGGAGATAATCGAAGAGAGAAGAATAAAAAATAAGGTTAAAGAAAGAAGAGAAGAATGAGAAGACTGTATAGGATATTTATGAAAGCTAAAGTGGGACAAGAATTAATCGATTTTGCACATTATTCTTGTAGGGGTAGGTTACAGAAAGAATGAGAATATATATGTTCAAAAGGAACCTTGATTTTTTTTCTCCTGTGTATGCAATGACCTATTTTTGGTAGAACAAAAATAACTGTAAGTAAAAAATCGCCACTATTGCCACTCGCAGAAAATAGGGTGTTTATAATTTTTCAGTTTTTCGTCATAATTGAAGTATGGAAAATATATTCCAAATTAATAGGCGCCAACGTAGATATATGCAAATATATATACAGGGTGTTTTTTATTAAATGCCTCATTCTTTTATGAAAACGCAGTATTTTATTTTTTTTGTATAAACAATTTTTAAAAACTTGAAAAAATAGAGAAGCTTTAGTTTGCAAATTTTGAAACCAATCGAAATAAGTAGGTACCCGTAGAGACAATTTTTGAAGGAAAATAAAAAAAATTCTTCCAAAAAGTAAAACAAATGGGAATTTGGTTTGGAAATTTTGTTATTCGATTCAAATTATTCGGAAAAATATTTTTTGGGTATAGTCAATTTTATAAAAATAAAAAAAAAATCAAAATTTAATTTGCAAATTTGGAAAATCGATTGAAGTACACGTGAAAAAAATTTTATTATTTTTTTCGGAAAAAAACATTTATTAAAAAAAATTTAAAAAAATCAAAATTTAATTTGCAAATTTTGAAAATTGATTTTGAAATACACGTGAAAAAAAGTTTTTCGAAAAAATTTTATTATTTTTTTTTTAGGTTACCAAATTTAATAAAAATTTAAAAAAATCGTTAGTTTAGTTTACAATTTTGAAAATTGATTGAAATACACGTGAAAAAAGTTTTTCCGAAAAATTTACTTATTTTTTTCGGAAAAATACATTTTTTTTAGGATACCAAATATTTCAAACACTAAAGAAGAAAATTTTATACACCAGTTTTAAAGACTAATTGATAAAACATAAAAATAATTTTCAAAAAAAAAAACAAAAAATTTGTTGTTTTTCATGTACCTATCCAAAAAATGTGTTTTTTTTTTGTTGAAAATTTTGATATGTAATGACTTACCTATTGAAGAAAAAAAAAATTACGTTTATCAAAGTATTTTCAAAAAAATGCCACAAAGTGCAGCAAAATCAAAAATTGATAAGGTAAATATATTAAATTTTAAAAATACAACGAAAACCACGAAGTGTTTTTTTTTTTCTTCAATTAAATTTCTTAAAACTTTTGCCTGTATTCTTTTCCATATCACCCAGTGGGGTAGAATACTAGATGCGTTTTTTTTTTTTGAGGTTTCCCCAGTAGGCCTATTCCTCTTCTACTACTATTTCAAACTACTAAATCAATTTTACATGCATTATTTTAAGAGAGGTATCTCCAAGTGGAGATGTCCTCGTTCTATTTCTACTTCAAACTACTAAATGAATTTTACATGCATCTAACTAATTTTTTTGTTTTTGTTTTTTGTTTTTTTTTTGTGTTTTTTTATATATATATACTTATATATACTTATATAATAATATAATATAATAATATAATGAAATAATATAATATAATACAAAATAATGTTAATTTTACATGCATCTAACTAATTTTTTTGTTTTTTTGTTTTTTTTTGTTTTTGTTTTTATATATACTTATATCATAATATAATATAATAATATAATGAAATAATATAATAAATACAATAATATTGAAATAACTTCAAACCTAAAACCTAACCCAAAAACCTTAACCCAAACCTCAACCTATACCTCAACCTATACCTCAACCTAAACCTATACCTCAACCTATACCTCAACCTAACCTATACCTTAACCTAAACCTCAACCTAAACCTATACCTCAACCTATAGTTCAACCTTTACCTAAACCTAAACCTATACCTCAACCTATACCTCAACCTATACCTAAACCTCAACCTATACCTAAACCTAAACCTATACCTCAACCTTTACCTAAACCTAAACCTATACCTCAACCAATACCTCAACCTATACCTAAACCTAAACCTCAACCTAAACCTATACCTCAACCTATACCTCAACCTTTACCTAAACCTAAACCTATACCTCAACCTATACCTCAACCTATACCTAAACCTAAACCTCAACATTTTTTGTTGTTGTCTTATCCTTAAGGTCGTTGTTGATTTTCCTAAGATCTAGAATGATCAGTCCTATCAAAACAAATTTGATTATAGCTTCCCGATGCTCCTTTGAGCAGCTTGTTGTTAAAACCCTGTCTTGCCCTGTACTGTCCTTAAGTGCCATGATTTTACGCAACCATGTTTCTACTATTTTTTCGCTCACCTGCATCGCTGGGAATTGCTCCATGAAAATCGATTGCAGAATACTGACAGTTCTTTCGAAACCGATCGAAGGAACTGTCAGTTTTCCGAACTCCGAAGGTGTTGTTATTGTTTGGTATGCTCGCAATTTAATTAGCAAAGTTGCTTGCCTTTCTTCGCATATCTCATCCTCTGAGATCATAAATTGGTTGCAGGCCTCACAATTCAACCTCTTCTTCAATTTCCCTGCCGCAAACCCAGCGTAATACACAGAAGCACCCTCCTGCAGAGATGAAGAGCCTCTGCTCTGGTCTATTGGCTTGTTGTCTTCACCCTTAATGTCTTCACCAGCATTGTCTCCTGCTGGTTCTTCATACACAAAGTCGTTGTATGAAGATTCCTTTTCTGCTTCATTAGCATCGAAGTCAGCTACCTGCAACAGCGGTTCGGCCCCAGCGTCCTGGTACCCGGAATGATCCGCTGAAGACAAGTGCTGGAAAATAATCTGCTTGAGATTCCTAATGAATCTCCAAGCTGACGGATTCTTTTCATAAGAACCTCTATTGGAGCGTACCATGGAAAACAGATTTTCTGCCACATCTGTATTGAGATGAGAAAGCAGAAAATACGTTTGGTCATTGCTCTTATGATGTTCCCACATCTGCTCAATAGCCAACAAAGTTTGCTTCAATCCTTTAAAGCAAGGGGGGATTGACATGGAACTAGAGGATTTCCACGTAGAAATCCAGTTCCGTGCGCTCTTTAATGAATCTAACGTATCTGTCGAGTCCGATAAGACTTGCTTGTTTGGGTTTCTCGAGTAGAGTTTGCCTGTGTTTAGATTATCAAAAAGGTTGTTCATACCTTTGATGAAATTGGCTGTGGACCCTGCAAGCTTCTTATCCTCGTCTGTGGTGAAAAAATTAGTACTTAATGCATACATTATGCCCGAGTAGACAGTGTTGCTAAAAACCTGCGTCGCTAACTTAACGGAAAACTTCTCAAATTGAGTTGGTTTTATATGGGCCATAGAAAGTTTGAAGAGAACTTGAAAGATTCCTTTCGAGTCCTCTTCATAAATCTTTTCAAGGATCTTCCAATCTACCACATCATACCCTATGATAATTTTTTGCTTAAGGAGAATGTTCCTCACGCTTTTGAACATGTGAGGATAGTCAAAGAGTAAGAAGACTCTTTGACTCTCTATCTCTACATATGGCGTGGTATCCATGAAATTTGGGGGCCCTAACTTGCTATATGCCGACACGTTGCTGGTACCCTGGTCGCAGCTCGTTGCAACAACAGTTAATCCACATTTTATCACCCCTGTGATAATAGTGGTCAACATCTTGGCTAAAGTTGTGGCATTTGGTGATCCTACATAATAAACTATCGTCTGCTTCCAGTTCTTATTAAGCCCTCTTAATGTGAATACCATCACTTTGGACGCTATTTTTTCTTGTCTACCAAACTTCCCAAAGTCGGTATAGCCGAAAATTATATCGTCCTTGATGTTGTATTCAAGTTCTTTTTTAATAGCCATTTCGTCAAACAGCAAAACGCATTTTCTATCTATAGATGCCATGTCTTTGGCTTTGTCAGTAAGTAGGTCCTGAATTCTTGGACTAAGCCCTGTTGGCAGACGAATCTCTGAATGCCATCGGTAAATGGTGCTTACCGATGGCTGCTTGAAACCTGCGCTAATCATAAAAGAATAACACGCTGGGGACTTAAAGAAAAACTTTAAAAACAAGTCCTTTTCTTTAGGTTCCCAGGGCGCGTTCGGCCTATGGAATAACTGCGCCAGAATAAAGGTCTGCAGCTCTTCCGAAAAGCCTTCCATATGGGTGTCTAATCCCTTCTTTAACCTATATTCAGGGTCGCGCACCTATTTTATAGGTGTTTCGAAAATGTTACGAGGATATACCGTAGCCTTTTCGATTTTCCGTACCGGCACTGCTTTGTAGGATGGATATCCTGGAGAGGGAAACTGTGAAGGAGAAGCCTGTGAACAGGAGGCTACTTCAGGGATTTTATAGTCCCTGATGTAGGTATAAGAAGAGCTCGCAGCCATATTCACCAAAGATATAGCTGGGCTCGAAGGTACCGGTAGAGGTGGGGGTGGAGGTACGTGGATTGCAGAGGTGACCGTGGAAGTTGGCAGCTTCCGGGCCCTCCACGCCTCCATAACACGAAGACATTCTGTATCATTGGATACGTCGGAACACCTACAAACAGACAGAGAAGGAATGGGAAGGGCGTATCTGCACAGAGTTTTAAAAGTTGATTTAACTTGGATGTCTTTGACATAAAAATGTTTCTCGCACATGAAGGACTTTTGGGGTAAGGCCTTCACGTTTGTAACATTTCCATGTTTTATCCAAATATCCCTTCTATGGTCCGTGGGTACCTGAAAGAATGAAACCGAAAATTGCGGAACTCGCTGCTCCTCGCAATTTATATAACAACAAAAAACCATATTGAAAAAAAAGAAAAAAAGGGTAAGGGACAATTGTTATTTATTAATATAAAAGAGATTAAATAATATAAATAGTGTTAAATGAAACTAAATAAAAATTAAAAAAGTACAAAAAAACTACAGAAATCTGAAAAAAATCTGTGATTTAAAAAATGGATTAAGAATATAAAAATCTGAAAAAATCAAAAAAATATTTGTCGAACACCCTTTATAGATAAAAAAACAACTAAAATCTGAAGAAAATCCTATAGATTAAAGATCTGATAAAAAAAATTTAAATCTGAAAAAATACAAAAAAGCCGAGTCGTAACACCCTATTGCTTTACAATTAAAAAAATAAACTATTTAAAACAGAAACTAAACTCGCTCGATGAAAAAAGGAAAAACTGTTACCTATCGAAAATAATTTAAAATAAATTGAACTAATATATTGCAATATTTGCACTAACACCCTGTAGATGTACTAAGAGCACGTTAAAAACTAAACTCACTATGAAAAAAACAAAATCAAAAATCAAAATTAACCTACCTACAAAACACAAAACTAGATAACAAAAAATGCACACTGAACCTACACTGAAAACACTGCTTAACTAAAAAAAAACCACACACTTAATCCAACTAATGAAAAAACACTAACTAAATCTTCAAAACACTGCTTATTGTTTTACTGGATTTTAGTTTTAAAAAAATGTCACCCGCAAAAAAACACCTTACTCCTTTCAGCACAGCGCAAATGGTCAAAACTTCTCTTTGATTCGTTTTGAAAAAAACTAATCCACTACCACTAATTTAATTACTAACTTTCACTTATTTATTTAAAATTTTAATTATAAAACGAACTGAAACTTTACCACTACCGTTTGCATTTGCACTGAAACTGAATAATTTAAACTTATCAATCAAACATATGGAACATCTTCCATCCTACTCTAACACACTCTAACACCCAAAGCAAAAAGAAAAACAAACTACCTATCTACTCTCATAACTTGGCTGAAAAAACCGTTGAAGCATTATACAATATACTTACGTCATATGGTTTCTATACTTACCTATAAATATAACAAAAAACCAACAACAATCCATACCTACCTGCATCTTCCTATAGGAAAAAGCATAATAAATTCAAAATATAGCAACGTTGTATTTAACCCACATATTGTGAAATTTAACAACGTTGCTTTGCTATATCGAATTTGAATCAAATTCAAAATTTTTAAATATTTTGCTTCTATTAAGCCTATACCCATACCTATACTTGAACCTATATGCATACATATAGCCATACTCTATAACAAAAACCGTCTCTCATCGCCCATTGGACAAACAAATTTACTTCCCCATATTTTGCTTTTTGCCTCGTCAAAAACATCTGATTCAACCATCTCCCTTAGCCTCATTATTGTTGTTTTGTTTAATATAATCCTCTCGTTCTTACTACTAGTCTTTATTTCTATTTTACTTATCTTCTTCCCGCCTTTTAATCTCTCCAATGTCACATTCTGTCGACCGCAGCGCCGCTCAAGACCCGATTCAGAACTATTTTTTTTTTGTTCCATGGGACTACTATAGGGTTTATATACAATGCTCCTGTAAACAAAAAAATGAACCCAATAATTGATTTAATCTGCAATGGAATATTGCATTTAATTTGTTGAATAAAAAACAAAAAAATTGGCTGCTTCCATTTTCCTAGGCCTTTTGTAAGAAAATATGGTTAATTGTTCCAAAATAAAAAGACTCTATAGTATTTACCTCTAAGCATCCCTACTTGGACATAAGATGCTGGCTTGAGCGTGGTGTCCGACAGTTTATCGTAGCAGTATGCTTCTTTGACTTTCATTTCATCGAAGCTAAGAACACACAGTTTTTGTTTGGCTGTTAACTCCTGTGCTGCCTTCATTATTTTCATTATGGGCTTCATGACCTCTGGTGTTATATTCAGCTTCTGAGCCCAGGTTCGAAGCGTTCAGGGCAGCAGGAAGAGGGAAGTTTTATCTTCTTAATAATTTGTATGCTCTTGAACTTGATGAGTATAATGTTATGGATCTGGCAATATCCTCCTCCGACCAACGTGCTCTTTTCATACCCATTTTAATTTTCCTTATTTGCCCGGTCGTGAAAATTCCAAGCAGTTTGCTTTCCAAGTTTGATCGTTGGAATTCTGCTTTTTTTACTTTGACGTTCAAAGTTTTTATTTTTTTTCTGCAATGTAGGAACTGCATCTGGATTTAGCTGACGCAATTTTGTAAATCCTGTTAATAAATAACTGTCGAACTATACTATCTGCCTCATTTACACGAATGGCAAAATGCCATTATAGCTGCCAAATACAAGCCATTTTTCTTTTCATCGTGTAAACGCTCTAAATACATAAAAAAACTGGCAGAGAAAATTTGGCATTGAATGCTGCCATAAAAATGGCATTGTGTAAACACTTTGCTGGCGCCATTTTCCAAACTATGCCATATTCGAAAAAGAATGAACAAGTTCAATCTTTATTGTAGTGGAGCGGCATAGCGTCCATATAAAAGATAATTGTGCACTTTGTGACAAAAGCATCAATTTTTTTCATTGTTGGTACATTATATGAATATGATTTAAAAATGTTGGGCCACTTCGAAATTCCACCCCTTTAGGTGGGAGGGGCAAATTAAAAAAAAAAATACATAAGATTGAAAAAAAAATATTAAAAAAACGGCAACAGTTACAATATCATGCTATAGGTACCTTTTTTAAAGCCAAGAACCCATTCTGTTTTCAAATTAAGCTATTTTAGTGCTTAGTTTTTGAAAAAATTATTTTCAAACTCAAAATTTTGAAAAAAAAAATTAAAAAAAAGGTTATTACGATTTTTTTGCAAAATTTTACGTTATTCAGTACTAATTTGCTTTATCATTTTCGATACTCTTATTAACTTTTAGTCGAGTGCTAAAAACCAGATAGTCTTAAGTCATTTAGTTTTTTAGAAAATTGAAAATTACCATAACTACTTTTTTCTTAAAACCGTCATTTTTGAACATAAACAATGGATTTTGACTTTCTTGTTTAAATTATAAAATTGGTCAAATCGATAAAACTATTATTTAGTTATAAATTTTTAAAATGTTACTTAATAAGTTTGGTAGATGAAAAAAACAAATTTTCACAACCACGCCCCCTCCACCCCTTCAGTATTATAATAAAATCACAGAAAACCATCACTTTTTCAGTCTTTTGCCTTGAACATCATTCCTGGTATATCGTCGCCCGAGAATTGTTTTGTCGTATAAACCATTTGAGCAATTTTGGGAAATCGCATTTTAAGTTTCGCGTTTAAATAAAAAAGAAACTGACCGATGAAGTTTTCTACAATTTTAATAAAATTTTGTGTGGAAAATCTTCATTTGATTAAGGTATTCCAGATTGTTGATTCGGTTTTAGTTTTTAATCTATAGAGGATTATCTCCAAGATCATTTTGTCGTATACGCCACGAAAATCAGTACTTTGTTCGATCTCCATACACATACGACAAAGTGAATACAAATGCGTTAGTTGAATGCAATACCCAACCGAGCGAGATTTCCGATTTTTTCAAAACTAGAAGACATTTTAACATCTGGGGCCGAATTACGGCATCAGTGACTGAACGACACGTGAAGGAAATTTCATACGAAATATCGAATATCATCGATATTTTGTATGAAATTTCCCTCACGTGTCGTTCAGTCACTGATGCCATAATTCGGCCCCTGGTTTTTAGTGTTTGAATACAAATTGATACGAGAGTTGAATATTAAAAACAAAATTACTAGAAAATAATGTAAAATTTTGAACAAAATGAGTTTGAAAAAACTTTCTTCATTTTTTTTTTTTATTTGAGTTTGAAAATTAATTTTTCCAAAACTATTGCATAAAAAAAAATTAAAAACGGAATTAATGGATGGATTTTTGGGTTTAAAAAAGGTATAACATGACATTGTAAGTGATACGGTTGATTTTTAATAATTTTAAGTTATTTTGCGACTTGTAGAAAACAAAAGAAGCTACAAATATGATCCTCATGGTATTTTTGTACATAACCGACGCCATTAAGCTCCAACAAAAACTTAAAATTTCGTTAGTTGTAAAATTCTCAATTTCTTCGCACAGTACAGCGCAATAACCCCTAAGTCTTCTGAATAAATTTAAAATTTGCTCGCATACAAATTACTGGTACCACTTGTTTTTTGTGACGAATACCTTAATTGAGGGGGGGATTGAGAAAGTGTTTTTTTTTCAAACGTTTAATTTTCAATTAAACCGATTTCTTTTCGATCCACTACAAATTTTGCGAACGATTTTTAACTTATTGAGACAAGAAATAAAGTACATATGGGGCTGATGTTATCGGTCCACGGAAGGCCGCAGAACCCGGCAGAGGTAGGTAGGTAGGTTGAAATGGCGGTCACGAGCCACCTAGCTTATTGAGCCAATTAGAGCTAGAGTGCGTCGTTTTGATACCATAACTCATAGGACCTATGGATGGAAATGGTATGGATTGTTTGAGTCTCGCAGCAACATGCCACATTGATCAGATTGTCGGTTGGCTCAGAGACTTACAAGGTTTGTTCCCTTAGAACGATCATCTAGTCCTAGGAAAGATGTACAGTGGCTACTGAGGTTTATCCTAGAGCTAGTGCGTTTCATTAAGGAAGGAGATCAAATCTTTGATCCTCATCTCAGAAAGTTCGTTAAGGTCACGGAAAAAAGCTTTACCAAGTGACTGACCTCTTTTTCTGGCCAAAGCGGAGCATTTACAGAGGAAATGAATGACTGTTTCCTTTTCTTGTTGGTCCCCGAAACTACGACAGTGATAATTGTGGGGTATATCTAGCTTCTTTAAAATCCTTACAGAGACACAGAATAGGAGCGAAGCAATCATTAGTAGTTGACAAAATATCTGTGGGAATAAGATTATTAATACAGCCGGCAGAGGTATTGGCCTTGTTAATTATCTGACCAAAATGGGAGCGAAGGTTAAGCTAACTGTCACAAATAATTCCAAGGTCTTGAATGGATTAAATTATGGGAATGGCCACGTTGCGAAAGCAATATGTACTAGGGGTTGAGGGAAACCGTTTACTGGAGAAGGTTATAGATTGAAAGTAATGTTGAGTTCTAAGAAATTCTTTCGCACCAAGTTTGGAATAAATTGAATTGACCTTAATGATTTTAATATCAACTACATAACTACGATATGAGCCAGTAGTTATATTGACCGTCAATATCGTTTATTGTTAGAACAAAGATAAGAGGGCCCAAGTGGCTTTGAAGAACGCATGAAGGGGCGTAAATGGAGATATGGGGGTCAGAGATTGAGAACCTGAACAAAACCGGAATGATCATTATAAATCCTTCTTTCATTCCGTTAACTATTTTCCAAAGTAAGATCAACGAATGGTTTGAAAAATATATGTAAATTCACAAACGCACCGTTGCAGAGATGTTGCACAATCGCTTGGGTCAAACATTCATAAAGCCATCAAACCAGAATCAGTTTTATTGTAAAGTGTTCACTACTGCAAACTTGCATCAAATAATGCGCAAACTTAAAGCAAAACCAGAATCAAGGAAATGCGATACGTAGTTGTTAATGTATTGCAGCAGCATCAGCTGCGTTGCGCATCAGCATCGCAACAAAGCAAATGTTTGATGTTTATGAATGTACCTACACTATTGTTGATTAAAAAATTTACTGTCCGTAATCAGTTGAGACAAATTGTATAAATTACACCCAAATTATGTCATTTTTATATTATAAAACAACTTAAGTCTTCTTAATTAAGTGAATACAAAAAATTAAAATCTTAATATAATACGTTTTTTACTAAAAAGTATAAAACAATCTCCCCATACACTTAAAACGAAAAACGATGGGGTGCATGCAATTGATCTTAGTAATAATTCTCATTTGATTGTACTTGTCGCAAAATATTTTTTGCTTAAATAAAAACCAGAATGAAGTTATAGGCAAAAGACCGAAAAAAGTGTGGGTTTTTCAGAATTGTGAAGGCGGGCGTATGGGGCGTTTTTGTTTTTTCATCAAACAACCATATTAAATAATTATTATTATTTATTGTATTATTCATACTTGAATGTCAGTTTATTAGACTTGACCATTCTTTATTCCGTCAATTTCATTGAATTTCTGAACAACAACAACAACTTAAAGGTGCTACCACCAATGGTATACGAATTAATTTATAATTCGTTTTAATTAATTATTTTGGCTGGAGATATAGCTATTTCAAGGGGTGCCAAGCCCTATCATCCATATTAAATAGCATATTAAAAGTTCATAACTACCTAAATTATTGTAGGTCTATTGAATAAACTAATTTTATAATTTAAACAAGAAAGTCAAAATCCATTGTTTATGTTCAAAAATGACGGTTTTGAGAAAAAAGAAGCTATGGTAATTTTCAATTTTCTAAAAAACTAAATGACTTAAGACCATCTGGTTTTTAGCACTCGACTAAAAGTTAATAGAAGTATCGAAAATGATACAGCAAATTAGTACTCAATAACGTAAAACTTTGCAAAAAAATCATAATAAACTTTTTTTTTTATTTTAAATTTTGAGTTTGAAAATATTTTTTTTAAAAACTAAGCACTAAAATAACTTAATTTGAAAACAGAATTGAAGAATGGGTTCTTGGCTTTAAAAAAAGGTATAGCATGATATTGTAAGTGGTGCCATTGTTTTTTAATGTTTTTTTTTAATCTTATGTAATTTTTGTTTTAAATTTGCCCCTCCCACCTTAAGGGGCGAAATTTTGAAGTGGCCCAATATCTTAAAATCATATTCATATAATGTACCAACAATGAAAAAAATTGTATGCTTTTATCACAAAGTGCACAATTATTTAACTAAGCCGCCCCACTATTGGCAAAATGCCATTATGCCAAATCGTTGAATATTGACGGCAGCTAGAAGTTATTTATTTATTAATCAACAAAATTAAAATTGTAAGTAAATAGAAAATAAAAGTTTTAGTTTTCAATAAATATACTAATAAATTAATATTTAGGAAATAGAAAAGACATGGAACAACTCGAAGAAATTAAAATGGCACCTCGCAACAGAAAAGCCGAGAAGTGGGTGCCACAAGAGGACCGCTTGCTCGTTGAAATGGTCGAGGATCGGGAAAATTTATGGAATTTTTGTTCGCCCGAATATAGAAATAGAGATTTGAAAAGTTTTCATTGGGACAAAATCTCTCAAAAAACAAACCACAGTGTAGATGATACCAAGCTACACTGGGGTTCATTTAGATCACGATTCAACGTAATGTTTATATTACTTACCTAAAGATTTTTGAAATTCATTCTTTTTCTTTAAAGGCCGAACAAAAAAAAACTTAAGACCACAAAAAGCGGACAAGGAGGTTCTACATACAAAACCACGTTTTCGTTGTTTCAAGCGCTGCAGTTCCTTTTGAGAACCGAAACAACTTCAGAAAGGGAAACCTTTTCAAATTTGGTGAGTACAGCTAGCTACCATAATTACATACCTACCAAAAATTCAAATAAAACAAAGATGATAATTTTTTTTCCTAGATGTAATTTTGAAGGAAATGTTACCTTATTATGTTTAATGTGTGAAGTCATTCGGTCGTATTGTACAAACATTTGTACTGCCATGATACTCCTCCCTCTTTCAAGAAATATTATTTGAATTCGTCGCGTATCATCTTAGCCGCGTCACTCCCCCGTCCTTGATGTTGCATAGTTCGTAATGGACGTAATTCTTCGGTTTGCGTTATTTCTAGGCGCCACATACCTTCCATGATGGTGCCGTCGCGTCGGAATCCATCTGCTCCAAATCACCAGGCGCAGCATATACCGATTTTCTCTTAATTAAAAAATTATTCAGTGTGCATATAGCCAGAAAAATTTTAATTTCTTTGATTGTTGTAGCCTCTATAGGTTTCCTCAAAATCCGAAAACGAGCAGCTGCGATTCCAAAAACATTTTCCACCACACGTCTTGCCCTTGAAAGCCTATAGCTAAACACACGTTCATGCGTGTTTTGTCTTCTGAAGTTAAATGGCTTCATGATGTAATGCTTCAAAGGAAATGCATCGTCTGCAGTCATTACATATGGAATTGGGGTTTGTCTTCCGGGAAGAGGTGTTGGTCCTGGTAAATTTAAACTGCGGGATTGCAGTTTGGACGATAATGCACATCGACCAAATACTCCGCCATCAGATTCTCGTCCCTTTGCCCCGATGTCAACAAATACGAAGGTGTAATCTCCGTCAGCAAGTGCCATGAGTATGATGCTATTCTTTTTCTTATAGTTAAAATACTCGCTTCCACAATGAGCTGGAGCAATAATATCTACGTGTTTTCCGTCGATTGCCCCAAAACAATTCGGAAAATTCCAGCGATCAGCAAACACCTTTGAAATTTTCTGCCACTCATCTTCTGTCGATGGCATCTAAAAATAATAAAATAAACTTTTTTATATTTACAGACAGTTAAAACACAATTTGATGATGATGAAGTAGAGATGGATTCGGATTCGCCACCAATTCCAATACCTCCTAAGAAGCCCAAGCAAACAAATGTTATGGATAGTCATCTGAACCCTGAGCGAACTGTTCTTATCGGCAAAATTTCAAGTTTCCTTGATAAAGAGAACCTTGTTTCTGAGGAAATTAAATGGAAGCGAGTTTTTGTGGAGTTTAACAAATATAAATTTTCGTATGTATACTCTGTTCAATTTATATTTGCAGTACAGGGAAGATATGATATTTGCCTTTCAGTCTCACCATTACGGAATTCAATAAGCTATCTTCATTTTAAAGCTCTTACAGGGTTGCAGTAGTGAGCATTTAAAATTGCCGCAAATCTCACAAAAATATCGATAGAGTTACCAACTATTTATTAATATACGCATATTTTATAATCAAAAACAATGATATCCTAAATAAATTTAATCTATCTTTTTCCACACCTCTCTGAAGGACAATAGCCAACAATTTGTATAACTGCATTTTAATTTTTTACTGTTTTTCCATACATAAAAGGAAAACCTAAAACATGAAAACAGAAAAACACCAAGCGTCAACACTTTTTTCTCTGAAGTAGAAATATTTGCTACCAAAAGCTCTAAAAAAGCTTAAATCCTGAAAGTTACATTGCAATAACCTAAGAATATGCCATATGAATTTCCATCAACTGGGCAATGGTAACTGTGATCCAAATTTTTTTTTTTTTTAGTAAAAACAATGTCAATCTGCAATTCTGCAATGCATAAACTTTCAAGTCGATGATCAATTTGTGAGTTATGAACCGAACTCGGACGAGTACGAATTGCCTGAATACAAAGAAACTTAAGACCATACCCAGCAAACATTTTCATTCAGAACTGTATCATAAATGATTGACATAAGGGAACTAAACCTTCGAATCTGAATTAATTTCTAAATCGATTTAGGTCCAAACCTGAGATTATGAATTATAAAGATTGGAATCCTCGGCTGTCATTCTGGTTTGCCTACAAGCTAAAAAAAAATGGCGGATGGTGGTGAATTCATATTTTTGCACTAGTGTTAAAAAAATATGAATTCACCACTGCATAAAATGTTGTTGCAATTCACATCTATTCATCGACACGAGATAAAATTACAAAAACAACAATGTAAACAAATGGGTTTTGGGGGATGGAACGTACGAAATATTCCATTCTTTATAATTCATATTCTCTGGTCCAAACTCCTGGGTAACGAAACACACATATGAATCTTTTAAATGATTCATAAATGGTGAATAAATACGAATAAAAGTGAATCCACAAAATTTTCTTGTTTGATGAATTACTTGTGTACGTTCACTTTTATTCACCTATAAAGGTAGAACTAGAATAGGCGGTAGCTGTCGGAAACTAGTGTCAAAAGCGAACGAAAAGATGCTTTCCAAAACGTCAAATTCATAAGTCACCCATAATGCACTTGAGTGGTTGGAAGTGATTTTTTTGATTTTTGAAGCTAGCTGTCAGTCCACGTACGAAAGAACGGTCGGTGAGCGCTCTCACGTCCGACGGCAAAAGTTAACGAAAACTAAACGAAAAGTTAGAACGCAATTATGTGCGCGCCATATGAATTTCTTGTTTTCGCTCGGTTTCGTACGACCACGTACGTTGGCTTCCGCCTATTCTAGTTCTACCTTAATGAAGGAGAATCGAATCTCAATCATTTTTATCCTGCAAGAAATTCCGCACAAACCCCCTCTTTCCTTTATAACGTAAAAATGACCCTAAATGTTTGCTGGGTAGGAAAGGAACCTAACTCAATGTTTGGAAGGTGATGTATAACCAAAATGTGAGTGAAAAAGTTTAATAGGTACATACATATGTGTATCCAGATACGAAATACAAAAGTCAGATAGTGGAAAATTAAAAATAGCAATTTTTTTTTATTTTTATGGCACTTTAAAACACCAAAATAATCCGACAAAAATTCTTGCCAGACTTTTGTTTTCGATAACTGGATGCATATCTAGTCATATAGGTACCTATAAAAACTTTGTAGATTTTATTGAAACTCATCATTGAACATTAAAATAGTTATCTTTATTATAATATATAAATAGGGAAACCAATAAATATTTATATGTATATAGCGCTCTGCATATAATAAAATCTAGACTTGAGTTTAATTATTTCATTATTTTAATGATTGTGCTACTTTGCGAATGATCAATATTAAAAATAATTTTATTTTGGGTTAATATGATCTTTTTCGTGCAGAATATACATAATAATAGTTAGTCATACTCTATACTTATAAGTATTTATTTGGCTTTCTTATTGTTTCAAAGTTAAATTTACAAATATTTAATGATGAGTTTTAATGATATTATGGTGACATGTAACATTTCGGTTACACACCCACATCCAAATTTTGCAAATGGTTATTTATAGTTTAAGAATAACGTTAAGAGACCTGAATAATTTTGTTCCTAGTACTATGTTCCCACCATAACGAAATTTGAGATTTTGTGAGATAGATTTTGAATTGGGGAGCAAAATTCCATTGTGATTTCGACGAAATCTCAATGAAATCCTGGTCCACCAATTCGAAATCTGAAAATTTATGTGCCGAAATCTCGGTTTTCGGTATGGTGGGAACATATAGCATTAACTTAACACTTGAATTGATTTTTATTTATTTATTTTTTTAATTTTATGTACATACCCTTAATATACAAATATATATTTATATTTACATATACTTACTTTTAAAAATTCTTCTTTTTAATGTTCCGTAAATTGGTTCAAAAACTTCAGAAACAATGTTGCATATAGAAGATTTTGACCTCCTGAACAAAAACATCAGGCTGCTATAATTGTCTCCAGTTGCAAGGAAACGGAGGGTGATAGCGAGACGTTCTTCTACAGATATTGCTTCTAATATTTATATTTTCTTTCCTTACAACTGGGGATATTTTTTCAGCGAGGAAATCAAAATCTTCCGCGAAGACATTCTCACAAAATTTTTGAATAACTCCGGGTCGTTATTTCGGAGTGTTTCAAATAAACCTCCTCCTTCTAAAAATAGTGGTCGAACATTTCAACAGTCTTGGCTCTTTTTTCATTTCGTTCTATAAACTGTCTGCAGTAGGAAATTACAGGTCTGGCAGGTGTCAGACGTTGCAAAATACGTCTGGCAAACGAATTTTTAATAAAAGAAAAATAATCGAACTTTAAAAATTTTATTCGGAAAAAAATAATTAATAAACAATGGTAACACTTACATTATTGTACTATGGCTTTTTGAAAAAGGAGGAATTTATTCTTTTATATCACATTTAAATTACTGTATTTATATTAATAGTTTTTTTATATTATTTTTCAAACTTGAAATTAAAAACACCAAAAAAAATGTTATACTTACTATTTTTTGTTTCTTAAAAATTTTATGTTATTAAGTGCCTGTTTATCTTTAAGTATTCGGTACTCTTATCAATTCTTAGTCAGTCACTGAAAACTAGATGGTTCTATGTCTTTTTGTTTTCGAGGAAATTGAAAATTAGCAAAACTCTACTTTATTCCTGAAAAATTTGTCGTGACGAATTTAACGTAAGGCCAACTCAAAATATGTCATTTTAACAGTCATATTTTTTTCTCATTGAATTCTACAAGTATCTTTTAATATTTTTTAATACATCTGGCAGCAATCTGACGTTGCTAAAACCGTGCCAGACACTATTTTGTAACTTGAAGAAAAACATAATGGGGCATATTCATAGTCACTGTTTAAGTTGTTTCTAAAAAAATACTGGGTTTATCCTATCTAATTTACATTGGATAAACTCCAGGCTAAGATAAACTGAGGTCTAAAAACGACTATGAATATGCGCCAATATGATGTGGCTCAACTTAAAACATATACAAGACGTTTTGCACAAAATATGACAAAAGGCTAGGATGTAAATGTTGGGTCAAGAGAAGAAAAAACTATGGTAGAGGGGGGTGTATTTCCCCTTTTTCAGGCGAGAGGGGTAATTTTATGAAAAATCGACTTTTAATGAAAAAAAACAACAAATCAACGGAAACACTTACAACCTCATGTTATACCTTTTTTTAAAGCCAAAAATCCATTTCTTTTTATTCTATTTTTAAATCAAAATATTTTAGTGAACATTTTTGAAAAAATTAATTTTAATACTCAAAGTTTTGAAACAAAAATTTTAAAAATTGTATTTAAACTAATTTTGTTCAAAATTTTATGTTTAATAAGTAGTATTTTTGTTTTTAATATTCAACAATGCTCTTATCAATTTTTAGTCAAACAAATTCATGTAAATCCGGCATAGACTGATATCTAGTTTGAACTTACCCATTTCAAATTTTGTATTATCAATGAAATCATCTTTTATAAAATGCAAACTGCAAATTCTTGCAGTTTCAGTATTTATAACATCTTTTTTTTTACAAAAAGCGATTCATTGCTTTAAATGATTTGGATTTCCTTTTGGAAATACATGGAAACTTGTTTCCGCCCGCCGTAAGCTTTTTCGGTGTATTATTATTGCACGCAAAAACTGAACAAACACCCATTTTGCAATTTAGTTTTATTTTCAGAACAATCACAATACAAATATGAAATCAATTTCGAATAGCAAATTTAAATTTAAAAACACACAACTTTACTTCCTTCCGCCAAATAAAAAGTAAAACCAAAAGTGTGCCAAAAATTATTCTGCGCCTGGATGACGTCACGAAATTTGACAGCAAATACCTAACATGTGCAATGCCATATCTTTAGTAGTTGTATCATGGTTCCATCCTCTTACTTGGTGCCCTTCTCACCCTAAAACTGAAAGTTCCTGGAAACTCAGTTTCCTCGTGTGAAAGGGGACAAACAGTTTTAAAAAGGGTCGATTATAGTGTGAACATTGCGATTTGTTCCCCCCAAATAGAACTGTCAAATTAAAAAGAGATAACTATCTTTGTCTTTTCTCCTTCTCATTTTGACAGTTCAAAACAACAAAAACAATACATGAGAAATCGAGCTTGGAGAAATGTAAACAAATGCTCTTTTCAATGCAATGTGGATTTTTAATATTTTCTGTGATTTTTTATATAAATAAGCTTGATAAGTTATTGAAATTGATTTTTTTGTTAAATTGGCGTTATAATCATCGTTTTTTTATTGGAAAACAAACAAGCATTGTATTGAAAAATATTTGGCACTTGTTTACCTTTCTCCAAGTTCAGACCAGCTGTTTCCTATTTTTTTTTTGCTTGTTTGAAACTGACGGCTGGTGGAAAAGTCCAATAGTATTAAGTGTGGAGTTAATTAATTAATAAAAACAAAACGAAAAAGTAAACTGACCCCGATTTAATAACTCTGTATCAGGTTTTTAGTGTAGGACTAATGGTTGATTTACTTGTATCACAGATAATAAACTATACCGACATAGCGTCCCCATAGAAAAAAAAAAATATGTGCACGACAGGGCCGCACGAACTTGCTCTTATATGCGATCACACCGTGTTTTTAAAGTTTTAATCATTCCAAAACTATAATATTTATCTTATAAAGGAAATAAATTAGTTATAGGAGCCTATATTGTATACCACCTGCTTAAAACGTATTTAAGTTTAAGGTAGTGTTATGCGAGTAGGTACATTTATTTATGAACAATTATTAGAACTTATTTGAAGCTTTTGTGCAAAAAATTCATTCAAATCAGTTCAACTAATAATGAGATAGTCGAAAATAAAAAAATTGTTTTGCTGACGACAGTACCCTCAGTTTTTCATATTTGTTTCAAGAACCACATCCCTGTTCTTCGGATGTGGATCTTCAACGGCAGCGTATAGGGGGGTTCACATTCTCAAATTTGTTTGACAAGCATGGCTTGATGATGTTTGATGGATTGAAGCCATTTTGCGTTCACAATTGTCAAACAGACTGTCAAACATCATTTCTCTTTAGAATTTTAACCATGGCGGACGTTTTGATTGCAGCTCTTGTAATAGATCAAATTTTAGAAGATGAAGACCAAGAAGAAAAAAAAAGTCAATAAAATAAGAGGAAACGAATTTGGACTAAGGAATGGCTAAAAAAGCGTCCAAAATTTTTTTTCGTTTTGTTTTTATAGTCTTCATTTTTAACTTGCCATGTCTCTGGTAAACTTCGATATATTTCAAAGAATTCCCTCCAAAATTCACAATTTCCGCTTACTGGCTGTTCTTTTCTTTTGATGAGCACAGGTTGCCAACTTTTTTTAGAATGAAATTTCCTCCTGGTTTGACAAGAATGCGTTCATATTCTCAAATATGTTTGTCAAGCAAGCAAAATATCAAAATATTTTGATATCCATCAAACATGCTTAACAAGCCGTTTGATGGAGCGTTCACATTTTCAAATTCGAGTCAATCAAACCATGCTTGTCAAGCATATTTGATAATGTGAACCCCCCTTATGATAAGCTCGTTAAATTCCGATCTTGAAAGCATTGTCCAATGGGGACTTAAAAACCGTGTGGAATTTAACGCTTCGAAAACCCAATGCTGTCTAATGTAGTGTTGGTTAAACATCGGAAAATTTTACTATCGATAGTATCGATGTTTTTCGCAAAAACTATCGATACTATCGATGGTTCAGTATTTAATTTTCTTGCAAAAACGAAATCAACAGAAAGATAAATTTTTCATATATAAATGTAAGTACATATGTACTTGTATATTTATTTTCATGGAGTGCACTGGACTTGGGTCCAGCAGGACCGATTTGGTGGCTGATTACCACTAAAAGATGCTGAATGATGCTATGGCCTTATGCTTTAATTACCTTTGAAATACTTTTGGGGGTATAGGGATTAGGTAGAAAAAACGAGTTTTACTATACGTCTCTTCATAATTCATATATAAGTAAAATCCGGTCATTTTTTCGACATTTTATTTAAAAAGTAAAATCCATTTTTTGAATCTTGTTTTATATTATTTTTTAACACAGTTATGAGTACAAGGTGGTTTAAAAAAAAATCCTTCAATAAAGTTCATAAATTTTTTTAGAATTTTATAAGATAACTTTATACTTTAAATTAATAAATTACTATCTGTTAAATTAATTTAATTATTAATGTCCCTTTCGAGATTATACAGCCTCTATATTGAAAGAGTGAAACTTTTCTGGAATAAAATTTAATACATTTTATTTAAAGAGAAAATGGATTTAACACTTTACATGTCACTGCAACGAAGCCGAAATTGGAAAGGACAATGGGCAAAAATGTATGGAGAGCTGGCCCAGATCCAATAAGAACGTGTGGGCGAAGTTATTTAATTTTTAGTAAACTGAGTTTCAGGCTTAAAAATCTCGGTTTTCATTAATTTTCTTTAATATTTTGTGGTTTTTTTACGTTAACTTATGTAAACTAATATATAAAATATTAATCAGAACATAATCAGTTAAGTTTTTGTCAAAATATATATGTCAGTGTAATACTAATTTAATAAATTATACGAAAAAATTGATTTTTTTACATACTAACGCCTGCTCTTTATGTTATTTTCTACTCGTTCATATCAATAAATAATAAAACATAATTAGAAAATAAATTATTTTTTTAATCAAAATCATTCCTCGACGATTACTGAATTTAAAAAAAAAGCAGGAGCATTAAACGGGCGATTCCTGCCATACCCAAGGTACCACAAAATAGATACAATGTGCGCAAATGTACCTATTGTGCATCTCCCTGTCAAACAAGTACAATAGTGCTCAACGATACACTGTTTTCCTTGGCGACTAGGATCTACCAGGACATAATTATAATAAGTCTTAGCTTTGACATGCCGTGACTGGATTCGACCTTTCAAAAGCCACATCACATGATTTTCTGGCAGGTTGGGATAGTCGTCGATTTGGATTTCTCTATAAACTTCTAAAATATAAAGACCGTTTTGAAGGTGTTCAGCGCAATAGGATTTGGCCAGCTTAAGGTGATAGGTTCCTAAAGCTATAAGCTTTAAATCTTGTTCCGATAGGGCAGGGAAGTTTTCTAACTGGGGCAGGTTCGCATCTATGCGTTCAAACGCAATTCTTCTTCTATTTAAATTGTTTTGATCCACGTACGCGAACAAAACGTTTGGCCTGTATAAAGATCGATTGATTAATTGTAATTCTGCGTCAGTATTGTCTGCAATCGGTATTTGAAAATGATTGATTAATGCTGCAGCGATTTTAAAGTCTTCCATCATATGGGGTAGCGAACGGTTGTTATAATCCTGTCGTAAAAGCTTGAAATCGCGTTTAAAACGCCCGTTCACTACCTCAACCACCCAACGACAGATTGTCACCATTTTGATTTGTTCGCTTGGGTAGTGATGAGCTGCGTTTCGTATTTGTCTTTTGTGGGTGGAATGTGAGCTTCAAAACCATTTGACTCGATATCTGGAAGACTATCACGGAAGCCTCTGTCCAGTATACACACTACATTTGGATTCAAGAACCATATAAGGGGATGTACTTCATTGGTAACTATTTCACTCATTACACTTGCATCTGATTTTGTGGCTGCGTATGGTCCCAGGACGTCTACGATATATCCATCGGTACAAACGATAAGAAAAGGCTTAAGAAGATTTTGGTATTTATGAAGACTGTATGTCTGCCTTTGAAATAAAAAATTCGTACTTTTGTTTTTATAGATATATGTTCCATCAAAAATAAGTATTGCTATTGTATTATCTTCATTTCCGAAAATTCCTTTAGGAATATACAAGTTTCTATTGAGCACGTCTTCTCTGGTTATATGGTCAAAACCCGAGTATTGCGGGACATAATCAACTGTCAAACAATATCTAACTGTCTTTAATAGCCTCTCCTGTGTGCGCCGGGACATATTAAATAGGGTTGCCATTCGTTCATCTGGCTCGCCTGTGCGAAGTTTACTGAGGTACACTGCTAAGGCTGTTCTGGGAGAATGGCATTGTCTATTCAAAGAAGTACATTCTTCCAGAATACTATTAAATTCTTCAATATTGCGACCAGTCCAAAAATACATTTCATCATTTGATATGCCTTGAATAGCTTCAAAGTCCAGTCTGATCGTCATCGTGGCAGCTTTTCTCAACGTTTCGCATATTGAATAAAAATGTTCTGCAAGAAAATCATTCGACACATTGCAGTCTACTTGTAATTCGTCCCAATTATTAATTTGTAAGTGTTCTTGACAGACTCTGCTATGTTCGGGTATAAAGAGTCTGTTTACACAAAGCATATGTGTTTTTACAGATTGTGGTATTACTTTGTAAGTGTTCTTGACAGACTCTGCTATGTTCGGGTATAAAGAGTCTGTTTACACAAAGCATATGTGTTTTTACAGATTGTGGTATTTGAAGGCGGCTTGTGTTTCGGCATGAGTGAAATATGCAGTGTCTGCTCGTGTTCGGTGCTCGCGTATATTCTGGAATATTTAGGAATGGTGGTACGTTAGACTTGCTTACGACGACGACGACGACGACGACGACGACGACGACGACGACGACGACGACGACGACGACGACGACGACGACGACGACGACGACGACGACGACGACGACGACGACGACGACGACGACGACGACGACGACGACGACGACGACGACGACGACGACGACGACGACGACGACGACGACGACGACGACGACGACGACGACGACGACGACGACGACGACGACGACGACGACGACGACGACGACGACGACGACGACGACGACGACGACGACGACGACGACGACGACGACGACGACGACGACGACGACGACGACGACGACGACGACGACGACGACGACGACGACGACGACGACGACGACGACGACGACGACGACGACGACGACGACGACGACGACGACGACGACGACGACGACGACGACGACGACGACGACGACGACGACGACGACGACGACGACGACGACGACGACGACGACGACGACGACGACGACGACGACGACGACGACGACGACGACGACGACGACGACGACGACGACGACGACGACGACGACGACGACGACGACGACGACGACGACGACGACGACGACGACGACGACGACGACGACGACGACGACGACGACGACGACGACGACGACGACGACGACGACGACGACGACGACGACGACGACGACGACGACGACGACGACGACGACGACGACGACGACGACGACGACGACGACGACGACGACGACGACGACGACGACGACGACGACGACGACGACGACGACGACGACGACGACGACGACGACGACGACGACGACGACGACGACGACGACGACGACGACGACGACGACGACGACGACGACGACGACGACGACGACGACGACGACGACGACGACGACGACGACGACGACGACGACGACGACGACGACGACGACGACGACGACGACGACGACGACGACGACGACGACGACGACGACGACGACGACGACGACGACGACGACGACGACGACGACGACGACGACGACGACGACGACGACGACGACGACGACGACGACGACGACGACGACGACGACGACGACGACGACGACGACGACGACGACGACGACGACGACGACGACGACGACGACGACGACGACGACGACGACGACGACGACGACGACGACGACGACGACGACGACGACGACGACGACGACGACGACGACGACGACGACGACGACGACGACGACGACGACGACGACGACGACGACGACGACGACGACGACGACGACGACGACGACGACGACGACGACGACGACGACGACGACGACGACGACGACGACGACGACGACGACGACGACGACGACGACGACGACGACGACGACGACGACGACGACGACGACGACGACGACGACGACGACGACGACGACGACGACGACGACGACGACGACGACGACGACGACGACGACGACGACGACGACGACGACGACGACGACGACGACGACGACGACGACGACGACGACGACGACGACGACGACGACGACGACGACGACGACGACGACGACGACGACGACGACGACGACGACGACGACGACGACGACGACGACGACGACGACGACGACGACGACGACGACGACGACGACGACGACGACGACGACGACGACGACGACGACGACGACGACGACGACGACGACGACGACGACGACGACGACGACGACGACGACGACGACGACGACGACGACGACGACGACGACGACGACGACGACGACGACGACGACGACGACGACGACGACGACGACGACGACGACGACGACGACGACGACGACGACGACGACGACGACGACGACGACGACGACGACGACGACGACGACGACGACGACGACGACGACGACGACGACGACGACGACGACGACGACGACGACGACGACGACGACGACGACGACGACGACGACGACGACGACGACGACGACGACGACGACGACGACGACGACGACGACGACGACGACGACGACGACGACGACGACGACGACGACGACGACGACGACGACGACGACGACGACGACGACGACGACGACGACGACGACGACGACGACGACGACGACGACGACGACGACGACGACGACGACGACGACGACGACGACGACGACGACGACGACGACGACGACGACGACGACGACGACGACGACGACGACGACGACGACGACGACGACGACGACGACGACGACGACGACGACGACGACGACGACGACGACGACGACGACGACGACGACGACGACGACGACGACGACGACGACGACGACGACGACGACGACGACGACGACGACGACGACGACGACGACGACGACGACGACGACGACGACGACGACGACGACGACGACGACGACGACGACGACGACGACGACGACGACGACGACGACGACGACGACGACGACGACGACGACGACGACGACGACGACGACGACGACGACGACGACGACGACGACGACGACGACGACGACGACGACGACGACGACGACGACGACGACGACGACGACGACGACGACGACGACGACGACGACGACGACGACGACGACGACGACGACGACGACGACGACGACGACGACGACGACGACGACGACGACGACGACGACGACGACGACGACGACGACGACGACGACGACGACGACGACGACGACGACGACGACGACGACGACGACGACGACGACGACGACGACGACGACGACGACGACGACGACGACGACGACGACGACGACGACGACGACGACGACGACGACGACGACGACGACGACGACGACGACGACGACGACGACGACGTATAAAATATTTGAATTTTGTTTTAAATTTTTTTCTAGCTTAAACTGCTTTTTAAACGTTTTGACATTTTTTTCATGGCCCTGCCCACTTATTTGATTGGCCAAAATAATTAAAAAATATTTTCAAAAAAGTCGAATATTTTGTCAAAACGTATTGACTTAGAATAATATTTGTCAAAACTACCAAACAATACTTTCAATACTGTATTAGAAATCCCGTGGGAAAGGAGTAGAAAAATCCCGCGGATGTTACGCGTGATTTCGTTACTCGTTCAATTTTCGTGACGTCACAATCTCCAATAAATTCAATTTCCATCCGCGGGATTTCGTTACACGGGATTTTGAGTAGCGGGATTTCGTAACGATCCCGATTTGAATTTAATTATTCAAAATCAAATCGCAGCCACAGTGTATTCGGTTGATCGAATTATAACTGATAAAGAAGCAATAAGCTACCCAGTCGAATTTTTTTAATTCGTTGGATGTACCTGGGGCCTATTTCTCAGATCATACATCACATACATTGTATGATTTTGACAGTTTTGTTGTATGATTTCTGTTTCTCAGATTTGTTGTATGATCCAATGTCATACAACAATGTATGACCGGAGATTACACTGGAAATATTGGAATGTTGTATGATTCTCTTTCTCAAAAATTTATCATACACATCATACAGCAAATTAACCTCAAATTTTTCATACATTTCATACAGCATATAAATTTGTTGTAATTGTTAAAAGTGTAAGGACAAATGAATGTAAACAAACGAAAGTATACGAAAGTAAGCAATCTTTGAATTAAAAAAATGGTAAATTTTGATGACTTATTATTGTTTTTGATTTTCTGTATTATATTAAAAATTATTAGAATTTACTTTTATTTCTAGCAACAAACGATCTATAATTTACTTCACAATAAAAAAAAATTGAGATTTATTTTAACCTGATATTAATGAAATGTCAAAATCATACACGTCATATAACAAACAAAATATCATACAACACTTCCAATGAAATCTGAGAAACAGAAAATTGTATGATGTGCATGATGTATGAAAGTGTTGTTTGATGTATGAAATGTATGTGATGTATGATCTGAGAAATGGACCCCTGGTGTACCACCGTAAAATGTGCAACTCAAAGTCGTCAATGTCATCATAATGCTGCACAATCTGAACCCACCGAATTTTTGCAATGGAATCAGGCTGGTGGTAAAGTAACTTATGAACAACGTCATCCAAGCCACCATAATCAAAATCAAATTCAGAGGCGAGGAAGTTCTCATTCAAAGAATTCGGATGATATTGACGGACTAACCCAATTCGGGTTTATAAAAGCATTAAGTTTCCCGTTCGACTCGCAAGTGACTCCCCCAACATAGGGAGTGAAGTCAAAATATATTTACATGGCAATAAATGAGTGTACTCACACCAACATGACGATAAGGTTAAGCGAGTCTCACGGACAATTAGATATAACAATATGTTTATCCCAAAGCGTTGCAGTGAACCTGTAATGTATGAAATCCATTTTCGGTGTAAATAAAATTTATTAAATCTTATTTCAAAACAGTTTCTCATTTAATATGGAGGCTCGACATAGTAAAACATTAAATATTGTTTATGAAATTGAATAGCTACTTCGACTTTCATGATAAAGCAGTGATTCTTATAAAATACTATTTATCTAATAGTAGAAGAAGAAGAGGGTCGGTGTTAACAATAATGATCACTTAATCGACGTATTGGTTCCACGTTGTTCTATTTTGTGGTATATCTTATTTATATGTACAACAATGTAGATATCGCCGCCATCCAGCCCTTAAATGTATGCAATTTCACGATTTTCCATCTTTTAAAGTATAAATTTCCAATTTTCGGATCCGTTTTGTTTTTACCTTACTTAATACTAATGCAACAACAAATCCTTTTACAAATCAGTTGATGTTCTGTCGAGTTGCACCCCTTAAATTATGCAATTTAACTATTTGCTAACTATTCCGTTCTAAAATTCCAATTTTCGGCTCCTTTGTGTTCTTACCTTACTTAATACTAATCCAACAAAAAAATTCCTATGCAAATTGGTTGTTGTTCAGCTGAGTTATGTTGTCGAGAACAAAAAAATCAATTCATTTTTATATATATAGATAGAGTATTAATAATAAAAAGATACTTTAAAAGCCAATATCTGAATCTCAACAATTTGAAGATTGAACTGCTATACGGCTTGATTTCATTTTTATAAAAATACCCAACTTCATTAGATGATTTTAATTAAAAAAAATACTAAAGATTATTTGGTCCACTTTTTCCATATTCCCACATTCCAGTCATATTCCAATAGTTTCTTTGCTTTTCAATTGGAATTGGAATCCTAAAGTACAGGGTTGTTATAATAAAAACTTCTAAAGACAAAAAAAAAAATAAAATGAGACTGCTTTGTTTTAAAACAAAATGTGGAGGTACATTTTTTCGATACTATCGATAGTTTTAAACTATCGGCGATAGTATCGATGGTAAAAAACTATCGATAGACTATCGATGTTTAACCAATACTAGTCTAATGTCGTTAAAGAGAAACCCACCCCCCTTGCCACTGTCCATGAATGGCATTTGCATTGAGGAAACTGAACAGCTTTCGGTATGTTTGTTACCAACCACCTTCTATGGAATGACCACATATTCGACGTTGCTAAAAACGCTGCGAAGTGTTTAGGTTTTCTTCGGCGATGTAAGAAATTTTTCTCCCCATCTGATTTGGCTGTTATTTACAAGGCGTACATCCGACCAAAGTTTGAGTACAACTCGCACATTTGGGCAGGTGCTCCTTCAACGCAATTGAGTCTTCTAGACAGAATACAGAAAACAGCTTTAAAAATGATAGGTGATAGAACCATGATGCAAACTTTTGCTTCACTCCAACATCGTCGAAATGTAACATGCATATCCTTATTTTACCGCTACTTCTATAATCTGTGTTCAAATGAAATAGCTAGATGCATTCCTCCCCTGAAACAATTTAACCGAAATACTCGCGCTTCTAGGAATGCCCACCAGTTTACCCTTGAGCCCAACTTCGGGCGTACTGTTAAGTACAGAGATTCTTTCTTCAGCCGTACAACACGTATGTGGAATGCTTTACCCTACTCTATTTTTCGTCCTCATTGTGATATTCATAAATTCAAAACCAATGTGCATCGGTATCTCCTTTCAAACCCTGTCCTCTTTACCTAACGCTTGCACTGTGTTTTACATGTTAAGGGTAGTAATAACCCCTTGAGTGCGCGTGAATTATAAAAAAAAAATAATAATATGGTAGATCGTACAGATACTAGTTCACACAAAATTTTTAACCAAAATCGTAGGAGCCGAGAGATTTTCAATACCGGTTTTTAAACATTTGTATTGGAGGTACCGTTATTTTTGGTTATAAGAATAATTTTCATTTAAAATCTGCTAGATAATAGCGGTGTTTTTTTGCAAGCCCGGGGGGAATTGGATGAAAAAAACGACGTTGGTGCTAAACAATTAACATGTTAAAAGCAACAACAACTAATCCCAGAGAATTCTCGGGGTTTAACTTAAGCGCACAGAAAAACTGTGTTACCGGCATGAATTACATACATGTTATCTATAGTTTGTATAAAAACCCCATGTTATTTACTGTCATGGCGTCGCTAATCCCCGCTGTCGTTTTTTTCAACCGATTCCCCCCGGGCTTGCAAAAAAACACGCCTAATGTTAAAAAACTGCTGGGTGCCAAGTTTAATGAAAATGGACGGAGTCGTTTTCGAATTAAGTTCTCAAAAAAAATTTTGAAACTTTTTTTTAACCATTTTTTGAAATTTTGTTTCATAAAATGGTTGTTTTATTGTTAAAAAAATTTCTGAATTTTTTTTTAAGTTGTGGGCACGTTTTTGAGAAAAGTAAGATTTTCATTTTTTGGTAAAAAATTTGTATGGCAGGTACCGTTATTTTTGGTCTTAAAAATTTTTTTTTAAACGAGTGGGGGGAATGCCCAAAAAATGCTAGGTACCAACTTTGAAGAAAATAGACCGACCCGTTTAGGCTGCAGCCGAAAGGACAGACAGACGGACAGAATTGCGAGACCCACTTTTTTCGACTTCGCTATCACCGTAATGATCAAAATCCCAAGTTAAATTTTTTTACGAATCCATAACTTGCCATATAGTACCTACCTATATATCGCAAGTAAAAATGTCCCAATTTATTTTTACACCAGGCAGACGACCAACAGGCAAGAAAGCTCTTTGCCTGTTCATAGTAAAACACAGAAAGAAAGCTATTTGTCTTTTGCAAAAAGTTCTTTCCTGCGCGCTCGCTCATATGTTTTCCCTCTTGCTCTGTTACTCAGGATATTGGAATGAAATGAATGGAATTAATTGAATAAAAATGTGTTTTTTTGTTTCTGCAATACTATGCAGTCAGCAACGATCGAGAGGAAGACGAAAGACATTGCGATTATATTGGTTTTTTTTCTGTGTTGTATGTACGATTTTGGCGGCTGGCGAGTGGCGACAAAGAATAAAAAGTATATGAACTCTTTTTCTTCTTTGCATTGATCCATGGATATTGGATATATTCTTTTACTACGTTTACATAAGCGGATCCACGGTCGATCGAAATTTTGATCCAGGTATATGACGATGCCAGATCGAAAGAGAGAATTGAAATGGACTGGAAGTGACATCTTGCTTTTATTGTGTGTGTGCAAACACCGCAATCAGTTTGGAAACAAAATACACAATAGCACACACACACCAACAAGCCGCTGTAATCTCGATTCTTCCATCTAGGTTTCTATTTTCTAATTTCTAATCCGGATGCGATCCGATCCAGGTTTACAAATACCTAAATTCTGAATCGATTCGGATTTAATTCTCCATATAAACGTAGTATTTATGTGGGTAGGTAGAAGATTTTTTTTTGAGTGGTGGAGGTTATTTTTTTAATGACGAAAAAATTTCTTCTTTTTTGTGTAGTTTTTGTATTGTATTCTAGATTCGTTAGATCGGAGCATTTTTTGATTAGGTACGTGAATATCATTTCTAATTTTATTTAGATAATAATTTTCCAGTTTATTATATTAAGAAATTTATTTCTAGGGATTATTAATACATTTAAACATTTTGAATCTGTTGTTTAGTAAAAGAAAATTGTTGATTATATCAACGACGAAGAACATCAGAAATTTAAGAATTTATATGTACATACTTGAAATTCATTTATTTTCATATATTATTTAATTCATTTGTACATCAATGCTAAATTTTCCTGTTGAATAAAGGTTTAATTAACAAACATGAATATATAAATAAATTATACACCTACATTTGTTTTGATGTCTTTATAAGTAAAATATTAATATAAATACAAGTTAATATATATGTATAATATGTATAATATACGTTCAATGCAACGATGCCAAAGAGTCGCTCAAGAAGGGAACGTCCCGGAAAACCCGCCATCTTACCTCTCAACAAATGGCCATAATTATATGTTTGTGTTGTTGTTTTTTTTTAAGACAGCTAATTTAACTACTGGTCTTGTATAAATGCAAGAAGATGTCTACTAATACTGCACTGCATAATACTCCGTCACTCCCTGGCAATACTTTTATGATCTTTCCCATAGGCCAAGTTTTACGTGGACCGCTCGAATCTACAATCAACACTATAGGCGTTTTTCTTTTTTGGCCCCGAGCGTGGCACTGAGCTGTCAAAAAGAAAACTATGTTACTTTTTAACTCGGAGCGCTCTGAGCTCTCAACTTGCATTTCTTTTTTAGCTCAGAGCTCGACCGGGGCTCGCTCGATGAGCTCGGAAAAAAATGACCGAGCATGTCGAGCACAAAGCTGAGCGCGCTAATTCATACAATTTTCATGTAATTTGACAGATATGAGAGTTCAGTGCTCAATTGAGTTTATTAAATAGATTGGTGCGCTCAGGTCACGCTCTGTTCGGAGTGAGCTCTATTCGCTCAGAGCCCGCTCTGTGCCCCGCTCGGGGCTAAAACAGAAAAACGGCTTATGTCACCTTCTTTTTTCATTGGTCCCAAAAAAAACCACTTATTCCGTCGTGTTAGGTTTGGTAGGTATATTCATTTACCCATCGCTTCCAAAAGGAATTTGCATTTCGTTCATGATCCTTTTTTAATGCTGCTCCACTATCAGTTATTTCACCTCGTATCTTCATTCCACTAGATGAACTTTTCAGGAAGTGGTTTGGTGTAAGAGCTTCCTTATCATCTTCCTCAATGGGTATATAGGTAAATGGTCAAATGTTGATTATGTTATCTACCTCCGCCATCATAGTTAGCAGTAGTTCATCAGTTGGACTGCTGCTTGGATTTATTTCTGCTAGGGTCTGTTTGACTGAGCGTACTAAACGCTCCCAGCATCCGCCCATATGGGAAGAAGCCGGTGGTTTGGAATTTCCAGATAATCTTCATCTCAAACGCTTTTGCAACCTTATTTTGATCTGACCTTTCAATTGCTTGCTTAAGTTCTTCACTTGAACCGCGGAAATTGGTTCCATTATCGGAATATATCTCGAGAGGCTTACTTCTTCTTGCGATAAAACGTTTTAATCCCAGAATGCATGAGTCGCTTGAAAGGCTATAAGCTATCTCAATGTGAATAGCTCTTACTGTAAGGCATGGCCGCAGGATTCCATACCGTTTCTCTCTGCGCCTACCGACCTTTACGTAGAGAGGGCCAAAATAGTCGATTCCTACGTATGAGAAAGCTCTTGTGTAAGGACTAATACGAGCGGTCGGAAGTTGAGCCATTATTGGAGGGCTCGGAACTGCCAGTCTCTTTTGGCAGTGTTTACAATATCGTTGAATCTTTTTTAGTAAACTTCGGAGATTGGGTCTCCTAACTGCCTCGGATACAATTGGAGCGGCGTCTATGCGCCCTTTTATACGCAAGACTGCATTTTCGTCCATATAAGGTGTTAATCTGTAGATAGAGCTGGATTTATTCAGTCGTATTTCTTTCGACGGTCTATTTTCCGTGTAGAGGTATTCGTATTCCGTTTTAAATCCTTCTCGCTGACATGCTTTATATAGAGAAAGTTTTCGGCACGTTGGATCTCTGATGCGGCAAAAGGGTCCGACCCAATAACATTGCGCTTGTAGCATTTTATGTCGATAAAACGATATATATACATGGTGGTGCGAACAATTTTGGTCCATTTCGAGAAGCGCTTATAGTCAATGGCAGGTTGGTTATGTTACAGTTCTTGAAAACAGCAGATCTTTATTTCGTGGTCTTCGGCACATTCTGTACATTCTTGGGGTTCAGATTTGTCCCACTTTTCTTCTGGTATATGCAAGAAACTTGGTCCTTTGTACCACCTGGAATTTGAATGAAACTCGGTATCGGCTTTTTACTTTGTAGCGTCGTCAGCAACGTTTTCTTTAGTTGAGATCCATCTCCATTCCCTTTCATTGGAAGATTCCAGAACTTTACTGATTCTGTATGCGACAAATTGTTTATACTTTCGATGTTCAGATTTTATCCAACAAAGAACTATTCTTGAGTCGATCTAATAAAATGTCTCATTGATGTTAATAGATTGACTTTTGGTTATTGTGTGTCCAAATCTGATACCTAGTACCACGGCTTCTAGTTCCATTCGTCGCATAGATATTGTTCTGATCGGGCCTAGCTTGGTCTTCGCTCTTATAAGAGCGCATTCTGTTGAGTTTTGTGATTCTACTTTAAAATATTCAACAGCCGCGTAAGCAGATTCACTTGCATCTACAAATATATGTAATTGAACACAGTTTTTGAATCAGATTCGTATGCTTCTTTGCTGTAGAGTAAACAAAAACATATCTGCTTGTGGTGCCCACCACATCCCAAGCAATTTCTCTGCATTGTCTGCAGGGTTTAAACTGGTGAGTACTTTATTTTCGTTTATTCATTTTTCATTAAGAACATTTAGGGCCAGTTGTACAAATATTTAAACCGTGGTTCATCAATTTTTATCCACTGATTTCGGCGGATTAATTGGGTTTCAACAGTCGTTTATTGTTCAAGTGTGTGATAATAACCAATAACATACTTAAACCAGCGTCGAACATTAGTTAATCTGCCGAAATCGGTGAGTTAAAATCTTGAACCGAGGCTGAACCACTATTGTACAACTGGCCATTAGTATATTTTTTGAGTTAAAATTAAATTTATAATTTCGAATCCAGCTTTGGAATGAATGTATATAACATCCTTTGCTAACTTAACTGCCTCTTCTAACATTTTCATTATCGACGCTATCGAGAAAGTCATCAACGTAATAGTTTACGATAATTGCCTTCACGCTCTAGGAAACAATTTTTTTGCATTTTTACATTTTTGCATTTTGTTTTTTATAATCTGGGCACAATGAGGCAAGCAAGTACATCTAAACGTCCTTACAGACATTTTATATTCTTCCACCTCCTTTGTTTTTTCGTTGAGCCATATAAACCTTTTGATCAACTTCGATAATTTTTATCTGTAGGAACATTTCGCGTATGTCAGCGGCAGGTGCGAATTTATGTTCTCGGAACCGGAAAAGAATAGAAATCAAGGCTGGAACTTCATCTGCTCGACCTGTCAAAAGAGCCGAATTTACTGAGACGCCTTCAACCTTCGCAGCTGCATCCCAAACAATCCGCACTTTGTTCGGTTTATTTGGATTAATAACTGGAAAATTGGAAGGTACCAGGTGCGAGTACTAGAAATGGATGCCTCCGAAGAGTTCAGTTTGTTGTGTAGCCCTTTTCAATATAATCTTTATGATTTTATCTACTTAATAGCGTAACCCGGGTTCCTTAGATAACTTCTACTCAAGGCATCTTTATCGTTTCTCGGCCATCGGTTTGCTTTTGGGAATATTTCCAGAGAAGTGGCACCGTATAATTTTGTCCGTCAAATTTTGTTTTCGCCTCAAGTTTTTGCTTCGTTCTCTCATCGAAGGCTGATAGAAATTTTTTAAAGTCGGAGGCGCCTGCACTATCAATTTTAAAGTATTCTTTCGTAAGTTCGTGCAGTTCCGCGCTAATACTGTTCTGGCATTCACAAATATGAAATTGGTGCAAATCACCTGTTGTTAAATCTTTATTACTCGTAAATGTTGATCCGAAAACCGTTCATCCTATTCTCGTTTTGATAGCAGCAGGTTGATTTGCGTTGCCCTCTGCCAATTTAAGGGGAATATCCAGATTCCAGTGCTGTAATCCAATTAATATGAGTGGTTTAACATTTGTGTAGGATACAAGAGGTAGATTATGTAAATGACTGTATGTTTTTATTAATTTTTGTATATTAAGGGATTGCTTAGGTAGGTCCAGTGATTTGACGGTGTGCAAATTTGGTAAATAAAATCTTGTACGTGAACCAGTGCTTGAAATTTCTAATTTAATATTTCGAGAGTTATTTTCATCTCGATGAGTGTTTCCGGTCCACTTAAGATAAAGTGGATCAAGTTTACCTTTCGCTTTAAGTAGCTGTGCGAGTTCTTCATCAATAAGTGTAACTGATGATACATCATCGGGAACGCAAATGTTTATACTTTTTTATCTTCGAAATATAAGATAACTGGGAGAATTTTAAATAGCATTTGGCCTTTACCTTGCCTGTTGACGGGCCAAACTGGGCATCCTCGAACGCCTTTTCTGTCATCCCGCTCTTGGATGTTCATAAAACCTCTGGATTTCTTTGGTGTTTTCAGCTCAGAACAATCTTGTCCAGAAATTATTACTTCAGTGGCAGCTTTAGCTATTTGAGAAAGCCAACTTCTAAGTGTAACTAAGTGTAACTATTACTTTACGACTGTTTAAACATTCCCCAACTAAGCTTTAGTTGTGAAGGTAACCTATCGATTAGCTCTTGTAGCAAAAAAGGGTTGTTTAAGTGAGAAGGTAGTCCAGCTGCTTGCATAACACTACACACATTATCTACGGAGAGCGAAAAATGTATTATAGTTTCTAACTTGTCAGCCTTTGGATAGGGTTCATTTCGGATTTTCGTTAAAAGGGACTCTATAAAAGGGACCGTTTGCACGACCTCGTTTACCAGATCCGGATACATTAGCTGAAACCTAACTGCTTCAAGGGCTTATCCAGTTAAACAACGCTCTAAACGTTGCAAATTCTCACGATTATTTTATGCACATGTCACTGAAGTGTTTTCAAGCCAAGCGATAAACATTGGCCATTCTTCTGCTTGCCAGAAAATTTAACACATTCTATGGACATTATTTGTCTTGTTGCTAGCTGCTATTGAGATAACAACGTCATTGGCTGAACTACTAAAGAGTTTTCTGGTATAGGTCTGGTTTGGTTCATCAGAGAGGCATGTTCGCCCAAAGGATAGAATAAGTTACAAGGCGATTTGGGATCAACATTTTTGATCCCGATTTCAAGAGAGATTTACACCTACACAAAACACGCACTTGCACACACACAAAAGTAAAGTGACATTTATTTAAACGGCTTTGTGAAATTTTTCAATTCGGAAATTGTTGTTTGCTTTTTAGAAGTTTTGTCAAAATAAAATTATATTATTCCTTTTTGTGGCCTTTTCAAATTTAAATTGTTATTTAAATTTATTTATGAATTCGAAGAACGACGGTGACAATCAGTGTTTATCCGCTGGTGGAGCTGCCGAATGCATTTACTGGAATCGTGTTTTGCACAATTTATGTAGACTGTAGAATAAGGAATACAACGCAGCCATTGCTGCAGCCTTCGTTGATAAGCACACAAACAAAGCCACATAAGCTTTTGTGAGCTTTGGATTTCGACCACGGGAAAATTTTATTGTTAAGGGGCCTGCATAATCGACCCCTGAGTTTAAAAACGGCCGAGTTGGTTGAATCCGCTCAACCGGTAAGTCACCGAACAGCTGATTGCTTCGTAGGCGACTTTGAATGAAGCAAGGTTTGCAACAATAAATGAGCTTTCGAATCAGATTTCGGCTTCCGAGAATCCAGTATTGTTGGCGGACGATCGCAAAGGTTTCAGAAACCCCTGTATGTAGACTGTTAATATGGATGTCATGTACTATAAGAGAAGAAATGTGAAGTTTATTAGATTATAAGATATACCAGAAGACCCGTGCGAAAATTTTGCACATTCAATAAGGTTTTGCAATAAAATTTTCAAATAGAATGTTTGAACAAAATAAATAAATTCCTTATTGATATGAACATATTATTACTTTTACGAAACCTCTTTGTAAACAATATTTGGTGTAAGAATGAAATCAGAAGTGACAAATAAATATGTCTCTCCCCCACTCATTCAAGGTGCACCTAAGAACATGTTCTCCCCCACTCACACAATGTGCAAGCAAAAGAACAGGATTTTAAATTAAAGAATTAATAAACATGTTTCTTTCATTCATGCAATCTAGTGATACCTAATAAATGCATTCGGCTTTTTACAATGAGAAAAAAGATGAGAAACAACAGAAGTTACAAATATGTTCCTCCCCTCACTCAAGGAGTACATATTTTTCTCATAGGGAAGGCATGCAGTTAGACAGCTAAATCATAGTGAATTTTTAGCTGTTTTTTTGAGGATTATGTTTTGAGATTTTAAATCGTCAAAATAGAAGAAAAAGCTTAGTAAATTAAATAAGCACGAGAAATAAAAGTAAATAAAGTGAATACATATTATTCTTCATTGAAATAAAAATATAGAACTACATGCAGTGCTCCGTTAAATGCTGTATAATAAGCAGTGCAATTTTTGTTAATTTCACAGGTAAACTGTGTCTCATATTCCACATAAATTAAGAAAAATTACTCTGCACTACGGGGCCTTGCCATCACCAACAAAAGCTAATTTGACCCTGGGCGAGAATTTCAATTTTGACGGATAGGCACCTGACATATCAAGTTTCAAAGCATATTTGTATTTTCAACAAATTTGCCTTTTTATAGCAAAATGTTATGAAATATCAATTTTAAAGTATTCTACAATAATGTACATATTAACATAAAAAACATCACTACACATTAATTTATGTGGAATTTGAGACTTGAAATGAAAAGATTGTTAACTTCATATTAAAGTTTCTCAATTTAACACAGCACCGCATGTTGATTTATATTTTTTTAAATAAAGTATTGCAAGTTTTACTTTTTAATTTTTTTATTTAGTTTTAATTATGTTAGATCGGCAAAATGACAGATGGGCACATCTTTGTTTATTTTTTTTTTCTTAATTTGGTGTTTCACTCACATGCACTATATATGTGATATATACTTCTTCCTTATCTTCTTATTCTAAGAATACAAACAACAGAAGTAACAAATATGATTCTCCAACACTCACTCAAGGTGCAGCGAAAAAAAGAGAATTTTAAATTACAGAACTAATACATATTACCTACTCTCTTTCACTCAATTAATGGGTTTAGTTTATTCGATTTTTTATAAATACGAAAAAAGAATACATTTATTGAATTATTTGAAATTGCCAAAATTTATAGAAAATATTGTGGTTTAATATAAAGTTTTTGTGCAATGTCATCGCTATGTGTAATTTCCTATCCAGTGATACCTAATTTAGTAGATTTGACTATTTTATAAGTGAGAAGAAAAGAGTCTGACAACAGAAATAATATATATGATTTGCGTGTTTAATCCTTCCGCCAACACGAAGACCATCAGGTCCATTAAATGCTGCGAAGCGTAAAAGTTAAGATTTTGGAGGAAGCGGCTTTACGTGGTTGAGGTGTTGAACGAGATTTCTTGAGCGTATCTTAAAATCACTGTCCTTGCCTCACGAATTTCAGAAAAACTGAGTTGATTTACGCGACGTTCACATTTAAGTTTTATATGACGACAAGTGTGTATAAACCGTAGGCAATAAGTGATAGTTTTTTGAAGGGTAAACCACGATGAATATTTTTCAAATACGGTTTTCAGATAATCGTCTTCCGAAGACGTGAATAGAACATGCTTTAAAACTGGTCTTTCTTCCTGTTTAACCGCTTCACACTCAGGGTTTTTTTGCGATTTCCCTTTCGATAACGGCCAATGTTATTCGGATAGTCTTAGCTAACTTGGACCATCCCACCATCAACAAGTTTTGAAGGCAGAATACCACGCGACGCACTATCTGCTGGGTTAGCTTCAGATGGGATATGGTGCCAAAAGGAACGCGGAAGAGTTTCTAAAATTTCACCATAACGATTTGCCACAAAAGAAGCCCAACGACGAAGAGGAGAAGCCAGCTAATGTAACACAATTTCCGAGTCACACCACACGATTGTTTTTGTAATGTTGGCAGTCAAGGAAGATTTGACACGAGATTACAACCGCGAGAGAGAGGAAGTGCTTCGCAAAGTTCCAGACGCGGAATGGATACTGGTTTCAAAGGAGCTACCTTAGTTTTTGCTGCAATGATAGTTAATTTGTATTTTCCTGAATTCATTTTGCAGCGAGAATACACTACGGCCGAGTAAGCTACCGACGAAGCAGCTGAGAAGCCATGTAATTCAATATTTTCAGAAGATGAAAAGACATGTCTTGGAACTCGTATCTGTTGAAAGAATGGAAGTTCACCCCGATAAGATACCCATTCATCTGCCACATTAATAGGTAAAACATCATCCCATCCTAATCGAAGCTTGGGTGTCCAAAGTTCTTGGAACATAATTTTAAATGAAATCATAGATGGAGCTAGAAATCCAAGAGGATCTAAGATACGTAATATTTCTGATAAAAGCGTTCGTCGAGTTGATGTTATATTTGTCAATGCTGAACCCATTTTAAACGAAAATTCATCTCGAGTAGGGTCCCAGCCCAGTTCATCCCCAAAACCTTCACGGATTTGTCAGACCTTTCCGAGTCAATTAACGAGTATTCACAGTCGTAGTAAAGGCCAACAATTGGAGCTCCATTTCCGCAGGTTTAGCTTGCCCATTGAGAGTAGAGCAACTAAATTAGATTGAAGTTTTAAAAGAGAATCAACAGAGTCAGTTCCTGTCATCACGTCGTCGTCAACATAAATGTCGTTGAGAAGAACCTGGGAAGCGTTAGGATACTCCAACCGATAATTCCGAGCTATTTGATTTAAGACACGAATCGATAAAAATGGGGCACATGCTGTCCCGTAGGTGACAGTACGTAGACGGAAATGTTGAATCTCGTAACCTAGATTTTTGCGCCATATAATGCGTTGGAAGTTAGTGTGATTATCATCAACCAAGATCTGACGGAACATTTTCACAACGTCAGCTGAGAATACATACCGATGCTGTCGAAATCTTAAACAAACGCCAATAAGGTCTCTTTGAATTGGAGGGCCTATATTCAACATTCTGTTAAGAGAACGACCAAAAGAATCCTTTGAAGAACCGTCGAAAACTACGCGGAGTTTTGTTGTAGAACTATCAATTTTAAAGACTGCGTGATGTGGGAGATAGAACTGGTCAGTAAAGTTGTCGTTCAAGTCCTCTAGAGGAATGCGTTTCATATGTCCTAATTCTAGATATTCACACATGAATTTTGAGTAGGAGTTAAATAGCTCTTGATTTTTAGCAAAACGACGCGACGTTCCATGGAATGTAAACATGAAACAGCAGCTTTAAGTGTGTTACTGAACGAAGGATTAGAATTAATGAATGGCAAATGAACAATGTAACGACCGTCAGGAGAGCGTGAAAAGGTTTGACGAAAATGAGTCTCTGCAAAATTCTCCCCTGCATGATTAGAACAAGGAATAACCTCTTCCCACTCCCAGAATTTTTTCAAAAGCTGATCAATATCGAGTGTAGAAGAAAGAAAAGATAACGATTAATCTTTTTTATTAATAAGGCACTCTCCGCTGATAATCCAGCCGAAGAAAGTTCTATGAGCAAATGGAGTACCATCCTGACCTTGGATTTTATTCCCATCTAGAATATTCCAAAATTTGCACTCTTAAGTTCATGGTCGTAGGCATAGAGTACGTATATTATCTAGAGAACCGACTTAAGGGGTTTGTTCTCTTTCGACCTACAAGCTCCTAGAACACTGAAATCTACTTTTTCAGAAGCATGTATTAGTGATCCCGTGCATTTTAAATGGGAGCCCATGCCAACACTTCTTTGAGCAAAAGTAGACACGCTCAGTTTGAAATATGGAGGATTATGCGCTCAGATATTCAAAATAAGAGTCCGTTAAATTCAAAAAATAAAAATTAAATTAATTTTTTGCTTTTCGATTTTTATCTTTTTGACGGATGCTTAAAAAAATCTCAAAATCATACAGATGATAGATATTGGTTATCTAATTGTTTCGTAATTGTAATTTTTAGATTTTTCAATTTTTTTTTTAACCGAGATATAGACTTCTGTTGTTTTATTTATCACCTCAAAGCTCTTAAGTTATTGCATCCATAGGATTAGTTTTTTTTTTAATTTGTATCTAGAAAATAGACAATTAATTTGATATATAATACATAACTGTACACCCTACACGACCTTCACAATAGTTAAATAGGAAACCAAAAAAAATCTCGGAAAAATTGAACAAAATTGGGGTTGTTGTTCATTGCCAACCGACGTGTTTCAGTGGGAATTGCCCAATTTTTGCTAAAATTGAAAAACATCCGGATTTGCGGTCACTTAAAAGCTTATATCTTTGGATCCAATGGTCGGATTTTCAAAATTTAAAATTCAAATTAAAGCCAGTCGAGTACAAGCTATAAAAAAAATTTTCAAAACCGTCAAAAATTTCTTACTAAAAAAATTTAATTAATTTTTGGAGAATAATTTTCATCGAGGCAAACGTAACGAAGAAGAGGAATACACAAGAAAAAAAATAAAAATAGTTTGCTATTAAGAATATACTGTTTGGAATGAGATAGTTATTCTAAAGACGGTGGAGTGTGTGCAACAAAACAGAATAACCTTGGCAAATTGGGTTCGCATCGGGAAAAAATCTGCTATACATATGTAGGTATGCATGTTTGTGGTAGGTATATTTCATTCATAATTTGTTAAGGTCCCTTCATATGCTTAGTTTGGTTGGCTGATAACTTTTATTCTAACAGTCGGATCGTTAAGGTTGAGGTCTTAAAATTCAGGTTGAATATCAGGTTACATATTTTTTACAAAATCATTGCAGAGTAACATAAAAGTATGTTTACAATACAATATGTGTAAGATACAATATGTAATTAAGGGCCAGTTTCACAGTGCATACTTAACAAAATAAGTGGCACTTAATTTTGACATTTTGGCACTTTAGCCGCAGTTTTACTACCTGAGTAAGTGGAACTTAAGTGGCCAACATGGGAGACTTAAGTGTCACTTATTCCGATAAGTTTACACTGTGAAATTGGGAACTAGTTTTCCATATTTGGCACTTAAGTGTCACTTACTTCACTGTGAAACTGGCCCTAATTATCATTAATCATTAATTTTGTCTAAAAATTCAGGTTGAATATCAGGCTACATATTTTTTACAAAATCATTGCAGAGTGACATAAAAGTATGTTTACAATACATATACAGTATGTGTAAGATACAATAGATTATTAACTATAGTCAACAGCTTTAAAGATATTAAAAGAAAGAAAGAGAAATGGCTACCTTAATAGACAAAATTCAATTCAACACTCAAATATACCGAAACTAATTTCCGAAACAATTTACTTATCTCTTATCACAACCAACTTTACTCTTTCACTATTTAAAATAAACTGTGTCCCCCGTCCGTAAGACAGGCGCTTTTGGCCAAACCACAACCACGCTTCGGGCGCTCGGGCTTTTGACAGGCTTTTCACCGACTTTACGATATTTTACGATATCATGTGTCATAAAGCGCGAACTTAGGAATTTGCAAAACGTAATGTAGCTTCAAACCTCGGGCGTTGAGATATGAGAGAATAAAAGTTCTGTTTCCTTAAAATAACACTGCGCAAATTCTTCGCAGATAATAGGGAACCAAAAATGTCCCTGTTTTTATGGTTTCAATTAGGTACTAACAACAATTGAAATAAATTGTTTTTCCAATGAAAGTATTTACTAATGTCGATGTTTTCTTTTTGATTTCAATGAAATATGAAACAACCGTCTTACCACATTGACACAATGCTAGTTTACAAAAACAAAAAAAAATTCAAGCATATTGAACTTTGACAAGTAATTCGAAGAATGACTTTATATTTGCAATCGGGATGTGAAAAATATTTAATTATTATTTCTATTATTATTATTACTAGTTGTATTTTATTTTCCCAGATCAAATCCAGTGCCTATACAATTTGTAACTCTTGCATCGATTAAATTGGTCAAGAAACGTTGAAAAATGGAACAAAACTCATACGAGATGTTTCAATTTTCGAAGATGAACATGTTGGTCCTTTCTCTCTATTCAACAAATGTAAATTTTAATCTTACATCCTTTTTTTGCAGTACTCGCATGAAGATGAATGTAAATTCACCATTATATGGTTTTCACAAAATCTTGGATTTTGGCAACAAGATCACGAAATCCGTTCACACCACACATAAATTAGATTTTGTTTGACATTTCGAACAAATTTCACTATTGAAGAAAACTATCGAAAAATATATGCATTGTAGTTAGGTAAAAGTCCCAAAACAATTACCTACACATATTTAATTTTAATTTTCTTTTGTAATAAATTAGAAACGCAGTTTTAATTATTAGGAAGAAATATAAATATGTGTTTATTGATTGAAAGTTTTGAACACAGAGAGTTTAAGTAACTGCAACTGCTGACATGAGCTGAAGTGCTGATTAAGTAATAAGCACATTTGCTAACATTAAGTAGCAACACAATGAGTAGTTCTCAAGCTGCTAGCAGATGACGCTAAGTATCACAGGATTAAGCATTATACATATTTCAACACCCCCACTTGATACTGTGTTACTCTGCTGTTGATGATTTAATTGACTTGGATTCCCATTGCTGATCTGCACCACTCGTGCTTTTGACGGTTGACTGCTTTCGTTAACGAATCTGCAACCATCACTTCAGATGCCACTTTGAAGAACTCGACCCTCTTTTTCTTTGCTGCGTCTCGTAGAAAATGATGCTGCACATCAATGTGCTTTGTGCTTGCATGATGAAGAGAATTTATTGAAAGATCAAGAGCACTCTGGTTGTCACATCCAATTGGTATAATGGTGTCACTCGATGAGATCTTCAATTCTATTGCCATCATCCTGAGCCACAAAGCCTCTTGAGTAGCATGGGCGAGAGCCATATACTCTGCTTCAGTAGTTGAACGTGCAACTGTTTGTTGTTTCTTTCTAGACCAACTTATAATGCCATCCGCCAACTTGAAAGTATAACCACTTACAGAAACTCTGTCATCAGGATCATCAGCGTAGTCTGCATCTGTGTATCCCACAATTTCGTTATTTCCAGTTCGTTTGTAGGTTATTTTAGCTCCTGTCGTTCCTCGGAGATATCGCAAAACACGTTTTACTGAAGCCCAATGCTCTTTTCCAGGGTTAGAGTTGAATTTGCTGAGAACCCCCACTGCGAATGAAATGTCTGGACGTGTGGTTTGAGCTGCATACAGAAGACTTCCGATCGCAATTTGATAAGGAATATTATTCATGGCTTCTTTCTCTGCATCGTTAATTGGTGCCATGATTTGGCTCAACTTCTTTCCGCATTCCAAAGGTGTAGATGTAGTGTAGGTGTAGTTTCGCATCGCTCATATTAAAACGCCTTAGAACTGCTTCGATGTATGCTGTTTGGTCCAATGTTGTTTGACCCTTTTGTTTGTCTCTTATGATTTGAATTCCAAGGCGGTACTGAATTTCGCCTAGGTCCTTCATGTCAAATCTCTTCATTAGCTCTGCCTTAATCCAAACTCTGGATTTTTCATTGTCTGTAACGAGCAGAAAATCGTCAACATAAATAGCGATAATAATTACCTTTTCTTTGCTAAGGCAATGATAAACGCATGTATCAAACTTGGCTCGAATAAGTCCAAGATCACGTAAGTCCTTGTCCAGCTTCTCGTTCCACAAATAACCAGATTGTTTGAGGCCATACAATGCTTTGCGTAACCGGCAAACCTTTCTAGGATTAGGTACATCTTCACCATCAAATAACTTAGGTTGCAACATATAGATATCTTTATCTATCTCTGGTTGCAGGAATGCCGCCACTGCATCCATCTGGTCGATGTTCCAGTTTTTAAGTGTAGCCACCGCAATTAGGAAACGAAGTGTTGTACCGCGAACCACTGGTGCAAAAGTTTCGTCAAAGTCCATACCACTGACCTGCATGCATCCTCGAACAACAAGACGTGCCTTATAGCGTACTGTTTCACCAACCCCGTTCTTCTTTTTACGAAGAACCCATTTGCATGAAATTGCTTTTCGACCTTTAGGCAAGTCAACCAATTCCCATGTATTTTTCTTGATGAGCGCTTCATACTCTTCACGCATGGCTTGCTTCCACATTTTAGCATCGCTTCGAGAAAGAGCTTCTCTGACATCTTTCGGATCTCCATCAGACACAATATCCAGTGCATAAGACAAAACATAGTCGTTGTATCGAGTTGGCAATCCACATCTACGTCTAACATGTTTACGAGTTGATTCTGCTTCAGCTTCAGCCAGAACGTTTTCTTCTTGATAGGGACTTGGATCAAAAAATTCGTCTTGACTTGCTTCTTCATCATAATCTGTTACTAAAATGTCATCTACATCCGCTTCCACTGTATCACTTTCAGCTGGAATCGAAATATCTTCTCCAGCTGCTTCCTCGCCATCGTTTTCTTTAAGTTGCTTCTCCATATCCACAAGGTTATTATCTTCTTCGTTGTACAGGTACTCACTGTTACTTGTTCATCACCATCGCTTCTATAAGATGTCATTAATTTGTTTTCATCGAATATAACGTCACGCGATTTAATAATTTCATTTGTTTCGACATTAATGATTCTATAGCCCTTTGAGTCTGTACAATAGCCAACAAAAAGATATTCTTGGGATTTGGCATCCCACTTTTTAAGTTTTTCCCGAGGGATATGTACGTAAGCACTGGAGCCGAAAACTCTCAGGTGATTTATATTTGGTTTCTTACGAGGCCAGGCTTCTTCTGGTGTCTTTTCGTTAACCGCAACAGTTGGACTCAGATTCTTCAAGTAGCAAGCTGTATTTATTGCTTCTGCCCAATATTTCTTTGGCAAGTTCGCACCAAATAAAATTGATCTCGCTTTCTCCACCAGCGTTCTATTGACGCGTTCAGCAACGCCATTTTGCTCCGGGTTGTATTGGATTGTGGTTTGATGTTGTATACCATGCACCCTCAAGAAGTTTTCAAAATTATTGTTGACAAATTCCTTACCATTATCACTTCGAATGGCTCGGATTTTGGATGCCGTCTCCTTCTCAACACGTAACTTGAATTCTTTAAACTTTGCGAATGCCTCATCCTTGTTTGCTAAGAAATAAACAAACGTTTTACGTGTGAAGTCATCAGTAAAAGTAAGTATGTATCGTTTGCCCCCAATCGATGGCTCCTGCATGGGTCCGCATAAGTCGGTATGTACCAAACCTTGCTAGTAGCACGACTTGCTTTTCCTTTTGGGAACGGATTTCGGTGTTGTTTCCCTTTCACACAACCAACACAAACACCATCGCATTCCTGGTCCTTGAAAACGATGCCTTCAGCCATACCATCCCGTAACCTTTTCATGCCACCAACACTCAAATGGCCAAGACGACGATGCCATGTTGCAAAATCAGTGCAGACTGACGATGAACAGGCCTGCATAGTTCGTTCTTCAAAACGTTTGAGCTTATACAAATCATCCCCCGATGAAGTTGCGAAAGCAATGACTGCTCCCGTAGCTCTAACAGAAATTTCGCATCTTTTGTCATCAACAATTTTCGTTGTAATGCCTTTCTTACCCAGCTGCTTGCAAGAAATAAGATTAAACTTTAAACCCTTGGCATATCTTACATCACGTATTGGAGTTTCAACAGATTTCCCTTTTATATCAAGCAAAACCACAGTGTCGCCTATTGCAGTTATATGAAAATGATCACCAGACGCAGTTACCACCTTTCCACCAGCGTTGAGTTCCTTGACATTCGTTAACCAGTCCTTGCGCCCAGTTAGGTGAACGGTTGCTCCGGAATCAACATACCGATCATCGGTGTTGAACTTTCCAACCCCGAGTGCAGTTGTAGTACTAATCTTTGTCATCAAACCTGTTTCGGACTTCTCTCTTACAGATTTCTTTGGAGCACGACAGTCTACTGATCGGTGACCAACTTTGTCGCAATTGAAGCATTTGCCAAGAAACTTATTCCCCTTTTTCGGTTGACGTAATCTTGTGGACAAAGCTATCTCCTTACCAACATTCTCAAAACGCGTTGATTCGGCTAAAAGACGTTCTTTAACAAGATCTGTAGTAAGATCAGCCCCACAATTCTCTAATGCCATAATTAGTGGCTTGTAGCAATCGGGCAGGCTGACAAAAATCAAAGCAGCAAGCACACCGTCCTTGATCTCATTGTCGATTGCCTTCAGTTGTTGCGCAAACATAACTTTTTTATTTAAATATTCCGCCATGCTTTTACATTCAGAAAAGCGAACATTGACCAGCAGCTCGATTAGCGTGGCCACTCTGGAAAAACCTTTTGGCTTATAAATGTTTTGCAGTCGTCTCCAAACCTCCTTTCCAGTACTCAGCTCACGGATGTCTGTAAAAATCGGTGTTTTCACACCAGATACGATCGCCGCCAAAGCACGCGATTCCTGTTTGGCATCAACTTTCGTGCCGTCTACAAACTCCCACAATTCACAATTAATGAGGTGAATCTTCATGGCATATTTCCAATCAATAAAATTGGATCTGCCATCTAGCTTTTCGAATGTAGCTGGAACAGATGTGTTCGACATGGTGAAGTTTTCTTCAAAGATGCCACCGCTGCCGTCTTCGTTTTTCTTTTCAGTTTTATATGTCTTGCCTTGCTCATTGATTAAATTTAAAATCAAAATTTGTGACCTTCTGGGCCCATAACCTGTAATAAATTAGAAACGCAGTTTTAATTATTAGGAAGAAATATAAATATGTGTTTATTGATTGAAAGTTTTGAACACAGAGAGTTTAAGTAACTGCAACTGCTGACATGAGCTGAAGTGCTGATTAAGTAATAAGCACATTTGCTAACATTAAGTAGCAACACAATGAGTAGTTCTCAAGCTGCTAGCAGATGACGCTAAGTATCACAGGATTAAGCATTATACATATTTCAACATCTTTTCCTATTGAAAAATTCACAAAACGGAATGAAATGCCCCTGCCTGTGAACACTTCACTCAAAACTGTAATATGAAGAGATAAAACAACGATCCCAGTGACAACGTTGTTATATACCTATCTCTTTTTTCCATTTGTTTGTTTTATTTGTATGTACTCGTATCTGTTTCTTTACACTCCTGCGCCATTTTGCAAATTAAAACAGTCATCTACCCGTAAAAGTCGGATCTTGTGTTGTTTTTCCTAGCACACAAAATAAGACAAGTGAGGCATTACAGGTACGAAAACCAGAGAAAATTCACTCTCCGGAACCAGACAAAAATTGCCTAAATCAAACAAGTCCAACCAAACAAGGGTACTTCCAAAACAGCTGTTGAGCATTACATTTTTTTTTTTTTTGGAATTTTAGAGAGAAATAAATAAAAACAAGCAGATTTCACTTTAAATATGATTTATTTGTTATATTTTTATGGTATCCAATTAATAAAATCTTATCTACAAAGGTGTGTGTATCTACTGAAATAATAAAAACATGCAAATTAATTTCCAAGAATCCATAATATTCAATTGAATCTGGATCTTGAACCACAATTTAACAAACCACACGTACATAGGAATAATTTAATTTTTAATACAGCAATTGTTGCATTTAACACTTATTTTAGTCACTCACACACAAATATTCCAATGGTTTTACTGAAATAACATATTTTTGTATTTTTATTTTAATAAAAACTTTCACATCCGAAAGACATGGAATAGCAAATAAAAAAAATTGATTGTTGTTTGTTGAGCTGTCAAAGCGCGACCAGAATAGAAAATAGATCTATGCGGGCGTTGCGCTCCGGCTTACGATATTTACGATCTAAAGCGAACACAAAGGTGAGGTAACATTTCAGATTGCTTCATATGAGCCCATTGTTTCTATTCTATATGTCAAAGTCAGAGCGACCTGACGCGTGGTTGTGGTTTGGCTATTATGGGCGTTTTTCTTTTTTAGTTCAGAGCAGAGCCTGAACTGTCAAACAAAAGATCGTGTTTCTTTTTTAGCTCAGAGCATCCAGAGCTCCAATTTTGTGTTTCTTTTTTCGCTCGGAGCATGTTCAGAGCACGTTCAGAGCGCGCTCTATGAGCTCAGAGTAGATTGATAGAGCAGACGGAGTTGAATAGCTGAACACATAGAAAATGACAACTGTGAACAAATAAAAAAGTGACAGCTGGTGAAGCGTGTTTCTTTAAATAAATCTGAACTCTCAGAGCAAAGCACGCTCTGTTCAGAGATCGCTCAGAGTATTTTCGGAGTGTTCAGACTCTGTTCAGAGCTCTACTCCGAACTAAAAAAGAAAAACGCCCTATACTTATTACATAGGTTCCCGAAACTACTTGAACATTCCATAGAAGAAGCTTTTCGATGTTTTGAGCTTTGGTATTCGATTTCAAATCCAAATTCGAAAAGCTCTCCCAAAGCTCACCTCTTAGATAGTGGTAGCGTTCAGTACCGATTTGTGGTTTATATAAATTTCCAAGAGAAGGCGCTTCATAAAAGACGTTACATTATAATTCAAAAGCAGTTGAGTAATTTAATCGTCACAATATTTAAGATTTTAGTTAAAATAAAAACAATTTACATACATACATACACATATTCCAAAATTTATCTGCTCCTATTAAGGCATCAACAGGACCAGAAATATTGAATGTTGAATCTGCAAGGTCCAAATTACGAATGTGCGTAAGCGAAGAAGTATCAATAGAACACGTGGGCAAATTGGAAGAAAGCTTGGAACTCTGAGAACCGGAATCCAATAAAACACGGCAATTAACAAAACTTCCTTGGACGTCCTTAACCTTGGGAACTATATTGAATTTCTGAACAACAACATGGCAACTATAGTTGGTAGAATAGTTTGTCGATTACTTAAACAATTTGGTTGTGAATGATTACTAACAATTACAGAACCTGAAGGCTTATCTGCCTCTGCCACAGAATCTACGACTGGTGGAGGAGGTGATGATTTTTCACTTTCATGATTAGATTTGCATAAACGACAGCGATAAGATGAACGACAATTATTGATAGAATGTCCAGCCTTGAGACATCTAAAACAAAGAGATTTCTGTTTTACGAACTCCCGGCGAGATTCAGTTGTCAAAGCAAGAAATTTAGAACATTGACCTAACACGTGTTCGTCGTTACACATTGGACAACGTGAGGAACTATGCTTTGCTTCAGCAAAGTGTGCTCGAATGGATGTTGGATTCTTAACACGTGAGTTTGGAGAACGATGAAGCGATTTACAGGATTCCAATGCCCGTGAAAAGAAAAAAATGTAAACTCCATATTATAGCTGTTTTTACACGATTTAACGCCAAAGTGACATGGGTTGTGAGCCAATTATTTTGTTGTGGATTTGCTTGTTGCAGGTAATAGCTTATTTTTGAAATAGAAATTAAAAGAAAAATTGAAAGATAACAAATAGAAATAGAAAAGGAAAACGCTTTACGTTGTTTCAATTTGTAACGTATAAGAAAGATATTTAATATACAAGAATATGCAACGTATGCAGTTGCCTTAATACCGATCAATTATGAGCGTATATACTTTTTACTTTAAAACATCACCAGTTACCTACATACCTTGCAGCCGACACCATCTCCTATTGCTCTGCCAACCCAGTAATAACATTATAATTACGTATATTTTTATAATTAGTAATAAGTTGTAATAAATAAATTAAAACAACTTTATTGTGGTTTATTTAAACCTCACAATTGGCGACGAGGATTGTTCGAAACGAATCTCAACAATAGTCCATACTCAGTTAACTAAATGTAAAAGTGCACGTGTTATTCTAAATGGTTAGAATAAACATTCAATAGAATGCCCACGTTTGGTGAACTTCCAGTTTCATCATGAAGTAAATGACTTCAAAATATTCAAAGACAAATTGGAACAATTTTTTATTGGTAACAATATCGAAGAAAAAAGCGTAGAGCAAAGAAGAGCCCTTCTTTTAATTTCTTTACACGATGATACTCTCAAATTACTGACTGACCTCGTTTCTCCGGATAAAGTCGCCCTTAAAGCTACGCACAAAGCGACGCGATGCCGGTGGCGATCGCGATAACAATGTGGATTGCACTCACGTTCCACTGCTGCGTTCAGTACGCGACTTTTCTTGAACGCAGCAAGCAACATTTGATCGCTATATCGCCTAAAGAAAAATTACAGTTTAAAAAAGAAAATTTGAAAATTACTTCAAATACTGAAAAATTAATAGGAAAAATTAGGGAGAATTCCATTTTATATGATCTGTCAAACAAAGATTATAAAAATATAAAAAAAGGATAAGATATGGGATACAAATATATCGCGTTGATGTGAGCAGGTTTTTGAACGCATCTTTATCGCGCGATAAAAGTTATCGCGATAGCCACCGCCATCGTGTCGGTTTGCGCATAGCTTAAAGAATATAAAGTTTTAATGGAAAAATTGGGTAATCTCTTCAAACCAGCTTTTTCTGCTTTTGCAGAGATGTTAAAATTCTATGAAGCAAAGAAGTCTTAACATCGCTTTACGAGATAAATTTATCATGGGTTTGGATAAAGGTCCCGAAAAAATTAAATTGTTTCTTGAAAATGTCAGCACCTTAACGTTCGAAAGGGCCATGGAAATCTCTCTAGCAGTCAAATGCATCCGACATCAGTATGAATCACCGCACGTGGAAGTACAAAATGAGCCAGGAGTTTTTCGACTCAAATGACATCACAGAAAACCATCATCACCGTCATCATCATCATCGTCACCTCAGCAACATCATCAATGGAAAAAATGTATATCGACAGCACAACCACCAACAACGCAGCATTCAGCTTGTACCAGATGTGGATTAAAAACACATATAGCGGAAAGTTGTCGATTTAAGAATTACATTTGCCAAAAGTGTGGAGAAAAGGGGCACTTAAAAAAAATGTGCAAAAATCATCAAACCAACGCAGCAAACAAAGTTAAGTTAAGAAACAACAATAATTATAATTGTAATTATTTAGAAGACGAAAGTAATGAATTACCAATTTTTTATTTCAGAGAAGATAATTTGTTAAAGCCAATCACTACCACACTAACTATGAATGGAATTGATATCAAAATGGAAATTGATAGCGGCGCGTCAATCTCAGCGATCTCTGACAACGTTTATCGCCATTATTTTAGAGAGCTAAAAATAGAGGCATCAAATATATCTTTAAAGACATATGATGGAGCTGTAATCAAACCGATTGGAGTGTGTTAGGTAAATTTTCAATTTAAAAACGTGACAAAATTAGTTGACATTTTTATGATTAAAAAAAACTGAAAGAAGGTGCTACACCGAAGTTTTTTCGCCCAAGGAAATTGCCATTCGCAATTAAAGACAAGGTAGATTGTGAAATTGATAGACTTATTAACCTTGGAGTGCTTCAGTATGTAAACTATAGTGAATGGGGTACTCCGATTGTGCCCATTATGAAAAAAGACGGCTCAGTCAGAATATGTGGTGACTATAAAGTGACTCTTAACCCTTATTTACAGCCCTATCAGTATCCTTTTCCAAGAATTGAGGAGCTTTTTGCGAAACTGCTTGGGGGGCAGGAATTCTCAAAAATTGATTTAGCAATGGCTTAGCAACAACTACTTCTAGATAAAAATTCGAGAAAATGGACCACTATATCTACTACGAAAGGATTATTTGAATATACAAGAATAGTGTTCGGTACCGGCACCTGCAATTTTTTAAGAAAAAATAGAATCTTTGTTGAGTGGAATAGATGGGGTTACAATTTTCATGGATGATTTACTAACTACACGGAAGAATAAGAAGGAACACCTCGATACACTGTCGTTGGTGCTTTCCAAACTTCAGGAAGCTGGTTTAAAAGTGTCTCCGCAAAAATGTAAATTTTTTAAACAATCGGTGTGCTATCTTGGCCATGTAATAGATAAACATGGTTTACGTAAAGACCCAGCCAAGGTAAACGCTGTTATGAACCTGTCGGAACCGCAAAACATAACTAAACTTCAATCGTTTCTCAGTGTTATTAACTTTTACCGTCAGTTTATGCCCGATTTAGCCACAACGGCAGCGCCTCTTTATGATAACCTCTCTGATAATTTTGTTTGGGGAACACCACAAAAAGATTCTTTTGAGTCCGTTAAGAAAATTATGTCATCCGATATTTGTCTCGCACATTTTGATCCTGCTGAAAGAGTTAAGTTAATAGTGGATGCAAGTCCAGTAGGATCAGGCGCTGTCCTAATCCATCAGTATGCTGATGGTAAAGAGCTTCAAATTTCATTTGCGTCTAAAAGACTTTCAAAAATGGAAATGTAATATTCCCAAATTGAAAGGGAAGCACTAGCAATCGTTTTTGGTGTCAATAAATTTCACCAGTATCTTTTTGGTAAAAAATTTATGTTAGTGTCGGACAATAAACCTCTAATATCCATATTCGGGGATAATAAAGGGATAAATGTAACAGAGCAACAAGAGGGGAGAGTTGTAACGTATAAAAAAGATATTTAATATACAAGAGTATGCAATGTATGCAGTTGCCTTAATACCGATCAATTATGAGCGTATATACTTTTGACTGTAAAACAACACCAGTTACCTAAATACCTTGCAGCCGACACCATCTCCTATTGCTCTGCCAACCAAGTAACATTATAATTACGTATAATATTATAATTAGTAATAAGTTGTAATAAATAAATTAAAACAACTTTATAGTGGTTTATTTAAACATCACACAATTCATTTCAAAAACTAATTTAAATCACATTTTATGTTTTAATTACTGAGCACATAGCTTCTTGTTTCTCGGGTTTAATGTCAACAACAAGAATTTAAAGCCCTCAGGCGTTTTTTGAAAACCGTAAAAAACCCAGGTTTTTGACAATTCTTGGAGTTGTCAAGAAAACCTGGGTCAACCCCGGGTAAAGTTCAACGAACGAAACTCTTATCTTATTCTTAGGTGCGCCTTCAATTGCCAGGTAATTTTAATTGTCAATATAGAAATTACGAATGTAATTAAATGTTTTTTTTTGCTCTTGAAAATCACTATTATTGGTAATAAAAAAGTTAAGTTTACTTAATTTCTCATATTTTCAAGCTAAATTTCAAAAAGGAGAAAAAGTCTTTCAAAATCACGGAGAAACCATGTGAAACGTCAAAATTTATGGCCTCAGCGATGGAAACAATAATTAGGTCTGTTCGCGTACTTGCCCGAAACTGCCAGATTCTACCAGATTAATTTTTTTTATATGAACTTTGACAGTCTTTCGGGTTAAAAATGGTAGAAATGGGTAGGTTTAGGGAGTGAACGAACAAGGTTAATGTCTTCAATCTGCCGATCAATATTGCCATTGCCATTGCCAAAACGTCTCCATTGCCAATATTTAAGTCGATGGCAATGAGCCAAGCAATTTATTTCCTCAAAACATTGCCAATGGAGCCGTTGGGTTAGCACCGTTAACAATTTTACGGGGCCCTTACAAGTGCTTGCACATAACGAGCACCATGCAAAAATTTCGCACGCGAACTGTGGCAGTATACAATTTTATTGTTATTTTCCATATATCTATTTACGTAGCTATGCCTACTTTTATAAAATTATTTATCTAAGTTTCCTTTTGACAAAATTTTTGAGAAAATAATTAAACTTAAACCAAATATTTGCTTGCATTTGTTTTTTTTGTTATTATTATGTATAAAATTTAAAATTACATCTTTGAGGTTATAATTTGAAATTTTTTAGAGTTCTAGTATTAAATTAAGATCAAGCAGTTTCATTATCTTGTTTTTTTTTTAATTTCTAAAATCGAATAAAATATGAACTTCTATCATCTGACCGATGAAGCATTTCTATCAACAGATAAGGTTCTACTTGAAATGCATTTCATGTTATTTTACTTAAGTATGAAATTATCTACTATGTACAAGTGCATATAAGACTTTACATCAAATCTTTGGTCTCATTTAAGATTATATTCTTTAACAGTCATGAGCTATAGTCTTTTTAAAGCTTCATCGAATCGAAGTTATATTTACATTTTGTCTGAAGAAATTAAAGAAGAGTGAAGTTGTGAATCCCAAATAAGTTGTTCAATTATTTTTTTTAAACGCTAAATAATTATTTCTACCAAAAAGTGACCTTAAAATAAATTAAAAGGATTTTTTAAACTTAATTTTTATCTGCCTGAATAGTGAATACTTTAATGGTGGTTTTAAAAAAGGTGGCTAACATAGAATTCGGTTCATTTTTATTGATTGTGTATTGTAAAATATATCGGAATTATATATATTGTTGCCAGTCTTCCAAACGAAATTACAGTATTGAATTTTGCGAACATCGAGAAGGTATGTTTATGTTATATTACATGGAGTGCTCGTTTTCATTCCAAATTTCATAGGGGGCGCTATTCCACTTAAAGTTCTCATTTATCAATATAATATTCAATAGCACTTTTTCCGTGGGCAGAAGACCATAACTTTCGTCATAATTATCTTTAAAACAATTTGAAAAAATATAAAAAATAATAACAAATTTCAAGAGACAATATAAGAAAATTATGACTGATAGTTGAACTTTAAGTGGTCATCGAAAGTGAAATGGTGCCCCCTATCACGGCTTCAGGTACTACTATGCATTAGGTATAGGAACAAGCACTCCATATAATATATGCTCTAAGGTTTATGTATACAATTTTATAGTATGCGTTTAATAGATATTCTAGTTAGTATAGGTAGTATAAGTTTTAAGCAATGCATGTACATATTTTGATAGCATTTTTTGTGTTGAACTATTGATCTTGAGATTAAAGTAAATGTATTGATTATTATCTTAATACATAAAATAAAACAAATAACTCGTGTTATTAAGATTTTCGTTTTAAATAACCACAACCATATTATTCAGTCCGGGTGTAATATAGTTTTATTGGAATTTTAAACGCATCTTTTTATATTTCGTATTTTTTAAATCAGAAAATTTAAATATGCATCCATAATATTCACTCAACAACGCCTACTGAATTTGATGGATTCGAAATGCTTTAGAATTTGTTTTTTTTTTTTAACCCATTTTAAATCGTTTTTAATACCGAAATGCCAAATACGACATTCATGAAATGGAACCGTGTGTTTTTTTCTTGATGCTTTAGGTTTCTGCTAAATATTCAGAAGCTACATGAAATTACCAACACTCCTCGAAAATTTCATGCTTTTATCACCAAAAATTGAAAAATAATTCAGCTTTTAACATTTGAAAATAATTGCGATTAATTCCGATTTTCAAGCTAAATTGAACAACCGCTGGCAGCGACCTTTAAATGGTGTAAATAAATATCGTTAATTTTTTTTAACTAAGAATCTTATGGTCTTAATTCTAAACGTTTTCTAACTTTAGACAGCTGTCCAACTTTGAAAAATATGTTCAAAAGCCTTGTTTATTGTTGTCTTATAGCCTAACTTAGACACAAGAGTAGATTGTTTTAACAGTGAATAGTGTGATATTTATATTTATTAAATAAAGCATATTTCCACCAATTTGAAAATACTTAGACAGTGTCTAAGTATACAAAAAGCTAATAAATACGACTATTAGTTTTTTTTTTGTGTTTAAATCTAGTAAATATCGATTGCAAGCAAGCTTAAGTGTGGACTGGTTACGGTTGGAACAATTTTGCTTATATTGTCCATTGTTGGCAATGCTGCCGATGAAATCAATAACGCCATCTAGTGGTCAAATTATTAAAGCGAGTATATAGATTGTTGGAAAAGGAAGACGGACATCAGATAGAGACGGCCAATACAAAAATAAATTTCCAACGATTTTCTCTAAACTGATCATTATTATTTGTGATTTGACGATGCCAACATCGGGCTTCTAAACGAAATTTAAATTTTTTTCTTTCATATATTTAAAATTTAATAAATAAATTAATTACAATTACAATTGAAAACGAATACTATTATTTTTGAGACAAACCCAAAGTTGATCTTCAACATTTCTTTTAATTTCTTAAAAATTCGTTGGCATTCTCAAATTAAAGTTCAAAACAAAACAAAAAAACACCGCGCGTACCTACTTTAAAATGGACGCTACCAATAAACCAGTACAACAATGTTCTGATGGAGAAGAAAACAATTTCACCAGTCAATCATGCAAACTCTGCAATGAAAAAGAAGACATCTGTTCAACGATGGAAGCCTGTGACATGTTCGACCATCTCTACAACCCATCAGTGCCAATGTAAACGCCAAAGAAAAACGAAGCGAGAGAGGAAACATCAACATTCACGACGAAGACAAGAAGCAGCAAACAAAAACCTGTTGCATCTGCAGCCAAAAGCGCAACAGAGTTGATAGCTGTCGCCAATTTATCAACCTTAGTCTTAATGACAAATGGAACGCCGTAATACAATACAACCTATGTCGGACATGTTTATCTTTCCATCCCACCTCTCGATGTAAAGTGGATTCGAGGTGTGAAGTCAACGGTTGCAGCTTTCGACATCATAAGCTACTGCATAACACAAGCAAAGATACATCATCAGGATAAAGCAACATCAGTTCTGTTCCGAGTTTTGCCAATCATAATTCATGGGCAAAAAGGCAAGGTCAAAGTATACGCCTTTCTGGATGAAGGATCTTCACTTTCATTAATGGATGATGCTCTCGCAGATGAATTGGGACTCCAAGGTCAACTGGATCCACTTTGCCTAAAATGGACTGGCATGGAAAATAATTCGAAGATTGTATCTTTGAGTGTATCAGGAGTGAGCAGCACAAAGAGATACCGACTAACAAACATCCGAACAGTTAAGTCTCTTGATCTGCCAGTTCAAACAATATGCATGGATAAAATAGTGCAACACTATTCATATCTGAAAGGAATCCCAATTGAATCGTACGAGAACGCAAGACCAAGAATTTTAATAGGTCTCGACAACGCCAACCTAGGATTACCTTTGAAATTCAAAGATAGTGGTCGCAATGATCCAGTTGCTACAAAGACTCGTTTAGGATGGGCTATTTATGGACCATATGAAAAAGGAATTGGTATTAAAATATTTCCAAGAACCAACAATCACGTCTTTTATAGCTTCCACCACTGTGAATGCAAACAGTTCAGGGATGCAATACTCACCGAGATGCTCAAAGACTACTTCTCACTGGACAGCGTGGGAGTGACCGCTCTTCAACCTCAGTCAACAATGTCACATGAGGACACAAGAGCCTTTCAGCAGCTGGAGTCGGAAACCAAACGAGTAGCCAACCGGTTCGAAACATCTCTCTTGTGGAAATATGACGATATTCAACTTCCAAATAGTGAGTGTCTTCGAAAAAAGCTAAGACGCGAACCATTGATGAGAAAAACCCTCGAATATCAAATCAACGACTACCTCTCTAAAGGATACATCCGAAAATTGACACCAGAAGAACTCCATAAAAGCCATCCACGTACTTGGTATTTACCTATCTTTCCGGTTATAAATCCAAACGAACCGGGTAAAATAAGGATAGTCTGGGACGCAGCAGCAAAAGTAAATGGAGTATCTTTGAATTCTGTGCTTCTCAAAGGACCTGATCAGATAACTTCTCTCATGGGTGTTCTGTATCGCTTCAGAGAAAGAAGAATAGCTATATGTGGTGATATTCGTGAGATGTACCATCAAGTTCTCATCAAGAAGGATAACCAGCATGCCCAACGATTCCTATGGTGCCAAGATGATTCTCAATTTGAACCGGATACTTATGTCATGCAGGTAATGACATTCGGGGCAACTTGCTCCCCCGCCAGTGCACAATACGTGAAGAATAAAAATGCAATGGAGTTTAAGGATCCTCACCCGAATCAAACAAAAAAGAATAAAAATGCAATGGAGGTGGTTTTTGAAATAGGAAAATGGATTTCAAATTCACCCAAGGTTTTAAGCCAACTCGGAGAATGCTCAACTATGGACAAAGGAAACCTGAACATATGTGACGACATAGGAACCGCCAAAGTACTTGGTATGTGGTGGTGTACCTCGACTGATTCCTTCAAGTACATACTGTCGATCCAATAACGGCATCCTTCAGGCGGATCGTAAGATGATCCTATTGGCGATGAGCACTTCACACGCTGGCTTCGTTGGGTAAGATTGCTTGATCACGAAATATCCATTCCTAGATGTTATCTGAATAACATACGATTTGACGAAGATGCCGATATTGAACTCCATATATTCGTGGACGCAAGCGATAAAGCGTATGCGGCTGTGGCATATATAAGGACGAGTAAAGGAGACAATAATGTTGAGTTCAGACTGGTAGGAGCCAAAACACGAGTAGCACCACTGAAGCTGGCTTCAATTCCCAGACTCGAACTAGAAGCTGCTAGACTTGGATGTCGCCTATCAAAATATGTAAGCGAAAACCATTCCGTTAAAATCTCACGGATATGCTTCTGGACAGATTCAAAGACTGTCTTATGTTGGATTCTGTCAGACCATCGTCGTATCGCCAATTTGTCACCGTTCATGTGGGAGAAATAATTGAAAACACCAACATAAACGATTGGCGGTACGTACCAACAAAATTGAATATCGCAGGTGAGGGTACCAAATGGCAAAAAACTCCAGCATTCAACTCATGCACCCGTTGGTTCACTGGACCTTCATTCTTGCTGTATCCAGAAGAAGTTTGGCCTGAAGATTTTCCGAAGAGTAGCATCACAGACGAAGAAATAAAAACACATTTATTTATCGACAAATTTAAATCAGAATGTGTGATAGACGTCAAACGATTTTCCAAATGGATGTGCCTACTACGATCTCAGGTCAGGGCCTAAGCTAGGGGGGGGGGCATTAGGGGGCAATGCCCTACCTTGAAACCTCCAATGCCCTACCTTGAAAAATCAACTATCGTAACGATTTTCCTATTCCCTTTAATTCGTTCTTTGTATAGGTACTAGGATTTGTTCCACCAAAAAAAAAATATCCTCGTTTTGTAATTTTTTTCCTTTCCTACATTGCACCAAAAAAAACAATACCCTCATTCATAAGCAGTGTAACAAAATGGCCTATACTGTACTCTTTGTCTAGCATTTTTTTCATTCATTCTACCAAAAAAAAACAAAAACAACCTCGTTCATACTTTATAGCTGATTTGAACGAAATATATGTCTCAGATACGATGCGCACTGCGCAGCCTACTATTTTTTTTCTTGTATGTGTTTTCTTTCACCCTTTCAGTACCTACACATTAATTTCGTTCCCAAATGTAAATATTAACAGTTTTGATGAGTTGAGTATAATTGGTAGGAACTAGGAAGTATACATAGCTGTGGGATACAGTTAGAATTTGTTGGTTACATTTAAATTGGAAGCACAAAAATTGTTGTAAGAGTAAGAGACTCAAAATAGAATAGAGTATCTATGTATACTTTGAGTGCGGTTAAATTGGTGGATAAATTATACTAATATGCATCTCTGAGAGTTGTGCCGTCTGTCCACGTATTGCAGTCTTTGATTAATTTAAAATAAGCAAATTAGAGTTTGTTCGTCTGTAGTGAAGGTGTTTTATAAGTGCTTTATAATCAATTAGCGACAAGGTTGTTTGTTTATTGCTGTGAACTAAAGATTAAAAGATTTTGTGGATATATGGATATACGTACTTTCTTTAGAAAAAACGAAGAGTTGAAGAGGAAATCGACCACGAAGAACCTCATTCCTCAAAACATATGGAAGCAAAAGATACAAATGCTACAAATTATTCAATAGGCCTCAGAGGCTATCAATGAGCCACGAAAGAATGGCAGGCATGGTATTTCTGGCCTTTGAAAAGAAAAGAACCAAGTCATTGGATCTGGATGAAGTCCTTCGTACTTTTAATAATATGGTGAATCGAAGAATTCAGTTATTTTAATGAAAGAGCTTGATATTGTTATCTTGTTATCTAGAATTCAGTTATTTTAATGAAAGAGCTTGATATTGTTATCTATGGAGCTTGATATTGTTATCTATGAAGGTATACTAAATATAATATCTGTTAAGAGACATAATAATAAAACCAATACATATGTATATGAATGTTTTGCACTTATCTATCACCCCCTCCCGACAATTGAGTAGGTACCACTTTTACCAGATCAGATCATATTTCATAAAAAAATTTTACTTCTGCCCTACTTGTTATCACCGATGCCCTACCTTAAATTCAACTCTAGCTACGGCCCTGTCTCAGGTATATGTGTTTTGTTAGATTTAATAAAAAAGAAAAAGACGACCGACCGAAGTTGCCAAGATAGATAAATTATTTAAATCTGTATACACTTTTACTTAACACTCCCACTTTTAAATAATTTATTCATTTAATTCAAATATAACATTAGTTCCTTTCATAATTTGCTTAATTTTCAATTCATTATAATTCCAATTAACAATCTTAACTTTTCAAATTTTTCTTTACTAAGTGCTTTAGTTAAAATATCAGATTTTTGTTGTTCAGAGGGAACAAAATTAATAGAAAATTCATTCCTTTCATATCGCTCACGGATGAAGTGGTATCGGACATCTATATGTTTCGTTCGTTTGTGAAACTCTGGATTTTTGACAAGTAAAATCGCTTCTTGGTTGTCCATGCTTAAAATAGATTCACCGATGCCACTTGGGATCATTTCAGAAAGTAGTTGACGTAGCCATATCATATCCTTCACTGCTTGAGAGGCTGCCACATATTCTGACTCCGTGGTTGAAAGAGAGACACATTTTTGCCTCTGAGATGACCAAGAAAACGGCCCATCTCCAAGCAAAAATATAAACCCAGTTGTAGAGCGTCTAGTACCGGGATCATCTGCATAATCAGCGTCACTGAAATAAACTAAAGAATAATATTTAGTTTTTTTGAAAAGAATACCCATTTTTCTTGTCTCGCTAATGTACTTCATAATCCTTTTAAAAGCATTGACGTGATCATTATTTCTTTATTCGGTGCATCTAGATATCGAGACACCACTCCCACTGCAAACGCAATGTCTGGGCGCGTCGCCACTGCCAAGTACATTAGAGAACCCACTGCTTCTCTGTAGGGAAATTTGACTAATTCCGATGGTACAAGTTCCACTGATGGATAGGTTTCGGCTGGTGTTGAAACTTGTTTGTAGTAATTCATATTGAATCGCTTTAAAACTAGCTCTATGTAAAGCGATTGGCCCACATGAATTTCACCCCCGGATTTTTTTGAGATTTCCATCCTAAGAAAACAACCAGCTTCCAAAACCGTTACTTCAAACTTCCTTTGAAGAAACTTCACCAACTCAACCGCATCACCCTTACTTTCTGTAGCCACCAGTCCATCATCTATGTATATAGCAAGTATAATTCTGCGTTTATTATCTGATGATAAAAAAATACATGGATCCATTTTGCTCGGCTTCAGATTAAATTCTTTGAGAACTCAGTCAGCTTCTGATTCCAACAGCGAGACGCCTGCTTCAGCCCGTATAAGCTCTTTTGTAGCTTACAAACTTTGTTCGTTCCATCGCTGAAAACCTCTGGCTGATGCATGTAGATCTTCTCAGTAAGATCACCGTGTAAAAACGCAGTTTTGACGTCAAACTGGGTCAATACTAGTTCTTCGTTGACTGCTATAGTAAGAATCAACCTAATCGATGTAAAATTGTCTACTGGACTGAACGTCTCTTCATAGTCGATCCCATATTCCTGCGTGTAACCTTGTGCAACCAACCTCGCCTTGTACCTTTGTTTGTTTCCACCTAGGTCTTTTATTTTGTAGACCCATTTATTTCCAATAATTTTTCTATTAACAGGACGAGGTGCTATGCTCCATGTCTGATTTTCTTGAAGACTTTTCATCTCATCTTCCATTGCTTCTTTCCATTGCACATTTTCCTTACATGAAATAGCATATTTGTAGCTTTGTGGTTCTTCCTGCATAAAAAAATGCATGTTTTTCCATAAATTTGCAAGTCCTTGGTGGTCTGTCAATGTGTACATTTCGGAGACGATGTCTACGCGGAACAGAAACATCATGAACCTATTCTGACTCATCCTCCGATTCAGCAGCAGATTGTATTCCTCGTCTTCTACTCGTCCTCCCGTTGCTTGATCTTCATCATCTTCCTCTTGCTCCTCTGCAATTTCTATTGATGGCTCATCATTTTGCTCTTCTGATGACACAGACACAATTTCCACTGTAGGATCCCTTTCGCTTATATGAAAAACATTCGAAGTTGAAGACTCTTCGAAGCCACTAGTCAATGGTTTTTGAAGTTGATCCCGATGATGAATTTCTCTAAAGGTTACATCTCTGACGATCTCCACTTTCCGTCTTGACGGTATCCAAATGCGATAACCTTTTGATGTATCTAAGTACCCCATGAAAATCCCTTTCTCGGCTTTCCTATCCCACTTTTGGCGCTTTTGCTTAGGGACGTGCGTAAAAGCCTCAATTCCAAAAGTTTTGAAGCTTTCGTTATTGACCTTGCCTCTACACCACATCGCATAAGGGGTTTTGCCTTCCAAAGAGCTATCCGCAGTGCGGTTTAAGATGTAAACTGCTGTGTTAACAGCCTCAGCCCAAAACTGCTTGCCTAAACCCTTTGCACACAACATTGTTCGAGCTGCCTTGATCACTGTGCGGTTATCTCACTCAATGGTACCATTTTGCTCTGGTGTATACGTTACACTAGTTTCGTGACGAATATGACGTTCCCTCAGAAGCAAATTAACTGATTCGTTAACAAACTCTAACCCATTTTTCACAAATATCGAGATCTAGGAAATCTTCAATCGACGAACACACATCGGATTTTTTCTTTAAAAATTTCACCACTCTAAAACGTAAAGACGTTTCCTCCATGGGACCACATGAATTCGCATGGACTAGTTCTCCAGGTTGCTTTGCCTTAAAAGAACTCTTTGGAAAGGATAATCGATGCTGCTTTCCATAAACACAGGCATCACAGGAGAAATTCTGGGCATCTATAAAACTTATGTTGTTTTCTATTAAATGAGATCGTATTTTTTGTATGTTCTGATGTGACATCCTATCATGCCATACCTTCAATGGCAACGGCTTGGTAGTAGCCAAATTGGCCATCTGCTCCTGTATTTGGACACGAAAACAGATTTTGAAAAGCTGAGTGTCTCGTTCTCCCACTGCCACCATATCTCCATTCTCCTTTAGAAATTCGCACCTCATCTTATCAGACACAAATTTCAGTCCTTTGTCCAAAGCCCGACTTTGGGAAAAAAGATGAACAGAGAGCCTGGGTACGTACAAAACATCAGACAAATATTTTTGACACCAATTTTTGCCATTAAATGACAAAATATTAATATCGCCCATAAAGCTTGTATTTTGTCACCACTTCCAACTCTAATGTATATGTGGACAGAAAAAGTTTCATAATTTGCGAACCAATCCTTTCGACAGGTCATATGGTCGCTTGCTCCAGAATCAAGGTACCAATTGTCATTATAGCCTACATCGTTATTTGCCAACAATGCATTACCAACACTAAATTCACCCCCTTTAGCCTCACTTCCATTTCTAGTCCCCAAGCTATCGCCATTTCCTATAGTTGTTTTTCTCATGTCTGCTTCCTCAGCAATCTCCATCTGTTGTAGTTTTCCTCCTGTTACCGCCTCGTCTTTCCTTCCAGTCCTCACTCGATCGCCATTTGCTAAAGATGTTTTCCTCATGTCTGCTTCCTCACCTTTACTTCCAGTCTTCATGCAATCTCCATCTGTTGTAGTTTTCCTCCTGTTTACCGCCTTCACTTGCAGTCCCCACTTTAGCATAATCATCATCGTCTATATTACACATTAGCGCATCTCCTACTTTTGCCGCACCTCTACTACCAGTCTTCTTTTGATCGGAAAGCTTTTTGAGACACTCTCTTTTCCAATTCCCCATTTCATGACATCTATAACACTTCCCAGGTTTAGAAGTTTTCGTTTTTTGCTGTTTCCAATTTCTCCGGTTTGGAATCAATGCCGACGCACTTGCACCTGCAAACGAAGAGCTCGAAAGCATTCTTGTTTCCTCCATCACTAAACGTGACGTCAAATTGTCCAAGGTTTGTTGGTCTTTCGTCGTGGATTCCCACGCAGAAAAAAAATGCTTAAAGCTTTCTGGTAGGGTCATTAAAATTTTGGTGATTACCATGCTATCTGTAACCTCTTCCCCTATGTCCCGCAACTGCCTAGCTATATTCTCTAGTTTCGATATATGTGTGGCTACGTCATCGTAAGGTTCCATCACAAAAGAATAAAACCTTTGCAACAGCATGTAGACATTTGCTTTTGATGTCTATTCATATACCGACTGAAGCTTAGCCCACATTTCTCTTGCAGTAGCGCAATTCACAATATGACGAAGTGGAGTCGGACCAACACTCATTGCAATAATGCGCTGCGCTTTACAGTCGTTTTTTACCCATGATGATAAACGAATATCATATGTCGCTTGAGGTTCTGTTTCAAACTTAACTGGCTTAATATTTGCACCACTAACAAATTCAAATAGTTCTGAGGCACTTAATAAAATGTTCACCTGAAATTTCCATACAGAATAATTCTCAGAGTTATGTAATTTATCAACTTTAAAAATTTCATTTTCCATTTTCACTTCAATACGATAGCGTGACCAATGGATAAGTAAACTAAATATTCGATTTAAAAAAAAACGACAACGCTTTTAAGATCGAATTAGCTAAATGGTAGTCCAGATCTATTTATATTTATTGACTTTCAATTGTCCTTTATAGAATCACGTGATCTGGGCCCATAACCTTTTAGGGCCAGTTGTACAATAGTGGTTTAGCCTCGGTTCAAGATTTTAACTCACCGATTTCGGCAGATTAACTAAGGTTCAACGCTGGTTCAATTATGTAATTGGTTATTATCACACACTTGAACAGTAAACTACTGTTGAAACTCAATTTATCCGCCGAAATCGGTGGATAAAAATTGATGAACCACGGTTTAAATATTTGTACAACTGGCCCTTAGATTTAATAAAAAAGGAAAAGACGACCGACTTCTATAAAGTTTTTTGAAAGAAATAAAGAGTTGCCAAGATAGATAAATTATTTTAATCTGTATCTAATTTTACTTAACATGTTTCGATTTATTTTCAATTTAAGAGCAAAAAAAGGGAAGTGCAAAGGCGTGAAGGTATAATTTAAAAGAAGAGTACCAAGAGGCTGAACAATATCTTTACCGCCAAGCACAATTGGAAACATATGCCTACGAGATAAAACAACTGGAGGCTGATGATGACTTGCCGACAAACGAACGCAAAGGCCTTAAAGCGAACAGCCACATATTTGCTCTTTCACCATACTTAGACAGCAGTAAGATTTTTCGCATTCGTGGTCGCATAGATGCAGCAGTGGGAGCATCTCCACTCATAAAACGACCCATATTACTATAAGGACCACTATATCACAGGACTCATCATACAATATTATCATGAGCGGGTTTACCACCTTAATTATGAAACAGTGGTAAACGAACTACGCCAAAGGTATTGGATACCGAAGATTCGTATTTCTGCGAAGGTTGCAACGAAAAACTGTCAACTGATGCAAAGTTAGGAAGGCAACTCCACGGGCACCAATGATGGATGATCTCCTAGCTGCAAGACTATCAGCATTCTCTCGACCATTTTCTTATTCCGGAATTGATTATTTCGGCCCGATGACTGTTGCAGTCGGCAGAAGAACTGAAAAACGCTGGGGTGTACTTATCACATGTTTAACAACACGAGCCGTCCACAGAGAGTTGGCCAACAGTCTCTCATCCGATTCCTGTATATTGGCCATCAAAAGATTCATAGCTCCACGTGGAATGCCAACAGAGTTCTACAGCGATAATGGCACAAACTTCCATGGAGCCGATCGTGAACTTAAACAGGCTGTAGATATTCAGAAGAGTCTTGCTATGGAATTGTCTTGCTATGAAATTCTCTTCTCCTGCCACGAAATGGATCTTCAATCCCCCCTCATCGCCTCACATGGGAGGCAGCTTGGAAAGGATGGTACGAGCAACTAAAACAGTGTTTAAACAAATAATGCCAATGCGAAACCCATCTGATGAACTGTTATACAGTGCCTACGTTCAGCAGCAGCTCTCGCATCGACAAAATCAGTCGAGAAACGATCAAAATTGAAACAAATCGTATGAGTTTTGTTCCATTTTTCAACGTTTCTCGACCAATTTTAACGATGCGAGAGTTACAGAACGTAGGCACAGTATGATGGTTGAAGTAGAAACAATAATCAACTGCCACCCGCTTACTTACGTACCAGTGGAGAGTGAAAGTGATGAGGCCTTAACATCAAACCACTTTCTTCTTGGTTCATCTAATGGAAGCAAAGTCGACAGCATCCCTTCTGATGATGGTACACTCCCTCGAAAAAATTGGATGAAAGCGCAACAATATGCAAACATGTTCTGGAAACGATGGATCAAGGAGTACCTACCAACTCTCACCCGAAGGACAAAGTGGCATAAACCCACAAAACCTATCGAAGTAGGTGATATCGTCATAGTCGTAGATGATTCCATCCCAAGATATCTATGGCTGAAGGGACGAATTCTAGATACTGTAATCAGTAAAAATGGACAAGTTCGAAAGGTTACTGTACAGACGAACTCTAGGATATACATTCGTCCAGCAGTCAAAATAGCCGTTCTTGACGTTCATAAACCTGGTAAGCCGACGTTCGATGTCGCCATACCGGGGGGGAGTGTTGGCAATGCTGCCGATGAAATCAATAACGCCATCTAGTGGTCAAATTAATAAAGCGAGGATATAGATTATTGGAAAAGGAAGACAGACATCAGATAGAGACGGCCAATACAAAAATAAATTTCCAACGATTTTCTCTAAACTGATCTAAACATCGGGCTTCTAAACGAAATTTAAAGTTTTTATTATATTATTATTACTAGCTTTAAAAAAAAATTATAAGTACATGTTATAAAATTGAAAAAAAGTTAACTTAAATTTAACTGAAGTATTAACAGTTTGGTTAAACAAATTATTATAATTATTGTTGAACAAATTAAACAATTTTAACATTTTATTAAGAGGAGAAAATCGTTCATAATTCGTCCGATAATTTGAAATAAATAAGCAATCACCCAGATTCCTCAAGCTTCTTTGGGGAATACTAAAGTTAATATGAGACAGAAGGTGCAAAGAGTCTATGTTTCCGTTAATAAGTTTCACGATGAAGACAAAAGACAAATACGAGCGTCTGCTCTCAAGACTTGGCATATCAATTATATTTAATCTGTTAATGTAAGGAGGGAGTTCATATGGATTTTCCCATCCCAATCCTCTGAGTGCAAACCTCAGAAATCTTTTTTGCACTTGTTCAAATCTAGCTTTATGGCAGTCATAGTGGGGTGCCCAAACCGGACAACCATATTCCAGAATGGGTCGAACGAATGTTACAAAAAGCTGTTTAGTAACAAAAGGTATAAGTATATCGTGTCAAAATGCCTTCCAATCACTTCGTTGGTAAAGTGGAGGAATTCGAACCGGGCGAGGATTTCGATTCCTATGAAGATAGGATGAGCATTTTTTTCCAAATAAACGAGGTGAAGGAAGAAAATAAAGCGTTAATTTTATTAACATTAATTGGAAATTGGAAAAAATTGCTATACAGTTCTTAAAGATTTAGTGCAACCAAAAGAACCTAAGGAGTTGAAATTTGAAGAGCTTTTGGGGGCATTGAAATCCCATTTTGCACCGTGAATTAATATTCGGTCAGAGCGATACAAATTTAATAAAACTTACCAAAAAGAAGGGGAGACTATATCCGAATTTATCATTCGTCTCAAAGCTCTAGCGGGCACTTGTGGATTTCGGAGTTATTTGGTGTTGTTGCAGCCTGTCACACAACCTGTCAAGTGTTGTGATAAGTTCCCAGTTCAATTGAAAACTCAAGCGCTAGATGATGCGTTAACGGATAGGTTTATCGCTGGTATTCGATCAGAGGAAATTCAGAGAGCATTATTGAACGATATAAGTCTCGACTTTGAGAAATGTTGCAATCTAGCCTTAACTATGGAAATGTCACACAAAGAATCACAAGCCATTCGTCCAAAAGCTTTGTCACCGGACACATGTCTTCGAATTGAAAACAAACAACAACCTCGATCACAAAAAAATGATAACTCATTCGCAAAGTCCAAGTTGAGCAGCAGGTCAAACCGTTCATCAAGACCTCATGTGAACTGTTACAGGTGCGGGAGGCTGCATAATCCCGATACTTATCGCTTATCTCATTAGGAGAGTATTATAAATATTTGTCTCATATTAAATTAGAAAATTGTTCAAGCCAATTATGTTCTATTACAGGAGAGGGTCTGGTCGTAAAAGGAAAAGTCAAAGTCTGTGTGGAGTTTGCTCAACGAAAGCACGTGTTGGAGCTCATAGTCATCGAATCTCATAAACAGTTTATACCAATTCTTGGTCGTTCGTGGTTAAATGTGTTGATACCAAATTGGCAAGCAAGGTTATTTGGAAATGATGGGGTAAAGGCTGTGGATATACAGCCAAGTAATTTAGTGGAAGTAATTAAAGGTAAATTTAAAAACTTGTTTGAACCAGAAATGAATCAGTGCATTAAAGGTTTTGAAGTAGATATTGTGTTAAAAGAAAATGTGACTCCTATTTTGCATAAGCCCTACAGTGTACCTCTTAGAATCAAAGACAAATTAAATGAAGAATTGAATAGGTTAGTAAAATCGGGAAGTTTAATACCAGTTCAATAATATAGTCAATGGGCAAGTCCAATTGTGTGCGTGCTAAAGACGTCAGGAGAAATTCGAATCTGTGTAGATTTCAGTGTCACATTAAATAAGGTCATAGAAATTAATCATTACCACTTGCCTTTAATAGAAGAAATTTTTGCTTCACTTGCAGACTGCAACGTGTTTTGTGTTTTAGACCTCTCTGGGGCATATCAGCAACTTCCAGTTGCGGAATCTAGCCAACATTTGTTGACAATCAACACGTGGTTAGGGTTATTCAGATGTTTAAGATTGCCATTGGGGATAAAGATTGGACCGGCAGCTTTTCAGTCTGCTATGGACCAGATTTTGAAAGGTCTGAAAAAAGTTTTTTGTTTTATTGATGATATTTTAGTAGGTGGAAATGATTTTCAAGAATGTAGAGATTTTGTTTCAGGTTTTGGAAAGATTAAATGATCACAATGTTCAAATCAATGAAAAAAAATGTAAATTTTTTGTAGATCGTGTAGAGTATTAAGGACATACCTTGTCAAATGGGCAAATCAGTCCATATCCCGAAAAAATTCGTGCCATAGTTAATGCTCCCCCACCCTCCAACTTACAGCAGTTGCAATCATTTTTAGGACTGCTTAATTATTATAGTAGGATTTTGCCAGACTTGTCGTTTCGTTTGAAAGATTTGTATAAGTTATTAAGAAAAGATTCCATTTTTAGTTGGTCGGCTGTTTGTCAAAAAGCGTTTGAGGTAACAAAAGCTTTGTTAACTGATAATAGGTGTTAAGAGCTGTATGATCCTGCCAAACCTACTATTCTACTGATGCTAGTCCCTATGGAGTAGGAGCAGTGCTGTCGCATTTATGCGAAGGGGTAGAGAAACCCGTTATGTTTGTACCGAGTACTCTGTCCGTTTCAGAAAGGAATTATTCTCAACTCCACAAAGAAGCTCTCGAAATTGTTTTTGGAGTACGTCGGTTTCATAAATATTTATTTGGGAAATCTTTTACTATTTATACAGACCATCAAGCTTTAAGAGAGATATTTAGTCCTGGAAAAAATAATTCGGGAGTTGCAGTTGCTCGACTTCAGCGATGGTCAGTCATTCTGTCTGTTTATGACTATAAGGTTGTATATCGTAAAGGTTCTTTAATGGCAAATGCCGATGCATTTTCCAGACTTCTTCTTGACGAAGAAACTAAGATTAAGGCTGTCAACATGGTTCAAAATTTGTCTGGTTTAGAAACGGATTTTAAAATATCGCTATCAGAAGTTGCAAGGGCATCTGAATCTGATCCTATCCTCAAAAATATTTTTGAATTCGTTTTTAATAATAGTTGGCCAAAGGTTATTAATTCAGAGGTTCTGCCATATTTTCGAAAGAGGAATGATTTATCCACCGAAAATAACTGCGTTTTTTACGGAAGCAGGGTCATCATCCCTAAAGCTCTGCAACCAGCTGTTTAAGAGAGTATGAACTATATTGGCATTGTTAAAATGAAATGTGTTATGAGAAGTTATGTTTGGTGGAACAATATTGATAAGGATATTGAGAACACTGTCCGTCAGTGTCCACAATGTCAAATGAATTCAAATGTTTGCATAAATACATCGTTGAGGTCATGGTCAGAGGCTTCGTTTCCGTTTGAGCGGATTCATTTGGACTTTTTTCATTTTTTAAAATTCACCTTTTTAATTTTAGTAGATTCCTATTCTAAGTATATGGACGTAGTGCTTATGAAAAATACTAATGCTCAAGCGGTTATTCATTGTCTGGGTAATTTGCTCTCTGTTTTTGGGCTACCCACACAAGTAGTTTCAGACAATTGACCACCGTTCGGATCGTCACAATTTATTGAGTTTTGTCAAAAGTATAATATTAAAATAAAAAAATCACCAGCTTATCATCCGCAAAGTAATGGTGCAGCTGAAAGAGGTGTTTTTAAAAAATACTGTTTAGAAAATAAAAACTTGGATATTTAAAATACCGTTTCCAAATTTCTTTTTCATCAAAGATGATTCTGGACCAACAGGCAACAGTTGGTTACAAGCAACGTAATCGTAGTAGATGGAATTGGCCATCTGAATTAAGGCGTTCTGAAAGATGCAGATTTCAAAGCTCGTAGTTATGTAATTAATTTTTGGTTTCGAGAGTGTTCTTTTTCTTTTTTTTTTAGGGGAAGTATTGTTATATATGAATTATGTGTTTGTATTATATATGTATAGTAGCATATGGAATTCTATTCGAACACTGTACGTTTTCATTTAATTATACTTCTAAAAGTTGCATGCGCTAGTACCAACTTAAAATAACTGAATTATTCTCACAGAAAGATTTTCTACTTTTTCCGGTCTCTTTGATTCCGACCATCATTAAGTTAGCACGTAAGAGCTTGAACTAATAATAAATTATATTTAATTATACTTGTATATAAAGTCTTTTATTTGACGAACGAATAAAACAGGAAGTAAAATCATCAATTAATTTGAACCGTCCGATTTTATATTCCCAGTTGGCAGCATAAAATTTGTATCAGGACAGCGCAGCCAAGTAACGTTGGTAAGATTAAAATCACCTAAGCAAATGATTTCCTCCTGATACTCCAATAAGTCGTTGATCCAACTTAAATACTCGTAAGCTTTTACATAGACATCATGCGGACTTCCAGGAACAATGTAAAGAGTAACAATATATAGGTTTTTATCTTTTAAAGTGACCTTAATGCAGAGGAATTCTTTGTCAAGTGCCACAGGTACATGAATTTTCGTAGCTATGAGGCAAGACTTTATCGCTATTAAAAAACAATTGAAAGCGAATACTATTATTTTTGAGACAAACCCAAAGTTGATTTTCAACATCCATAATATTGTCGTTTAAAAGCCAAAAAATGATGAAGGTTGTTAAATGAAAGAGTATTTTTCTACCTATATATTTAAAAAATAATCCAAAGTGCTGTTTCAACCGCACCCGGAATTGTGCATTGAAAAATTAAAAATAAATCAGTCTTTTGTAAGAATTTATGAAATTTTACAATATTAAAAGACTTAAAAGTTTGTTTTTATTATAAATTAACTTTTAAGGCTCTCCCAAACCAACGCGAATCATTCACAATACCTAATAAAAAATATGACAAACACACAACGCTAAACAAAAACAAAAAACTGTCGTCGACGAATGTTTCGCGTTGGTTTGGGAGAGCCTTTAATGTTGTTAACTTTTATAGTTTTCAATTTATTTCGTTTTGAGGTAATTCTTTATTTATTTGTTTACACCTTAGTTCGGTATATGTTGTATGTTCACTCATAAATTATAAATGTTAAATAAAAAAATGGTTTAAAATTGAAGACTTTTTTCGAATAACAAATAAATCATACTTTTAAAGTTTTCGGAAAGGTTGTTATAAGCGCCGCACAGTGGCCCGTATTGACTTTTTTGGTTGCAAAAATCATAGCTCTTAAACGAATAAAGATATCGCCACAACTTTTTTATATTGAAGGAAATTTCCAAAGCCATAATAATGGTGAGTTAAAAAAAAAATGTACAGGGTGTTTCAGAATTTGCTGCTGAAATAAGAAGTTTTAGTTAAGGTGGTTAACATAATTGGTATTTAATTCTAAAAAGATTGAAAATCATTTTATGAAGTAATTTGAGTGTAATTTAAGTGAAACAGTGGGGAAAAAACAAAACAAACCAATTTGAGTGAAACAGTGGGGAAAAAACGATGTTTTTTTTATTAATTGATTTTTAATTTTTTAAATTTTTTTTTGTATAAAAGAGTACATTAATAAAGTATTTTATTGATAGATTACAGTTCAAAAAGTAAAAAAAAAGGAACAAAAATTTACATACAAACATTAGATTTCTTGGAAACTGTCATCTAAGTCCGGGGTAATGCGTAATAAACTTATCATTTCTGGTGAGTATTGTGCTGTTTTTTTTTGGATCTGCTTCTTTTTTCGTAGCTGTAATTGTGTTGTAGGATGGAAGAACATCTATATCGTGTTTCCTCAACAAAGTTCTCAGGATTCTATACTTTTCTTTTGATAGACCCAAATCCATAAACAAAGCTAATGCATTCTCATTAGTATATTTTATGGGATCCTTTTGTGGAGTAGGAATGCTTTACTTGACTCTTTTGGCTCGAAGTGGACTTGGAGTAGAAATTGCCTTGATCACATCACTCTTCGCCTTTTCATTTTCTTTATGATATCTTATCACTAAAGCATCAGAGAGATATTCAGTACTTAACTCCTTTGTTGCATTGATTAGTTTTTGTTTTTTTTTTGTGAATGCTGCGCACTCGTGGACTGACTTCCTTGGCCTTCCTCTTGATGACCTTGATGTAGTTCGGAGATCATACATTACTTCTGCTTGTCCGGTATTGATATGGAGAGATGAAGATAACCATTCTCCAATTTTGTTTATGAAATTTAATCTCGATCTAAGGGCTTCGACCCATCTTTTCTTAATAGCGGAATGAAAGTTTTTTAATTTTGTTTTATTTTACCGTAAATTTTCATCGGATAGTTGGTGTTCACTTTTTAAGGCAGAAAAAAACTCGTCAGTACTATCAACTTTTAAAAAAAGTTCAAACAAAATATTGTATGGTATATCCATTTTAAATAATTTTTTCTTATACAACTGCTCGATCTCTCGTTCAACTCTTTCCTCCTAGTGAAAGACAACATATACAATACAAAACAAAAACTCCGACACTTTGCGATGTTAGAAATTCACATTTTTAAACACCTTGATTCGCTTTCAAATTTATTTGAAACTGTTATTACTTCTCATAACAAGTTTTCAATGATAATTTCATCCCAATGTTTTATCTTTTTATATCTTAAAACTAATTACCTGCACTAAAAATATTCAATATTACGACATCCTAATAAGGTAATCTGTTTACCGTTAAAAAAAATATCCTAATCCAATTAAAAACCCTTATCCATAAAAACTACCTGAGAATAATTAATCATACCCGAAATCAAAAACATTCATACTTAAAAGCAAAGATACTGGGCCCTACCAATAACAAAATTTAGAGACGACTTAAATATTCAAGTAAAATGGACTATAATGGTATATACTCTATATAACAAACCAAACATGGTATGACCTAAATATTTAAGTAGATCCTAAATAATGAATATTACATGGTACGGGCTTTTAAATAATAAACATTTGGTGTATGGTTCATTATTTATAGTCCATACCATTATGGTTATTGGCAAGCAAGGTTATTTGGAAATGATGGGGTAAAGGCTGTGGATATACAGCCAAGTAATTTAGTGGAAGTAATTAAAGGTAAATTTAAAAACTTGTTTGAACCAGAAATGAATCAGTGCATTAAAGGTTTTGAAGTAGATATTGTGTTAAAAGAAAATGTGACTCCTATTTTGCATAAGCCCTACAGTGTACCTCTTAGAACCAAAGACAAATTAAATGAAGAATTGAAAAGGTTAGTAAAATCGGGAAGTTTAATACCAGTTCAATATAGTCAATGGGCAAGTCCAATTGTGTGCGTGCTAAAGACGTCAGGAGAAATTCGAATCTGTGTAGATTTCAGTGTCACATTAAATAAGGTCATAGAAACTAATCATTACCACTTGCCTTTAATAGAAGAAATTTTTGCTTCACTTGCAGACTGCAACGTGTTTTGTGTTTTAGACCTCTCTGGGGCATATCAGCAACTTCCAGTTGCGGAATCTAGCCAACATTTGTTGACAATCAACACGTGGTTAGGGTTATTCAGATGTTTAAGATTGCCATTGGGGATAAAGATTGGACCGGCAGCTTTTCAGTCTGCTATGGACCAGATTTTGAAAGGTCTGAAAAAAGTTTTTTGTTTTATTGATGATATTTTAGTAGGTGGAAATGATTTTCAAGAATGTAGAGATTTTGTTTCAGGTTTTGGAAAGATTAAATGATCACAATGTTCAAATCAATGAAAAAAAATGTAAATTTTTTGTAGATCGTGCAGAGTATTAAGGACATACCTTGTCAAATGGGCAAATCAGTCCATATCCCGAAAAAATTCGTGCCATAGTTAATGCTCCCCCACCCTTCAACTTACAGCAGTTGCAATCATTTTTAGGACTGCTTAATTATTATAGTAGGATTTTGCCAGACTTGTCGTTTCGTTTGAAAGATTTGTATAAGTTATTAAGAAAAGATTCCATTTTTAGTTGGTCGGCTGTTTGTCAAAAAGCGTTTGAGGTAACAAAAGCTTTGATAACTGATAATAGGTGTTAAGAGCTGTATGATCCTGCCAAACCTACTATTCTACTGATGCTAGTCCCTATGGAGTAGGAGCAGTGCTGTCGCATTTATGCGAAGGGGTAGAGAAACCCGTTATGTTTGTACCGAGTACTCTGTCCGTTTCAGAAAGGAATTATTCTCAACTCCACAAAGAAGCTCTCGCAATTGTTTTTGGAGTACGTCGGTTTCATAAATATTTATTTGGGAAATCTTTTACTATTTATACAGACCATCAAGCTTTAAGAGAGATATTTAGTCCTGGAAAAAATAATTCGGGAGTTGCAGTTGCTCGACTTCAGCGATGGTCAGTCATTCTGTCTGTTTATGACTATAAGGTTGTATATCGTAAAGGTTCTTTAATGGCAAATGCCGATGCATTTTCCAGACTTCCTCTTGACGAAGAAACTAAGATTAAGGCTGTCAACATGGTTCAAAATTTGTCTGGTTTAGAAACGGATTTTAAAATAACGCTATCAGAAGTTGCAAGGGCATCTGAATCTGATCCTATCCTCAAAAATATTTTTGAATTCGTTTTTAATAATAGTTGGCCAAAGGTTATTAATTCAGAGGTTCTGCCATATTTTCGAAAGAGGAATGATTTATCCACCGAAAATAACTGCGTTTTTTACGGAAGCAGGGTCATCATCCCTAAAGCTCTGCAACCAGCTGTTTAAGAGAGTATGAACTATATTGGCATTGTTAAAATGAAATGTGTTATGAGAAGTTATGTTTGGTGGAACAATATTGATAAGGATATTGAGAACACTGTCCGTCAGTGTCCACAATGTCAAATGAATTCAAATGTTTGCATAAATACATCGTTGAGGTCATGGTCAGAGGCTTCGTTTCCGTTTGAGCGGATTCATTTGGACTTTTTTCATTTTTTAAAATTCACCTTTTTAATTTTAGTAGATTCCTATTCTAAGTATATGGACGTAGTGCTTATGAAAAATACTAATGCTCAAGCGGTTATTCATTGTCTGGGTAATTTGCTCTCTGTTTTTGGGCTACCCACACAAGTAGTTTCAGACAATTGACCACCGTTCGGATCGTCACAATTTATTGAGTTTTGTCAAAAGTATAATATTAAAATAAAAAAATCACCAGCTTATCATCCGCAAAGTAATGGTGCAGCTGAAAGAGGTGTTTTTAAAAAATACTGTTTAGAAAATAAAAACTTGGATATTTAAAATACCGTTTCCAAATTTCTTTTTCATCAAAGATGATTCTGGACCAACAGGCAACAGTTGGTTACAAGCAACGTAATCGTAGTAGATGGAATTGGCCATCTGAATTAAGGCGTTCTGAAAGATGCAGATTTCAAAGCTCGTAGTTATGTAATTAATTTTTGGTTTCGAGAGTGTTCTTTTTCTTTTTTTTTTAGGGGAAGTATTGTTATATATGAATTATGTGTTTGTATTATATATGTATAGTAGCATATGGAATTCTATTCGAACACTGTACGTTTTCATTTAATTATACTTCTAAAAGTTGCATGCGCTAGTACCAACTTAAAATAACTGAATTATTCTCACAGAAAGATTTTCTACTTTTTCCGGTCTCTTTGATTCCGACCATCATTAAGTTAGCACGTAAGAGCTTGAACTAATAATAAATTATATTTAATTATACTTGTATATAAAGTCTTTTATTTGACGAACGAATAAAACAGGAAGTAAAATCATCAATTAATTTGAATCGTCCGATTTTATATTCCCAGTTGGCAGCATAAAATTTGTATCAGGACAGCGCAGCCAAGTAACGTTGGTAAGATTAAAATCACCTAAGCAAATGATTTCCTCCTGATACTCCAATAAGTCGTTGATCCAACTTAAATACTCGTAAGCTTTTACATAGACATCATGCGGACTTCCAGGAACAATGTAAAGAGTAACAATATATAGGTTTTTATCTTTTAAAGTGACCTTAATGCAGAGGAATTCTTTGTCAAGTGCCACAGGTACATGAATTTTCGTAGCTATGAGGCAAGACTTTATCGCTATTAAAAAACAATTGAAAGCGAATACTATTATTTTTGAGACAAACCCAAAGTTGATTTTCAACATCCATAATATTGTCGTTTAAAAGCCAAAAAATGATGAAGGTTGTTAAATGAAAGAGTATTTTTCTACCTATATATTTAAAAAATAATCCAAAGTGCTGTTTCAACCGCACCCGGAATTGTGCATTGAAAAATTAAAAATAAATCAGTCTTTTGTAAGAATTTATGAAATTTTACAATATTAAAAGACTTAAAAGTTTGTTTTTATTATAAATTAACTTTTAAGGCTCTCCCAAACCAACGCGAATCATTCACAATACCTAATAAAAAATATGACAAACACACAACGCTAAACAAAAACAAAAAACTGTCGTCGACGAATGTTTCGCGTTGGTTTGGGAGAGCCTTTAATGTTGTTAACTTTTATAGTTTTCAATTTATTTCGTTTTGAGGTAATTCTTTATTTATTTGTTTACACCTTAGTTCGGTATATGTTGTATGTTCACTCATAAATTATAAATGTTAAATAAAAAAATGGTTTAAAATTGAAGACTTTTTTCGAATAACAAATAAATCATACTTTTAAAGTTTTCGGAAAGGTTGTTATAAGCGCCGCACAGTGGCCCGTATTGACTTTTTTGGTTGCAAAAATCATAGCTCTTAAACGAATAAAGATATCGCCACAACTTTTTTATATTGAAGGAAATTTCCAAAGCCATAATAATGGTGAGTTAAAAAAAAAATGTACAGGGTGTTTCAGAATTTGCTGCTGAAATAAGAAGTTTTAGTTAAGGTGGTTAACATAATTGGTATTTAATTCTAAAAAGATTGAAAATCATTTTATGAAGTAATTTGAGTGTAATTTAAGTGAAACAGTGGGGAAAAAACAAAACAAACCAATTTGAGTGAAACAGTGGGGAAAAAACGATGTTTTTTTTATTAATTGATTTTTAATTTTTAAAATTTTTTTTGTATAAAAGAGTACATTAATAAAGTATTTTATTGATAGATTACAGTTCAAAAAGTAAAAAAAAAGGAACAAAAATTTACATACAAACATTAGATTTCTTGGAAACTGTCATCTAAGTCCGGGGTAATGCGTAATAAACTTATCATTTCTGGTGAGTATTGTGCTGTTTTTTTTTGGATCTGCTTCTTTTTTCGTAGCTGTAATTGTGTTGTAGGATGGAAGAACATCTATATCGTGTTTCCTCAACAAAGTTCTCAGGATTCTATACTTTTCTTTTGATAGACCCAAATCCATAAACAAAGCTAATGCATTCTCATTAGTATATTTTATGGGATCCTTTTGTGGAGTAGGAATGCTTTACTTGACTCTTTTGGCTCGAAGTGGACTTGGAGTAGAAATTGCCTTGATCACATCACTCTTCGCCTTTTCATTTTCTTTATGATATCTTATCACTAAAGCATCAGAGAGATATTCAGTACTTAACTCCTTTGTTGCATTGATTAGTTTTTGTTTTTTTTTTGTGAATGCTGCGCACTCGTGGACTGACTTCCTTGGCCTTCCTCTTGATGACCTTGATGTAGTTCGGAGATCATACATTACTTCTGCTTGTCCGGTATTGATATGGAGAGATGAAGATAACCATTCTCCAATTTTGTTTATGAAATTTAATCTCGATCTAAGGGCTTCGACCCATCTTTTCTTAATAGCGGAATGAAAGTTTTTTAATTTTGTTTTATTTTACCGTAAATTTTCATCGGATAGTTGGTGTTCACTTTTTAAGGCAGAAAAAAACTCGTCAGTACTATCAACTTTTAAAAAAAGTTCAAACAAAATATTGTATGGTATATCCATTTTAAATAATTTTTTCTTATACAACTGCTCGATCTCTCGTTCAACTCTTTCCTCCTAGTGAAAGACAACATATACAATACAAAACAAAAACTCCGACACTTTGCGATGTTAGAAATTCACATTTTTAAACACCTTGATTCGCTTTCAAATTTATTTGAAACTGTTATTACTTCTCATAACAAGTTTTCAATGATAATTTCATCCCAATGTTTTATCTTTTTATATCTTAAAACTAATTACCTGCACTAAAAATATTCAATATTACGACATCCTAATAAGGTAATCTGTTTACCGTTAAAAAAAATATCCTAATCCAATTAAAAACCCTTATCCATAAAAACTACCTGAGAATAATTAATCATACCCGAAATCAAAAACATTCATACTTAAAAGCAAAGATACTGGGCCCTACCAATAACAAAATTTAGAGACGACTTAAATATTCAAGTAAAATGGACTATAATGGTATATACTCTATATAACAAACCAAACATGGTATGACCTAAATATTTAAGTAGATCCTAAATAATGAATATTACATGGTACGGGCTTTTAAATAATAAACATTTGGTGTATGGTTCATTATTTATAGTCCATACCATTATGGTTATTGGCAAGCAAGGTTATTTGGAAATGATGGGGTAAAGGCTGTGGATATACAGCCAAGTAATTTAGTGGAAGTAATTAAAGGTAAATTTAAAAACTTGTTTGAACCAGAAATGAATCAGTGCATTAAAGGTTTTGAAGTAGATATTGTGTTAAAAGAAAATGTGACTCCTATTTTGCATAAGCCCTACAGTGTACCTCTTAGAACCAAAGACAAATTAAATGAAGAATTGAATAGGTTAGTAAAATCGGGAAGTTTAATACCAGTTCAATATAGTCAATGGGCAAGTCCAATTGTGTGCGTGCTAAAGACGTCAGGAGAAATTCGAATCTGTGTAGATTTCAGTGTCACATTAAATAAGGTCATAGAAACTAATCATTACCACTTGCCTTTAATAGAAGAAATTTTTGCTTCACTTGCAGACTGCAACGTGTTTTGTGTTTTAGACCTCTCTGGGGCATATCAGCAACTTCCAGTTGCGGAATCTAGCCAACATTTGTTGACAATCAACACGTGGTTAGGGTTATTCAGATGTTTAAGATTGCCATTGGGGATAAAGATTGGACCGGCAGCTTTTCAGTCTGCTATGGACCAGATTTTGAAAGGTCTGAAAAAAGTTTTTTGTTTTATTGATGATATTTTAGTAGGTGGAAATGATTTTCAAGAATGTAGAGATTTTGTTTCAGGTTTTGGAAAGATTAAATGATCACAATGTTCAAATCAATGAAAAAAAATGTAAATTTTTTGTAGATCGTGCAGAGTATTAAGGACATACCTTGTCAAATGGGCAAATCAGTCCATATCCCGAAAAAATTCGTGCCATAGTTAATGCTCCCCCACCCTTCAACTTACAGCAGTTGCAATCATTTTTAGGACTGCTTAATTATTATAGTAGGATTTTGCCAGACTTGTCGTTTCGTTTGAAAGATTTGTATAAGTTATTAAGAAAAGATTCCATTTTTAGTTGGTCGGCTGTTTGTCAAAAAGCGTTTGAGGTAACAAAAGCTTTGATAACTGATAATAGGTGTTAAGAGCTGTATGATCCTGCCAAACCTACTATTCTACTGATGCTAGTCCCTATGGAGTAGGAGCAGTGCTGTCGCATTTATGCGAAGGGGTAGAGAAACCCGTTATGTTTGTACCGAGTACTCTGTCCGTTTCAGAAAGGAATTATTCTCAACTCCACAAAGAAGCTCTCGCAATTGTTTTTGGAGTACGTCGGTTTCATAAATATTTATTTGGGAAATCTTTTACTATTTATACAGACCATCAAGCTTTAAGAGAGATATTTAGTCCTGGAAAAAATAATTCGGGAGTTGCAGTTGCTCGACTTCAGCGATGGTCAGTCATTCTGTCTGTTTATGACTATAAGGTTGTATATCGTAAAGGTTCTTTAATGGCAAATGCCGATGCATTTTCCAGACTTCCTCTTGACGAAGAAACTAAGATTAAGGCTGTCAACATGGTTCAAAATTTGTCTGGTTTAGAAACGGATTTTAAAATAACGCTATCAGAAGTTGCAAGGGCATCTGAATCTGATCCTATCCTCAAAAATATTTTTGAATTCGTTTTTAATAATAGTTGGCCAAAGGTTATTAATTCAGAGGTTCTGCCATATTTTCGAAAGAGGAATGATTTATCCACCGAAAATAACTGCGTTTTTTACGGAAGCAGGGTCATCATCCCTAAAGCTCTGCAACCAGCTGTTTAAGAGAGTATGAACTATATTGGCATTGTTAAAATGAAATGTGTTATGAGAAGTTATGTTTGGTGGAACAATATTGATAAGGATATTGAGAACACTGTCCGTCAGTGTCCACAATGTCAAATGAATTCAAATGTTTGCATAAATACATCGTTGAGGTCATGGTCAGAGGCTTCGTTTCCGTTTGAGCGGATTCATTTGGACTTTTTTCATTTTTTAAAATTCACCTTTTTAATCTTAGTAGATTCCTATTCTAAGTATATGGACGTAGTGCTTATGAAAAATACTAATGCTCAAGCGGTTATTCATTGTCTGGGTAATTTGCTCTCTGTTTTTGGGCTACCCACACAAGTAGTTTCAGACAATTGACCACCGTTCGGATCGTCACAATTTATTGAGTTTTGTCAAAAGTATAATATTAAAATAAAAAAATCACCAGCTTATCATCCGCAAAGTAATGGTGCAGCTGAAAGAGGTGTTTTTAAAAAATACTGTTTAGAAAATAAAAACTTGGATATTTAAAATACCGTTTCCAAATTTCTTTTTCATCAAAGATGATTCTGGACCAACAGGCAACAGTTGGTTACAAGCAACGTAATCGTAGTAGATGGAATTGGCCATCTGAATTAAAGCGTTCTGAAAGATGCAGATTTCAAAGCTCGTAGTTATGTAATTAATTTTTGGTTTCGAGAGTGTTCTTTTTCTTTTTTTTTTAGGGGAAGTATTGTTATATATGAATTATGTGTTTGTATTATATATGTATAGTAGCATATGGAATTCTATTCGAACACTGTACGTTTTCATTTAATTATACTTCTAAAAGTTGCATGCGCTAGTACCAACTTAAAATAACTGAATTATTCTCACAGAAAGATTTTCTACTTTTTCCGGTCTCTTTGATTCCGACCATCATTAAGTTAGCACGTAAGAGCTTGAACTAATAATAAATTATATTTAATTATACTTGTATATAAAGTCTTTTATTTGACGAACGAATAAAACAGGAAGTAAAATCATCAATTAATTTGAATCGTCCGATTTTATATTCCCAGTTGGCAGCATAAAATTTGTATCAGGACAGCGCAGCCAAGTAACGTTGGTAAGATTAAAATCACCTAAGCAAATGATTTCCTCCTGATACTCCAATAAGTCGTTGATCCAACTTAAATACTCGTAAGCTTTTACATAGACATCATGCGGACTTCCAGGAACAATGTAAAGAGTAACAATATATAGGTTTTTATCTTTTAAAGTGACCTTAATGCAGAGGAATTCTTTGTCAAGTGCCACAGGTACATGAATTTTCGTAGCTATGAGGCAAGACTTTATCGCTATTAAAAAACAATTGAAAGCGAATACTATTATTTTTGAGACAAACCCAAAGTTGATTTTCAACATCCATAATATTGTCGTTTAAAAGCCAAAAAATGATGAAGGTTGTTAAATGAAAGAGTATTTTTCTACCTATATATTTAAAAAATAATCCAAAGTGCTGTTTCAACCGCACCCGGAATTGTGCATTGAAAAATTAAAAAAAAGTGTGAGTGCCGGGACTCACGGTTAAGATGTGTAAACATCAACATTCGTCCGAATGCCTCATAGACCGAGAGCCTACAGCTACGCGCAAACCGACGCGATGGCGCCTGGCGGTGGCGATCGCGATAACAATGTGGATGCCGCACACGTAAATCAATGGAGGGGCACACATCAACGCGATATGTGGATTGCGTTCACGTTCCACTACTGCGTTCAGTACGCGACTGTTCTTGAACGCAGCAAGCACCATTTGATCGCTTTATCGCCTGAAGAAAAATGACAGTTTAAAAAAGAAAATTTGAAAATGACTTCAAATACTGAAAAATTAATAGAAAAAGTTCGGGAGAATTCCATTTTATATGATCTGTCAAACAAAGATTATAAAAATATAAAAAAAAAATAAGATATGGGATACAAATATATCGTGTTGATGTGAGCAGGTTTTTGAACGCATCTTTATCGCGCGATAAAAGTTATCGCGATCGCCAACGCCCCCGTGTCGGTTTGCGCATAGCTTACATCAAATTTAGGGTGTGGATGATAGCAAACATTTTTTTTTTTGGTATTTTTATATAGATCTTAACTTTTCATAAGCAAATTTGAAAATCGGTAATGATGCATGGAAAATGAAAGCGCAGTCCATGTACTATATGGTCTAAGCAACCAACCACATTTCAACCCAAACTGAACTCGACTTTTTGATTTCGTATATAAACACTCAGCGTTTAGTTACTGAGCGTACATAGCGTTGAACGCACTCAATTTTCGTGAAGCTAAGAACAGAGATTAGTCCCCTATTACACGATGATTCTTTGCGTCTGACTCTTTTCGAACATAACGAGTGCGAAAGAGAAAAAAGATGAGACGGAAGACCAGTTGCCCTGTGAGTCGTGGGCCAAGTTTTTCGAGACTCTTTTTGACGTTTCTTTTTATATAACTTTATTTTGATGATTTTCAAAGGGAAATTCGATAAAGAGTCAGGCGCAAAGAATCATCGTGTAATAGCGTGCGACTCACAGGATGATTTTCAAAGAGAAATTCGAAAAAAGAGTCAGACGCAAAGAATCATCGTGTAATAGGGGACTTATGGATAATTCATAAAAGCCCTTCCACACTATCCCACTGAGTATTAATACATGTCAAAAAAGTGTGAAACAAATCATGTATAATAGTGTGGAAACAAAATATGATATTCCCAGCCTACACGATTTGACATGTGTTAATACATGAGAATTTTTAGAAATGGTTCTAATTCTGTCACACATTTCATCACATTTTTATTGAGGTTAAATTAAACTGTTGTGTGTGGTCAAAAAATTAAAAGAAATTTCTCTCTCACAAATTTGGCAGTAGCATGGAATTCTTTTCCACTTTGTATTAATACTCAGTGGGATAGTGTGGAAGGGCTTTAAGTCTGCTATTACACGATGAATCTAGTTGCATGCGCCTTCTTCGAATTCTTCTTTGTTATTTCGTCCGCTGTTTCAAGCGCTATTACAGGTGAAACCAAAGTCGGGAATCTAATTTGACAGTTCTCTTTATTTTTCATTTTCGTGTTGGGCTGTGCTCAAGCAATAAAAAAACTTTTTGTTTTTATTTTTGTTTTCATTTTTAGATATATTGAAGAAAGAAAAGTTTGTGTGCCTTTAAATGAATATCAGTCAAGAAAAGCAATAATTTTTTTTATATGTTGTTTTTAAAGATGAATTCTCATTTCTGGAAAGCCTATAAGGCTATCAATAACAGTGCGTTGCATCGAAATTTACTCTTTGAACAACAAAACCATATGAAGCAGAATAGTAAAAATGGGACAAGAGAAAAGAGAAACGTCAAATAGTTGCATCGAAAATTTTACTCACGCGACACCGGTCACTTTTTTTCCGTACCATCCACGACCATACCATCCATAACGACCACGGCTACAAGATAGGAATTACGACTACGAGATAAGTGGGCGTAAATTTTAATTTTTTTTTAAATTATGCGTTTTCTAAGTTGACACAAAGTTTTTCAAAAAATTCAAAATTTACACTGAGCCATCTTTGGCGTCTACTTTAAGGTACATACATTCATACAATGTATGTGATGTATGTTCTGTGAAATATGCCCCTGGTCTCAGGGCCAGTTGTACAATAGTGGTTCAGCCTCGGTTCAAGATTTTAATTCACCGATTTCGGCGGATTAACTAAGGTTCAACGCTGGTTCAAGTATGTAATTGGTTATTATCACGCATTTGAACAGTAAACCACTGTTGAAACTCAATTAATCCGCCGGAATCGGTGGATACAAATTGCTGAACCACGGTTTAAATATTTGTACAACTGGCCCTCAAAGCAGTCATGTAATTGAAAAAAAGTAATGCAAAGAATACAAAATACGGATAAAGGTAGCTGCAAACAAACGCGAAAGCGGTGGCGATCACGATAAAATTGTGGTGCAATACACATAAATCAAAGGAAAGGCACATATCTACACGATTGAAGTGTGCTTTGATTTTTATTTGAGGCATCCACATTTTTATCGTGATCGCCACCGCCATCGCGTTGGTTTGCGCGTAGCCTAATGCTAAATAAGCGTTAAAAAGAGTCTCGTAAAACTTGGCCCACGACTCACAAGGCAACTGGTCTTCCATCTTATCTTTTTTCGCTTTCGCACTCATTATGTTTGAATAGAGTCAGACGCAAAGAATCATCATGTAATAGGGGCTTAATATATCCTCTAAGCAGCCAACCAAATTTCAACCCGAACTGAACTCGACCTTTCGATTTCGTATATAAATACTCAACGTTTAGTTACTGAACGTACATATTGTTGAACGCACTCAATTTTCGTAAAGCTCAGAATCACCATCACGACCACGATCACGATTACAACGTTACGTTACGTTTTCTTTTCACCCTACCGCCAGTATAGATGTTTACACATCAATAAATCAGTCTTTTGTAAGAATTTATGAAATTTTACAATATTAAAAGACTTAAAATTTTGTTTTTATTATAAATTAACTTTTAAGGCTCTCCCAAACCAACGCGAAATCGTAGCGAATCATTCACAATACCTAATAAAAAATATGACAAACACACAACGCTAAACAAAAACAAAAAACTGTCGTCGACGAATGTTCGCGTTGGTTTGGGAGAGCCTTTAATGTTGTTAACTTTTATAGTTTTCAATTTATTTCGTTTTGAGGTAATTCTTTATTTATTTATTAACAGCTTAGTTCGGTATGTTGTATGTTCACTCATAAATTATAAATGTTAAATACAAAAATGGTTTAAAATTGAAGACTTTTTTTTCGAATAACAAATAAATCATACTTTTAAAGTTTTCGGAAAGGTTGTTATAAGCGCCGCACAGTGGCCCGTATTGACTTTTTTGGTTGCAAAAATCATAGCTCTTAAACGAATAAAGATATCGCCACAACTTTTTTATATTGAAGGAAATTTCCAAAGCCATAATAATGGTGAGTTAAAAAAAAAATGTACAGGGTGTTTCAGAATTTGCTGCTGAAATAAGAAGTTTTAGTTAAGGTTAACCACATAATTGGTAGGTATTTAATTCTAAAAAGATTGAAAATCATTTTATGAAGTAATTTGAGTGTAATTTAAGTGAAACAGTGGGGAAAAAACAAAACAAACCAATTTGAGTGAAACAGTGGGGAAAAAACAATGTTTTTTTTATTAATTGATTTTTAATTTTTTAAATTTTTTTTGTATAAAAGAGTACATTAATAAAGTATTTTATTGATAGATTACAGTTCAAAAAGTAAAAAAAAAGGAACAAAAATTTACATACAAACATTAGATTTCTTGGAAACTGTCATCTAAGTCCGGGGTAATGCGTAATAAACTTATCATTTCTGGTGAGTATTGTGCTGTTTTTTTTTGGATCTGCTTCTTTTTTCGTAGCTGTAATTGTGTTGTAGGATGGAAGAACATCTATATCGTGTTTCCTCAACAAAGTTCTCAGGATTCTATACTTTTCTTTTGATAGACCCAAATCCATAAACAAAGCTAATGCATTCTCATTAGTATATTTTATGGGATCCTTTTGTGGAGTAGGAATGCTTTCCTTGACTCTTTTGACTCGAAGTGGACTTGGAGTAGAAATTGCCTTGATCACATCACTCTTCGCCTTTTCATTTTCTTTATGATATCTTATCACTAAAGCATCAGAGAGATATTCAGTACTTAACTCCTTTGTTGCATTGATTAATTTTTGTTTTTTTTGTGAATGCTGCGCACTCGTGGACTGACTTCCTTGGCCTTCCTCTTGATGACCTTGATGTAGTTCGGAGATCATACATTACTTCTGCTTGTCCGGTATTGATATGGAGAGATGAAGATAACCATTCTCCAATTTTGTTTATGAAATTTAATCTCGATCTAAGGGCTTCGACCCATCTTTTCTTAATAGCGGAATGAAAGTTTTTTAATTTTGTTTTATTTTACCGTAAATTTTCATCGGATAGTTGGTGTTCACTTTTTAAGGCAGAAAAAAACTCGTCAGTACTATCAACTTTTAAAAAAAGTTCAAACAAAATATTGTATGGTATATCCATTTTAAATAATTTTTTCTTATACAACTGCTCGATCTCTCGTTCAACTCTTTCCTCCTAGTGAAAGACAACATATACAATACAAAACAAAAACTCCGACACTTTGCGATGTTAGAAATTCACATTCTTAAACACCTTGATTCGCTTTCAAATTTATTTGAAACTGTTATTACTTCTCATAACAAGTTTTCAATGATAATTTTATCCCAATGTTTTATCTTTTTATATCTTAAAACTAATTACCTGCACTAAAAATATTCAATATTACGACATCCTAATAAGGTAATCTGTTTACCGTTAAAAAAAAATCCTAATCCAATTAAAAACCCTTATCCATAAAAACTACCTGAGAATAATTAATCATACCCGAAATCAAAAACATTCATACTTAAAAGCAAAGATAGTGGGCCCTACCAATAACAAAATTTAGAGACGACTTAAATATTCAAGTAAAATGGACTATAATGGTATATACTCTATATAACAAACCAAACATGGTATGACCTAAATATTTAAGTAGATCCTAAATAATGAATATTACATGGTACGGGCTTTTAAATAATAAACATTTGGTGTATGGTTCATTATTTATAGTCCATACCATTATGGTTAATTTTACTTGAATATTTAAGTCATCTTTAAATTTGGTTATTGGTAAGGCCCACTGAATATAAAGATATGAATCCTGGGCTGTAAACCCAGTTTGCCTACAAGCTGAAAAACGCCTGGTTTACATAAAACACGCACAGATTCTCAGTTGGCGTCCATTTACCACGATTTATTTGCACACATTCTCACTTGGCGTCAATCTACCACGAAAATGTCGGTTATTTTCAAATCTCAATGGGCATGTTCAAAAAGTAGTTATAAGAACGTCGGGAACAAATTTACTAGTGCTCACTGCACCTTATATGGATACATTAAGCGTGTTTTTTTGCAAGCCCGGGGGGAATTGGTTGAAAAAAACGACAGCGGGGATTAGCGACGCCATGACAGTAAAAAACATGGAGTTTTCCTACATACTATCGATAACATGTAAGCAATTCATGCCGGTAACACAGTTTTTTGGTGCGCTTAAGTTAAACCCCGAGAATTCTCCGGGATTAGTTGTTGTTGCATTTAACATGTTAATTGTTTAGCACCCACGTCGTTTTTTTCATCCAATTCCCCCCGGGCTTGCAAAAAAACACGGCTATTAATTGTGGAAACAAGTTTTAAGTAAAGATTTATTAATTTGTTTGCAAATTTATATTCTTTTCTCTAACACCCATATTATTTACTCGATACATCCAGATTGAAACTTGATTCCGGATGTATTTACATTGAATTTGTATTATTTACATCTGAATTTAAGTTTTATTCTGGATGTATCGAGTGAATAATATGGGTGTTAGTGTGAAACCGCACCTGATGGAACTGAACTTCAGGACTTATTTGTAGGAAATTGTATGATATATATCGCACTAGGCAACAACTGAACTTAACGGCAAGGCACTTTGCGGTAAAGTTGATAATCTGACCAATTTTGGTGTATAGTTTTAAAAATAAAATTATGGTTACAAATTAACGCGAGGTTATTTCAGTTCAGATACCGGTGTATTTATTAGATTTTTTTCTAGTTAGACAGTTTAAAACTAGTTGGAAATATGCTAAATCTGACTAAATAAAATATTACATTAGCCAAGGTTTAGACAACCGAATCCGTTGTTTAAATTAGATAGCTCTTAAACATCAAGTAAAATTTTGTATCTATTATTTAAACGGCTGTCCAAAGTTAGAAAACGTTTATAAGTATGACCGATATAGTCTATATAAAGTAATAATTTCTATTCTTCAAATAAATGTTTTCATCTAAAAAGAAAAAAAATATTGAAAAATCAAAAAAGTGCTATAGCACCATTACTAAAAACATTTCAAACACATCCATAAGATCAATAACTCCGAGGTGAATTAAAAAAAAAAAACGTCAACAAAAATTTGCGAATTCAAGTGAATTGTGAATGTGCTGTTTCGATATTTCAATAAATTAATTAAAGTAAATAAATTCAATCTGTTGGTTTAGCTGTACAAAACTAATTGGTTAAAATTTACGAAAAGAAACCAGACGCTTGTACAGATATCTTAACAGATTTCATATCAACATATCCAAAATTAAGGGACAAATCTATAACAATTCTACTCAGGTAGGAGATTTATTAAATGAATTAACATTTTGTTAAAGTATTTTATTTTTATTTAAGACGTCACACAGGCGAACGTCCGTATAAATGTGAAATCTGTGGAAAAACATTTACTCAAGCTTCAATCACGAAAACGCATGCTGCCCTTCATACTGGCAAGACCGTTCAATTTAATTTTTGTTCTGAAAAATTTACTCGCCCATCGCATTTGATTCTTCATCGAAGGAGTCATACGGGGGTGCGACCATATCTGTGTACACATTGTCCAAATCGTCATAGACAGAAAAGCCATTTGTAAAGTCTGTGGTAAGAGCTATACGAAGAAGTCATCGCTTAGTTCGCATATGTTTGTCCATATGTCGACTAAACAATTTAAGTGTGTGGAATTCCAGTTGAAGTTTACAACGAAAGACAGATGTAAGCGCCATTTGAAAAACCTCCATAAAACGCAAAAAAGTAAAGATAAAAACCCAAAGGATTCTACAGCAAACGAGATTCTATAACAGACATCAGTAGCGCTTAATAAATAAACATCGGAATTCTGCCACCTTAGGTTGATTAATTACCATAAATTTCTAGAAATTGAATACTGAGAGCAACTGAAATCAATTCATTAAGGATGGACAAGAGATTTAAATAGCGAAATCAGCATTTGTTCCGATGTTAGTGTTGAAATTTGAATGGGTTAAGGAGATTGAGATGGTCAAAGAAAACAAATTACCAGACTTACAAGTTACAACTCTTAACCATTCCAGTGCGCATGTTATTAGTCATCAGGAATGGAGGATTTCTATAGTATTGTCTACCAAATCCGAATGCTTAAAATGAGAGATAATCACGATGAAAATATTAATACTGCGTTATCTTCTTAATTTATCCTAATTTAAAACAGATTAAAAATACCTTTAAATTTCTTTTAGGCATGCAAAGTAACTCTAATGAAGGCCGGCGCTCTGCAAAATGCTCCTAAGGTCAACGAGATAGCTCAAAAGCATTTGCTCAAAAGCATAATGGCCAGTTATTGTGAGTATAATTAAAAGATCCTCTACTACATTATTATTGATTAATTATTATTTTATAGGCTGTAGATCTGCCAGATTCTATTCAAAATTTTATTTAACCTTGCATACCAAAACTTCGTAGTCAGTGGGTTGAAGTTCGTGGCAATTATAATTGGAAACATTACAAATAACAGATTTGTTTCATAATCTTTAAACATCTATTTTATTTTATTCTTCAGGAATTCTTCATAAATATATAAAATTGACAAAAATCAACAAACTGAATCTGCGGGTAATAAAATTGGCGTCCTACTGAAGTACGAAAATCAATCAATGCGGTTTAAAGCAGCAACAACCTTAGGATATTTTTACGGATAAATTTAATAAATATTTTCTAACTGAACTTAAGGCAAACTATAACCCTAGATGCGATGTAAAGTATTAATCCTCATTAATATTTATAATTTAACCTCGAATTTGATAACGGTAAACCGATTAAAACAAAATTTATACACCTATACTTGTTGACCAACAAAAAAAGTAGAGCTTCTTTATACCATTGCGCGTATGTTTAGCTGTGTTTATCAAGAAGCAATTTTTTTTTTCGTTGAAATTACATATTTTATTAATAACAAAAATATTAAGCATATTATAAAAGTAAGAACAAAAATCTATATATACAATTAATATTTATGTATACACAGTGATAAAATAAAATTAAATTTATCGAAGTAATATATTTTACATATTAACAAATGGACAATATTGAATACGTCCACTTGACCATCAATGGTCAAAACACTATCTGAATTCTTACGATTTTTACCATGAAACAAATAGCGAAGGATATTCTGTTCCGATTCCAGTCAAAAAGCACGAAGGTTGAATACTTAAATTGTGCTTATTTATTGAAGTGGAGAAAATATCAAAGCATGGACTGTCCTTAAAAGTTATAGCCAAGAAATGACCATTAGGATCCCAAGCGAGAGAATACGGTTGACCACCAACTTCACGTCGACCAATTGTGAATTTTGTTAGGCCGGCAAGAGGTAAAGCTTGCTTTTGCAAGTTGGGTTCTGAAATGAAAGAAATAATTTACATGTTAAATATTTTTATCATATTTATTTTCTTAAAAAGACAGTATTGTAAATTTCACCGACTAAATCTTAAAATAGTTGGAGTATTGTTTCAGCACTATGGTCTGAAGTCTGTAACCGCCAATTCACTCGATTAATTCAGTTTTAAATTTGAATCCAGATGTAAATTAATATAAATTCAATAGGGGTATTCCCGATCCGATGCAAACTGGTCTTGCATCATTGCAAAAGTGCAAAGTTTTTTTTTACAATGGGGTTAGGGTATAGCAATTTTACACTTTTGCATTTTTGCAATGATACAAGACCAGTTGCATCGGATCGGGAATACCCCTTATGTAAATACATCCCAATTTAAGTTTTGAACAAGATTATTTTCTTTAATATGAAAATTTTCTTGTTTCACTGATTTTCAACCAACTCTGTTGGACTTTGTATATCGTTTACAATGAAACATTAACCAACTTTTGCTTAAAGGCTTTCACTTTTCCCCCACTGTAGACATTGTCTTAATTAATTTAGACATATTTGTCGTATACATAATATTGTCCTTACAATATTTTCCTGTCGGTAGAATTATACAAGACGTTTCAGAGCTTGTGGAACATCTCACCTGTAGCTTGCCTTTTTTTTTCTAGGCACTTATTTACCAAAAAAGCATTAGATTTTTAGCTTCTAGTAAATACCAGCCGGACTAACGTTTCGATTTTCTTTTATTTTAAAGAGAACTTGCAAATAATTGTTTTGTTCCTCGAAAAACTGCAGTCGATAGAGAGTTGGTTCTTCAGAAGTGACAAACATCAAAAACGATCTACACGTTGACCAGCAAGCAGATTGAATATTTCATTTTGAGACAGTCCAACGTTCTGGCTCCCAGTGTTTTTTTCAACTGACCAAACACAAGATCAACCATCTGGCTCTGGTGACCATTTGCGAATAGACCAAGACGGACTGATACGTCTAAGTATAAGCTATTTGATTTATCGAAATACCAAATGACGACATCAGTAACACAGATGCTGGATGTGGCAAGCAAAGCAATGTTCCATCTAAATTCCATTGCACCCAAGTAATTGGACTGTGATTGGTATGATTGAAGAAAACTGCTTGTGAAGATCGAGTTTTATTCATATTAGTGTCCATTTACTGTATGGTCTCCAAGTCAATTAAGGGAGTGATACCTTTTTGGAGAGGATTATTAAGATCAGGGACTGCAGCCGGTTCGTCTGTGTAGTTGCGAATGACGTCATCAGAGCCGGCAACTGCGATTTTAAAACAATAGATATATCAAATGCAACTTCTGATCCAATCTCAAGTCTCCGAATACTTCTCTTCGAGATAAGGGAAAATCATGTTTAATTTTTAATCGGACTTGAGGCAGCTTTAGCTGGATCCTTTGCTTCATTGAGAGCTTCAAATTAACCGCTTTCGAAGAAAGTTCTTGTAGTTCTTTTTATGACTCTTTCATTCACTAAATATCTCGCAGTTTATATTTATTTCTGGATAGTATTCCAAAACATAGGAGTTTCCTTTGACTTCGACTTGTGGCACTGTGCAAAGACTGCTACTCCTTTTACAAATAGAAACATTACCCGTTGAGGTTAAGGTTGAGAGATCCTGCAGCGAAACCAAAATATTTTATATATTAAATAATTATTTTACTAAAAACGACATAAACGAAGCACACGAACCAAAATAAAATACTCACCACAGCGTATTAATAAAAAAAAAATAGAACTGTCAAAACAAATAAACTCACCGCATTTTATTGTTGTTGCAATTCACATCTATTCATCGACACAAAATGAAATTACAAATACAACAATGTAAACAAATGGGTTTTGGAGGGTGAAACGTACGAAAGATTCATATCTTTATAATACAGTATCTTTGCTTAAAAGTTTTATTAGGGGTTACAAGAAATAAGCGTTAAAACCTTTTTAAAAAAACTTAGGTAGTAAGCATAAAATATATTTTCCTTCTAAATTATAAAACCATTTTATTTAAGACCAACACTCATACCTGGGGCCTATTTCACAGAACATACATCCCATACATTACAGAAATGTATGTGACGTAAAATAAGCCCCATATGAGTGGGCGTAAATTTTTATTTTTTTGTATGCGTTTTCTAAGTTGACGCATAGCTTTTCTAAAAATTCAAAATTTACAATGAGCCAAATTTGGCGACTAATTTAAGGTACATACATTCATAGATTGTATGTGATGTATGTTCCGTGAAATAGGCCCCTGCAAAACAAAGAAATAATATTTTCCATGATTTTTTTTTGCACTTGACAAAAAAAAACTCAGAAAAAATTACTGACTTCTTCAAATCAAATCTCTCTAGCTCAGCTCTTTGCAACTCTATGCAGCTGAGTTTTTGGTTGTAAGGAAAGAGATATATGAGGATTTATTATCCGTCCAGTTTAACTTGAATCCTTTTGAATCTTTTTTTTCTACTCAATGTGAAGTTGAAAAAGTGAGCGAAAAGTGGTGTTTCAAAAAACATTAAATTTAGCAGTTTAAAAATTTATAAATTTTTTTTTTCATTTCTGATTATAACAATTAACACATATATCAAGTAAAAATAACAAAAAAGAGTTTTACTTATACTCTTTTCCTAGTTTTTACACTCAAAGTTAACATAAATATTTGTCAACTTTGACTGGCTCTACAAGCCAAACCATTCATACAAATGAAATAATTTTTTCGATTACTAGAGCTCCAAACATTTGTTAATTCAGAAAATGTTAAAGTTTTGCATTATAAACCCACCCGTAAAATGATTTTCGCAAGCACTTTTGCCTAAACGGGCCACTGTGCGCCGTAGCTCCCAGGGGTGAACAAAGCCCCCCCCCCCCCCCCTACCTGGCGTTTGCATTTCAAATATTTAAGATGAACCGACAGTAGATGGGATTCGAAAAAGTTCGTTTTTTATTTAAATTGAATAAAAGACATTTTTGTTTTAGTTTTTTTCGGTTTATTGGCCAACGAATTGAACAATTTTTGTAAATTTTGATCGAACTTACTTTTTCTGATCTTTCCCATTGTTTTTTTTTGCAATATAGTGGATTATTACCTTACAACGTATATCAATAATAGATTATCTTTTGCTGCTCGTAATGGCGAGTTTAATGGCATGACCACCAAGACCCAAGAGAACTGCTGTAAACTGGAACACGAGTGAAGTTGGTTACTATCAGTCCATATATATTACGTCAATGAGTGTAGATATCTGTGTTTATTCTGTTCGTCATCGAATGTGCTGGCGAATGGCAAATTTTTTAGAAATAGACGTTAAATTTAGTAAAATTTCTCTACCCCTTCGAACAAAAGAGAGGAGCTACGGCACTGGTTGTTATGTTCTCAAAATAAATTTGTCCCGCAAAGAAATTTTTCAAATCTGACATCCCTAGAAGCAAGACCGAGGTTAGTGTTAGAACCTGCTACCGCTTCGTTCGTCCCTTAAACCTATTCGTGCTCCGCGGACGGTTCGCGAGATATTCATGTTGTTTCAACCGTCCGTTATTCATTTTCATCTGCAGCAACTACACCAAATCAAAGTGCCATCTATCTTACGGAAAATATTTGACATTACTTGTGCCTAATGTCTCATCTTTGAAGAAAAGTAACGCTGTGACTCAATTGGTAATTGTCAATTGGTCAATGTCAATTTCAATGGCAATGACAATTTATTGCTTGGGTTGGCCTTCTATTGCTAGTTAATTTCAGGTGTCAACTGTCAGTCTAGAAATTACGACCACTTTTTTTGATCTTTTAAATTACAATTATCTATAAAAATAAAAATGTTAATTTGTTCTTAATCTCAAATCTCTGAAAGTTCTTCACCAATTTGTCAACTCGTGCGAAGCAGGAGTGGGCTAGCTAGTTGATAATAGTTGTTTTGTGTTTTCGAAGGTTTTATTTCTATTTCTGCAATCAGAATTCACCTCTCATTTACCGTTGCTGAGATAATTAGTATGCATTTTGTCGTATATACACAAAATAAGCATATCCTTAATTTTGGGTTGTCGTAAGCGCCAGTTTTTGGCATATTCGACAAAAATTCCATGTGTTTTGCTGCAAATTTTTCGGTAGAAAAATTGGTTTGGTTTGCCGTACATGTATATACAGATTTCAGCTGGCGGGTGGTGCAGAAAGGATAAATAGAAGACCGATCTAAAAAAATGTCAGTAATTTCCAAAAAAATTGTTCAGCAAGCAACTCTAAGCCTATATCAGAGGAGAAAGTTAGTGACCTTAAAAGTCTCTTTATTTTTATGCCTAAGGCAGTCCAGGGCTATTATGAACCTTATTCATAAAATTAGAATAAAATCATGAATTTAATTCAGATTTTATTTTGCTTTATTGTTATTACCTGAAGTATTCCAATAATTATTTTTAGTTGTATAAGTTGATGGTCATATAATAACTTTGTATGCATTAAAGAAAATGTTATTTAATCTTGTTATAGATTCATATACTGATTTTTGATAGTCATAGGATGACTTTTGTGTTATTGTTTATAAAAATATGTTATTTTGATCTCATAGATATTTGAAACTTTATTTGAAACTTCTAGGTCAGTTAAAAGATGATGTTATTTATTGCAACGTTTCGAGCATGTTCATGCTCTTCATCAGGCCTTTATTTGAACAAAATTAAATTAATATGTACCTACATAAATACATCAGTATAAACACTTTTATATACATATATACTATATGACGTCAAATTTACTTACAAACAATATTCACAGATTAAATTTCACATATTGTTTATATTTATATCTAATATTTATGTATTAATCTATTTTTGTTCAAGTGAAGGCCTGATGAGCATAAACATGCTCGAAGCGTTGCAATAAATAATATCACCTTTTAACTGATCTAGAGCCCACTATAAAGTTTCAAATATCTATAACGATTAAAAAAGGTCACCAAAATCATCCTTTATTGTAAACTTTATAGTCATAGGATGATTTTTTAATGTTGTAAGCCAAGACTGCCTTAATACGAAAAAACTGTTTTTATGTATTTTAATGTTTATTAAAAATTGAAAATTGACTTTTTTTTAGTTGGTTCTCATACCAATTCGTATTGATGCTTGAATATTGGAATATCGTACGTGCGTTCACTTTGTCGTATGTGTATGGGATGGAAACAAATGCTCATTTTGGTGGTGTATACGACAAACTCATTTTGGGTAAAAACCTTTATAAATTTAAAAACTGAAACAGGTAAAACAGTTTTGAATACATTAATCAAAAGAAGATATTCCACACAATATTATATTAAAAATAGAAAACAAACTTTATCGATCAGATTTTTTTTTATATGAACGCAAACCTTAAAATGCGATTTCCCAAAATCGTAAAATTGGCGTATTCAACAAAACAATTCGCCGACGATATGCGGCATCCGCATTTTTATCGTGATCACCACCGCATCTTAATGCTACGCGTAGATGTCGAACATGTAAATTAATGGAGAGGCACACATCTATCGCGTAGCTTAATTCAATTAAAGGTTCCCCCACACCAACGCAAATTTTTCTTGGCGATGACAAAAACAATACAAACAACACGTGGTTGTCAATGAAAACAACACGTTGTTATTATTGTTTTCGTATTCGCCACGACAGATTCGCGTTGGTGTGGGCGAACCTCAACAACGTGTTGTTTTCATTGACAACCACGTGTTGTTATTGTTTTCGTCGTCGTCGCGATAGTTTCGCGTTGGTGTGGGGGAACCTATAATTCTCACATTGTCAACCTTAATTTCAAAACGAAGCAAAAGTCATTTAAAATCGCAGAGAAACGGCAAATTTTACTGCCTCGAAATTATCGATCTTTTATAATGTTCTTGATGTGAATTCTTATAAAATGCAAAGATTTATTTTAGAGAACAAAAAGTAAAGTTTGCTATAATGTCGCGCATTTATGTGTTTGGTCCTTTTATGGTATTCGGAATTTTCCTCAAGTTTAACATCACTTGCAGAATCAACAAATAACTGAGGTTTAAAGACTTTTTGTAAAGTAAGCTCATCTATAAGTCATTTCAGCCACATAGCCTGTTTTGCACCTTTTATACTGTCTGCTGTAGTTGACTTGTCCAACAGATTACTCCACCAGAGTAGATATCGACAACTCCAGTAGTTGATCGTCTTGTTTTGATATCACCTGCAAAATATGCATCACTGTAGACTTTTAACTGAGTGAAATCCTTTTTGTACTTGATACATGAGTTCCTGGTTCCACGAAGGTATCTGAAGATTCGTTTGACATCATTCAAGTCTTTCTTGGCTGAATTTTCTACTGCTCGAGCTACTGAACCAACAGCGTAAGCAATATCGGGTCGTGTTGCTGTTGCTAAATAGTGCAAGCTTCCAACAGCTTCTTGATATGGAACTTGGCTCACAGTAATAGAATCACCTTGCAGACTAATTTTCATACCAAGAAAATCATCTAAGGGGCCCATGTCCCATTATTATTTTGAATTCGGATTTCAATTCTGATTAATTTTTTATTGTTGCCAACCACAAGACCATCGTCGACTTATAATATAACTACATACAATGTAGTTCTATTGCGGTTGCAGTAGAAAAGACACGGGTTGGCTCTCCAGATTTCTTCATGAACTCCAATAAATGTATTGTTTGAGCAGAGTGGAGCTTGCTTGAGTCCATACAGGCTTCCTTTCAATAGACACACCCGTTCAATGCCACCCTGAAATCCTTCGGGTTTTTCAAGGTAAACTTGTAAAGAAAGGCCGTCTTCACATCAAACTGCTAGATTTGTAAATTATTCGATGTAGCTATGGCTAACTGCAATCGTACCGTATCATAGCGTGCTACAGGACAGAAAGTTTCGATGTAGTCGATGCCCTTTTGCTGCGCATAGCCTTTTGCAACGAGACGAGCCTTATAACGAGGATTTTTTCCATCAACAGCATCTAATTATCGGAATACCCAGAGGTTCTGAACAACTTTTGGTCGAAGAACAAGCTCCCAGTTTTGGTTTTCATTCAGAGAATCCATTTCATCTTGCATGGCTGCAAACCAATGTTTGCATCCTGATGATTTCACTGCTTCATGATAAGATTTTAGGTTTTCACATGACTTACCCAATTCCAAAAGCATCACATACTCGTTCATCCAGACTGGTTTCTTCTTTTCTCGTGAACTGGTTCGAACTGTCTGCACCATGGTTTCTTCGTTTTCATTTATTGAGTCGTCTTCCTTCTCTTTCATACTTTCATATTCACAAATTGTGTTTTAGTTTTCGCTCAGATGGTACATACCACTTCTGGCTTGAAGATTACATCGTGACTGTAGACTACTTTTCTAAGTTTCGGAATCCACAACCGATAACCATCTTTATCGTTGACGTTCCCAACTAGATTTCCAAATAACGGCTTTTGGTCAAATTTCTTAAGACGTTTTTTTGGAATGTGAACATAATATCCGGTACCAAATATTCTCAGATGATTCAACTTCCCACACTCTGTTGTACCATAACTCGTAGGGAACTTTATTCTTCACTTCAGTTGGATGGGTACGGTTTAGAATGTACGCTGCCTCAGCCCACAATGCCTTCGACAATTCGCTTGAAACTCGCATGGATCTAACTGCTTCGACAATCGTGCAATTTTCTCGTTCGGCTTTTTCTGTGGAGTATGAGGGCTAATGCAATACTCAATTCCACGTTTCGCAAGTACATTGGCGACATCTTTGTTATCGAACTCTTTGCTACCATCGCATCGTAACTTTTTAGTTGTATATCCATTCGTTTCGGCTTCATTCAAGAGTTTTTCTAAAGATTTGCAAACATCGCTTTTATGTTTCAAAAAGAACAACCTCCGGAATTTGTTGTATTCATCTTTGAAGCAAACGTAATAACGAGCACCTCCAACAGATGTTGTTTCCACTGGACCAGGAACATCCACATGAATTATGGTCGATTACATCGCCTTTTAAATGAGAGCCGATGTACAACCATCTCAATTCTCAAAAACTTTCATCGCCTTTTGGCACATTGATGTTCATTTTATTGAAGATGTACTTTACGTGTCTTTTATTTTGGTGCGCAAAAAGTTCATAATACTCTTGTAAGGTATCTGAAACATTTGCCAAATGTACCTAGGGCACATTAAAAACGCCTTTTAGAGTTTTATCTTGCCATGCTGCTTCGGTGAACCTTTGAAAACTGATGTCTCCTTGGCCATATGCTTTCATTGTGAACCCTTGCTTTCCGAGATTAATTATTTCTGGAATCAGAAATTTGTTGAAGCTTTCAAGGTACATTTTGTTTGGCGTGAAATGCCTTAAAGCCCCACTGTCACAATGTCATTGGTCGGGTTTAATGCAATCATACGGTTGTTGTATTCAAGGAGTATGCAATTAAACCAGAGTTTTTCTTGGAACTTCCACTTTATTTTGCCCCTTGACGACCTGAAGACTTGTTTTGCGGATACTCTGCTGCCTAGTGGCGAAGCTCCTTACATTTGTTGCACGGGAACTTTTTCTTTGCAAGTTTTATTTTTCCAGAGTGTTGATTTTTCTTTTTGAATCGTATTTTAGCAATTGTTACTTCACTCGAATCTCTGTCGCTTTGACTCTCTCTTAATTCAATTGAGCACAATGTTTCGATCCGCTTTTTAGCTTTTGATCTTCTGCTGGGATGAGATACTATCGCATCTAGATCACGAAAATTATCGTATTTTTTTCCAAGAGTAGACATGATTCCACCGTTCATTATTCTTTCTGAAAGAGTATTTTTATTGCGCTTGGACAGCTCCGCATTGAGGACAACGAATTATTTTTGGAACTTGGGTACATGTGAGCTTATGTCTTCTTTTTCATCCCTCCTTGCTTGGAAAAACGAATCGATTAACATGATCAATCTTTGAGTACTGCTCCGCTCAAAACGAGCTGCTTTCGTATCATTCTTCACCCAGTCTTGTTTATGTCTGCTTCTCTAGCAATTGCTGGAAGCTCTGGACATGTTTCTTCGCCATCGACAATTTTCTGCAAACCATAAGTACGCAACAACATTCTCACCTGCCATTTCCATTTTGGCCATTCACTTGGACTCTTTGTAGTCCATTGACAAAATTTCTGAGGTTCTTGCTTTTTATTTTACTTTTCTATTTAATCGAATACTCTACACACTTTTACTCTTAGGGCCAGTTTGTTAAATCTGAACGATGACATTCACAGCTTCTAACTAAATTTCCATGATTAACAACTTAAAATATGGATTCCTTGAAAAAAAAATTTGATTACCATGCACACGCAATGATTTAGCAGTAGCTAAAAGATGATCAGCTGTGAACAAACTGGCCCTTACTCTCTTTATTTCAAGAATCGGGGCCCATAAACTTATGTAAATTCTAATAAAATACAAAACAAAGTTTTTTTTTCAGCTAATTCAAAATTAAGTATGTTCGCATTACTGAAGGTAAATTGAACAACAGAGATAGATCTGTTTGCAGTTCTGATGTAGATTTACATCATCAAATAGAACTGTTCGTTTATTGGTTAATACGCTTCAACAGTTCTGTTATGAAATTGGAATTTCAAAAAAACCCCTCTTAGTGCACACTTACATAAAATTTTGTATTTAAAAAAATTTACTATAGGTCCGTTCGCTTACGCACCAGAAACTACCCAAAACTAAAATTTTTACCAGATTTAGTCCGAAGGCGTTCGCGTACACAAATTATGGGTAGTTTCTGGCAGGAGAGAGCGCTCATGAGAGAGAAAATAATTTCCCCTTCTTGACAGTTTTTACCCGAGAAATTTCTTCGGGCAAAATCTGGTAAGTGCTGTGTTGTGTCAGAAGTCAGTTTGAAAGACAAAGAACAACACAAAAATTACAAAATGGCTGTTGTTTACTTTTTGTTTTATCTTAGCAAAAGTGTAGTTTTTAATTCGTTCATTTACAAAAATGAATTATTTTAATAAAAGAAGTGACTTTTTGATAAAAAAAATTAATAAATTATTTAAAAAACTTTGTTTGTGAAGTGAACTTTAATTCAGTGTTTTTTTTTTTTTTAATTATGTCTTATGTAGTTCTGATTTTTTCATAGAATTCGGGATTAATAAAAAAAAAATTACGTGATGTTCCTGTTTAGTGTCGTTTTTCCATTTGTAAATACTTACAACGTTAATTTCAATTTGTTCATCATCAAATTTAATAAAGAATATGAAATTATAATGAAAATTTCAATATTGTTGCTTTGTTTACTTTTTGTTGACGTTTAAAATCTTGTAAATATTTTGGTTTAAGGCGTTCGTGCATTTTCAGACAGTTTCGCCCCCACTCCTCCAAATTTGACAGTTTGCCAGATTTAGTCCGAGAAGTACACGAACAAACTTTATACATTTTTAATGAAAGTGTGAGTTAGTGACCGAATCCAATTGTAAACTATTGAATATCGCATTTTGTCCCTAACCATGACGGAATTAAAAAAAAAATGTAAATAAAACACACCCCAAAAACAAAACAAAATTGTTGATTCAAAATAGCTTATAACGGCCTTTAGTCCTACAAAAATTGGGGTTTTGTCCCGGCGATCTCACTTCGACTCATCAGTTGACTAGTGACGGCCAATTGTCAATACGCAATTTTTGTTAAGTTCAGTTCATCTATAGATTTCGTGACGAATATCAGTGTGCACTATATCCAACAAGACTAGAATAGAATTCCTAATCATTAAATTGGAAATTTTTTGTTTTTTTTTTTTTTCGCCCGTTGCTTAGTTTATATAAGAATGTTTTTTTTAATAATGCACATTCTATATACTACTGAAATACATCAGCCAAGTAGAAAACTTAACACTATTTATTTGGACTTGTTGAATTATTGATTCAAAATAGCTTTTAACGGCCTTTAGTCCTACAAAAATTGGCGTTTCGTCCCGGCGATTTTACTTGGACTCATCAGTTGACTAGTGTTAACTACGCCACTCTGAAAACATCACGTAAAACTATGAATACAGCTAGAAAGACAGAGACGACAGCAGATGAATAGAATATATTGTAACTTATTTTGATTGGGCTTTTCCCAAAACTATTTCTTTCGAATTTGACATTTCTATTTGGGGGAAAACAATCCAGTACAAACAAATAAACTTTCATATACAACGACAAATCACAATGTTCGCACTATAGTCGACCCTTTAAAAAAGTGATTGTTTTCCCCCAACAAGTTTTTTTTTGTTGCTTCAGAATTGCGATTGGGCTTTTCCAAAAACTATCTTTTTCTAATTTTGACAGTTCAAAACAACAATACATGTGAAATTGAACTTGATAAAATGTAACTAATGCAATAAAGTGGATTTTTAATATTTTCTGTGATTTTTTATATAAATAAGCTTGATAAGTTATTGAAATTGATTTATTGTTAAATTGGTGTTATAACCATCGTTGGAGAACAAACAAGCATTGTATTGTAAAAATATTTGGCAAAATTCGAAAGGAAAGTTTTTCAAAGTTTGTTTACCTTTTTTTCAGTTCAGACCAGCTGTTTCCTATTTTTTTTGCTTGTTTGACACTCACGCTGTGGCCCATTTCTCAGATCATACATCACATACATTTCATACAACAAATAACACTTTCATACATCATACACATTACACATCATACAATTATCTGTTTCTCAGATTTCATTGGAAGTGTTGTATGATATTTTTATTGTTGTATGATGTGTATGATTTTGACATTTCATTATATAAAATATAAAATGGCTTGGTAACTTTTTTTCCAACAGATTTCCCAAAAACTGCGTTTTTTTTCTATGGGTTTTGACAGCAAATTCTGAAATTTTGTGAAAATTTGTACAAATTCGCAAGAAATTTCACGTTACCAAACAGACCATATTATTGAGTGTCAAGTTAAAATAAATCTAAATTTTTTATTACGAAGTAAATTATAGAGCGTTTGTTGCTAGAAATAAAAGTAATTTATAATAATATGAAATAAGAAAAAGTCAACTTTTATTCATAATTCACAATGGAGTTACTTTCCATTCATTCATTCATTCAATTCTATTTGGTTTATCATTTCCTGAAGGACAAGTATTTGCTGTTCTTTAGTTGTCTATTAAAAAGAAAAATCATCACAATTTACCATTTTTTTAATTCAAAAATTACTTACTTTTGTATATTTCCTTTTATTTACGTTCATTTTGCCCTTACATTTTTAACAATTACAACAAATTTATATGCTGTATGAAATGTATGCAAAATTTGATGTTAATTTGCTGTATGATGTTGTTGGAATTCTTTAAAGCTACACTTTGAATTAAGTGTAGCAGCTTCTACTGTATTTTGTATCTTAAGATAGCTCAGACTATTGTTTTATAATAATTTTTGTTTTGACTTGAAAATAATTTTGCATTCTATTTTTATGTTTCCAATGAACAACATGTTCTCATTAAATAAATAATTTAATATTATATGGACTGCTTTAAATTAATAAATCATTGGTATTACAACAGATGTGTATGATAAATTTCTGAGAAACAGAATCATACAACATTCCAATCATGGATGTATATATATGGACTGCTAGTCTAATGTCAGTTTCATACAACAATTGTCAAAAAAATGTCGCCAAAATAAGAGAGCCATGGACGTATATATATGGACTGCTGGTCTAATGTCAGTTTCATACAACAATTGTCAAAAAAATGTCGCCAAAATAAGAGAGCGCCACGCCACTTCAGGAAAAAAAATTAACTTCTGACATAAAAGCTCGCGACATCTGTTTTTAAAATTTCAAAAAGTCGTATTTAGCGATAAACCAAACCTTACATTTTTAAATTTCCTGCATAGAAATATGCGGCATCTACGGTATTTTGCCTCTTATTTTTTTGGAAACAATTCACCAAAAATAATATAATTGGCCGCGTTCGAATGATAGGCCGATAGGGTATCTAATGTGGAATTCCTTTCAACAAAAGAATCGAATTTTTTCTACAAGAATCGATTTTTTTTGGAACAATTCGAATTTTTTCTGTCAAAACAAATCTTGCTAATTTAGCAAGATTCAAGAAATATTTTACACCGATTTGCAAACACACTAGCAAGATTTGAAATTTCTAAAATGTCAAATTGAATTTCGAGGAGTTTTAAGAAAACAAATTGTGTTTTTGGTTGCAACGAATTTTCGGTGAATTTTATATTAAATATTTGTGCGTTGTTTTTCAATTAATTGTAATAATTAATTTCCAAATTGAATATTTTTTTGACGTTTTACTTAAAAATCGATTCTTTCGTATTCAGACATACAAAATTTAGATATTCTATATTTTATATATATTTTGTATTTTATATATATTTTACATTTTATTTTGTTCGGTAAAAATCAAAATCTATGTAACAAAAAAAACCACAAACTATAAATCCCGCGTGTTCTTTAATCCATTGCCACAGAATGTGAGAGACTTGAGAGACTACACGGTGAAAATCAGCTTACACGTATTTCAGATGTCAGCTGTTTTTTTTCACAAAAATCCAAAAAATTTTAGGATACCCTTCAGATTTATCTAGGAAATTTGTTCTTACAGGATTACAACAACACCAACCAGTCCGGATTGCTTTTAAATTTTGCCTTAAATATTTCACTTTTTAATCACTTGGTAATTTCAACTACGCTTATCAGGTAAAAGAATCCGGTTTTGGTCGTTCGAAAACATCCGATGCAAAACAATCTTAGATACCCTAGCGGCCTACCACTCGAACGCGGCCATTTTTTTTCCTTTTGTACAAATGTCAAAATTGAGGTTTCATTTTTTTCCGGTAGTTGCAGTGAGGAGGGCTAGTGTCGCGAAGGCTAAAATGGGACCAACCTGAGATTGGCAACTAGCAGTCCCTATATAATACGGCCATGATTCCAATATTTCCAGTGTAATCCCCGGTCATACATTGTTGTATGACAGTGGACTATGCAACAAATCTGAGAAACAGAAATCATACAACTGAACTGTCAAAATCATACAATGTATGTGATGTATGATTTGAGAAATAGGCCCCTGGTGGATATTCCGAATTCAGAGACGTAGGAGTAGTCGCGTTCGGGGATCAGTCCAAAGCTATCCGGATAAGTTTGTGTTGTTGTAATCCCTTGTGACAAAACAGCTGATGCAACAACAACCCAACCATGGACCCAACGTATCTGAAAATTTTTGATTAGGTGCATAGCCTATCTGATAGCTTACCGAACGCAAGGAATAAAATTCAATTAATAAGTTCAAGTGACCTTAACTCCAAAGATTGCAATCAAATTCTCTTAGAAATATAAAGTTCACAATATATTCATGCTGTGAGTTTTATAAGAGTCGGTAATCATCGACCATAATTTGCGTCTTAGAAGGGTATGACAGCATCTAACTGATGAGCCCAACTGTCGTAACTGGGCGAAACGCAATCTTTGGAGTTGAGGTCAATTGAACTTATTAATTGAATTATATTCAATCGCTCCACTAAAACAGAAGAAGTTTTCTAAATTTCTTCACCTTCGTTATTGCAAGGAATAAAAGCGAACCAGAGTAATTACTCCTTTAGGTATTTTTTTTAGTTTAATTAATAACTTTTCTTTAACTAAAATAAATAAGAATATAAATTCATTTCTTTTTTTAATAAATTGTGCTTCTTTTTATTAAAAATACACTGAAGTTTACACTAGTGAGGGCCAATTGTCAATACGCAATTTTTGTTGAGTTCAGTTCATCTTACATAGATTTCGTGACAAATATCTGTGAACTATATCCAACAAGACTAGAATTCCTAATCATAGACTGCTTTTGAACGATGCAATCACCCTTGCGATTTTTAAGAAAATAGTCGGTCGTGGCCGGGGTAGACAAAATTGCTGAGGTTGAAAAAATTGCAGAGTTATCGCCTTTTCTTCTTTGTGCCTTTTCGTGTTTTTTGAGACATAAGCCGAGTAAAGAGTGTGAAGATATTTCCTTTTCATTTAACAAAAATTGCAGCTTTTAAAATTCGCAGTATTTAAAAGCATTTCTGCAACCGAAAGGAGATCAAAAGAGAGACGCCACAGTCGTCTAGTAATATAAGGGGTATTCCCGATGCGATGCAAACTGGTCTTGTATCATTGCAAAAGTGCAAAGTTTTTTTTTTACAATGGGGTTAGGGTATAGCAATTTTACACTTTTGCAATGATACAAGACCACATCGGATCGGGAATACCCCTATAGTAATTAAATTGGAAGTTTTTTGTTTTTTGCCCGTGGCCTGGCATAGTTTATATAAGGTTTTTTTTTATTGTTCAGTTTATATTTCAGAGTCCTCACTAATTTTCCTCCGTCAAAAATTGAGCAGACGAATCCAAAATTTTTTTCCTCGGTATTTGACACAAAAACTAAGAAATTTTTCTGAGGAATCCTGTTTATATTTGTAAGATTGCTGAGATCTCAGAAATATAAACTGACCAAATAATACAAATTCTATATACTACTGAAGTACATCAGCCAAGTAGAAGACTTAGCAGTTAGCACTATTTAATTAGACTTTTTTAATTATTGTATTGATTCAAAATAGCTTTTAACTGTCTTTAGACTTTAGTCCTACAAAAATTGGCGTTTTGTCCCGCCGATCTCACTTGGACTTATCACTTATCAGCTGACTAGTGAGGGCCTTGTCAATACGCAACTTTTTGTTAAGTTCAGTTAATCTTACATAGATTTCGTGACGAATATCTAGTGTAAACTATATAAATTGTGTTTTTTCTTCATTAATTTTATTTTTTTATATGAACTTTGACAAACTTTTGTGTAGAAATTTACACAAATGCCCAGAGTTTCAAAATAAAGGAAGACACCTATTACACAACTCAACAAAAGAAAAAAAATTCTTGTCCTAACATTCATTTTACGATTTTTATATTCACTATGCACCAAAATGAATAAATAATATCAATATTCATTTAAAAGTTTGCTTTTGTAATATTTATTCCAAAAAACGTTTTCATGATTTTTGCCTTTAATTTAGTGTATTAGCCCAGTATGAATAAACATTTGACCTGGAAAAAATTTTACATGTTCACTTTTCTTTCACAATTTGTTAGAGGGGGTTATTAGGAGCACATGAGTAGTTTTTCGGGAAAATTGGACTGGAGATTAAGCCGCCATCTTGGAATTTTCTTAAAAAATTGACTTGGAATAGAAAAGAATTATTTAAAAACAACGACAACACTAACAGTGTCATGTTATATCTTTTTTAAAAGCCAGAAATCCATTCTTTAATTATGTTTTTAAATAAAATTACTTTAGTGATTTTAGTAATTTTCAAACTCAAAATTTTGAAGAAAAAAAAAATTGAAAAATTTGTGAATTAAATAAATTTTGCATTGTTAAGTAGTATTTTTGTATAATAATAACTTTATTTCAATAATTAAAGATACAAAAATAATTAAAAATCTATTATTTTTAATTTAAAAAAAAATAAAAATTTAAATCATAGTTTTAAAAATAACCTGTTAAAACGTTATCCTGGCTACAAAAGCAAACTTTTCTATCAAATATATTTGTTTTTCGGGTGGCTATAGGTACAGCTTTATAGATTTAATACCCTTTTTTCAAAGACAATATTCATGTTGACTTGTGTTATTATGTGTTATTAATTAAATTCTATACACTGTAAGATTATTTAAATTTTTGTTTTAGATTTCAAGAAAATGGCATCAATACCCCAATCTGGTTTTGCAGCATGCAAATTGGGTGGCTACAATAAAGGGGAAATGACTGTAGCTAAAGTAAGGATGAACAGCGAAATGCCAGATATGAGAAAAAATCTTGCGAATAAAAAGTGTAAGTAGGTTAATTAAAAGTTTAAGGCGTATTTTGTCGAGCTAAAAGTGTAGATTAAGAAATGTTACACATTAAGCCAACTTTTTATATGAAGTTGTTGCTATAATAAGTGAACTTTACATTAAATTGTTTTTTTTTAATTAATTAATTTAACTAAATGTATCCAACTTCACACCGCGCCGCGCCGGCCGCAGCCGTTCAATATTTATTTGTGATTTCTTAATGTGCGTTTAATTTGATTAAAGGACCAGTTTCTTCATTTACCAAACTAATCATTATAGCTAACAAACCTCAGTTATAATTTGGGTTTCTTCACTATTATTGGAACTCAGTTAAATGTAAAGTCCCATTAAGAAACACTTCCACTTTTTCATTAAAACTTCAAAATTTCTAGTCAAAAGATTGGAAAATCGCTTGTCTCTATATATTTTTTTCTGTTGATGCGAAACGAAAATTTCCTGTGATCTCCAAACAGACAACAAAACGCTTGCGAAAACACAACGGAAAATATCATTGGAGAGTTTCACTTATTCCAAAAACAAAATCAAACATAAACGCAAAAATCAGAGAAACCCATGAAGTAAGAAAATGATAAACAAAAAAAAACACAAATAAAACTCAAATATCATTTTTCCGCACACAATAAATAGTCTGTATAATTAATTCAGTGCGAAAAAGGAGCGGAGACTTCTCCAAATAATCTGCTACAATTATAAATTTCGCTCTTCGAACCATAGAGTACCTATATTATCTAGAGAACCGACTCGTACCCCCCTTGCCTGAAACACCCTCAAAATTTATTTTAGCTCAATGAGAGAAAACTCTCTTAAATTCCCTGTCCGTGAATACGTGTGAATTGTTTATACAACAACAATTGGTACCAGTAGCTCAAGAAGTTGAAAAATTGAAAAACACCCGATTTGCGATCATTTTAATGCTTATATCTTTGGATCCAATGGTTGGATTTTCAAAATTTAAAATTTAAATTAAAGCCAGAATGATAGTCGAGTACCAGCTATAAAAAAATTTTCAAAACCGTCAAAAATTCTTTACTAAAAAAATTTAATTAATTTTTGGAGAATAATTTTCATCGAGGCAAACGTAACGAAGAAGAGGAATACACAAGAAAAAAAATAAAAAAAAGTTTGCTTCTAAGAATATACTGGTTGGAGGGAGATAGTTATTCTAAAGACGGTGGAGTGTGTACAACAAAACAGCATAACCTTGGCAAATTGGGTTAGCATCGGGAAAAAATTTGCTATACATATGTAGGTATCCATGTTTGTGGTAGGTATTTTTCATTCATTATTTGTTAAGGTGCCTTCATATGCTTAGTTTGGTTGGCTGATAACTTTTATTCTAATAGTCGGATCGTTAAGGTTGAAGTCTTAAAATTCAGGTTGAATATTAGGCTACATATTTCTTACAAAATCATTGCATTTTGAAAATCCGACAATTGGATCCAAAGATATAAGCTTTTAAGTGACCGCAAATCGGGTGTTTTTCAATTTTAGCAAAAATTGGGCAATTCCCACTGAAACACGTCGGTTGGCAATGAACAACAACCCCATTTTTGTTTTCAATTTTTCCGAGATTTTTTTGGTTTCCTATTTAACTATTGTGAAGGTCGTGTAGGGTGTACAGTTATGTATTATATATCAAATTAATTGTCTATTTTTCTAGATGCGAATTAAAAAAAAACTAATCCTATGGATGCAATAACTTAAGAGTTATGAGGTGATAAATAAAACAACAGAAGTATGTCTATATCTTGGTTAAAAAAAATTGAAAAATCTAAAAATTTTACAAAACAATTAGATAACCAATATCTATCATCTGTATGATTTTGAGATTTTTTAAGCATCCGTCAAAAAGATAAAAATCAAAAAGCAAAAAATTAATTTAATTTTTATTTTTTTTTGAATTTAACGGACTCTTATTTTGAATATCTGAGCGCATAATCCTCCATATTACAAACTGAGCGTGTCTACTTTTGCTCAAAGAAGTGTTGGCATGGGCTCCCATTTAAAATGCACGGGACCACTAATACATGCTTATGAAAAAGTAGATTTCAGTGTTCTAGCAGCTTGTAGGTCGAAAGAGAACAATCCCCTTAAGTCGGTTCTCTAGATAATATACGTACTCTATGCTTCGAACGAAAAGCAGAACGAAATTTTCTGTTTATGATTTCGTTGTGTCATTTTTGTATGGGCATCAGCAGCATAGAGTACGTATATTATCTAGAGAACCGACTTAAGGGGTTTGTTCTCTTTCGACCTACAAGCTGCTAGAGCCTAGAACACTGAAATCTACTTTTTCATAAGCATGTATTAGTGGTCCCGTGCATTTTAAATGGGAGCCCATGCCAACACTTCTTTGAGCAAAAGTAGACACGCTCAGTTTGAAATATGGAGGATTATGCGCTCAGATATTCAAAATAAGAGTCCGTTAAATTCAAAAAATAAAAATTAAATTAATTTTTTGCTTTTTGATTTTTATCTTTTTGACGGATGCTTAAAAAAATCTCAAAATCATACAGATGATAGATATTGGTTATCTTATTGTTTTGTAAAATTTTTAGATTTTTCAATTTTTTTTTAACCGAGATATAGACATACTTCTGTTGTTTTATTTATCACCTCATAACTCTTAAGTTATTGCATCCATAGGATTAGTTTTTTTTTAATTCGCATCTAGAAAAATAGACAATTAATTTGATATATAATACATAACTGTACACCCTACACGACCTTCACAATAGTTAAATAGGAAACCAAAAAAATCTCGGAAAAATTGAAAAAAAATGGGGTTGTTGTTCATTGCCAACCGACGTGTTTCAGTGGGAATTGCCCAATTTTTGCTAAAATTGAAAAACACCCGATTTGCGGTCACTTAAAAGCTTATATCTTTGGATCCAATTGTCGGATTTTCAAAATTTAAAATTCAAATTAAAGCCAGAATGATAGTAGAGTACCAGCTATAAAAAAATTTTCAAAACCGTCAAAAATTCTTTACTAAAAAAATTTAATTAATTTTTGGAGAATAATTTTCGTCGAGGCAAACGTAACGAAGAAGAGGAATACACAAGAAAAAAAATAAAAAAAGTTTGCTTCTAAGAATATACTGGTTGGAGGGAGATAGTAATTCTAAAGACGGTGGAGTGCGTGAAACAAAACAGCATAACCTTGGCAAATTGGGTTCGCATCGGGAAAAAATTTGCTATACATATGTAAGTATGCACGTTTGTGGTAGGTATTTTTCATTCATTATTTGTTAAGGTGCCTTCATATGCTTAGTTTGGTTGGCTGATAACTTTTATTCTAATAGTCGGATCGTTAAGGTTGAGGTCTTAAAATTTAGGTTGAATATCAGGCTACATATTTTTTACAAAATCATTGCAGAGTAATATAAAAGTACATATGTTTACAATACAATATGTGTAAGATAGGTACAATATATTAATAATTATCATTAATCATTAATTTTGTCTATTAAGGTAGCCATTTCTTTTTCTTTCTTTTACAATCTTTAAAGCTATTGACTATAGTTAATAATCAATTGTATCTTACACATACTGTATGTGTATTGTAAACATACTTTTATGTCACTCTGCAATGATTTTGTAAAAAATATGTAGCCTGATATTCAACCTGAATTTTTGGACAAAATTAATGATTAATGATAATTAATTATATATTGTATCTTACACATATTGTATTGTAAACATGCTTTTGTGTTACTCTGCAATGATTTTGTAAGAAATATGTAGCCTGATATTCAACCTGAATTTTAAGACCTCAACCTTAACGATCCGACTATTAGAATAAAAGTTATCAGCCAACCAAACTAAGCATATGAAGGCACCTTAACAAATAATGAATGAAAAATACCTACCACAAACATGGATACCTACATATGTATAGCAAATTTTTTCCCGATGCGAACCCAATTTGCCAAGGTTATGCTGTTTTGTTGCACACACTCCACCGTCTTTAGAATAACTATCTCCCTCCAACCAGTATATTCTTAGAAGCAAACTTTTTTTTATTTTTTTTCTTGTGTATTCCTCTTCTTCGTTACGTTTGCCTCGACGAAAATTATTCTCCAAAAATTAATTAAATTTTTTTAGTAAAGAATTTTTGACGGTTTTGAAAATTTTTTTATAGCTGGTACTCGACTATCATTCTGGCTTTAATTTGAATTTTAAATTTTGAAAATCCAACCATTGGATCCAAAGATATAAGCATTTAAATGATCGCAAATCGGGTGTTTTTCAATTTTTCAACTTCTTGAGCTACTGGTACCAATTGTTGTTGTATCAACAATTCACACGTATTCACGGACAGGGAATTTAAGAGAGTTTTCTCTCATTGAGCTAAAATAAATTTTGAGGGTGTTTCAGGCAAGGGGGTACGAGTCGGTTCTCTAGATAATATAGGTACTCTATGATCAGCAGCGTACTAGGCATAGAGTACCTATATTATTATAATATATTTCTCTATGGTACTAGGCTTAAACGTAAAATTTTTTTTGTTTGGTACGACAAGTAGGTCGTTTAGATAATTTTATAGCTCGTAAGTAAATTAGTTGAGAAAGAAGAAAAAGGAAGCGTGTATATGCGTAAAAAGCCAGCTAAATTCGCTGGACATATACATACACTCAAAAAAAACTTTTCATAGCTCTCTTCCTAACAAAAACAGTCGGAATGGGTACACGAAATCTCTATCATCCCAATTTGCTAATATCTTTTCTTTGGAACATTTTATATTCGCATCTTTCGACGACGAGTTCTTCTTCTGAATTAGACCAATTCTCCCAGATATGGTCCATTTTTAGGAAAATAACAAATATTTTAATAATTTCGAATGTCAAAGTGTATTGAGCTCTTAATGGAGCTCTCGAGTTCAATTAACTAATACCGCAGTTATCTTTAATTGACGTTTCTCTAACAAGGCTCTTAAATTTAACTAAAAGTAAAGAAAATCAAATCTGGAAAAAATCGGGAATAATATAGCCATTAAATTTAACTAAGACTCAAGAAAATGGGCCTAAGAATATCGAAAAAGATACACGTTTATTTACATGAAAAAAGAAAATTGGAATGTTTTCTTTAATGTTATTTTCACATACATTTTTATAGATGATTCCAAGCTAATCCTTTTCGGTTTGATTTTGGGAGTATTCCATTCCTATAGAATATGGAACTTTTTTCACTACTTCTACAAATTTTCCATATTCAATAGGAATGGAACACTTCCAAAATCCAACCGATTACGACATACTTTAATAGAAATGATAATTTAATTAATTTTCAGTATTAGAATACAGCCCCGTTAAATACAACAGCAAATTGATGAATTCAATTTGGGGCCTATATAATCGCTATTCTCCTCACAATATCAAAGGGAATGAAGACGCAGAAGAAAAAAAAGAATTAAATAAGCAACAGCCGTAAGATAAAATATGCCAAATATTTGTATCAATCAATTTTGTTTAAACCTTTCATTATTAATTTTAGATTGGCTGTTGCATCCTTTGCCATTGAAAAGGAATTATCAATGGCACTTAAAACTGGAAACGAGTGGAATTTCCCATAAATCCCCGAAAAATCAAAATAATAACATTTAAAAACATTGAATAATAAAACTAATGCTTTTATTTTTGTTAATAAAATATATTTTTCATTTAATGATAGCAAAGAATATAATGTTAACAAGAAGTCGAATACAACAAACACTTTAATTATGGAAGTGACTAAAGACATGCCAGCGTATAACAGTGTTGTTTACAGAGGTACTGTTCGTGTGGCTGGCTGGCCCTGGGCACTCAGACAGAAAGCAAACATTTTTATTAATTTCCGTGATGGGCGTTAACGTGCACCTACTTTTAATTAATGGCTATAAAATGTTATATAACTGTCTTAAATTGGCATTCCTCTAAATTATTATGCTTTATTCCTCTACAGAATACTTTATTTTTATAACTATAATCCAATCTAAAATTTCTAGTCTTCCACTTGGCTGATTTATTTCAGTAGGTAGTATATAGAATTTTAGTTACAAAAAACAATCGTAAGACGAATTGAACTTAACAACAATTTAGTCCTAACTAGTTAACTGATCGCCATGCGCATATAACACAATACAACAAGTAACTTGTATAACAAGCGAAATTCAACACGTGTTCAAAATTTGTGTAACACGTAACAACAAGTCTTCTGAAATTATAACAATTGTTTTTAGATCTTTCAACAAGTGGGAAATTTAATAAATTAAACGTTTCTGTAACTGGATACAACAAGTGTTTAAATAAAAGTGTTTTAATAAAAGTGGTAAACACTTTTTTATTTTTTTCACGAATGCTTTAAAAAATACAGATGATAGATATTCTTTATCTACTTGTTTTGTAAAATTTTAAGATTTTTCGAAATTTTTTTAACCAAGATATTGACATATTTCTGTTGTTTTATTTATCACCTCATAACTCTTAAGTTATTGCATCTATAGGATTATGTTTTTTTTATTTCGCATCTAGGAAAATAGACAATTAATTTGATATATAATACATAACTGTACACCCTACACGGCCTTCACAATAGTTAAATAGGAAACCAAAAAAAATCTCGGAAAAATTCAAAGAAAATGGGGTAGTTGTTCATTGCCAACCGACGCACGTGTTTCAGTTGAGAATTGCCCAATTTTTGCTAAATTTGAAAAACAGCCGATTTGCGGTCATTTAAATGCTTATATCTTTGAATCCAATGGCCGGATTTTCAAAATTTAAAATTCAAATTAAAGCCAGAATGACAGTCATATTAAAAATATGATATGATAATTAATTTTTGGAGAATAATAACGAAGAAGAGGAATACACAAGAAAAAAATAAAAAAAAGTTTGCTACTAAGAATATACTGGTTGGAGGGAGATAGTAATTCTAAAGACGGTGGAGTGTGTGCAACAAAACAGCATAACCTTGGCAAATTGGGTTCGCATCGGGATAAAATTTGCTATTCATATGTAAGTATGCACGTTTGTGGTAGGTATTTTTCATTCATTATTTGTTAAGTTGCCTTCATATGCTTAGTTTGGTTGGCTTATAACTTTTATTCTAATAGTCGGATCGTTAAGGTTTAGGTCTTAAAATCTAGCATAACACGTATAGCATTCGTGAAAAAGATAAAAATTAAAAAGTGATAAACATTCATCCAAAAAATGCCTGTTTTGAAAAATAAACGATATTTCTTATAATTTATATTGATAAAGGGTTACAAAAAGAAATTTTACTAAAATTTAATTTCAATTTCCAATTTTTGAATTCAACGGCTTTATTTTTTGAATACTTAACGACCTTTTCAATTTATTTGAGCAAAACTGAGCAATATCCACAACAGTGTCATTGTGTTGGCGCGTTCCATTTAAAATGCATTAGGGCAACCAACACATGCTCACCCTTGTGGAGGAAATCTCTCAGTGCAGCTTGTAGGGTGAAAGAGAAAAAGCCCTGAAGTCGGTTCTCTAGATAATATATATTTCTCTATGGTTATAACCTTTGTATATAAAAACTATAGTACTAACTACTATCATGGTGGCGCTAGAGTCAGTTGAAATTTTTTTGCAGACTCAAATATATTATTTGGACAAGAAATGAAGAGCACGTATTAAGAGCGAGAGAGAACTGTATTATTTCAATTCTGAATTCTGATGAGTGATGACTGTAAGCTGTTTGCGTCGATGCCTGAGAAAACGAACAAAAATTTTTTATCTTTGTGTATGTATTGTGAAATTTGCTTTGGTTAATAAAAAAAAAGAAAATACTTAATGTGGGGGTAGTTTTTGGCTTTTAGCAAAACCTTTGTAGGAATAGGTATAAAAGGCAAAACAGATACATACTAAATGTTTCTGAGTATGGTTTTTTTTCACGGTGCAATTTTTTATGTTTCTTCCTACCCACAGCACCTTAAATCTTCGCGCCAAGATATAGGCCAAGCAAGAAATCCCATAACAACAAAAAAAAGGTCAATTCGTGAAAATGACTGAATATTTTTTTATCTTAAAGTTTTTTCTGTTAGTGCCTTGGTAATTCGATCAACATATATTTTTATAAAAAAAACAATATTGGAGTTGTTTTAAGACAGGTAGGTAGGTACATACATACATACACATGTATGTACATATGTAGGTAGGTGGTAACCTTAGTAACCTAGGTATACCTACCTACCTAGATAAATATTTTAAGCTTTTCTCGATAAATCATTTTTTTTTTATTTTTTACTAGTTTATTTAAGGTAGGTAGGTAGTAGGTACCTACCTATCCATTTTTTTTTTAAACTAGGTAGGTATAGGTTTCAGGTTTCAATTTTTACCTATCTAATTTAACAATTCAGAAGGTTACTTATGTAAACAAAAATTCTATAAAATCTACAAAGCGAGAGCTACCTAGGTACCTAGTACCTACCTACCTAATTTTTTTTTTATTCAAAATTAAAGAATTAGAAAATTCCTATAAATCAGGGCGAAGTCCGATCAAAATAAATTGCATAGGTAGCTACCATTGGAAAGTTATACCTACCTACATGTTTCTGGAAATTTTTACTTATTTTTTGTTTACATCATTTTTTGATTTTTCAATATTTTTTAGGCCAATTAAATTATTTATACCTACCTAGGTATATGTACCTATCTGTTTAAGGGTGCTTTAAAAAAAATCTCAAAATTATGTAGGTATGGTGATCGATATTATTGTAGAAAGTGAATTCTGTATAGTAACATAAAAATATTTAAACAAATCTTAGAAGAATTAAAAAAAATGGGGTTGTTATTTACCGACGGGTTTCAGCAAAGAATTTTCCAATTTTTACGAAATCCGAAAAACACCAGTTCAGGTAAATGCTTATATCTTTTGGACAAAATTGTCGGATTTTCAATATAGCTAAAGATATGCAATTAAGTAGAAAAGTCAGGGCTTGTACCACTTGCCAACAAATTTTTAAAACCGTTAAAAATTTCATACTAAAAACCTAGATCAAAATTTTTGAGAACTAATTTCACTGTGGAAAATGCAACGAGGAAAAAGAAGAAGAAGAAGAAGAAAGAAGAGCAAAAAAATCCATTTTGTTGATAATTATAAAATAAAATAAAGATAATGAAGAATAAAGTTGAGGAAAATAATAAAGAAAGAAAGAATTTTGTGTTTTTTTTTGCATTCTGCAGTGTTTTACATACATATCTATATTCAAAGAATATTTATGGGATATATGATTCTTCGCTTTTATTGGATTTTGTTTGTTAAAAATGAAGGGGTAATGAAACGGCTTTTAAGTTGGTAATGGCTTTGTATATAAAAACTTTTATAAACCTACAAAGGAAATGGTAAAAGGGAAAATAAGTTCGTTGGTCATATGTTCGGGTGTTTATTGGTCAATACAATACTTCTGCAAAATTTTGGCGTTTTTTTTTTAAAACAGTCGAAATTTTCAGTGCATTCTGTCAGTACTTTGCTATTAGCCGTTCTTTATTGTGGAATTGTTCGGAAATTCAGAGTGCTTAATACCTAGTGATTGCTTGCTAAATTAGTTTTTTTCAAAACTACATCCTAAAACACTTTTAAACTTAATAGGTTCACATTACCTACAGAACTTAAAAACAATTTGTGCGTTGTGCCTAAAAATTATTATATATTATATTACTTATATTATGTAGTACCTATGTATTTTTATTATATTGTGTAAATATATTTTAAAGAATAATAATATCTACTTATAGACATTTATAAACAAAAAAAAAAACAAAAAAACAACAAAAACTAAAAATATTTATATGTATATTTTTATAGTGCATGTTTAATAATTATCCTACATGTTAAATAATTAAAGTGCATGTTTAATAATTACAATGCATGATTAATAATTAAACTGCATGTTTAATAATTGAGTAGTTTGATGTAGTAATAGAAAGAGGACTAGGCCTACAGGAGAACCTCAAAAAAAAAAACGCATCTAGTATTCTACCCCACTGGGTGATGTGGAAAAGAATATACCTACCCATGAAATATTTTTCCGATTGAGAGACATCTATGACACCATTTTTTATATACCACCCGAACTCGATCAAACAAAAAAAAATGTTTCATACAATTTTGTATCAATCGAGCCACCCTAATATACATAGAAACAAACCTACATATTATTATGTAGATAGGTAAGTACCTATTTAGGATCAATTTTGTTGCCGATGTCAACAAAGCCAACTTTTGTTCATTATTTTTCATAATGACGAACAACGAAGTACCTAATTCACTTTTTGCACTCACATTTTTTTGTGATCTTAATTATTTTTTTTAACTCTATAAGTTAGCCCGACATATTACCTTTATTTTAAGACTTTAATCTTACAGATAAGCTTAATAGAACAGAAGTTATAAGCTATTTAAAATTAATAACGTGTTTCATTTAAAGGTTTTTTGTGCCTCCGTAATGAATTTGTAAAAATGAAGCCTCTCATTCTAACTAAATTTAAATACCTTAAACTTATCCAAACCAACCAACAGTGAAGTGACCTTCACAATTCTTAGTTGAAGAAAAATACCTGCTACATTTGTGTATACCTACGTACACCTTCGTTCCCGATGCGAATCCAATATGCCAAGGTTATGGTCTATCTCACTCACACCAGTATATTCTTAGTAGCAAACTTTTTTTTAATTATTTTTGTGTATTTCTCTTTCTCGTTACGTTTGCCTCGAAAAAATTTGTTCTCAAAATTTTTTTTCAACGGTTTTAGTATGAAATTTTGAACGGTTTTGAATTTTTTTTTTTGTAGCTTGTACTCGACTGTGATTCTGGCTTTAATTTGAATTTGAAAATCGGACAATTGGATCTAAAGATATAAGCATTTGACTGAGCGAAAATCGGGTGTTTTTCAATTTTAACAAAAATTGGACTTTTGTTACTGAACCACGTCGGTTGGCAATGAACAACAACCCCAATTTTTTCAATTTTCCGATATTTTTTAACTTTCTTATTGAACTATTGTGAAAGTCGTGTGTGGGGTGTACAGTTATGTATGATATATCAAATTATTTGTCTATTTTCCTAGATGCGAATTAAAGAAAAACGAATCCTATAAATGAAATAACTACAGAGTTACGAGGTGGTAAATAAAACAACAGAAATATGTCAATATCTCGGTTAAAAAAATTTGAAAAATCTAAAAATTTTACAACAAATGAAGATCAATAATATATATCACCTACATTTTTTAAAGCACCCGTTAAAAAGATAAAAATCAAAAAGTGGTAACTTTGAAGAAAACTATTTTTTTTTTGATGTGTAAACATCTATGCTCTCGGTATGGGGAAGAATTGCAAAAATAAGGGTAAAAAAATATGGGTAAGAAAAAATATGGGTAAGCTTTGTATATAGAAACTATAGTACTATCATGGTGAGGTGCGACAGTAGCGACACCTATATTATACACGCAACAGTTTCTCATCAAGAGTTTGGTGATTTGCAGCTTTGCAGGTTGCAGATATTCGTAAAATGAGGACCGTAATAAGAGAAGAATGTGAACGCTGTCGGCTGTATATTAAATTAAAAAGAGTGCGAGGAAGCGAACAAAATTAATTTTTATTGAGAATATAATACAAAATCTTTTATATATACCTATACAAAGATAAATTGAAGAAAAACACAATTTTGTTTTGCTTAAATTTTTTTTTCATTCTGCCATGGTGAAGAAAATGAATGTAAAATGTATATATAGGTATAGTTATATCGAATCGCTCACTTTTTCATGCATTTAAAAATGTAGGTAGATATGTGTAGGTATATGTATAGTAAATTTTTAGATTTAATTTAAGACTGGATTTTTTGAAATTCCAATTTAAAGTACGTAGGTAGGTACCTAGGACAAAATGATGTAAAATTGATCAAACTAGAATTTAAAATTCCAGAATATCGCCAACTTGATAAAAAATCTATAAAATCTACAAAGCGAGATACCTATACCTATAAAATTTTGAAAGTTCAAAACTGAATTAGTTAGAAAATTCCAATAAATCAGGATTAAGTCCGATTGAAATAAATTTTTCACCATTGGAAAGGTATTTGAAAAAAAATTATCCGTGTTTCGGGAAATTTTGATTAAAATTTTTTTTGAAACCATATATTTTTATGATTCAAAAATTGAATTGAATTTTTACCACTTTTTGATTTTTATCTTTTTAACGGGTGCTTTAAAAAATGCAGGTGATATATATTATTGATCTTCATTTGTTGTAAAATTTTTAGATTTTTCAAATTTTTTTTAACCGAGATATTGACATATTTCTGTTGTTTTATTTACCACCTCGTAACTCTGTAGTTATTTCATTTATAGGATTCGTTTTTCTTTAATTCGCATCTAGGAAAATAGACAAATAATTTGATATATCATACATAACTGTACATCCCACACACGACTTTCACAATAGTTCAATAAGAAAGTTAAAAAATATCGGAAAATTTAAAAAAATTGGGGTTGTTGTTCATTGCCAACCGACGTGGTTCAGTAACAAAAGTCCAATTTTTGTTAAAATTGAAAAACACCCGATTTTCGCTCAGTCAAATGCTTATATCTTTAGATCCAATTGTCCGATTTTCAAATTCAAATTAAAGCCAGAATCACAGTCGAGTACAAGCTACAAAAAAAAAATTCAAAACCGTTCAAAATTTCATACTAAAACCGTTGAAAAAAAATTTTGAGAACAAATTTTTTCGAGGCAAACGTAACGAGAAAGAGAAATACACAAAAATAATTAAAAAAAAGTTTGCTACTAAGAATATACTGGTGTGAGTGAGATAGACCATAACCTTGGCATATTGGATTCGCATCGGGAACGAAGGTGTACGTAGGTATACACAAATGTAGCAGGTATTTTTCTTCAACTAAGAATTGTGAAGGTCACTTCACTGTTGGTTGGTTTGGATAAGTTTAAGGTATTTAAATTTAGGTAGAATGAGAGGCTTCATTTTTACAAATTCATTACGGAGGCACAAAAAACCTTTAAATGAAACACGTTATTAATTTTAAATAGCTTATAACTTCTGTTCTATTAAGCTTATCTGTAAGATTAAAGTCTTAAAATAAAGGTAATATGTCGGGCTAACTTATAGAGTTAAAAAAAATAACTAAGATCACAAAAAAATGTGAGTGCAAAAAGTGAATTAGGTACTTCGTTGTTCGTCATTATGAAAAATAATGAACAAAAGTTGGCTTTGTTGACATCGGCAACAAAATTGATCCTAAATAGGTACTTACCTATCTACATAATAATATGTAGGTTTGTTTCTATGTATATTAGGGTGGCTCGATTGATACAAAATTGTATGAAACATTTTTTTTTGTTTGATCGAGTTCGGGTGGTATATAAAAAAAGGTGTCATAGATGTCTCTCAATCGGAAAAATATTTCATGGGTAGGTATATTCTTTTCCACATCACCCAGTGGGGTAGAATACTAGATGCGTTTTTTTTTTTGAGGTTCTCCTGTAGGCCTAGTCCTCTTTCTATTACTACATCAAACTACTCAATTATTAAACATGCAGTTTAATTATTAATCATGCATTGTAATTATTAAACATGCACTTTAATTATTTAACATGTAGGATAATTATTAAACATGCACTATAAAAATATACATATAAATATTTTTAGTTTTTGTTGTTTTTTTGTTTTTTTTTTTGTTTATAAATGTCTATAAGTAGATATTATTATTCTTTAAAATATATTTACACAATATAATAAAAATACATAGGTACTACATAATATAAGTAATATAATATATAATAATTTTTAGGCACAACGCACAAATTGTTTTTAAGTTCTGTAGGTAATGTGAACCTATTAAGTTTAAAAGTGTTTTAGGATGTAGTTTTGAAAAAAACTAATTTAGCAAGCAATCACTAGGTATTAAGCACTCTGAATTTCCGAACAATTCCACAATAAAGAACGGCTAATAGCAAAGTACTGACAGAATGCACTGAAAATTTCGACTGTTTTAAAAAAAACCGCCAAAATTTTGCAGAAGTATTGTATTGACCAACAAACACCCGAACATATGACCAACGAACTTATTTTCCCTTTTACCATTTCCTTTGTAGGTTTATAAAAGTTTTTATATACAAAGCCATTACCAACTTAAAAGCCGTTTCATTACCCCTTCATTTTTAACAAACAAAATCCAATAAAAGCGAAGAATCATATATCCCATAAATATTCTTTGAATATAGATATGTATGTAAAACACTGCAGAATGCAAAAAAAAACACAAAATTCTTTCTTTCTTTATTATTTTCCTCAACTTTATTCTTCATTATCTTTATTTTATTTTATAATTATCAACAAAATGGATTTTTTTGCTCTTCTTTCTTCTTCTTCTTCTTCTTTTTCCTCGTTGCATTTTCCACAGTGAAATTAGTTCTCAAAAATGTTGATCTAGGTTTTTAGTATGAAATTTTTAACGGTTTTAAAAATTTGTTGGCAAGTGGTACAAGCCCTGACTTTTCTACTTAATTGCATATCTTTAGCTATATTGAAAATCCGACAATTTTGTCCAAAAGATATAAGCATTTACCTGAACTGGTGTTTTTCGGATTTCGTAAAAATTGGAAAATTCTTTGCTGAAACCCGTCGGTAAATAACAACCCCATTTTTTTTAATTCTTCTAAGATTTGTTTAAATATTTTTATGTTACTATACAAAATTCACTTTCTACAATAATATCGATCACCATACCTACATAATTTTGAGATTTTTTTTAAAGCACCCTTAAACAGATAGGTACATATACCTAGGTAGGTATAAATAATTTAATTGGCCTAAAAAATATTGAAAAATCAAAAAATGATGTAAACAAAAAATAAGTAAAAATTTCCAGAAACATGTAGGTAGGTATAACTTTCCAATGGTAGCTACCTATGCAATTTATTTTGATCGGACTTCGCCCTGATTTATAGGAATTTTCTAATTCTTTAATTTTGAATAAAAAAAAAATTAGGTAGGTAGGTACTAGGTACCTAGGTAGCTCTCGCTTTGTAGATTTTATAGAATTTTTGTTTACATAAGTAACCTTCTGAATTGTTAAATTAGATAGGTAAAAATTGAAACCTGAAACCTATACCTACCTAGTTTAAAAAAAAAATGGATAGGTAGGTACCTACTACCTACCTACCTTAAATAAACTAGTAAAAAATAAAAAAAAAATGATTTATCGAGAAAAGCTTAACATATTTATCTAGGTAGGTAGGTATACCTAGGTTACTAAGGTTACCACCTACCTACATATGTACATACATGTGTATGTATGTATGTACCTACCTACCTGTCTTAAAACAACTCCAATATTGTTTTTTTTATAAAAATATATGTTGATCGAATTACCAAGGCACTAACAGAAAAAACTTTAAGATAAAAAAATATTCAGTCATTTTCACGAATTGACCTTTTTTTTGTTGTTATGGGATTTCTTGCTTGGCCTATATCTTGGCGCGAAGATTTAAGGTGCTGTGGGTAGGAAGAAACATAAAAAATTGCACCGTGAAAAAAAACCATACTCAGAAACATTTAGTATGTATAATGTATCTGTTTTGCCTTTTATACCTATTCCTACAAAGGTTTTGCTAAAAGCCAAAAGCTACCCCCACATTAAGTTTTTTCTTTTTTTTTTATTAACCAAAGCAAATTTCACAATACATACACAAAGATACAAAATTTTTGTTCGTTTTCTCAGGCATCGACGCAAACAGCTGAAAAGTTATTTCCACTCTCCTTACAGTCATCACTCATCAGAATTCAGAATTGAAATAATACAATTCTCTCTCGCTCTTAATACGTGCTCTTCATTTCTTGTCCAAATAATATATTTGAGTTTGCAAAAAAATTTCAACTGACTCTAGAGCCACCGTATGGCTACACGCAACCCTAAAAAATTTGCTCCATGATAGTACTATAGTTTTTATATAACGGGTGATTTTTTAGCTGGTTTGGTTTTGGCAACACTGGTTTTGACAGCTGACGTGTGTTTAGTACCTTGTGTCACTGTCAAACAGCTTCAGTTTGGTTTGCAATTTAACCATGGATCGTCTTACAAATGAACAACGCTTGCAAATTATTGAATTTTACTATCAAAATTCGTGCTCGGTTCGAAATGTTCATCGCGCGCTGCTTCCATTTTATGGTCGGCATTCTCGACCTTCTGAGCAGTCTATTCGGAAGATTGTGACCAAATTTCGCACCAAATTTACTTTGTTGGACATTAAACCACCAACACGTTTACGTACTGTGCGTAGTGAAGAAAATATTGCGGCCGTATCAGCTAGTGTGACAGTGGTGAATGGGCTCTTGGAAAGCTGGCCGAGGATCCGCTTTTTTATCGAAAAATTGTGTTCAGCGATGAGGCTCATTTTTGGTTGAATGGGTACGTAAATAAGCACAATTGCCGCATTTGGAGTGAAGATCAGCCAGAAGCATTGCAACAGCTACCAATGCATCCCGAAAAAGCCACTGTTTGGTGCGGTTTATGGGCCGGCGGCATTATTGGGCCATATTTCTTCAAAGATGATGCGAATCGCAGCGTTACTGTCAATGGTGAACGCTACCGAGCGATGATAACAAACTTTTTTTTGCCCGAAATGGAAGTTCTTGACTTGCATGATATGTGGTTTCAACAAGACGGTGCCACATGCCACACAGCACGCGAAACAATGGCGCAATTGCGAGGCGAGTTTGGTGAACAGTTAATTTCACGTTTCGGGCCGGTCAATTGGCCGCCTAGATCGTGCGATTTGACACCATTAGACTATTTTTTGTGGGGGTATGTCAAGGCTAATGTCTATAGGGACAAGCCCGCTTCGATTGACGCACTGGAAGCCAACATCCATGCATTCATTCGTGAGATACCGGCCGATATGTGTGAAAGAGTATGCCAAAATTGGACTCAGCGGATGGGCTACCTGAGACGCAGCCGCGGTCAACATTTGCATGAAATTATCTTTAAACATTAAATTGCAAGGTTCAAACTATCGATTCAAATAAATATTTCATTCATTTTTTCGAATTTTTTGTGTTTTTTTTTTAAAAAAAGTTCTAAACCTCTTAAAAAATCACCCGTTACAAAGCTTTAAGTGCAAAAGTCATGTTTCTTTATAGGTGTTGAAGAACTCATGAGTACTTTGCTAGTCATCTTGATTTCCCCACAAATCTCATCTATTCGCACCACTGATCTCTATATACACTGGATAGTGTATTCATACAAAATTTTTGAGGCAAAAATATAGTCGTGGCCGGTACCCTTATATAACAGTATAACAGCGGCGCCAGCGGAATGGACGCTACTGGACCTGCATTTTCTTATATTTTTTTCAATATTTACAGCCGCAATGCTTGTTGACATCAACTGATATCAAATAAATGCTCAATTTCGGCAAATATCTTCAATCTCTATCTTCTTTTGTATAGAGCGAGATATGAGGTCGTGGCCGATACCCTTTAAAAAACTTGCCTCACAAAAACTGTTATACACTATAGGCTATTCACTATCCAGTGTATATAGAGATCAGTGATTCGCACATGACGGCATAAATTGCCAAGTGATAATGATAATGCCAATTATAATTTGTATATATGAAATTGTTTTTAGGTTGAAAAAAAAATCCAATCTACTAGTCACTAGATTATTATTGAATACTTCTCAACCCTCAAATGAAAACGCTATTAATGTAACAAATGTATTTTTTTACTATTTTAAATGTTTGAACAAATTTTTGAAACAATTGGTAACGATTTCATGATACAATAATGCAGAAACGGTTTACAGTAACCGAGATACCTAAAATACAGTGGTCCTCAATAATATAGCTAAATTCCTGCTAAATCACAGTGGGAAGTTTAAAAAATTGAAAAAAAAAAAAAGCAAAACAAAAATTGAAAAAATTTCACACACAATAAACGAATAATAAAAGAAACACCACACAAACCGAATAAAACTCAAATGTTATTTTTCCGCACATAATTAATGGTCGGTACTACTAATTCAGTGCGGACTGAGTTTCCAGCAACTTTCAGTTTATTGGTGAGAAGGGCAAGAAGTAAGAGGGGAAAATAAAATCTCCACGGTCAACGATTTGAGGAGATTTTATTGACATTCCTCTTCACATACACAGTAAAGCCTAGTACGCTGCTGATGCGAAACGAAAATTTCCTGTGATCTCCAAACAGACAACGAATAGCTTGCGAAGACACAACGGAAAATATCCTTGGAGAGTTTCATTAATTCCAAAAACAAAATCAAACATAAACGCAAAAAATCAGAGAAACCCATGATGTAATAAAATGATAAACAAAAAAAAAACACAAATAAACCCAAATGCCATTTTTCCGCACACAATAAATAGTCTGTATAATTAATTCAGTGCGAAAAAGAAGCGGAGACTTCTCCAAATAATCTACTACAATTATACATTTCGCTCTTCGAACAGCGTACTGCAAAACGAAAAGGAGAACGAAATTTTCCGTTTCTACTAGGCTTAAAGCCTAGTACGCTGCTGATGCGAAACGAAAATTTCCTGTGATCTCCAAACAGACAACGAAACGCTTGCGAAAACACAAAGGAAAATATTCTTGGAGAGTTTCACTAATTCCAAAAACAAAATCAAACATAAACGCAAAAAATCAGCAGCGTACTAGGCTTAAGTTGTGTGTTCAACCAAGATATTTAAAACGAAACAATAGAAAATTTCCACGATTTTGTTTCTTTGTGTGAAAGGTACAAGAGATTTTTTAGGAAATTAAAAGAAAACATCAAAAAAATCTCCGGCAACTTGTTTCCTCGTGTGAAAGGGGATCATCCCCTATGCAGCTAAAGGGAAACGAATTTTCTGTGGTCTCCAAATCTATAACGAAAACGTAAATGAAACGACTAAGGAAAAAATAAATTTCGCCAAATAAAAAAAAAAAAACAAACAAAATTAATCACAGAGACTTCAATTAGTCGAAGGGTCAAATAAATCGCTCTCATCTTATAATTTTTTCTGACCATCAGAAATTTGTCGGGTGAAACTAGAATCAATTGTAAATATTAGGTGTGTTCCTTTATTTTGAAACTCTGTACATTTGCGAATTTCTACACATTTTATTTTTTTAAATGAACTTTGACAGACTTGTTTAGAAATTCACACAAATGCACAGAGTTTCAAAGTAAAGGAACTAGGTGCAGAACTAGTAAAACAGTTTAAAAAAAGAATACAACAACCTAGTTTAAAAAACATGATTCATACGTTGGAACCATATACTTAATATTTATAAAAGCATCTTCACCACCATGCATTTCCAAAACTTGAAGAGTCTCGTCAATCAAATCACCCAGATTCATGTTATTCTTTTGACTGTAGTCAATTTCATCCCCACAATTAACTAAAAGAAGTTAAGATAAATATAAATTCATATAAAAAATCAAATTCAATTTATGAACATAGCGTCGTACGGTTTTTCACTTTGAAGGAGTTTAAAGTCGGTAATAGCTGTCGATAAAAAGGCACTAAAGCTGGTCCAACTAAATCTGATGAAACGACAAGTTGTTGAAGAATTTTCAAAGTTGTACACATAACCTCCAAATTATTAGTGTTGAATGCATCTAAAGCAAAGACTTATTTAGCTATAATGTGATAGGTATACACTTAAAAAAAAACTTACTTTTGATTGGTAAAATAAGTTGGGGAATAACCGGATGAATTTTATCGCCACCATGAGCCAAGAGATCCAATACTCCTTGACGGGCATATGTCTTATATGGATGTTTTATTTCAGAGAGGCCATCGAAAAATAAAGGCAAGTAGAGGCTGTAGTCCAGTTTCTCAATGTCAACCTTAAATTATATACTAAATTATGATTATGTTTAAGAAAAAATGAAAACAACAGCAACTGTATCAAATCCTTGGAATTAATTTAAATTCTTTTTGTTTTCAAGTTTTGTTAGCTCTATTTTCTTTTAACTAATAAAACTTTATAAACGATTGAAGGATCCCCCACACCAACGCGAATTTGTCGTGGCGATGACGAAAACTAATAACAACACTTGGTTGTCAATGAAAACAACACGTTCTTATTATTATTGTTTTCATCGTCGCCACGACAGATTCGCGTTGGTGTGGGGGATCATTAATACCATTTATAATCTCTGCAAGCCTAAAGCCTAGTACGCTGCTGATGTGAAACGAAATTTTTCTGTGATCTCCAAACAGACAACGAAACGCTTGCGAAAACACAACGGAAAATATTCTTGGAGAGTTTCACTAATTCCAAAAACAAAATCAAACATAAACGCAAAAAATCAGAGAAACCCATGATGTAAAAAAATGATAAACAAAAAAAAAACCCAAATAAAACCCAAATGTCATTTTTCCGCACACAATAAATAGTTTGTATAATTAATTCAGTGCGAAAAAGGAGCGGAGACTTCTCCAAATAATCTGCTACAATTATGAATTTCGCTCTTCGAACAGCGTACTGCAAAACGAAAAGCAGAACGAAATTTTCCGTTTATGATTTCGTTGTGTCATTTTTGTATGGGATTTTTCGTTTCGCATCAGCAGCGTACTAGGCTTAAAATCAAGATTAACTTATGAACACTCCCCATGATTTGGATTGGACCATTGACTCATTCTCAGCGTACAAGTCTGCAGTTCCTTGTGGAATAAAGGTTCCCCCACACCAACGCGAATCTTTCGTGGCGACGACGAATACAATAATAACAATACGTGGTTTTCAATGAAAACAACAAGTTGTTGTTATTGTTTGTTGTGGGGCCTTAATTCCTATATTTTCCAAAGGGGTTGATGCTTAAATACCTACTTCTTATTGGTGTGAAGTTATTTTCATTTTCTTTCCGAAAGCCGGTAAAAATACACACACTATCCTCATATCTTATAAAGGCCTAAAAAGACTAGTAGAAATGCACACTTAGCTCAAGCTAAATGATAGCTTAAAGTCCCAAAATGCATACATACATATATGAAGGGTAAATCTATTGAGGCGGACTACATGAAGTGGTCGACAGGATTGAGAAATCAATTAAATTCAAAGAATTTACATTGGGAGCTTTCCTTGATATATATGTATGTTGAAAACAATGTAATTCGAATGGCCCTAGGCTCTATATAAACACCGATCTTATGCTGTAAAATAGGATTGATTCCATGCTTCAAAATGAGACTTGTAAATGTAGAAATGCATCACAGGAGGCTTAAAGTTAAGATCTGTAAGGGTGGATACTCCTGGATACTCTCTTGTTTAGCTTCTGGTTGTTTATTTATCTATTTATTTTAACAATTATTCTTATATACTTCGATATTTTAACAATTCTAGAAAAAAGTTTAAAAAGTGACTTAAGTTGTTCGCTTTTCTTAATAGGAAGAAATTTCGTAATATAGGAACGTATTATTAAGTGAAGGTAAAAAAATAATTCCTTTCGATTAAGGTCTTGATAAATACTTTCTTATTTCACTTTTCGGTAACGTATTTCAAAGTCGAATACTGTTAACGTAGAATTGACGTTTGGAAGTAAGGGAAGAGTACCGAGGAGAAAATTTGACATCCATAAGTAAAAATGGGTAAAATCAGAGTTTTGACGAGCATAGAACGGATTTTTATGGTTGTAAAATGTTGAGCCGCTTGCAATGAACGCAAGGCCCCATAGGTTTTACCGACAATGGAATTAATGTGGCTATCCCATGATAAACAATGATTAAAGATTATACCTAGATTTTTAGTCGTCTCAACGAACTCTATCGGAACGTTATTCATAACGATTGGGGGAAAGTAGGATAGGTCAAGGGCCTTTCGTGATATAACCAAGCACTTGGTTTTCGTTGGATTGATTTGAAGTCTATTTACTCCAGACCAACTCTGAATACATTCAAGGTCTTCATTTATTCAATGTATATAATGTTCCATTAGATCGAGTGGGCAACTCAAATATAGCTGCACATCATCGGCGTGCATAGCTGATTGGCAGTAGAGAGTGATGTACAAAGAGAACATCAATGGACCCAATATTGACCCTTGCGGAACTCCTTTAAGATTTGGAAGAAAATTATACAGAGATCCATTGATTTCTACAGCTTGTGATCTACCTGTAAGGTAAGAAAATAGTAATTTAACTGCTGTTGTCGAGAAATTAAAATCATTGATGAGGTTTTCAGACAAAGTTGTGTGATCGAATCGAATGCTTTCGAAAAATCAAGGAGGATTATAAATGAAACATGATCCTTGTCCATTGACTGGCGTAAGTCTTCAACAGCTATGCTTTTTTCGAAATCCAGATTGGATAGGAGAGATTAGTTCATTTACGGTTAAAAACGTATTCAGAATTTTTCAGAAACAGGGGGCGCATTTCGTCGAGACCCAACGGCTTTTGATTTGATTGAAAGAATAGACTCAACAATATCCACACCCTCAACGGAAATAAAGCTGAAACTGGGACCAGAAATTGAACTTGATGGCGCAGATTTATATCTTATGGGATTATTTGTTTGTAAAACACGGGTTGAAACCAAAGCAGAAGTAAACTTTTCATTTAGCACGTTTTTATCAATATTGCGGCTCAAGGTCGATTTAGTCATGCATATACCAATGTTTCGCAGATTCGCCCATAAATTTCGTCGTCCTTGCGAGCTATTTAGACGATTAGAAAAGGCTTGACTCTTTACTTTTCTTATAAATAGTAGTAGTAGTAGTAGTATTTATTCATCTTTCAGTTTCTTCTGATACATATTTATAAATTTGTATGTTTAAAATAATAAATAATAAATTATGAATTAATATATTGAAAACAAAACAAAAATATTCAACAATGACTTTTAAGTTGTCTGTCGCGATCAAATACATTATTAAATAAATTAATTTTAATTTTAAAACCCTGGGTTTTATATTTTACTTAGATTAGCTCTTTTTTTTGTATTAATATTACATATTTCTAACAATTAAATTCATTTATCAGTTGATTTCTGTAGTCTAGTGCAGATTAAAGGAAATTCACTAATGGAATCCAGTTCATTTCTCTGTTTAGTAAGCTTACAATATTTTCGTCCAACGAGGGTCTTCCCAAGCAATTTCGGCGTATACTATTCAGAATCCGACAGATTCCAATAAAGTGGAGAAGGGATTCTTCTTCTTGCAAGTTGCAGAGAGAGCAGTTCACATTTTATCGTGCTATCCTTGCTGTACCGTATATATTCTTTCTGTAGGCAACTGCTGAGGTTTTAGTAGTCCTCCTCCCACCTATTGCAGTTTAAATATACCGGCATGATATAGAAGTCTTGTTTTTCTGCACTTATGCATACTAAATCTCGGTCCATTTTCTTCACAAAGTTAGCATGTTTCATATCTAATTTAATGCCATAAACTGCCCCTCCACTTGCTCCCCCAAATCTAGCCCTTTTTACAGCTCGTATCCACAAAAGTTTTAAGCCCTTAAAAAATCTCGAAAATATTTCAAAATCCTCTTTAAGAAAAGTTTCATATAAAAAGAAAATATCGTATTCACATATGTATTTGAAAAGGTTTTATACAGAATTTTGTTTCCTATACCATGAAATGAAGTAGTTGTAACTAAGTTTGTATTAATGTTTATTAGTTTATTTGTTTTAAAAATACTTAAACTACAGGGTGGCGCACGAATCGTGCTACAAAAATAAAACGTAATAACTTTTTTTCTGTGTGAGTAATCGGCTTATTTTTTTTTTTTATTTTGTAGGTTACTATTTAGATTTATAAAAATGGATGCTTGGGATACGGAGAAAAGAATTTGGATAGTGCAACGGTACCATGCTTTGCAGTCCGTCATTTCCGTCCAAAGGGAATTTAGGCGGGAGTTTGGCGGTAATCCCCCGAGTAGATGGACCATTATGAGGTTTGTAAACATGTTTGCCGAATCTGGAAGCATCGCACGAAGGCCGTACCATCGAGATGCCAATGTTCGGGTTCAGGATACAATCGCAGCAGTAGCAACTGCAATACAGGCCAATCCGAACGTTTCGACCCGAAACTTATCGGGGCAAATTGGAATTAGTAGACGGTCATTACAACGGATACTTCATGACGATTTAAACTTGTTTCCGTACAAAGTCCAAATTACTAGCAAGTTAAACCCTCAGGATTTGCCTGTTCGCCTGGAATTTTGCCAAAAAATGATATCAATGGCCGAAGAAGACAACACATTGATCAATTGTTTGTTCATGTCTGATGAGGCCCATTTTGATCTTAACGGCAATGTAAACAAGCAAAATTGCCGTATATGGAATGAGTCTAATCCAGAAATGCTCCATGAGACGGAACTGCACCCAGAACGAGTCACTGTGTGGTGCGCAGTTTCATCAAGGTGTATTGTCGGGCCGTACTTCTTTGAAGAAAACGGTGTAACCGTTACTGTCAATGGGGACCGTTATTTAAAGATGTTGAAGGAGTTTTTTTACCCAGAACTGCGCCGAAGACGTATACCATTCAACAGCGTTTGGTTTCAGCAAGATGGAGCAACTGCACATATAGCCAGACCAGTTATGGCGGAGCTAAACAAAAAATTCGCAAACAAATTAATTTCTAGGAACTCCACTCTTCGCTGGCCTCCAAGGTCACCTGACCTGACTGCACCAGACTTCTTTTTATGGGGTTATGTCAAGCAAGAGGTGTATAAAACGAAGCCCAGGAATTTAACTGAATTAAAGCAGTCCATAACGACAATAATTGAGGCGATCCCAACTTCAACTCTTCAGGCCGCAATGAATAATTTTTTGACCAGGTGCCGCATATGCGTGGGACAGCGTGGAGGTCATTTGCGGTCTATAATCTTTAAAAACAACTAACTATTTAAAATAAAATTTAATTTTCTAACCAATAAAAAAAAAATAAATGAAATACATCGATTGAAAAAAAAGTTATTTGAATTTCTTATTGTAGCACAATTGGTGCGCCACCCTGTAGGATCGCGACAGACTTATAACTGCTAATAATAGTTGTTAAAGCTTAAATCCATGCTAGAGAGATCTTTTTTATATATTTCTTCTAATGCTGCTCTAGCTGGCTGCTCTCCACACATCAATTCACCTTCGATGACTGCAAACGACTTTCCTTCAATTTCCAACCGGCTTCCTTTGAACTTAACATCGTTCGTTCTATTAATCTTTTTCTTATCCCTCCGGATTCGAAGAAGAAAATTTTGATGACTGCGTTCCGTCTTCGTCAGGTCTCTTTTAATACCATAGTTCGTATTTGCCAGTTTTTTGTGTTTCTTAGAATATCAGACACTGCACTTTGGCTTTGGAATTCAACAAGGTAACTGGGTTAATAATTTTTACTATACCCATTTTCTCAGGCAATTGTAGTAAGTTTTTGCATAGGTCCCATAATATATCCTGTCTCTCTACTTTTTGTTTTTGAAAACCATGAAAAATAAGCTTGTTTTTTCTGATATATTTGTCAAAATTTTCTGTTTTTCTTTTTGCTTCAGCCTTAAAAGCTTTTAGTGCTTCAACTTTCTCTATTAGAACTTCATTTTGATTTGTTCAATTTGTTTTTAATTTGTTTCCACTTTGGATATAGTATTTTCCATTTCTTCCTTAAGCATTTTACGAAACTCTGACATCATTTCACTCCAAGTTGTGGATTCTATCATTGTAGAGTTTAGGGAATTTTTTTCTCCATCTGAAGCCATCCCCGTCATTGTATATAAAATCTATAGTACTATCATGAACACATATTTTTAGTCGAACATATGTCCTGTACGCGTCGCTGAGATCGCCAAAAATTAGTATATTGAGACTTAGCTAAGTGTAGGGAATAAGTAATAAGAGCGAGTAGAATCTATTATTTAAATTCTGCAAACATTTTTCCGATGCGAAGCCAATTTGTCACGGTTATGGTTTTTTATTGTGTTTTTTCACTTCCTTGCACTCCGTTCTTGCGTTTCCGTTCTTATTTTATTATTATCTACGTTTCTCGTTTTGTGAATATTCGGGATTCCAACCAACACTCCACAAAGAAGTTGAACATATGTCCTTAAGATGTCGCTACCGTCACTCCTCTTCATGATATTACTATAGATTTTATTGAATTTCTGAACAACAACAACAACTTAAAGGTCCTACCACCAATTGTATACGAATTAATTTATAATTCGTTTTAATTAATTATTTGGCTGGAGATATAGCTGTTTCAAGGGGTGCCAAGCCCTATCATCAGTCTCCTTATTAGTGGTGCTGAGCTTTAATTCAATTTTATTTGAAAAACTTTCTACATGCCTACCATAGGGATCGAACCCACGCATATCAGATTAGCTCAGTCTTAGAAGTCGTATGCACTACGCATCCCACCCTTGAATAAGAAGATAAGGAAGAGAAATATATCACATATACAGTGTATGTGAGTGAAGCACCAAATTAAAAAAAAAAAAAAAAGGTGCCTATCTGTCATTTTTCAATCGTTAAAATAGTGAAAAAAGATAATTAAACTAAATAAAAAAATTAAATAAAAGGGAGAATAGTCAAAGCTTTCAGTACTTTATTATATAAAAATATAAAACAACATGCGGTGCAGTGTTAAATTGTGTAAAAACACCTATAATATGGAGTTAAAAATCTTTTTATTGCACGGGCTGATTGTGTCTCAAATTCCACATAAATTAATGTGACGTGATGTTTTTTATGTAGATACATTATCGTAGAATACTATAAAATTGATATTTTATACCATTTGCTATAAAAAAGCCTAATTTGTTGAAAATGCAAATATACTTTGAAACGTGGTATGTCAGGTGCCTATCTGTCAAAATTGAAATTCTCTCCCAGGGTCGAATTAGCTTTTGTTGGTGATGGCAAGGCGCTCAAATACATTGAGCGCCCGTAGTGCAGAGTAATTTTACATAGTTTATGTGGAATATGAGACACAGCTTACCTGTGATATGAACAAAAGTTGCAATGATTATTATAGATGTTTTTACAGGATTTAACGGAACACCGCATGTAGTTTCATATTTTTATTTCAATGAAGAATAGCATATATTCACTTTATTTACTTTTATTTTACTTGTTTATTTAATTTACTAACCTTTTTTTTCTATTTTAACGATTTAAAATCTCAAAATACATTCCTCAAAACAACAGCTAAAAATTCCTTTGGGCGCCCATGATTTAGCTGTCTAACTGCATCCCTTCCCTGTGGGAATGCATCTGTGTTTGTGTTACTCACACTATTTTGAAAAATGCTTCACTTTTTCCTCGATATGCCAGGGAGTTTGAGAGTAGGAGGCAACGAAGCAGGTTGTGTCGAGTGGCACAACCTTGCAAAATCAGTTTTCTTTAAAAAAACAGTAAAGTAAATTATTTTTAAATAATTATTTCACATCGAAAGTTAGTAATCTGTGGGGGCGGTGTCCATCTGGATGGTAACAGGAGTTGTACACACACTCCAGCAACCGAAAAGCTAGTTTCCAAGCTGTGCCGCTTGAACTAGACTTGAAGCCAACCCCGTTAATTACGGGACTCTGGCGTGGTATCACATTACCCGCTAGCAACTGTAACATGTGTTCGTGACCGAAGTGTTGCCCACATGAAATCCCAGCATGGAACTTCACTGGGGGAAGGATTCCATCTGGATCAAAACCGGAGATACATACATTCCAGCAACTGCTAATCTAGTCCCCAGGCTACCAGCACCCCTTGTGCTAATAACAGATGACAAACCTTCATCACAACAATGGACAAAGGATGACCACCCTGCATCATGCCAAATCAGTGAGATGACCATCATATCACAAGAAAATTTGTTAAAGTGAATAATTATCTCTTTATAACTGCTCATAATATGTTAAAAGTTTAAGTGAATTATCTTTTGTATTCAATCATTATTGTTTTTAGTGTTCTACTAAGTTATACCCTTTTACATATTTTTTTTACATTTTCTATCGCCTTGCCGCCAACATGTGCTTTAAAATTAACTAAAAACACTCGTAAGAAGTGAATTTATGTAAAAATTGAAATTGTATTTAAATAATCGTCTTTAAATAACTCATGCAAAAGTGATTTCATTAATTTTGAAAATTCCACATAGAGCGTTCTCGCTCTATAACATGAAACTTTATATATATGTATTCTATGGCATATTAGTTTGTAAGGTATTTGTATTTGTAGGTATTGTATATATGTATATTTTTTATCCGTTGCAACAGCCAACACATAACTGAAATATTGCTCCTGAGCAAGAGCAGAATGACTATATATTTTTTATATATTATAAATGACAGCCACGAGGCTTTCCAAAAATGTAACTAGATAGAGCAGGCAATACATTATAGCCGCAGTTAAACATAGCTTTGCTAAGTGATATATATTATGAATTGTACTCTGTAAAATTTTCTTAAGTCTCAATAAAAATTCAAAATTCAAATTCCTCGATATGCCCATTCCTCTATTTCTTCTTCTATGATCCCACCGCTTAAGACCACTGAAGTCACATGCATTTGGAGCATCAGCATTTTCCTAAGCGCCTTCAAGTATGCTGTTTTGTTCCGCCTCCATTTTGCTCAATTCAGAAATTCAATGAAATTGACGGAATAAAGAATGGTAATAAACTGTTGGCGTGGGGGAACCTTAATTGGGGGTGTGGGGGATCCTTTATTTTCCAAATTGAATATTGTTTTGACGTTTCACTTAAAAATTGCTGCTGTCAAAGGCCACACACGCAATCACAAAACAAAAATTAATTCTTTTCGTATTCCTTTCAACGACAGAAAAATTTCTTTCGTTGAAAGGAATTTGACATAAGATCTTTTTGCATCGGATATGTTTTCGAACGACCAAAACTGGATTGGATAGGTTATTCTGTTATTTTATATTTTATATTTATTTTGTATTTTATATATATTTTATTTTGTTTGGTAAAAATCAAAATCTTTGTAAAAAAAAACCACAAACTAGAATTCCCGCGTGTTCTTCAAAACATATCCGACGCAAAACGATCTTAGATACCCTATCTGTCTATCACTCGAAAGCGGCCATTTTTTTCCTTCTGTACAAATTTAAAAATTAAGGTTTCATTTTTTTCCGCTAGTTGCAGTGAGGAGGGCTAGTGTCGCGGAGGCTAAAATGGAATCAACCTGAGATTGGCAACTAGCAGTCCATATATAATACGTCCATGGTTTTGTATATCTTGTATACTTAGAAGAAGAAATAGAGGAACGGGCATATCGAGGAAAAATTGAAGCATTTTCCAAAATAGTGTGAGTTACACAAACACGAATGCATTCATACAGGGAAGGCATGCAGTTAGACAGCTAAATCATGGGGTGCCCAAATTAATTTGTAGCTGTTTTTTTTTTGAGGAATGTGTTTTGAGATTTTAAATCGTCAAAATAGAAAAAAAAGCTTAGCAAATTAAATAAACAAGTGAAATAAAAGTAAATAAAGTAAATAAGTAAATATATGCTATTCTTCATTGAAATAAAAATATAAAATTACATGCGGTGCTCCGTTAAATCCTGTAAAAACACCTATAATAAGCAGTGCAATTTTTTCTTCATTTCACAGGTAAGCTGTGTCTCATATTCCACAAAAAGTAAGTAAAATTATTCTGCACTACGGGCGCTCAATGCATTTGAGCGCCTGGCCATCACCATTTGAAACCTAATTCGACCCTGGGTGAGAATTTCAATTTTTACAAAAAGACATATCACATTTCAAAGTATAATTCTATTTTCAACAAATTTGCATTTTTTATAGCAAAATGCTATGAAATATCAATTTTAAAGTATTCTACGATAATGAATTTACATAAAAAACATAACTTCACATTACATAATTTATGTGGAATGTGAGACACAATCAAACCGTGAAATGAAAAGATTGTTAACTCCATATTATAGGTGTTTTTACACAATTTAACACAGCACCGCATGTTGTTCTACATTTTTTTAAAAAAAGTATTGCAAGTTTTCAATATTCTCACTTTTATTTCATTTTTTATTTAGTTTAATTATCTTTTTTCAATATTTTAACGATTGAAAATCTGGAATCACTTTCCTTTAGATCGGCAAAATGACAGATAGGCACCTCTTTTTTTTTAATTTGCTGCTTCACTCGCATACACTGTATATGTGATATATACCTCTTCCTTATCTTCTTATTCTAAGCTTGTATATTTTGTATATTTTTGTTGGGATTCTTCTTAGGGCTTTTGGGGCAAAGTCCAACAAATTTATTTTTTTAATAAAGTCTATCCACTGCTATTATTTTTTTTTCAACAAAGCGACAAAAATTACAGTTTTCACCAAGATTTATAAACTTTCTTTAAATAAACGACAAGAAATTCAAGTACGTGTTAAGAAACTCGTTAAACAGACCGTGAATTAAGCTAAGTACAGACGATTGTCAGATCTTACAATATTGTCAGATCTGTCAGTGAAACTGTTCCAAATGTCTCACAATCTTCTGAACACACAACTTTGTCTGACAATATTGTCAAACACGTCATTGTCAGACGACAATCTTACAAAAAATTGTCAGGTATCTTACAATCGTCTGAACACACAATTTTTATCATTGTGAGTCGATTAGGATTAGGACATTGTCAGACTCATTGGTCATTGTCAGATGTTTTAATTGAAAACATTTTACAATTGCTGACAATTTCTTCATTGTTTAAAATGTCAATAGAGTTGGGTAAAGACAGATAAAAAAATAGCTGACAATCAAATTGGGAAGAAATCTATCAACCGTGTGAACAGACAATTTTTCATTGTGAAATATGTCAATTGTCAGCTAATTGTTAGCTATTGTCAGACCATTGACAGTTCTGACAATATTGTAAGATCTGACAATCGTCTATACTTAGCTTTATACTGCAGTTTTGGTTAGTCCCCTTTCACACGAGAAAACAATCTGCCAGAAATTTTTTTGACGTTTTCTTTTAATTTCCTTAAAAATCTCTTGTACCTTTCACACGAAGAAACAAAATCGTGGACATTTTCTGTTGTTTCGTTTTAAAGTAGCTTGGTTGAACACACACTAATGTGTATGTGAAAAGGAATGTCAAAAAAATCTCCTCAAATCGTTGACCGAGGAGATTTCATTTTCCCCTCTTACTTCTTGCCCTTCTCACCTATAAACTGAAAGTTGCTGGAAACTCAGTTTCCTCGTGTGAAAGGGGACTTATTTTTCCAAGTTGCTCACACTTAAAGGTTCCCCCACACCAACGCGAATTTTCGGTGGCGACGAAGAAAACAACAATAACAATGTGTTGTTTTCATTGACAACCACGTGTTGTTATTGTTGTTTTCGTCGTCGCCACCGAAAATTCGCGTTGGTGTGGGGGAACTTTTATTCGGATGCATTGGTTTTTTTGCTGTTTATGATGTTGATTTTAATGTATAGTTTGGCGCAGAATATAATTAAATGAATGATTTTATTTTTGTTTTAATATTATATCTAAATTTATTGAAAAATAATTATTTTTGTAGAGCTTGTTTACAAATCGCTTTTGACACTTCCAGGGTTCCCACTCTTACCACTATTACAACCTTGTTTCGAAGACAACAGTAAGTGTGTCGTAGTGCTGGAAGTTGATATCGTATCCAAGCCTTATATACAAGATCTCGCTGCGCTATTAAAGAACGGATTCATGGTAAACCATGGTGAATTCGTATGATCACTGACTTTAATTCGTACCTGGACAAACAGCCCTATTCGGCTATTCATCGGGGGGAATTTTTCTATAATTTTCACTCATCACTATTCTGCTTTTCATTCGAAGTGAATCTGTATTAAAGTCGGTAACGTCGGTAATACTGCGCGGTATTCTGCTATTCACGTGAACGCATTCATTCTATACAATTCAAATCCGCATATTAAATGTAGCGGTCGTCTGTCTGGTTGGTTGTTAGTAAAATGTAAGTAAAAACTATTTTATTATGATTAATTTAGAATATTTGTTTGTAAATAATAGATTATTAACATTTTTAGGGGTAGAACGACAAACAAAGACCAATTTACGGCATAATTTCTGCATTGAATTTTTCTTTTCTTGAAATTGAATCATTTCGCTGCGGAGGTGGAAGATACGATTCAACAATCTCCAATACATACAGAAATGCTTTTTTATTTAACCGAAAGTTTTTGGTAAACCTATGATTTTGAAATAATTGGTATTATTTCAAAATGAAAATAAATGAACTTACGTTTCGTCCGGCAGTTTCATAATATTTTTTTTCGATTTTCTAACATTTCTCCGTAGCTCTCTGTTCGATGATCCTCTTATTCCTCTGTTTACAATTGGAAAAAAAAGTCCAATACTGTCCATTTCCAAATTTAATTACGAAGATGAATCAAATTAAAAATTAAAATCAAAACAATTTATCCAAGATTTTGACATGAACAGCTGTTTACGTGAATGTCAAATTGGTTTGGGATAATGTAGTTCACCCGATGGATAGCATAATGCAAAGGCAGTGTGAAAGGGAATCGAATGGGTGAATCGAATATACGATCCACGTGAATAGCAGAATAGGGCTGAAAATTATCATATAACAGCTTAACATTTCCGTTAAGAAAGTCGACTTGTCGCTCAGAAGAGGGCATGTTGTAGATGAGTCTAGCATTTTCCTCTAATGCATCATAAGGCGTGTTTTTTTGCAAGCCCGGGGGTTATTGGACGAAAAAAACGACGACGGGGCTTAATGAAAAACTTGGCAGCACCGTGTAATGTGCAGTGACATTTCGAAATCAGCTGACAGATTGACAGTGACAGAAGAATTTGAATTTAAAAAAAAATAATTCCTTAAATAATTTTGACCAGAAAATTGGTTATTTTATTAAGAATAACTCGAAATTAATTTAATTATCTTTGCCGTGTATTCGAAAGGCTAAAAGTAGTACAAAAAAAATGTTGAGTAACAAAAATTTAGGCTTCTACAAGAAGGTGTTGTCCAACGGACTTGGATAAAATGAGCAAAACTTTTGGATTCCCCGTAGGAGCTGCAACTTTGGCTGAAGAAGTTGGTATTGATGTAGGATCTCATATCGCAGTAGATTTATAAAAGGTAAACACTGACAACATAGAAATTATCCTACTTCATTTACTAAATTTCTTTTTGGTGAACGCTTCAGTGGAGGCAAGATCTTGTTAAAGCTGGATTAATGGGTCGTAAATCTGGAAAGGTATGATTTTTGTACGAATGAAAATCTAAGGACAGTCGAGAGGTCAATCAGGAAGCTCTCAAAATCATCAAACAATAGCAGTGTTGAAGATATAGAATTGCGTATGGTTTCTCGATTTATCAACGAAGCTGTTCTCTGTTTGGGAGAGGAAATTCTTGATAGCCCATTGGAAGGTGATATTGGTGCTGTATTTGGTTTGGGATTCCCACCATTCACCGGTGGTCCATTCCGTTAGGTTGATCAATATTCAGCATCAAAATTAGTCAACAAAATGCAATCATATTCTGATTAAGATGATGCACCTTTCAAACCAGCTCAAACTTTATTAGATATGGCTAATGGTCCATCAAAGAAATTTCATATAAAAAAAAACAGCTTCGAAATTGTAAGGTATATTTAAAAAATCAATAATACCTACTGATGGTTCTGAATAAAAAGGCAAGCGAAAGAAGATATATCGAAATTAAGTACACTTAAAAAGTTATAATTTATGTCAAAAAAAATATAATACACAACCCTGCATTTAATGTATTTATTTCTAAAAACGAAATCATAAATATATGTCTTAACGTTATGTTTATAAGAAAATAAAATCATTTTTTATTTAAAAAAATAACTGGTGGTCCTAAGAAGTTCAATGCGAAGCATGTAGATTCTTATTAGTTTTTTTTCCTCGGTTTGCAAGAGCACTCTCTACAAACTTGTTGCTAGTGATGAATTTTCTTCCATCAACTCTACGAGACGTTTAATTTGAAAGGGATTAGTGATTCGAATTCTTTCGGTCAGTTGATTAAGAATTTGTATTCGACAAAAAATAGCGTTTTAGCTATCGTTAAACGACAGTCACAATGAGGATGAGGGACATTTTTCATACAAAAATTTACATTCTACTCAAAGTAAGGCGTTACGCTAGATAAAATGAGATTTGCCGTTGAAGAAAAACGCCTATTATAATAAGAATGAATATATTGTTTATTCAGAAAAAACACAAAACACACATTCTTGTTTAAAAATATTTAAATCTAAAATAAATAAAGTTAAAAAAAAATAACTTGTTTTTTTTTTTTTTTTTGAAAAGTCTTATTTCTAAATAAACAAAAACTAAAAACAAAATAAAACAAATAGTTCGTATTAAGCTACGCACAAACCGACGCGATGGCGATGGCGATAACAATGTGGATGCCGCACACGTAAATCAATGGAGGGGCACACATCGACGCGATATGTGGATTGCGTTCACGTCCCACTGCTGCGTTCAGTTACGCGACTTTTCTTGAACGCAGCAAGCACCATTTTATCGCTATATTGCCTGAAGAAAAATGACAGTATAAAAAATAAAATTTGAAAATGACTTCAAATACAGAAAGATTAATTGAAAAAATTTGGGAAAATTCAATTTTATATGACCTTTCAAATAAAGACTATAAAAGTATAAAAAAAGGATAAGATATGGGATACCATCGCCGAATCCCTGGGGGAAAAAGACGACATTCAAAAATAGGTGTAAAAATGATGCCTGTCCGCCCGGAGTCCCGCTAACATTGTGTGAAACTCGCCGTTTATTTTACGGCCAGGTTTATTTCATGGGCCCATATTCTGCTGCTGAAATAGGTGTTAGAATTAAAATATGCAATTTCTCTTTTATTATGATTTTACCTTTCCGCTACTTCTTCTTCATCTATGAGCAAAGCTAATAAAAGCAGAGCCTCTTCCATTTTCTTTTAAAAGATTAGATTTTTTGTTTATTAAACTTCAAAAATTAAACGTTTGACAACTTCGCCCGCTACACAATATATCGCGTTCATGTGAGCAGGTTTTTGAACGCATCTTTATCGCGCGATAAAAGTTATCGCGATCGCCACCGCCATCGTATCGGTTTGCGCATAGCTTTAAACATATACACTCTTTCATATATAAGCAGTTTTAGTTCACAATGAAAACTCAAAAATGGTCTTCTCTTTACCTTTGGAAGGACTTTTGGATGAATTTCAAACACTTTGTGCGAGTTTTGCTATCTTCAGACTCCTGTCGCCATTTTTCCTTCAGATCTTCAATTCAATTGCACACAAAAGTGATTTATCACTTGAAGACTTACGCACCTTATGCGATTTAACGCAGTTTGATGAAAAGTCTCTCTAAATACCCGACAGCGCGTACGCGAAAATGATTTGGGGTAGGTGCTTGCTTCATTGGGATGATTGAATCGGTTTTGAGTTCTTACTTAGGTCCTCTTACATTATTTAAAATTCATTTTCAATTCTATCAAAAATTAAAAAAAATTTCTATCTAAAAGTAATTCTGCCATTATTATTGAAAATTGAACAACGGCGGAATTAGTTTTAGATAGAAATTTGTTTAAATTTTTGATAGAATTGAAAATGAATTTTAAATAACGTAAGAGGAACTAAGTAAGAACTCAGAACCGTTTCAATCATCCCAATGAAGCAAGCACCTACCCCAAATCCTATAGTGTGCCCAAGCAGGTGGGTTGCTTGTACGCCGTAATGCTGGATGCTAGCACTGTATTTATGTAAGCAAGCAAAAAAAGCATAGAAGTGAGAAGCACTTAATTTCGCGTACGGTGTTGGGTCTTTAGACAGACTCTTCATCAAACTGCGTTAAATCGCACAAGGTGCGCAAGTCTTCAAGAGATAAATCACTTTTGTGTGCAATTGAATTCGATGATTGGTTTTCACTTGTATTAGCACCTGGTGTTGTACCTGTTGATGGAGCTTCGCTTTGCTGTTTACGACTGCATCCCGATGCTCGAGAGCCATTTCGGCCATTCGTTCCAGACAAATCTCCATCGCCAGCACCTCCACTTCCCTGTGAGAAATCCGTATTTCCACAAACGTTGCATTTTCATCATCTACCGTTTCATCGCCAGATTCATTATCGGTATAGTGCAGCGAATAGAAAATAAGAGAACCACTCTAGTGCATCCACATAGTCTGTCCAGTGTCTTACAATAAGCAGCCGAGACAAATTGCTCGTTAGGGACCTCAATGGTGGTGATGAGTTTAAAGTCTTGCAGAGATCGTAGTTGCATACTTCAATCAGCACACACTACACAAAGAGCACACAAATTTAGCTTGTCAGCAAGAATAATTTTTATATTTTACAAATAAAAAGGTATAACTTACCTTTCGAATCGCCATCTTTGTGTTCAGACATTTTTATTTTTTATGTAAATTGTAAAACGAAAATTGATTAACGTCAGTTTTGACGTTTCTATACAATTTATCGATAACTTAACCAAAGTTGTATTTGGTAGCACAGTTATTAGCTTGTCCAAGAGTTTAGCACAGAGAATTCTGTACGCTTAAGCTAATCCCGCAGGAGGATTAGTTGTTGTTGTATTTAACATGGTGATTGTTAAGCCCCACCGTCGTTTTTTTCGTCCAATAACCACCGGGCTTGCAAAAAAAACACGCCTATAATCAATATTTGTAAAGTCCCTAAATTCAAAGCTAAGAGAAACAATCAAAACATCGAAATCAAACGCCAAGAAAATAAAATCATGCCTTGAGAATGCCGGGGCAGAAAGTTGATCGTAAAGCAGAACCTTTTTTATGTCACTCACCCAAAATAAGTCTAACAAAGTTGAACTTTCATTCGAGAAGTGCGTAGTGTTAACAGACTTTAGATTGAAGATACTCAACCCATCTAGTAGATCGTTTTGAGTAACCAACTTGTTATTGAAATCTCCGCACAATATTAAATCTGGACATACCAAAGACAAATCTTCCAGTAATGTCAGTAGTGGCAAGAAATTTATGTTACGGTTTGGTCTATTGAGCCCACGAGAACTTTACTTTGCGAACCTACCATATCCACAAACAAATACTCAATTTCACTACATATCTCAGAACCACAGTACACATATTAAAGGTTGTCAAAGTTGGAAATGTCAAAAAATTAAAAATGGCTGTTAGAGTGCCCACAGGAACTAAACGCGCATCATTAGAAACAACAACAAAATATTGAAATTAGACAAGGAAAGGGGCACTGAATCCACCATTTTACCACCATAATACCTCGATGCGCAGAACTGAACAAAAATGAAAACGCTAATGATATTACCTTTAATATGTGTACTGTGTCTCAGAACAACAACGGAGTTTGCACTTTATATCACCTCGGACGAATATAGCCACACCCCCACCACGACTAGCCCTATCATATCTGAACGGTTTGTGATATCCTCTTAATGCACACAAGTTATCATTGATGCTTTTAGATAACCAAGTTTCAGAGACGCAAACTACCTCGATACCAGAATCTTCAAAAATATCACGGAATTCATCAATCTTAATAAACATTAAGCGTTGAGATGATAAACTCTTAACCCTTCCTTTTGTTTGCACAAAACCCTTACCATCGAACGCAGTCCATTAAAATTATTCATAGTAAAATACTATTATTAAAATAAAATTTTAGGAACGCCAAATTCAGAAAAGCAACAATGTGCCTGTAGCAAAATAAAAAACTACTGAAAAAGAAACTTAATCACATTGAAGCACGCACACATGCAGTTAAATTTGTTTTTACTGAGCAAGAGAAATCAAAAAGAAAAAAAAGCGAACATTGAGATCAAATGGAAAAAAGAAAGAAAAAATAATAATAATAAGTTTAATATCTATTATAGATATTTTTATTGACCAAATTGAATTATAGTTCAAAAAAGTGGATAAGATATAAAATCTTGTTATCCGTCGGCTTTATGGTCACAATGGTTATGGCAATGAAACAATTAAGTTAACATTAGCTTTTCCCAACGTTTCGGCAGGGGTTGCTGCCTTCTTCAGGGGAACTTTATTCCACATAAAAACAAATAATGAATATAACAACTTTTAAAATTGAATAAACAATTAGTAAACTTACGTTATTTGTTATAGTCAGAAACTAAACGTCATGTTCTTGTTGTTTTATTTCTTATATTAAGTATATAGACAAAACTTCATTTTGAAGTGCATTATTTTTATTTAAAATAATTTATTATAATTTTTACAAATGTAAATTCAATTTATACTTTTTATTTTTGCGTTTTGATTGTCGTGCGTAAGTGTCGTGTCAATTCGTCAAATATTTTTTAATTAAAAACAATTAAAAAACAATTAAGTGAAAACAATAAGGTGTAATCGTCACTTTTGTTATTACGTTTAATGTAAACAATACAACGTAAAGTGTACGCCGAAGCCAAGAATTGTTTTTTTTTTCAAACTGAAAGCTGGCTCAAATAAGCTCTTGTTATTTTTGGTTAAGCTCTCTCGCAGGTGAATTAAATCACCCCCTCTTCCACCAGCTGCATTGATATTTGACAAGCTAACGTTTTCCAACGATAGTTGTTTGTTGTTAGTTTTTTATACATAGCAATAGATCGCAGTACAAAATTTTTATCATAAGGCTAATATTTGATCAGAATTGCCGAATTGAGTGTGTTGTTTTTCGCTCGTGTACGATAAATATTACGGAGAGATGGCGGTTCAATATTGATGGTGCGGCATAATTTGTTAAAAATGATGTTTAAATTTTCGTTTGTGAGGTACGGAACTCCAAATAAAAACGCATCACATGCAATCATATGATTTTCTTGGTGGTTTAAACTTTAAAGAATTGTAAACAGCTTTCAGTCCGTTTTTAGTGCGGTTTACTTCATCACGCATGGTACAGATTTCAGGTACATTTTCGGAGTGTGATTGAATTTGAGAGAACGCAGATTTAAGTAAGGTTATATCGGTTTTGATTGCGGCGAATTAAGAAGAATTATTAATTTGAGATGATTCTAAAGAAGTCAATCTATTATCATATACATATAAATAAATATTTCTATTAATTAGTTGAACAATTTATATAATTATACAATTTCAGTTTTGATCTTTTTTCTATTAAATATATTCAATTTGTTTTATCTGGCGTAAGATTCCCCCATTGCTGTCCATATGAATCTATTTTTTGCATTATTATACCAGTTTTGATTAAATTTATTTAGATCGAAAGCCCATCTTTTTTTTCGGTCGTCCTCTTGGTCTCTTCTCATCATTTAGGGTCCATTTTGTAATTAGTTTTGTCCATCTTTGGTCTTCAATTCTTGATATGTGTCCTGCCCAGCTCCATTTCAATTGTTTTATTCGAGTTATCACGTCAACTATATTTGTATTTCTCAATTTCTTCGTTACTAATCCTTTGTATTTTTGTATGTTTAAAAATGTACGCTCCATTTTTATTTGGCATATTCTTAATTTATTATTACTGTGCAATTTTTCCAGATAAAAGCATAATAATCTACGCACTCTATTTTTTTAAACATTCGTCCATCTTTTCCCACATTATTTCGTTGTTATCGAGTTGTTTTTGTGCGATTTTGCAAAGGTCCGAATCGGTATAGGAATTGTGCGGAGCTGCAGCGGGAGTATAAGTGGAAGAGTTGTTTCGTTTCGGATACGGTGACTTATAGGTGTTGGTCAGTGATACGTACATATGTGAGTGAGTATAGATATTAGGCGTTTTTCTTTTTTTGGCCCTTTAGGGGCCAAATGGCCACTTTTCCAGACTCGGGACCCGTGGCCCCCACTTTTTCAAAAATGATCAAAATGGCCCCTTTTTCTGTTTAAGTAAGATTTTATTGAACAAAAAAGAATGAAAAAGAACGAAACACTAAAATTTACTGAACGTTGCCGTTTTATTTTCGTCGAGAAACGCACGAAATTAATGATAAAGAAGAATTTTGGTATGCTAGTGGGGAATCTTAAAATAGTTTGAATGAACATATGTTTGAAAATGTACATGCGTATGTTTGTTGCAAACATTTTTACTTTGCCTCATAGCAGCACCTCAGCCGAAAGTTTTTTTTTCTTCAAAATTGACGATTATAAAAATTTACAGATTTCACTCATAGAGTAACTATGGGGACATTGAAAATGACTTGTGTTAGCTCGATAAAATAAAAACATGAATAATCTTGGTGATTTCTAATTTGTATCCTATAGTTGCACCAAAACTTCTAAAGATGTCTAAGAAACCATTCTTCAGTCTGAAATTACAATAGGTATGTAGATATTTTTAATGTTGAATCCCAGTTGGCGGTTAAATTAATGTTGTTCAGTTCAGTTTATTTAATCACGGCGTTGATGTTGAAGAAATTCAAATATTTGCTCAAATTTGCTCAAATTGATTTACAAGTCTCTCAACTTATTGAACTATTTTTATATAGGCAAGTTATTTGATTTACTGTCAAAGTGAACCCTTTTTAAAGCGAGACCAAATTTATAAATAATTTGATGTGTAGCTCAAACTCAATGCAAACCTGATTTACCTAATTGTTTTTATGTATTCTATAATATTTTGCAATTTGAACTCATCTTTTAATAAATTTAATAAACTCGAGTCGTGTAATTTCTTAAGACAATATTAATGGTTTTGACAGTTAAGCAGTTATTCTTTTATCTGAGTATATGAAAAGCAAAGCACCAATTAAGTTGACAGCTGAGTTGACAACCAAATTGAATGGTTTTTTTTTATTTTTCATTTGAGGACCTTAAGGTAGAGCTGTAATAATCGGAAGATGTTGGAAGAAAATTCTCTCAGTTCACTTACGCATGGAGCGTTCGGTGAGCGCTCTTCACTTCCGAAAGCAAAAGTAAAAAATTGGTCGAAACAAGCAAAACTCAATTATGGGCACGTCATATGAATTCTTTGTATTCGTTTCGTTTCGTACGACCACTTAGGTCGGCATCCGACTATTATAGTTCTACCTTTAACCTTGAACATCTGAACATTAGAACTAAATCTATATAAGTTTATTAAAGAAGTTCAATTATATTGCAGTAGGTACCTATGAATATTCTAATCGCATTGGCTTGGACGTAGGTAAAGTTTTGTAACATAAATTTATAGCCTGAGATTTTACTTGAATTCTAAGACCTTAACCTCAAAGATCCGATAATTAGAACTAGAATTAGAAGCTTACCAAATAAATCCTTTTCGATATTTATATTTAAGTTGCTTAGGTAAGTTAATCATCCTACCTCTAGACTGATTAACGTTAACTTAAATACCTTAACCTTCAACAACTTAGAACTAGTGTTGTAAGTTTATTAAAGAGAAACGCTCAAAAATAACATTGGTTTGGACATAGGTCAAGTTCAAAAATCGCATTGGTTAAGACGTTGGTCAAGTTCAAAAATCGCATTGCCTTAGACGTAGGTCAAGTCCCAAAATCGCATTGGCTTAGACGTTGGTCAAGCTCAAAAATCGAATTGGTTTAGACGTATAGTTTAAGTTACAAAATCACATTGGCTTAGACGTATGTCAAGTTCAAAAATCGCATTGGCTTAGACTTAGGTAAAGTTTTGTGACATAAATTTATAGCCTTAGATTTTACCTTAATTTTAAGACCTTAACCTCAAAGATCCGATAATTAGAACAGAAAATAAAAGCTTACCAAGTCAACCCATTTCGATTACTACATTTAAGTTGCTTCGCTAAGTTAATCCTACCTCTAGGCTGATTAATGTTAATTTAAATACCTTAACCTTCAACAACTGGCCCTTAGAACTAATGTTGTAAGTTTATTAAAGAGATTCACAAGTAGGTATCTTTGCATATTATAGGTTCAAAAATCGCATTGGCTTAAACGTAGGTCAAGTTCAAAAATCGCATTGGCTTAGACGTAAGTCAAGTTCAAAAATCGCATTGGCTTAGACGTTGGTCAAGCTCAAAAATCGATTTGGTTTAGACGTATAGTTCAAGTTAAAAAATCACTTTTGCTTAGACGTAGGTCAAGTTCAAAAGTCGCATTGGTTTAGACGTTGGTCAAGTTCAAAAAACGCATTGGTTTAGATGTTGTTTTGTCACATAAATTTGTAGCCTGAGATTTTACCTTAATTCTAAGACATTAACCTCAAAGATCCGATAATTAGAACAGAAGATACCAAATCAACCCTTTTCGATTAGGTATTAGGTATATTTAAGTTGCTTCGCTAGGTTATTCCTACCTCTAGCCTAGTTAACCTTAATTTAAATACTTTAACCTTCAACATCTGGCCCTTATAGAACTAAAGTTATAAGTTATAATCATAGAGGTTCAAGTATAGGTCTCTGTGCATATTCTAGGTTCAACAATCGAATTGATTAAGAATGAAGTCAAGTTTTGTCACACAAAATTTTGAAGCCTATTATTTAACTTATTTCAAAATCTTAATCTTTAAGATCCGATTATTAGTACAGAAGTAAAAAGGCAACCGCAGAACAACTAAATCAATCCTTTTATATAAATGTACATACATAATGTCATACTAAGGGGTCAAACCTCTTACGTCTCTGAGCCATTCTGAGAAATTCCAAACCATTTACATCCACATGTCCAACGAGTTATGGTAACAAAACGGCGCACTCTAGCGCTAATTGGGTCAACGAGCTAGGTGATCGCCATTTCTACCTACCTACCTACCTACCTACATACATAATGTATGTACCTAAGATACGTAGGTATATGAATTTTGTTGGCGAAGCCAATTTTGTTATTCAATTTTTCAATTTTTGCAATTATTTATTTTGATGAATTAAACCTAAACGTTTTTCACCTATACTTTTATGTTATTTCAATTATTTTTTAACTGAATGAATTAGTTCGATATTGAAAAGGCAGCCGAAATAGTTCACAGGAAGAAACTGAGCTCTTCAGAGATCACATTCTTCGTGGACAGCCAAGCTGCTATCAAAGCGATAGCCAGTGAGACTATAAGATCCAAGGCAGTTGCAAAATGTCGAAATACACTGAACAATATTTGTTACTCCAACCAAGTCAAACTCTGCTGGGTCCCTGGACATAGCAATATAGAAGGGAACGACAAAGCAGATGCACTGGCAAGGGAAGGGTCAATGTCAAATAGAGACAGTCGTAGCCAATCAGACACGAGACCGGATGTTCCGATTGGCGTGATCAAAAGGAAGATAGACCTAATAACGAAAGAGAAAATCAACAACTCCTGGATATCCAGGAACGATTGTGACATCTCTAGAAGTTTATGGCCTCTAATCAACGAAAAAGAAACTCAGTATATTCTATCGCTGAGTAAAAAGAATATTAGAACCCTGATAGGTGTACTAACGGGACACTGTGCCATTGGCACAATGGCCACTAGATTTGGTGTATACGCACCCGATTTCTGTAGGAGCTGTCAGGATGTTGAGGAAATAGAAACCATTAAGCACCTGCTCTGTGACTGCCCCAACCTCCAAACAAATCGCCTCCGTTACCTTGGGAGCAGATTTGTTGGAGAACTGGACGATCTAGCGCAGGTCTCAATGGCAAACATGAGGAAATATATTGATAGTACGGGCTGGTTCGTAAATGACCCAGTCTATGTAAACCATTAGTTTAGTTGTTATCTCTGTTATAGGGGATCACAATGGACCAACAGGCCCCCGTGTACGCACAGCCTCAGGGCTGGGCACGCCCCTCCTAACCTAACCTAACCTAACCTAGTTCGATATTTTACCTTCATTTTAAGACCTTTATTTTAAATATCCGATTGTTAGAACAGAAGTTATAAGCCAACCAAACCAACCTATTCGTACCTTTACGAATAATATTTGCAAAATACCTACAACAATTCAATCAACATAACATTTTACAGACATACCTATAACCTACTTAATAATGTAGCTATGTATGTATATCATTTTTGTTCCCGATGCGAAGCCAATTTTGTTTGCCACCAGCCACAGTGCAGTGGTGGTTTTTTATTGCACACATTCCACTCCAACCAACGTCTTGCCAACACCCTTACAGGCTACAGCAATGTATATTCTTTGTGGGTACGTTTTTTTCTTTTTCTTTTTGTTTTCTTGTTCCTCACGTCATTTGACGTGATGAAATTAGTTCTCAAAAGCCAATCTTTCACGTTTTTAGTATGAAATTTTGTAAGCTTTTGCAAACATTTTGTAGCCTGTCATTTTATCTTTAATTATCTATCTTAATATTAAGCATCCGATAATTATAACCAGAGTAAAAGGCTTCTAAGTGCGCTCAAATCGAGTGATTTTAAGATTTCATACAAATTCAACTATCCTCCACTGAAGCTCGTCGGTTGGCGACGATCAACGTGTAGGTACGATTCATCGATTGTGTCTTTAGGTTCATTTTGGCATTTTCTTTGGTAACACCAACCAAAAATTCGATCCTGAGCCCCCTATACGCTAGAGTTCATTTCGTTCATTTGTTATATATTCATTTGTTCATTTAATCATTTTGGTAACACCATATTTTTCTCAAAACGACCCTATAAACATTTTCAATGTTAAAATAAGCTTACAAAATAGACTGGCTTGCGATTCTATTATATCTGCACTAAATTTATAAGAAATAAACCAAGATTTGGGAAATTGGGTACCAAATAAAATCTTATATATATAAATACGGAAAGAATATTTTAAACAAATAAAATATTAGCATGTTTTAAATTATGTATTTAGAATACATTATTATTTTTTTTTATTTTTTTTTAAATGAATTTGCTTTGTTTTTATTTTGTATGCTATTAATACATTTTTTAAATATTTTTTCTGCAGTTGTTTTTTTGCTTGAATAGTTTTTATTGAGGCCCCTTTTTCTGGCGTGGGTCCCTTTTTGGGACCCCTTTTGAAATTTTTCGGAGGCAACACTGACCTGAACACTTAAAGCCTAGTACGCTGCTGATGCGAAACGAAATTTTTCTGTGATCTCCAAACAGACAACGAAACGCTTGCGAAAACACAACGGAAAATATCCTTGGAGAGTTTCACTAATTCTTAAAACAAAATCAAACATAAACGCACAAAATCAGAGAAACCCATGATGTAAGAAAATGAGAAACAAAAAAAAACACAAATAAAACTCAAATGCCATATTTCCGCACACAATAAATAGTCTGTATAATTAAATCAGTGCGAAAAAGGAGCGGAGACTTCTCCAAATAATCTGCTACAATTATAAATTTCGCTCTTCGAACAGCGTACTGCAAAACGAAAAGCAGAACGAAATTTTCCGATTATGATTTCGTTGTGTCATTTTTGTATGGGATTTTTCGTTTCGCATCAGCAGCGTACTAGGCTTTTGTTTGGAGATCACAGAAACATTTGGTTTTGCATCAGCAGCGTAAATAGGCTTTATGCTGGTGTACAAAGATACTGAATTATAAAGATTGGAATCTTTCGTACGTTCCATCCCCCAAAACCCATTTGTTTACATTGTTGTTTTAACATTGAAAATATTTATAGGGTCGTTTTGAGAAAAATATGGTGTTACCAAAATGATTAAATGAACAAATGAATATAATAACAGATGAACGAAATGAACTCTAGCGTATAGGGGGCTCAGGATCGAATTTGTGGTTGGTGTTACCAAAGAAAATACCAAAATGAACCTAAACACAATCGATGAATCGTTCCTACACGTTGATCGTCGCCAACCGACGAGCTTCAGTGGAGGATAGTTGAATTTGTATAAAATCTTAAAATCACTCGATTTGAGCGCACTTAGAAGCCTATTACTCAGGTTATAATTATCGGATTATAATATTAAGATAGATAATTAAAGATAATAAAATGACAGGCTACAAATCTGCATCAAAATTTTTACCTAAAAAATTTCATACTAAAAACGTGAAAGATTGGCTTTTGAGAACTATTTTCATCACGGCAAATGACGGGAAGAACAAGAAAACAAAAAGAAAAAGAAAAAAACCTACCCACAAAGAATATACATTGCTGTAAGGGTGTTGGCAAGACGTTGGTTGGTGTGGAATGTGTGCAATAAAAAACCACCACTGCACTGTGGCTGGTGGCAAACAAAATTGGTTTCGCATCGGGATCGGGAACAAAAATGATATATGTACCTACATATATAGCTACATAAGTAGGTTAGGTATGTCTGTAAAATGTTATGTTGATTAAATTGTTGTAGGTAGGTATTTGGCAAATATTATATTCGTAATGGTACGATTAGATTGGTTTGTTTGGCTTATAACTTCTGTTCTAACAGTCGGATATTTATAATAAAGGTCTTAAAATGAAGGTAAAATATCAAACTAATTTATTCAGTTAAAAAATAATAAAAATAACATAAAAGTGTAGGTGAAAAACGTTTAGGTTTAATTCATCAAAAAAATAATTGCATAAATTAAAAAATTGAATAAAAAAAAATTTGCTTTGTTAGCATCGCCAACAAAATTCATATACCTACGTATCTATGTAGGTACATAATATGTACATACATTATGTATGTACATTTATATAAAAGGATTGAATTTGTAGGTCAAGGTTGCCTTTTTACTTCTGTACTAATAATCGGATCTTAAAAATTAAGGTTTTGAAGTAAGTTAAATGTCAGGCTACAAAATTTATGTGACAAAACTTGACTTCATTCTTTAACAATTCGATTGTTGAACCTAGAATACGCACAGAGACCTACCTATACTTGAACCTTTTTGATTACAACTTATAACTTTAGTTCTATTAGGGCCAGATGTTGGAGGTTAAGGTATTTAATTTAAGGTTAACCAGGTTAGAGGTAGGATTAACCTAGCGAAGCAACTTAAATATAATACCTAATCGAAAAGGGTTGAGTTGGTATCTTCTGTTCTAATTATCGGATCTTTGAGGTTAATGTCTTAGAATTAAGGTTAAATCTCAGGCTACAAATTTATGAGACAAAATAACATCTAAACCAATGCGATTTTTGAACTTGACCAACGTCTTAACCCATGCGATTTTTGAACTTGACTTACGTCTAAGCCAATGCGATTTTTGAACTTGACCTACGTCCAAACCAATGTTATTTTTGAGCCTGAAATATGGAAAGGCACCTACTTGCGTTTCAACTTACTTGCGTTTAAACTTACAACATTAGTTCTAAGGGGCAGTTGTTGAGGTTAAGGTATTTAAGTTAACGTTAAGCAGTCTAGAGGTATGATTAACTTACCTAAGCAACTTAAATATAAATATCGAAAAGGGTTTATTTGGTAAGCTTTTATCTTCTGTTCTAATTATGGGATCTTTGAGATTAAGGTGTTAGAATTCAAGTATAATCTCAGGCTATAATAAATTTATGTTACAAAACTTTACCTGTCTAAGCCAATGCGATTATTGAACTTAGAATATTCATAGGTACTGGGTAATGCTTGTGTTCAGCATTCAACTCGGTGTGCTCATTTATTTTATTCTGAGCTCATAGAGCGCGCCATAGAGTACCTATATTATCTAGAGAACCGACTCGTACCCCCCTTGCCTGAAACACCCTCAAAAATTATTTTAACTCAATGAGAGAAAACTCTCTTAAATTCCCTGTCCGTGAATACGTGTGAATTGTTGATACAACAACAATTGGTACCAGTAGCTCAAAAAGTTGAAAAATTGAAAAACACCCGATTTGCGATCATTTTAATGCTTATATCTTTGGATCCAATGGTTGGATTTTCAAAATTTAAAATTCAAATTAAAGCCAGAATGATAGCCGAGTACCAGCTATAAAAAATTTTCAAAACCGTCAAAAATTCTTTACTAAAAAAATTTAATTAATTTTTGGAGAATAATTTTCATCGAGGCAAACGTAACGAAGAAGAGGAATACACAAGAAAAAAAATAAAAAAAGGTTTGCTATTAAGAATATACTGGTTGGAGGGAGATAGTTATTCTAAAGACGGTGGAGTGTGTGCAACAAAACAGCATAACCTTGGCAAATTGGGTTCGCATCGGGAAAAAATTTGCTATACATATGTAGGTATCCATGTTTGTGGTAGGTATTTTTCATTCATTATTTGTTAAGGTGCCTTCATATGCTTAGTTTGGTTGGCTGATAACTTTTATTCTAATAGTCGGATCGTTAAGGTTGAAGTCTTAAAATTCAGGTTGAATATTAGGCTACATATTTCTTACAAAATCATTGCATTTTGAAAATCCGACAATTGGATCCAAAGATATAAGCTTTTAAGTGACCGCAAATCGGGTGTTTTTCAATTTTAGCAAAAATTGGGCAATTCCCACTGAAACACGTCGGTTGGCAATGAACAACAACCCCATTTTTGTTTTCAATTTTTCCGAGATTTTTTTGGTTTCCTATTTAACTATTGTGAAGGTCGTGTAGGGTGTACAGTTATGTATTATATATCAAATTAATTGTCTATTTTTCTAGGTGCGAATTAAAAAAAAACTAATCCTATGGATGCAATAACTTAAGAGTTATGAGGTGATAAATAAAACAACAGAAGTATGTCTATATCTTGGTTAAAAAAAATTGAAAAATCTAAAAATTTTACAAAACAATTAGATAACCAATATCTATCATCTGTATGATTTTGAGATTTTTTAAGCATCCGTCAAAAAGATAAAAATCAAAAAGCAAAAAATTAATTTAATTTTTATTTTTTTTTGAATTTAACGGACTCTTATTTTGAATATCTGAGCGCATAATCCTCCATATTACAAACTGAGCGTGTCTACTTTTGCTCAAAGAAGTGTTGGCATGGGCTCCCATTTAAAATGCACGGGACCACTAATACATGCTTATGAAAAAGTAGATTTCAGTGTTCTAGCAGCTTGTAGGTCGAAAGAGAACAAACCCCTTAAGTCGGTTCTCTAGATAATATAGGTACTCTATGGAGCGCGCTCTGAACAAGCTCAGAACATGTTCAGAACGAAAAAAGAAACACAAATTTGAAGCCCTGGACGTTCAGAGGTAAAAAAGAAACACAATTTTTTGTTTGACAGTTCAGGCTCTGCTCTGAACTAAAAAAGGAAAACGCCTTATAGTACTCGTATATAGCACTGATCTCTATACACACTGGATAGTGTATTCATAAAAAAAATTTGAGGCAAAAAAATATAGTCGTGGCCGGTACCCTCATAAAACAGTATAACAGCGGCGCCAGCGGTATGGACGCTACTGGACCTGGATTTTATTTTTTTCAATATTTACAGCCGCAATGCTTGTTGACATCAACTGACATCAAATAAATGCTCAATTACGGCAAATATCTTCAATCTCTTTTTTGGTTTGTATGGAGCGAGATATGAGGCCGTGGCCGGTAGAAAAAGCGTGAGAGACTGAAGATATTCAAGAGCTAACTACTCGGTTCGATAAAACTGCTCTTATTGTTTAAATTAAGTCAAATTGTGGACATTATTTCACGACTGTTCAAAAGAAATATCGACACAATTGCCGGTGAAAAAAGAAGATTTTAAGTGCGTATGTTCCAATCCTCTGCTTTTTTTTATGTGTAAACCAGAGATTAAGAATTATAATGATTGGAATCCTCGGCTGTCATTCTGGTTTGCCTACAAGCTAAACAAGATGGCGGATGGTAGTGAATTCATATTTTGCACTAGTGTTCATGTCGATCACTAGTGCAAAAATATGAATTCACCACTGCATAAATTGTTGTTGCAATTCACATCTATTCATCGACACGAGATAAAATTACAAAAACACCAATGTAAACAAATGGGTTTTGGGGCATGGAACGTACGAAAGATTCCAATCTTTATAATTCATAATCTGTGACAGTAACGTAGCTAAAAATATTTTTAGTTGAATAAAGTTTAAGCGAGCTGTAGGTCAATAAAAGATGTTTGTTTATTCTTGCAACGTTTCGAACGTGTTTACGTTCTTGATCAGGCAAAACTTAGATATTTCACTATAATTATAAATACCGCAGGTATTACAAAACCACATAAAAATTTGTTTTATCAAAATTCTTTCAATAAAAATGTAAAGAGAACATTAAAATATTAAAAATAAAAGAAGTTAAAGAGCTCATTCTCGCACACAATCAGATTTGAATCTGATTAAGAAAAATCCGAGACAAAATTTGTCCTGGGAAAAAAATTTTATGAGAAATAAAATTTTTCCCGAAATGCGTACTAGGCTAAGGTGCCAGTTATAGCTTTCATTGAAATTTGAAAACGATGATTGAAAATTTTAATTATGAATTTTAATTTTGAAATTAGTGAAACTCTCCAAGGAAATTTCCGTTTTGTTTTCGCAAGCGTTTCGTTGTTTAGCCTAGTACGCTGCTGATGCGAAACGAAAATTTCATATGATCTCCAAACAGACAACGAAACGCTTGCGAAAACACAACGGAAAATATCCTTGGAGAGTTTCACTAATTCCAAAAACAAAATCAAACATAAACGCAAAAAATCAGAGAAACCTATGATGTAAGAAAATGATAAACAGAAAAAAACATGGGATACCATCGCCGAATCCCTGGGGGAAAAAGACGACATTCAAAAATAGGTGTAAAAATGATGCCTGTCCGCCCGGAGTCCCGCTAACATTGTGTGAAACTCGCCGTTTATTTTACGGCCAGGTTTATTTCATGGGCCCATATTCTGCTGCTGAAATAGGTGTTAGAATTAAAATATGCAATTTCTCTTTGTTTATTATGATTTTACCTTTCCGCTACTTCTTCTTCATCTATGAGCAAAGCTAAATAGTTCTACCTTAAGCTTTTTTTTCAATTTCACCTGTCAAATGCTTGTGTTCAGCATTCAACTCGGTGTGCTCATTTATTTTATTCTGAGCTCATAGAGCGCGCCATAGAGTACCTATATTATCTAGAGAACCGACTCGTACCCCCCTTGCCTGAAACACCCTCAAAAATTATTTTAACTCAATGAGAGAAAACTCTCTTAAATTCCCTGTCCGTGAATACGTGTGAATTGTTGATACAACAACAATTGGTACCAGTAGCTCAAAAAGTTGAAAAATTGAAAAACACCCGATTTGCGATCATTTTAATGCTTATATCTTTGGATCCAATGGTTGGATTTTCAAAATTTAAAATTCAAATTAAAGCCAGAATGATAGCCGAGTACCAGCTATAAAAAAATTTTCAAAACCGTCAAAAATTCTTTACTAAAAAAATTTAATTAATTTTTGGAGAATAATTTTCATCGAGGCAAACGTAACGAAGAAGAGGAATACACAAGAAAAAAAATAAAAAAAGGTTTGCTATTAAGAATATACTGGTTGGAGGGAGATAGTTATTCTAAAGACGGTGGAGTGTGTGCAACAAAACAGCATAACCTTGGCAAATTGGGTTCGCATCGGGAAAAAATTTGCTATACATATGTAGGTATCCATGTTTGTGGTAGGTATTTTTCATTCATTATTTGTTAAGGTGCCTTCATATGCTTAGTTTGGTTGGCTGATAACTTTTATTCTAATAGTCGGATCGTTAAGGTTGAAGTCTTAAAATTCAGGTTGAATATTAGGCTACATATTTCTTACAAAATCATTGCATTTTGAAAATCCGACAATTGGATCCAAAGATATAAGCTTTTAAGTGACCGCAAATCGGGTGTTTTTCAATTTTAGCAAAAATTGGGCAATTCCCACTGAAACACGTCGGTTGGCAATGAACAACAACAACAAAAATCTAAAAATTTTACAAAACAATTAGATAACCAATATCTATCATCTGTATGATTTTGAGATTTTTTAAGCATCCGTCAAAAAGATAAAAATCAAAAAGCAAAAAATTAATTTAATTTTTATTTTTTTTGAATTTAACGGACTCTTATTTTGAATATCTGAGCGCATAATCCTCCATATTACAAACTGAGCGTGTCTACTTTTGCTCAAAGAAGTGTTGGCATGGGCTCCCATTTAAAATGCACGGGACCACTAATACATGCTTATGAAAAAGTAGATTTCAGTGTTCTAGCAGCTTGTAGGTCGAAAGAGAACAAACCCCTTAAGTCGGTTCTCTAGATAATATAGGTACTCTATGGAGCGCGCTCTGAACAAGCTCAGAACATGTTCAGAACGAAAAAAGAAACACAAATTTGAAGCCCTGGACGTTCAGAGGTAAAAAAGAAACACAATTTTTTGTTTGACAGTTCAGGCTCTGCTCTGAACTAAAAAAGGAAAACGCCTTATAGTACTCGTATATAGCACTGATCTCTATACACACTGGATAGTGTATTCATAAAAAAAATTTGAGGCAAAAAAATATAGTCGTGGCCGGTACCCTCATAAAACAGTATAACAGCGGCGCCAGCGGTATGGACGCTACTGGACCTGGATTTTATTTTTTTCAATATTTACAGCCGCAATGCTTGTTGACATCAACTGACATCAAATAAATGCTCAATTACGGCAAATATCTTCAATCTCTTTTTTGGTTTGTATGGAGCGAGATATGAGGCCGTGGCCGGTAGAAAAAGCGTGAGAGACTGAAGATATTCAAGAGCTAACTACTCGGTTCGATAAAACTGCTCTTATTGTTTAAATTAAGTCAAATTGTGGACATTATTTCACGACTGTTCAAAAGAAATATCGACACAATTGCCGGTGAAAAAAGAAGATTTTAAGTGCGTATGTTCCAATCCTCTGCTTTTTTTTATGTGTAAACCAGAGATTAAGAATTATAATGATTGGAATCCTCGGCTGTCATTCTGGTTTGCCTACAAGCTAAACAAGATGGCGGATGGTAGTGAATTCATATTTTGCACTAGTGTTCATGTCGATCACTAGTGCAAAAATATGAATTCACCACTGCATAAATTGTTGTTGCAATTCACATCTATTCATCGACACGAGATAAAATTACAAAAACACCAATGTAAACAAATGGGTTTTGGGGCATGGAACGTACGAAAGATTCCAATCTTTATAATTCATAATCTGTGACAGTAACGTAGCTAAAAATATTTTTAGTTGAATAAAGTTTAAGCGAGCTGTAGGTCAATAAAAGATGTTTGTTTATTCTTGCAACGTTTCGAACGTGTTTACGTTCTTGATCAGGCAAAACTTAGATATTTCACTATAATTATAAATACCGCAGGTATTACAAAACCACATAAAAATTTGTTTTATCAAAATTCTTTCAATAAAAATGTAAAGAGAACATTAAAATATTAAAAATAAAAGAAGTTAAAGAGCTCATTCTCGCACACAATCAGATTTGAATCTGATTAAGAAAAATCCGAGACAAAATTTGTCCTGGGAAAAAAATTTTATGAGAAATAAAATTTTTCCCGAAATGCGTACTAGGCTAAGGTGCCAGTTATAGCTTTCATTGAAATTTGAAAACGATGATTGAAAATTTTAATTATGAATTTTAATTTTGAAATTAGTGAAACTCTCCAAGGAAATTTCCGTTTTGTTTTCGCAAGCGTTTCGTTGTTTAGCCTAGTACGCTGCTGATGCGAAACGAAAATTTCCTGTGATCTCCAAACATACAACGAAACGCTTGCGAAAACAAAACGAAAAATATCCTTGGAGAGTTTCACTAATTCCAAAAACAAAATCAAACATAAACACAAAAAATCAGAGAAACCCATGATGTAAGAAAATGATAAACAAAAACAAACACAAATAAAACTCAAATGTCATTTTTTCGCACACAATAAATAGTCTGTATAATTAATTCATTGCGAAAAAGGAGCGGAGACTTCTCCAAATAATCTGCTACAATTATAAATTTCGCTCTTCGAACAGCGTACTGCAAAACGAAAAGCTGAACGAAATTTTCCGTTTATGATTTCGTTGTGTCATTTTTGTATGGGATTTTTCGTTTCGCATCAGCAGCGTACTAGGCTTTTGTTTGGAGATCACAGAAACATTTGGTTTTGCATCAGCAGCGTAAATAGGCTTTATGCTGGTGTACAAAGATACTGAATTATAAAGATTGGAATCTTTCGTACGTTCCATCCCCCAAAACCCATTTGTTTACATTGTTGTTTTAACATTGAAAATATTTATAGGGTCGTTTTGAGAAAAATATGGTGTTACCAAAATGATTAAATGAACAAATGAATATAATAACAGATGAACGAAATGAACTCTAGCGTATAGGGGGCTCAGGATCGAATTTGTGGTTGGTGTTACCAAAGAAAATACCAAAATGAACCTAAACACAATCGATGAATCGTTCCTACACGTTGATCGTCGCCAACCGACGAGCTTCAGTGGAGGATAGTTGAATTTGTATAAAATCTTAAAATCACTCGATTTGAGCGCACTTAGAAGCCTATTACTCAGGTTATAATTATCGGATTATAATATTAAGATAGATAATTAAAGATAATAAAATGACAGGCTACAAATCTGCATCAAAATTTTTACCTAAAAAATTTCATACTAAAAACGTGAAAGATTGGCTTTTGAGAACTATTTTCATCACGGCAAATGACGGGAAGAACAAGAAAACAAAAAGAAAAAGAAAAAAACCTACCCACAAAGAATATACATTGCTGTAAGGGTGTTGGCAAGACGTTGGTTGGTGTGGAATGTGTGCAATAAAAAACCACCACTGCACTGTGGCTGGTGGCAAACAAAATTGGTTTCGCATCGGGATCGGGAACAAAAATGATATATGTACCTACATATATAGCTACATAAGTAGGTTAGGTATGTCTGTAAAACGTTATGTTGATTAAATTGTTGTAGGTAGGTATTTGGCAAATATTATATTCGTAATGGTACGATTAGATTGGTTTGTTTGGCTTATAACTTCTGTTCTAACAGTCGGATATTTATAATAAAGGTCTTAAAATGAAGGTAAAATATCAAACTAATTTATTCAGTTAAAAAATAATAAAAATAACATAAAAGTGTAGGTGAAAAACGTTTAGGTTTAATTCATCAAAAAAATAATTGCATAAATTAAAAAATTGAATAAAAAAAAATTTGCTTTGTTAGCATCGCCAACAAAATTCATATACCTACGTATCTATGTAGGTACATAATATGTACATACATTATGTATGTACATTTATATAAAAGGATTGAATTTGTAGGTCAAGGTTGCCTTTTTACTTCTGTACTAATAATCGGATCTTAAAAATTAAGGTTTTGAAGTAAGTTAAATGTCAGGCTACAAAATTTATGTGACAAAACTTGACTTCATTCTTTAACAATTCGATTGTTGAACCTAGAATACGCACAGAGACCTACCTATACTTGAACCTTTTTGATTATAACTTATAACTTTAGTTCTATTAGGGCCAGATGTTGGAGGTTAAGGTATTTAATTTAAGGTTAACCAGGTTAGAGGTAGGATTAACCTAGCGAAGCAACTTAAATATAATACCTAATCGAAAAGGGTTGAGTTGGTATCTTCTGTTCTAATTATCGGATCTTTGAGGTTAATGTCTTAGAATTAAGGTTAAATCTCAGGCTACAAATTTATGAGACAAAATAACATCTAAACCAATGCGATTTTTGAACTTGACCAACGTCTTAACCCATGCGATTTTTGAACTTGACTTACGTCTAAGCCAATGCGATTTTTGAACTTGACCTACGTCCAAACCAATGTTATTTTTGAGCCTGAAATATGGAAAGGCACCTACTTGCGTTTCAACTTACTTGCGTTTAAACTTACAACATTAGTTCTAAGGGGCAGTTGTTGAGGTTAAGGTATTTAAGTTAACGTTAAGCAGTCTAGAGGTATGATTAACTTACCTAAGCAACTTAAATATAAATATCGAAAAGGGTTTATTTGGTAAGCTTTTATCTTCTGTTCTAATTATGGGATCTTTGAGATTAAGGTGTTAGAATTCAAGTATAATCTCAGGCTATAATAAATTTATGTTACAAAACTTTACCTGTCTAAGCCAATGCGATTATTGAACTTAGAATATTCATAGGTACTGGGTAATGCTTGTGTTCAGCATTCAACTCGGTGTGCTCATTTATTTTATTCTGAGCTCATAGAGCGCGCCATAGAGTACCTATATTATCTAGAGAACCGACTCGTACCCCCCTTGCCTGAAACACCCTCAAAAATTATTTTAACTCAATGAGAGAAAACTCTCTTAAATTCCCTGTCCGTGAATACGTGTGAATTGTTGATACAACAACAATTGGTACCAGTAGCTCAAAAAGTTGAAAAATTGAAAAACACCCGATTTGCGATCATTTTAATGCTTATATCTTTGGATCCAATGGTTGGATTTTCAAAATTTAAAATTCAAATTAAAGCCAGAATGATAGCCGAGTACCAGCTATAAAAAATTTTCAAAACCGTCAAAAATTCTTTACTAAAAAAATTTAATTAATTTTTGGAGAATAATTTTCATCGAGGCAAACGTAACGAAGAAGAGGAATACACAAGAAAAAAAATAAAAAAAGGTTTGCTATTAAGAATATACTGGTTGGAGGGAGATAGTTATTCTAAAGACGGTGGAGTGTGTGCAACAAAACAGCATAACCTTGGCAAATTGGGTTCGCATCGGGAAAAAATTTGCTATACATATGTAGGTATCCATGTTTGTGGTAGGTATTTTTCATTCATTATTTGTTAAGGTGCCTTCATATGCTTAGTTTGGTTGGCTGATAACTTTTATTCTAATAGTCGGATCGTTAAGGTTGAAGTCTTAAAATTCAGGTTGAATATTAGGCTACATATTTCTTACAAAATCATTGCATTTTGAAAATCCGACAATTGGATCCAAAGATATAAGCTTTTAAGTGACCGCAAATCGGGTGTTTTTCAATTTTAGCAAAAATTGGGCAATTCCCACTGAAACACGTCGGTTGGCAATGAACAACAACCCCATTTTTGTTTTCAATTTTTCCGAGATTTTTTTGGTTTCCTATTTAACTATTGTGAAGGTCGTGTAGGGTGTACAGTTATGTATTATATATCAAATTAATTGTCTATTTTTCTAGGTGCGAATTAAAAAAAAACTAATCCTATGGATGCAATAACTTAAGAGTTATGAGGTGATAAATAAAACAACAGAAGTATGTCTATATCTTGGTTAAAAAAAATTGAAAAATCTAAAAATTTTACAAAACAATTAGATAACCAATATCTATCATCTGTATGATTTTGAGATTTTTTAAGCATCCGTCAAAAAGATAAAAATCAAAAAGCAAAAAATTAATTTAATTTTTATTTTTTTTTGAATTTAACGGACTCTTATTTTGAATATCTGAGCGCATAATCCTCCATATTACAAACTGAGCGTGTCTACTTTTGCTCAAAGAAGTGTTGGCATGGGCTCCCATTTAAAATGCACGGGACCACTAATACATGCTTATGAAAAAGTAGATTTCAGTGTTCTAGCAGCTTGTAGGTCGAAAGAGAACAAACCCCTTAAGTCGGTTCTCTAGATAATATAGGTACTCTATGGAGCGCGCTCTGAACAAGCTCAGAACATGTTCAGAACGAAAAAAGAAACACAAATTTGAAGCCCTGGACGTTCAGAGGTAAAAAAGAAACACAATTTTTTGTTTGACAGTTCAGGCTCTGCTCTGAACTAAAAAAGGAAAACGCCTTATAGTACTCGTATATAGCACTGATCTCTATACACACTGGATAGTGTATTCATAAAAAAAATTTGAGGCAAAAAAATATAGTCGTGGCCGGTACCCTCATAAAACAGTATAACAGCGGCGCCAGCGGTATGGACGCTACTGGACCTGGATTTTATTTTTTTCAATATTTACAGCCGCAATGCTTGTTGACATCAACTGACATCAAATAAATGCTCAATTACGGCAAATATCTTCAATCTCTTTTTTGGTTTGTATGGAGCGAGATATGAGGCCGTGGCCGGTAGAAAAAGCGTGAGAGACTGAAGATATTCAAGAGCTAACTACTCGGTTCGATAAAACTGCTCTTATTGTTTAAATTAAGTCAAATTGTGGACATTATTTCACGACTGTTCAAAAGAAATATCGACACAATTGCCGGTGAAAAAAGAAGATTTTAAGTGCGTATGTTCCAATCCTCTGCTTTTTTTTATGTGTAAACCAGAGATTAAGAATTATAATGATTGGAATCCTCGGCTGTCATTCTGGTTTGCCTACAAGCTAAACAAGATGGCGGATGGTAGTGAATTCATATTTTGCACTAGTGTTCATGTCGATCACTAGTGCAAAAATATGAATTCACCACTGCATAAATTGTTGTTGCAATTCACATCTATTCATCGACACGAGATAAAATTACAAAAACACCAATGTAAACAAATGGGTTTTGGGGCATGGAACGTACGAAAGATTCCAATCTTTATAATTCATAATCTGTGACAGTAACGTAGCTAAAAATATTTTTAGTTGAATAAAGTTTAAGCGAGCTGTAGGTCAATAAAAGATGTTTGTTTATTCTTGCAACGTTTCGAACGTGTTTACGTTCTTGATCAGGCAAAACTTAGATATTTCACTATAATTATAAATACCGCAGGTATTACAAAACCACATAAAAATTTGTTTTATCAAAATTCTTTCAATAAAAATGTAAAGAGAACATTAAAATATTAAAAATAAAAGAAGTTAAAGAGCTCATTCTCGCACACAATCAGATTTGAATCTGATTAAGAAAAATCCGAGACAAAATTTGTCCTGGGAAAAAAATTTTATGAGAAATAAAATTTTTCCCGAAATGCGTACTAGGCTAAGGTGCCAGTTATAGCTTTCATTGAAATTTGAAAACGATGATTGAAAATTTTAATTATGAATTTTAATTTTGAAATTAGTGAAACTCTCCAAGGAAATTTCCGTTTTGTTTTCGCAAGCGTTTCGTTGTTTAGCCTAGTACGCTGCTGATGCGAAACGAAAATTTCCTGTGATCTCCAAACATACAACGAAACGCTTGCGAAAACAAAACGAAAAATATCCTTGGAGAGTTTCACTAATTCCAAAAACAAAATCAAACATAAACACAAAAAATCAGAGAAACCCATGATGTAAGAAAATGATAAACAAAAACAAACACAAATAAAACTCAAATGTCATTTTTTCGCACACAATAAATAGTCTGTATAATTAATTCATTGCGAAAAAGGAGCGGAGACTTCTCCAAATAATCTGCTACAATTATAAATTTCGCTCTTCGAACAGCGTACTGCAAAACGAAAAGCTGAACGAAATTTTCCGTTTATGATTTCGTTGTGTCATTTTTGTATGGGATTTTTCGTTTCGCATCAGCAGCGTACTAGGCTTTTGTTTGGAGATCACAGAAACATTTGGTTTTGCATCAGCAGCGTAAATAGGCTTTATGCTGGTGTACAAAGATACTGAATTATAAAGATTGGAATCTTTCGTACGTTCCATCCCCCAAAACCCATTTGTTTACATTGTTGTTTTAACATTGAAAATATTTATAGGGTCGTTTTGAGAAAAATATGGTGTTACCAAAATGATTAAATGAACAAATGAATATAATAACAGATGAACGAAATGAACTCTAGCGTATAGGGGGCTCAGGATCGAATTTGTGGTTGGTGTTACCAAAGAAAATACCAAAATGAACCTAAACACAATCGATGAATCGTTCCTACACGTTGATCGTCGCCAACCGACGAGCTTCAGTGGAGGATAGTTGAATTTGTATAAAATCTTAAAATCACTCGATTTGAGCGCACTTAGAAGCCTATTACTCAGGTTATAATTATCGGATTATAATATTAAGATAGATAATTAAAGATAATAAAATGACAGGCTACAAATCTGCATCAAAATTTTTACCTAAAAAATTTCATACTAAAAACGTGAAAGATTGGCTTTTGAGAACTATTTTCATCACGGCAAATGACGGGAAGAACAAGAAAACAAAAAGAAAAAGAAAAAAACCTACCCACAAAGAATATACATTGCTGTAAGGGTGTTGGCAAGACGTTGGTTGGTGTGGAATGTGTGCAATAAAAAACCACCACTGCACTGTGGCTGGTGGCAAACAAAATTGGTTTCGCATCGGGATCGGGAACAAAAATGATATATGTACCTACATATATAGCTACATAAGTAGGTTAGGTATGTCTGTAAAATGTTATGTTGATTAAATTGTTGTAGGTAGGTATTTGGCAAATATTATATTCGTAATGGTACGATTAGATTGGTTTGTTTGGCTTATAACTTCTGTTCTAACAGTCGGATATTTATAATAAAGGTCTTAAAATGAAGGTAAAATATCAAACTAATTTATTCAGTTAAAAAATAATAAAAATAACATAAAAGTGTAGGTGAAAAACGTTTAGGTTTAATTCATCAAAAAAATAATTGCATAAATTAAAAAATTGAATAAAAAAAAATTTGCTTTGTTAGCATCGCCAACAAAATTCATATACCTACGTATCTATGTAGGTACATAATATGTACATACATTATGTATGTACATTTATATAAAAGGATTGAATTTGTAGGTCAAGGTTGCCTTTTTACTTCTGTACTAATAATCGGATCTTAAAAATTAAGGTTTTGAAGTAAGTTAAATGTCAGGCTACAAAATTTATGTGACAAAACTTGACTTCATTCTTTAACAATTCGATTGTTGAACCTAGAATACGCACAGAGACCTACCTATACTTGAACCTTTTTGATTATAACTTATAACTTTAGTTCTATTAGGGCCAGATGTTGGAGGTTAAGGTATTTAATTTAAGGTTAACCAGGTTAGAGGTAGGATTAACCTAGCGAAGCAACTTAAATATAATACCTAATCGAAAAGGGTTGAGTTGGTATCTTCTGTTCTAATTATCGGATCTTTGAGGTTAATGTCTTAGAATTAAGGTTAAATCTCAGGCTACAAATTTATGAGACAAAATAACATCTAAACCAATGCGATTTTTGAACTTGACCAACGTCTTAACCCATGCGATTTTTGAACTTGACTTACGTCTAAGCCAATGCGATTTTTGAACTTGACCTACGTCCAAACCAATGTTATTTTTGAGCCTGAAATATGGAAAGGCACCTACTTGCGTTTCAACTTACTTGCGTTTAAACTTACAACATTAGTTCTAAGGGGCAGTTGTTGAGGTTAAGGTATTTAAGTTAACGTTAAGCAGTCTAGAGGTATGATTAACTTACCTAAGCAACTTAAATATAAATATCGAAAAGGGTTTATTTGGTAAGCTTTTATCTTCTGTTCTAATTATGGGATCTTTGAGATTAAGGTGTTAGAATTCAAGTATAATCTCAGGCTATAATAAATTTATGTTACAAAACTTTACCTGTCTAAGCCAATGCGATTATTGAACTTAGAATATTCATAGGTACTGGGTAATGCTTGTGTTCAGCATTCAACTCGGTGTGCTCATTTATTTTATTCTGAGCTCATAGAGCGCGCCATAGAGTACCTATATTATCTAGAGAACCGACTCGTACCCCCCTTGCCTGAAACACCCTCAAAAATTATTTTAACTCAATGAGAGAAAACTCTCTTAAATTCCCTGTCCGTGAATACGTGTGAATTGTTGATACAACAACAATTGGTACCAGTAGCTCAAAAAGTTGAAAAATTGAAAAACACCCGATTTGCGATCATTTTAATGCTTATATCTTTGGATCCAATGGTTGGATTTTCAAAATTTAAAATTCAAATTAAAGCCAGAATGATAGCCGAGTACCAGCTATAAAAAATTTTCAAAACCGTCAAAAATTCTTTACTAAAAAAATTTAATTAATTTTTGGAGAATAACTTTCATCGAGGCAAACGTAACGAAGAAGAGGAATACACAAGAAAAAAAATAAAAAAAGGTTTGCTATTAAGAATATACTGGTTGGAGGGAGATAGTTATTCTAAAGACGGTGGAGTGTGTGCAACAAAACAGCATAACCTTGGCAAATTGGGTTCGCATCGGGAAAAAATTTGCTATACATATGTAGGTATCCATGTTTGTGGTAGGTATTTTTCATTCATTATTTGTTAAGGTGCCTTCATATGCTTAGTTTGGTTGGCTGATAACTTTTATTCTAATAGTCGGATCGTTAAGGTTGAAGTCTTAAAATTCAGGTTGAATATTAGGCTACATATTTCTTACAAAATCATTGCATTTTGAAAATCCGACAATTGGATCCAAAGATATAAGCTTTTAAGTGACCGCAAATCGGGTGTTTTTCAATTTTAGCAAAAATTGGGCAATTCCCACTGAAACACGTCGGTTGGCAATGAACAACAACCCCATTTTTGTTTTCAATTTTTCCGAGATTTTTTTGGTTTCCTATTTAACTATTGTGAAGGTCGTGTAGGGTGTACAGTTATGTATTATATATCAAATTAATTGTCTATTTTTCTAGGTGCGAATTAAAAAAAAACTAATCCTATGGATGCAATAACTTAAGAGTTATGAGGTGATAAATAAAACAACAGAAGTATGTCTATATCTTGGTTAAAAAAAATTGAAAAATCTAAAAATTTTACAAAACAATTAGATAACCAATATCTATCATCTGTATGATTTTGAGATTTTTTAAGCATCCGTCAAAAAGATAAAAATCAAAAAGCAAAAAATTAATTTAATTTTTATTTTTTTTGAATTTAACGGACTCTTATTTTGAATATCTGAGCGCATAATCCTCCATATTACAAACTGAGCGTGTCTACTTTTGCTCAAAGAAGTGTTGGCATGGGCTCCCATTTAAAATGCACGGGACCACTAATACATGCTTATGAAAAAGTAGATTTCTGTGTTCTAGCAGCTTGTAGGTCGAAAGAGAACAAACCCCTTAAGTCGGTTCTCTAGATAATATAGGTACTCTATGGAGCGCGCTCTGAACAAGCTCAGAACATGTTCAGAACGAAAAAAGAAACACAAATTTGAAGCCCTGGACGTTCAGAGGTAAAAAAGAAACACAATTTTTTGTTTGACAGTTCAGGCTCTGCTCTGAACTAAAAAAGGAAAACGCCTTATAGTACTCGTATATAGCACTGATCTCTATACACACTGGATAGTGTATTCATAAAAAAAATTTGAGGCAAAAAAATATAGTCGTGGCCGGTACCCTCATAAAACAGTATAACAGCGGCGCCAGCGGTATGGACGCTACTGGACCTGGATTTTATTTTTTTCAATATTTACAGCCGCAATGCTTGTTGACATCAACTGACATCAAATAAATGCTCAATTACGGCAAATATCTTCAATCTCTTTTTTGGTTTGTATGGAGCGAGATATGAGGCCGTGGCCGGTAGAAAAAGCGTGAGAGACTGAAGATATTCAAGAGCTAACTACTCGGTTCGATAAAACTGCTCTTATTGTTTAAATTAAGTCAAATTGTGGACATTATTTCACGACTGTTCAAAAGAAATATCGACACAATTGCCGGTGAAAAAAGAAGATTTTAAGTGCGTATGTTCCAATCCTCTGCTTTTTTTTATGTGTAAACCAGAGATTAAGAATTATAATGATTGGAATCCTCGGCTGTCATTCTGGTTTGCCTACAAGCTAAACAAGATGGCGGATGGTAGTGAATTCATATTTTGCACTAGTGTTCATGTCGATCACTAGTGCAAAAATATGAATTCACCACTGCATAAATTGTTGTTGCAATTCACATCTATTCATCGACACGAGATAAAATTACAAAAACACCAATGTAAACAAATGGGTTTTGGGACATGGAACGTACGAAAGATTCCAATCTTTATAATTCATAATCTGTGACAGTAACGTAGCTAAAAATATTTTTAGTTGAATAAAGTTTAAGCGAGCTGTAGGTCAATAAAAGATGTTTGTTTATTCTTGCAACGTTTCGAACGTGTTTACGTTCTTGATCAGGCAAAACTTAGATATTTCACTATAATTATAAATACCGCAGGTATTACAAAACCACATAAAAATTTGTTTTATCAAAATTCTTTCAATAAAAATGTAAAGAGAACATTAAAATATTAAAAATAAAAGAAGTTAAAGAGCTCATTCTCGCACACAATCAGATTTGAATCTGATTAAGAAAAATCCGAGACAAAATTTGTCCTGGGAAAAAAATTTTATGAGAAATAAAATTTTTCCCGAAATGCGTACTAGGCTAAGGTGCCAGTTATAGCTTTCATTGAAATTTGAAAACGATGATTGAAAATTTTAATTATGAATTTTAATTTTGAAATTAGTGAAACTCTCCAAGGAAATTTCCGTTTTGTTTTCGCAAGCGTTTCGTTGTTTAGCCTAGTACGCTGCTGATGCGAAACGAAAATTTCCTGTGATCTCCAAACATACAACGAAACGCTTGCGAAAACAAAACGAAAAATATCCTTGGAGAGTTTCACTAATTCCAAAAACAAAATCAAACATAAACACAAAAAATCAGAGAAACCCATGATGTAAGAAAATGATAAACAAAAACAAACACAAATAAAACTCAAATGTCATTTTTTCGCACACAATAAATAGTCTGTATAATTAATTCATTGCGAAAAAGGAGCGGAGACTTCTCCAAATAATCTGCTACAATTATAAATTTCGCTCTTCGAACAGCGTACTGCAAAACGAAAAGCTGAACGAAATTTTCCGTTTATGATTTCGTTGTGTCATTTTTGTATGGGATTTTTCGTTTCGCATCAGCAGCGTACTAGGCTTTTGTTTGGAGATCACAGAAACATTTGGTTTTGCATCAGCAGCGTAAATAGGCTTTATGCTGGTGTACAAAGATACTGAATTATAAAGATTGGAATCTTTCGTACGTTCCATCCCCCAAAACCCATTTGTTTACATTGTTGTTTTAACATTGAAAATATTTATAGGGTCGTTTTGAGAAAAATATGGTGTTACCAAAATGATTAAATGAACAAATGAATATAATAACAGATGAACGAAATGAACTCTAGCGTATAGGGGGCTCAGGATCGAATTTGTGGTTGGTGTTACCAAAGAAAATACCAAAATGAACCTAAACACAATCGATGAATCGTTCCTACACGTTGATCGTCGCCAACCGACGAGCTTCAGTGGAGGATAGTTGAATTTGTATAAAATCTTAAAATCACTCGATTTGAGCGCACTTAGAAGCCTATTACTCAGGTTATAATTATCGGATTATAATATTAAGATAGATAATTAAAGATAATAAAATGACAGGCTACAAATCTGCATCAAAATTTTTACCTAAAAAATTTCATACTAAAAACGTGAAAGATTGGCTTTTGAGAACTATTTTCATCACGGCAAATGACGGGAAGAACAAGAAAACAAAAAGAAAAAGAAAAAAACCTACCCACAAAGAATATACATTGCTGTAAGGGTGTTGGCAAGACGTTGGTTGGTGTGGAATGTGTGCAATAAAAAACCACCACTGCACTGTGGCTGGTGGCAAACAAAATTGGTTTCGCATCGGGATCGGGAACAAAAATGATATATGTACCTACATATATAGCTACATAAGTAGGTTAGGTATGTCTGTAAAATGTTATGTTGATTAAATTGTTGTAGGTAGGTATTTGGCAAATATTATATTCGTAATGGTACGATTAGATTGGTTTGTTTGGCTTATAACTTCTGTTCTAACAGTCGGATATTTATAATAAAGGTCTTAAAATGAAGGTAAAATATCAAACTAATTTATTCAGTTAAAAAATAATAAAAATAACATAAAAGTGTAGGTGAAAAACGTTTAGGTTTAATTCATCAAAAAAATAATTGCATAAATTAAAAAATTGAATAAAAAAAAATTTGCTTTGTTAGCATCGCCAACAAAATTCATATACCTACGTATCTATGTAGGTACATAATATGTACATACATTATGTATGTACATTTATATAAAAGGATTGAATTTGTAGGTCAAGGTTGCCTTTTTACTTCTGTACTAATAATCGGATCTTAAAAATTAAGGTTTTGAAGTAAGTTAAATGTCAGGCTACAAAATTTATGTGACAAAACTTGACTTCATTCTTTAACAATTCGATTGTTGAACCTAGAATACGCACAGAGACCTACCTATACTTGAACCTTTTTGATTATAACTTATAACTTTAGTTCTATTAGGGCCAGATGTTGGAGGTTAAGGTATTTAATTTAAGGTTAACCAGGTTAGAGGTAGGATTAACCTAGCGAAGCAACTTAAATATAATACCTAATCGAAAAGGGTTGAGTTGGTATCTTCTGTTCTAATTATCGGATCTTTGAGGTTAATGTCTTAGAATTAAGGTTAAATCTCAGGCTACAAATTTATGAGACAAAATAACATCTAAACCAATGCGATTTTTGAACTTGACCAACGTCTTAACCCATGCGATTTTTGAACTTGACTTACGTCTAAGCCAATGCGATTTTTGAACTTGACCTACGTCCAAACCAATGTTATTTTTGAGCCTGAAATATGGAAAGGCACCTACTTGCGTTTCAACTTACTTGCGTTTAAACTTACAACATTAGTTCTAAGGGGCAGTTGTTGAGGTTAAGGTATTTAAGTTAACGTTAAGCAGTCTAGAGGTATGATTAACTTACCTAAGCAACTTAAATATAAATATCGAAAAGGGTTTATTTGGTAAGCTTTTATCTTCTGTTCTAATTATGGGATCTTTGAGATTAAGGTGTTAGAATTCAAGTATAATCTCAGGCTATAATAAATTTATGTTACAAAACTTTACCTGTCTAAGCCAATGCGATTATTGAACTTAGAATATTCATAGGTACTGGGTAATGCTTGTGTTCAGCATTCAACTCGGTGTGCTCATTTATTTTATTCTGAGCTCATAGAGCGCGCCATAGAGTACCTATATTATCTAGAGAACCGACTCGTACCCCCCTTGCCTGAAACACCCTCAAAAATTATTTTAACTCAATGAGAGAAAACTCTCTTAAATTCCCTGTCCGTGAATACGTGTGAATTGTTGATACAACAACAATTGGTACCAGTAGCTCAAAAAGTTGAAAAATTGAAAAACACCCGATTTGCGATCATTTTAATGCTTATATCTTTGGATCCAATGGTTGGATTTTCAAAATTTAAAATTCAAATTAAAGCCAGAATGATAGCCGAGTACCAGCTATAAAAAATTTTCAAAACCGTCAAAAATTCTTTACTAAAAAAATTTAATTAATTTTTGGAGAATAATTTTCATCGAGGCAAACGTAACGAAGAAGAGGAATACACAAGAAAAAAAATAAAAAAAGGTTTGCTATTAAGAATATACTGGTTGGAGGGAGATAGTTATTCTAAAGACGGTGGAGTGTGTGCAACAAAACAGCATAACCTTGGCAAATTGGGTTCGCATCGGGAAAAAATTTGCTATACATATGTAGGTATCCATGTTTGTGGTAGGTATTTTTCATTCATTATTTGTTAAGGTGCCTTCATATGCTTAGTTTGGTTGGCTGATAACTTTTATTCTAATAGTCGGATCGTTAAGGTTGAAGTCTTAAAATTCAGGTTGAATATTAGGCTACATATTTCTTACAAAATCATTGCATTTTGAAAATCCGACAATTGGATCCAAAGATATAAGCTTTTAAGTGACCGCAAATCGGGTGTTTTTCAATTTTAGCAAAAATTGGGCAATTCCCACTGAAACACGTCGGTTGGCAATGAACAACAACCCCATTTTTGTTTTCAATTTTTCCGAGATTTTTTTGGTTTCCTATTTAACTATTGTGAAGGTCGTGTAGGGTGTACAGTTATGTATTATATATCAAATTAATTGTCTATTTTTCTAGGTGCGAATTAAAAAAAAACTAATCCTATGGATGCAATAACTTAAGAGTTATGAGGTGATAAATAAAACAACAGAAGTATGTCTATATCTCGGTTAAAAAAAATTGAAAAATCTAAAAATTTTACAAAACAATTAGATAACCAATATCTATCATCTGTATGATTTTGAGATTTTTTAAGCATCCGTCAAAAAGATAAAAATCAAAAAGCAAAAAATTAATTTAATTTTTATTTTTTTTGAATTTAACGGACTCTTATTTTGAATATCTGAGCGCATAATCCTCCATATTACAAACTGAGCGTGTCTACTTTTGCTCAAAGAAGTGTTGGCATGGGCTCCCATTTAAAATGCACGGGACCACTAATACATGCTTATGAAAAAGTAGATTTCAGTGTTCTAGCAGCTTGTAGGTCGAAAGAGAACAAACCCCTTAAGTCGGTTCTCTAGATAATATAGGTACTCTATGGAGCGCGCTCTGAACAAGCTCAGAACATGTTCAGAACGAAAAAAGAAACACAAATTTGAAGCCCTGGACGTTCAGAGGTAAAAAAGAAACACAATTTTTTGTTTGACAGTTCAGGCTCTGCTCTGAACTAAAAAAGGAAAACGCCTTATAGTCACGGTTGCCACTCTCAAAAAAACTTTCTTACCACACTTTCTAAAATAACCTACCAACTAAAAGAAAAACCTACCAAAGCAAAATTCTTTTGAATAAGGTAAACAAAGTTAGTTTATAATTTTTTGAAATATACCTGTTTGAATACAATACTCGAATATTCTTCGATGTTGATGTGATTAATTTCCCAGAACCACCCTCGATTTTGGAATCGGTTTTTCGTTTTCTACGTTTTACGTTTTGTAAAGTAATTTTCATTTCATATTCAACAAAATACAATTACTTACTTATCCTTTTTTATGAATGCTTACAAATTAAAAAACCTGAGTTTACATAATGCAATCAAAATAACGAATGCATTCAGACAAATAAAATAAACATAATATATGTACGTTTACACAAGCAGTTGATTCAATTACTTTCTGGTTACATGTGAAGATACTTTTATTTGGAAACTATTACAGTCAAATTAATAAACATGGAATAGCGAGGGCTTAGGCCTTATTCCGTGGACTAAGTGAAAAATGTTATGAATAAACAAAATGTCTTCTAAGTGACGTTTACAAAGTTAAATCACCAAAGAACAAAATAAATAAATATGTTACTAAAACAAAAACTCATCGTTAAAAATAAATTAAAATAAAGCTTTCAAATAACTTCAAATTCTTATGTGTGTTTGGTAACGTGAGGTTTATTTTTTTTTAACAAAAAATCAAAATTTTCTGTTAAAATCTACACGAAAAAAACATAAGTTTGCGAAACTTGGTGAAAATTTCAAGTTACTTAACAGGCATCTGTTATTGTAGTAGATTTTTATAAGGAATTTTTGTTAAACGTCACTTAACTATTCCACGAACATTTTGTTTTTATTTATGTAAAATTTTAACTCATAGCTTAACCCTCATTCACTGGTTTAGTTAACTGGAATAAAGGTAGAATAAGCGTGTTTTTATTAATATGGCTGTTAGAGTCGAAATGATGTAATTTCGTAAATTACAGAAAAAGGATTTTCATTTAAAATTTACTTCTTTTCTTTTGACAGCTTATTTAATTTTAAATTTGATTTGGCTGTTATTAGCTTGATTTTTTGTTTTCTTTTTCTGTTTTGTATATACATTAATTTTTTATAAATCAAATTCAATGTTTTCCACTTTGAATGTATTCCACTTGGGTGCATTCATAAAGTTTTTACGTAATTTCAAACAAATTTCTTGCAAATTCGGTTAAAATTACCTCATTTCAAAATGTGAATTTGTATGAGAAATATAGATAATTTGGTATCGAATTTAAAAATTATCTCAATTTTTCATGTTTTATTTAAAAAAAACCTACCAAATTGAACTGAAACCTACCAACCTACCAAAGTTGAAAAAACCTACTATGTTTGGTAGGATCCTACCAAAACGGCAACCGTGCTTATAGTACTCGTATATAGCACTGATCTCTATACACACTGGATAGTGTATTCATAAAAAAAATTTGAGGCAAAAAAATATAGTCGTGGCCGGTACCCTCATAAAACAGTATAACAGCGGCGCCAGCGGTATGGACGCTACTGGACCTGGATTTTATTTTTTTCAATATTTACAGCCGCAATGCTTGTTGACATCAACTGACATCAAATAAATGCTCAATTACGGCAAATATCTTCAATCTCTTTTTTGGTTTGTATGGAGCGAGATATGAGGCCGTGGCCGGTAGAAAAAGCGTGAGAGACTGAAGATATTCAAGAGCTAACTACTCGGTTCGATAAAACTGCTCTTATTGTTTAAATTAAGTCAAATTGTGGACATTATTTCACGACTGTTCAAAAGAAATATCGACACAATTGCCGGTGAAAAAAGAAGATTTTAAGTGCGTATGTTCCAATCCTCTGCTTTTTTTTATGTGTAAACCAGAGATTAAGAATTATAATGATTGGAATCCTCGGCTGTCATTCTGGTTTGCCTACAAGCTAAACAATATGGCGGATGGTAGTGAATTCATATTTTGCACTAGTGTTCATGTCGATCACTAGTGCAAAAATATGAATTCACCACTGCATAAATTGTTGTTGCAATTCACATCTATTCATCGACACGAGATAAAATTACAAAAACACCAATGTAAACAAATGGGTTTTGGGGCATGGAACGTACGAAAGATTCCAATCTTTATAATTCATAATCTGTGACAGTAACGTAGCTAAAAATATTTTTAGTTGAATAAAGTTTAAGCGAGCTGTAGGTCAATAAAAGATGTTTGTTTATTCTTGCAACGTTTCGAACGTGTTTACGTTCTTGATCAGGCAAAACTTAGATATTTCACTATAATTATAAATACCGCAGGTATTACAAAACCACATAAAAATTTGTTTTATCAAAATTCTTTCAATAAAAATGTAAAGAGAACATTAAAATATTAAAAATAAAAGAAGTTAAAGAGCTCATTCTCGCACACAATCAGATTTGAATCTGATTAAGAAAAATCCGAGACAAAATTTGTCCTGGGAAAAAAATTTTATGAGAAATAAAATTTTTCCCGAAATGCGTACTAGGCTAAGGTGCCAGTTATAGCTTTCATTGAAATTTGAAAACGATGATTGAAAATTTTAATTATGAATTTTAATTTTGAAATTAGTGAAACTCTCCAAGGAAATTTCCGTTTTGTTTTCGCAAGCGTTTCGTTGTTTAGCCTAGTACGCTGCTGATGCGAAACGAAAATTTCCTGTGATCTCCAAACATACAACGAAACGCTTGCGAAAACAAAACGAAAAATATCCTTGGAGAGTTTCACTAATTCCAAAAACAAAATCAAACATAAACACAAAAAATCAGAGAAACCCATGATGTAAGAAAATGATAAACAAAAACAAACACAAATAAAACTCAAATGTCATTTTTTCGCACACAATAAATAGTCTGTATAATTAATTCATTGCGAAAAAGGAGCGGAGACTTCTCCAAATAATCTGCTACAATTATAAATTTCGCTCTTCGAACAGCGTACTGCAAAACGAAAAGCTGAACGAAATTTTCCGTTTATGATTTCGTTGTGTCATTTTTGTATGGGATTTTTCGTTTCGCATCAGCAGCGTACTAGGCTTTTGTTTGGAGATCACAGAAACATTTGGTTTTGCATCAGCAGCGTAAATAAGCTTTATGCTGGTGTACAAAGATACTGAATTATAAAGATTGGAATCTTTCGTACGTTCCATCCCCCAAAACCCATTTGTTTACATTGTTGTTTTAACATTGAAAATATTTATAGGGTCGTTTTGAGAAAAATATGGTGTTACCAAAATGATTAAATGAACAAATGAATATAATAACAGATGAACGAAATGAACTCTAGCGTATAGGGGGCTCAGGATCGAATTTGTGGTTGGTGTTACCAAAGAAAATACCAAAATGAACCTAAACACAATCGATGAATCGTTCCTACACGTTGATCGTCGCCAACCGACGAGCTTCAGTGGAGGATAGTTGAATTTGTATAAAATCTTAAAATCACTCGATTTGAGCGCACTTAGAAGCCTATTACTCAGGTTATAATTATCGGATTATAATATTAAGATAGATAATTAAAGATAATAAAATGACAGGCTACAAATCTGCATCAAAATTTTTACCTAAAAAATTTCATACTAAAAACGTGAAAGATTGGCTTTTGAGAACTATTTTCATCACGGCAAATGACGGGAAGAACAAGAAAACAAAAAGAAAAAGAAAAAAACCTACCCACAAAGAATATACATTGCTGTAAGGGTGTTGGCAAGACGTTGGTTGGTGTGGAATGTGTGCAATAAAAAACCACCACTGCACTGTGGCTGGTGGCAAACAAAATTGGTTTCGCATCGGGATCGGGAACAAAAATGATATATGTACCTACATATATAGCTACATAAGTAGGTTAGGTATGTCTGTAAAATGTTATGTTGATTAAATTGTTGTAGGTAGGTATTTGGCAAATATTATATTCGTAATGGTACGATTAGATTGGTTTGTTTGGCTTATAACTTCTGTTCTAACAGTCGGATATTTATAATAAAGGTCTTAAAATGAAGGTAAAATATCAAACTAATTTATTCAGTTAAAAAATAATAAAAATAACATAAAAGTGTAGGTGAAAAACGTTTAGGTTTAATTCATCAAAAAAATAATTGCATAAATTAAAAAATTGAATAAAAAAAAATTTGCTTTGTTAGCATCGCCAACAAAATTCATATACCTACGTATCTATGTAGGTACATAATATGTACATACATTATGTATGTACATTTATATAAAAGGATTGAATTTGTAGGTCAAGGTTGCCTTTTTACTTCTGTACTAATAATCGGATCTTAAAAATTAAGGTTTTGAAGTAAGTTAAATGTCAGGCTACAAAATTTATGTGACAAAACTTGACTTCATTCTTTAACAATTCGATTGTTGAACCTAGAATACGCACAGAGACCTACCTATACTTGAACCTTTTTGATTATAACTTATAACTTTAGTTCTATTAGGGCCAGATGTTGGAGGTTAAGGTATTTAATTTAAGGTTAACCAGGTTAGAGGTAGGATTAACCTAGCGAAGCAACTTAAATATAATACCTAATCGAAAAGGGTTGAGTTGGTATCTTCTGTTCTAATTATCGGATCTTTGAGGTTAATGTCTTAGAATTAAGGTTAAATCTCAGGCTACAAATTTATGAGACAAAATAACATCTAAACCAATGCGATTTTTGAACTTGACCAACGTCTTAACCCATGCGATTTTTGAACTTGACTTACGTCTAAGCCAATGCGATTTTTGAACTTGACCTACGTCCAAACCAATGTTATTTTTGAGCCTGAAATATGGAAAGGCACCTACTTGCGTTTCAACTTACTTGCGTTTAAACTTACAACATTAGTTCTAAGGGGCAGTTGTTGAGGTTAAGGTATTTAAGTTAACGTTAAGCAGTCTAGAGGTATGATTAACTTACCTAAGCAACTTAAATATAAATATCGAAAAGGGTTTATTTGGTAAGCTTTTATCTTCTGTTCTAATTATGGGATCTTTGAGATTAAGGTGTTAGAATTCAAGTATAATCTCAGGCTATAATAAATTTATGTTACAAAACTTTACCTGTCTAAGCCAATGCGATTATTGAACTTAGAATATTCATAGGTACTGCAATATAATTGAACTTCTTTAATAAACTTATATAGATATAGTTCTATTGTTCAGATATTCAAGGTTAAAGGTATAGAACTATAATAGTCGGATGCCGACCTAAGTGGTCGTACGAAACGAAACGAATACAAAGAATTCATATGACGTGTTTTGCTTCGTTTCGACCAATTTTTTCCTTTTCCTTTCGGAAGTGAAGAGCGCTCACCGACCACTCCATGCGTAAGAGAACTGAGAGAATTTTCTTCCGACATCTTATGACTATTATAGTTCTACCTTAAGCTCCTCAAATGCAAATAAAACGATTCAATTTGGTTGTCAACTCAGCTGTCAACTTAATTGGTGCTTTGCTTTTCATATACTCAGATAAAAGAATACTGCTTAAGTGTAAAAACCATTAATATTGTCTTAAGAAATTACACGACTCGAGTTTATTAAATTTATTAAAAGATTAGTTTAAAATGCAAAATATTATAGAATACATAAAAACAATTAGGTAAATCAGGTTTGCATTGAGTCTCGCGTTAAAAAAGGTTCACTTTGACAGTAAATCAAATAACTTGCCCATATATAAATAGTTCAATAAGTTGAGAGACTTGTAAATCAATTTGAGCAAATATTTGATTTTCTTCAACATCAACCGTGTATTAATAAACTGAACTGAACAACATTAATTTAACCGCCAACTGGGATTTGACATTAAAAATATCTACATATTGTAATTTCAGACTGAAGAATGGTTTCTTACAGAGCTTTAGAAGTTTTGGTGCAACTATAGGATACAAATTAGAAATCACCAAGATTATTCATGTTTTTATTTTATCGAGCTAACACAAGTCATTTTCAATGTCCCCATAGTTACTCTATGAGTGAAATCTGTAAATTTTTGTAATTTCATCTCGTGAAGATGAATAGATGTGAATTGCAACAACAATTTATGCAGTGGTGAATTCATATTTTTGCACTAGTGTGCGTTAAAACATGAACACTAGTGCAAAATATGAATTCACCAATGTCCGTCATTTTGTTTAGCTTGTAGGCAAACCAGAATGACAGCCGAGGATTCCAATCTTTATAATTCAGTATCTTTGCCGATGTAGTTGCATTTTATTAATCACATGATCTGATCCGGATCAAATTTTAACATGTAACTACATACAAAAACAACTACAAAGGATCCCCCACACCAACGCGAATTTGTCGTGACGACAACGAAAACAATAATAACAACACGCGGTTGTAAACTAAAACAACAAGTTGTTATTATTGTTTTCGTCGTCACCGCGATACATTCGCGTTGGTGTGGGGGATCCTTAATCCTGCTTTTTATCTGGATCTATTTCATGATCCAAAAACTAGTACTTTTTTATTATAAATTATACAAACACAATGCAAAAAGAGATGGTTATATACTCTATAGGCTGTCACTGTGGTCCTATTAGTTTTATTATGAGGATCTGATCCAGATCAGATCATGTGGATAATAAAATGCAGCTAATGTGATAATGGCATCAGGGAAATTCGTTCACTCACTATGTGAACACCTGCAAACATCCCTTGACAAGGTCAGCAACTTGGCCCGAAGCTGTGTACTTAATGTCAGCCCACTCAAGGCACAATTTATTTTATTTACGAGAAAACGAAATATTCTAAAAATACCAAATATAGATCCCGTCATAAGTAGGGCACCGCTCCATAGTCCCCTTTCACACGAGGAAACTGAGTTTCCAGCAACTTTCAGTTTATGGGTGAGAAGGGCAAGAAGTAAGAGGGGAAAATGAAATCTCCTCGGTCAACGATTTGAGGAGATTTTTTTGACATTCCTCTTCATATACACAGTAGTGTGTGTTCAACCAAACTACTTTAAAAAGAAACAACAGAAAGTTTCGACGATTTTGTTTCTTCGTGTGAAAGGTACAAGAGATTTTTAAGGAAATTAATAGAAAACGTCAAAAAAATCTCCGGCAACTTGTTTCCTCGTGTGAAAGGGGACATATCTCTCTGTATGCTAAAATATCTTGGTCTGGTAATGAATCGTAAACTAATGTCGAATTCCTTTCAAAAAAAGAATCGAATTTTTTTCCAAAAGAATCGAATTTTTTCTGTCAAAACGAATTTTTCTAGTGTAGCAAGATTCGTTTTGACAGAAAAAATTCGATTCTTTTGGAAAAAAATTCGATTCTTTTTTTGAAAGGAATTCGACATAAACTGAAAAAAAACATTATAGAAAGAAAGCTGAAATAGGGTAATTTCGGAATTTGTAAATTTGATTTTAAAATTATGTAGATAAAAAATTATCAGTTGCCACAGAGTTTTGAAATACGCAGGTTTGGTTTGGTGGCCAGCTCTAGACAAAGAAACCATTCTTAAAACCACAAATAAAATTTAAACACAGACAACAGCAGCACTGGAAACATTCCTTTCAATAGTCCCAATCGATATATGAAAAAATTGAATAACAAAATGGTGATCAACAGTCATTAGGCGTGTTTTTTTCCAAGCCCGAAGGAAATTGGATGATTCGGGGCTAAATAATTTACATGTAAAATGCAACAACAACTAATCCCCAAAGGGCTTAGCTAAACTCAAATAATTTTCGGGGCTTAACTTAAGCACGGAGAAAAACTGTGTTATCGGCATGATAATCGATATCGATAGTTTGTATGAAAACTTCATGTTTTCATGGCGTTAACAGGAAAACAACAGATGGTCAGCAATTGAAGAATCAATAACCGAATTTCTCTTAAAAAAAAACAGACTACTTACTCAAGCTAACCAGTAAGCTATGGCCTATCAAAAACTCAATAGTAACCCACATTTGTAGAAAGGGCTTCATCATATCTAGCTTATGTAGAGAGTGTCAGGATGAAGAAGCGGAGGAAGAATCCCATCACTTACTTTGTGAATGCCCAGCCTGGCAAAAATCAAAGACCCTGTTTAGATTTTGACTTTTCACTACACCATTACGATGGGTTTGTTGGTGAGATCGGAAAAGAGCTCCTCACCGCTCTCACCCATAAAATCATGGCCATGGCGTAATGAAAAGTCACAATCTAAACAGGGTCAAAGGCAGCTAATTAATTCTTCCACGAACTGGGCGATGTCTCGTTTCTACCACTACTTTCCCTACTCACCTATGTACGTCCTGAGAAAAATAATGAATATTATGAGATACGAGTGTGATAATGCAGCTTTACGTATCATCACACTTCTTACCTAACCTAAACGCAATATTTAACCAAAATAACAAGTCCTTTAGGTAAGTCAGGTTTTCATATTTTTTTAAGTAGAATTTTTTTTGTTTCAATATCGTGATAATTGTATACAAGCACCAGTATTTTTAAAAATTCAAAAAAACTTTTACCGTCCATGCAATTTTATCTCCTCCAGTAAGGTACTCCATTTTAATTGGCAGATCTCCACGATTATAATAAAGTCGGAAAGACGTTGCTGTCGTTCTAGTGCGATGTACTATGTGAACAAAAAAATTTATTAAAAATATTGCATTCGTTAAGAAATCGACTAAAGATGCAAATTTATAACAGTTTAGTGTATAAAAGTACTGTTAATGTGCCCCATTTTTTTGGAATTCGCTTAGACTGCTTTTAGACGACAGCGATTTTTAATGAAAAGGAAACTCAGCATCACATACGTCCCCCGCCAATGGGCTTAAAAATCGGTTCGTTTAAAAGCAGTCTTAAAGCACGTTAATTTACGGATGCTTTTAAGGCCAAAAAAACTGTTATAAATAGCCATTTCTCTAGTCTGTCCCATTCATTATATTCCTTCTGAATATTGTTATACCTACACTGCTTACTCCTTGCATCGAATTTCCCTTCATCAATAACAATTGTATTTTTTTGGAGGGATTGTATTGAAAATGGGGGCACTAGCCTTGGATTTCGACAACAATGTTGAGGAGCTGACGAAAATCGAAGTGTTTTATAAGTTTTCTTTGCTGAAAGTTGAGCCGATTGGGACATTTTTTGTTTAATTTTTATTACGTAACTTCTCCCGTTAGTGTTTAATGTCAATTTGATTACTATTTTCTTAGAACGTAATAATACGTAAAGGTAATTTGAATGACAAATACCTACAGTCCATTTTTCTTTCAGAAACCAAAACAAATATTAGTTACCATGGATCATTATTATTTTTTCGTACTTGCGCAAATGCCATCTGAACTTTCTAATGAAAATGTAACAGAAAAGTCTGACCTCACCTTAACAATGATTTAGAACATTATTTTACTTATAAAACTCACAGCTAGATGTCACTTATTGTAGTTCTTAAATTCTCCACTACAGCATATTCATATTCACCTCGACTCGATTTACTGAACTGAAACTCCCCACATTTAAGTTCGAGTGAAAATTGATCGAAAAGTGGCGTGCGGACTGCGATTCGTCGCTTGTGTGAAATAGTTTTTTTTCACTTAATGTAATATAATACATATTAAAATAGTTGATTATATGCTTGTCAAAGGCCAACTCAACAACAATTAAAATAAAATAATCAAGTGCAGTGGTTTTCTGCAAGAAAATTGCAAAAGTTGTAAAGTCAATTTACACAACTGTTCCACCATTTTGTTTTCAATTTCTCACCCTAAATGATTATTTTCTGTGTAGTAGACTGTAATTTCAGATTGCACTCCGAATGTTTGTTGTAATTTGTAAACGATAAATAAAGCCAACCATTGAGAGCGATTTTATTTTCTCAGTGCTCTTATGAAGGAAAAGAATATTAAACGTTTGTATGAAAATTAAAATGAAGTTAACGTTTTCTGTACGATAATGAGCTAGAATAAGTGTTGATTAATGAATAATGATTTTATTTTCATATTCCTTGTGTAATTATTGTGTACCTCGTATTGTAAAGTAAAAAAAATGTATCTATTGTGAATTAACCATATTAGTGTTTGCTGTCGCCGTTTGTCACGTACACCTTTTTAGCCAGAGAAATAAATTGCAACAATTTTACTGGAGTTTATGGTAAGTTTATTGATACATTATAGTAATAACCTTACATTTCAACTTAAATTATTAACTTAAATTATTAAAAAAGAAAGGTGTACTTTTATTGAACATCATAAGAATGAAATTTAACATTTTACCAAATAAAAATCGGAAGGGGAAATTAGCTACGGCGAGAGAACAAACAATAAACGAGTTTTCGGTTTTCCCCTAATCGTATGGTATGGCATCTGCTCCTTTTTTTGGGTGCTTCAACACTCGTATTTGGTTGTTAAATTTCCTTTTTTCCTGAAATTTACTTGCGGTACTTTTTTTATGGTGCTACATAAATTCTGCTTATTCGCTAGTGCTGTTGTGTTTGTACGTATATATATATTAATAAATAAATAAATGGATTGCATTTAGGAGTAGTTCACAATTAAAGAGCTTAAATTGCTCGACGATTAATGGGGAAAAAAGTAAAGGAAAATAGCTAAATGAGGGAATAAGGAGATAGATGGATAATTCGATTTGCGAGAAAAGTGTATTTCCATCAAAAAGCTAGTCTAGTTGCAATTTTTTTATATCAAAGCATTTGGATCAAATGTCTCGTATGAACCATAGCGTCTTGCTGTCTGAACCAAAGTGAAGCTGTAGCTGCTAGCACTATCAAAGTTACAAAGTAGTAAAGCAGTATACAAGCAGTATACAGTATTCATTGTGTTCAGCCAGTAAGAGCCCGCATTTGAAATTAAATACAAACTCACGGTATTAGGAATGGTGCATTTTTTAAGGATTTAAGTAATTTAATCACTCAAATTTATAATGTAGGTACATACCTCCATTATAATGTTCCACTTTTCCTAGGGTCGTTGTCTCTTTGTTTTTGTTTTAGTAAGAACAACAAACTTTTTTTTTGGCATTTTGTTGTATACATGATTCTCAAATATCTAAGACAAAGGCAGTATTTCTATATGGAAACAATATTCCGTGAATAAAATTTATAAATATTCGTGCTGGAACAAGCAGGGGGGTTTGAGGGGGCACTATGCCCCCCATACATACCTCACTTTTTATACGCCGTAATGCTGGGTGCTAGCACTGTATTTATAAAAGCAAGCAAATAAAACAGAAGTGAGAAGCAATTATTTTGCACTGTCGGGTCTTTAGACAGACTCATAATAAAAACCTAGTTGTCCTACATCTTCGAGACATATTTTAGTTCAGTATTCTAAAAGATTATGATAAAACCTTGAAAAGGTACCGTTGTAGAGAATTCGAGGATAACCTATTTAAAATCGTGAGCCCTTAGACCATAGATGGACTGCGCTTTCCCTATTCTTTCGAACAACTGAAGAGGGTCTCAACATAGGAGGCCCCCATGTTTGGCAAATGAGAAATAAGGTTATATGTCAATATGGTAGATGTTCTCTGGCAGCATTATGGCGGCCGACTTATTGTTTGATACCCTTGAAAAAAAAGTATTTAATTATTATCAAAATATTTGAAATCGGTATTGGACAAAAAATTGTGGTTGGTTTTAAATGAAAACGGTTTATAACTCTTTATAATTTACTCAAAAGTAATCGAAAAGGGGAACTTACTTCGGGTAAGACAACCGTATAGGCGATTTCTTTTTTAGTTCAGAGCAGGGCTTAAACTGTTGAAAAAAATATTGTTTCTCTTTTAGCTCCGATCGTTCAGAGCTTCCAATTTGTGTTTTTTTAGTTCTGAGCATATTCAGAGCACGCTCTGTGAGCTCAGAATAAAATAGTAGAGTAAACGGAGTAAAATGCTGAACACAAATGAGATGACATTTGGTCTAAGCAGGAGCCTCATTCCGTAAAACGAAAACGATTCAACGACATTGTTTTGACAATAGCTATCCCAATCTTTAGTTAGTTAGAATTTTATTTAGCTTTAAATTTGCTATTTACAAGATTTTATACGGTAGGTATATACAATATTAATGTCTGTCAAGTTAGCATTACCATTTCAAAATTTTAAGATTCTAATAATTTGATTAATTGTCGTGAATTTGTCGTAAATTTGTCGTGAAAGAAAAAAATTTGTCGCGCGTGTTTTTTAAAAATTAACCCCTGGTAATGCTAACTTGACGGTCAAGTTAGCACTACCACCCCCCAAAAAAAATTAAAAAAAAAACCAGTATGCCATTAAATGTCGTGAATTTGTCGTGAAACAAAAAAAAAATTCGCGCGAGTTTTTTAAAAATTAACCCCTGGTAATGCTAACTTGACGGCCAAGTTAGCACTACCACACCCCAAAAAAAATTAAAAAAAAAAAACGAGTATGCCATTAAATGTCGTGAATTTGTCGTGAAATAAAAAAAAAATTCGGAAATTTTTTATGTAATTTCGAAAAATCTCACATTGCGTTTCATCGATGAATATACAGCCTAACCTCGACTTTGAATTGCTGTATTTTTTTATCCAACAGAGATTTTAATGTGGAATTTGTTTAAACAATTGTCGCTCGACGTCCTTAAATAAATTATGTAAAAAAAAAAAAATTGACAACATTTTTTTTGTGTCAATAAGCTATTGTACACAATTTCAATAAAAAATCCACAATAAAAACTCTTTTGGATAAAAAAGTACAGCTAACCAAAGTCGTGGTAATGCTGGATTTATTTAAAAAATGCAATTTTGGGGTATTTCGTCATATTTATGTGATTTTCTTGACAAATCAAGGCGCTACAAATTATTTTTTGACACAACTTATTTAAGGACGTCGAGCGACAATTGTTTAAACAAATTCCACATTAAAATCTCTGTTGGATAAAAAAATACAGAAATTCAAAGTCGAGGTTAGGCTGTAGGTATATTCATCGATGAAACGCAATGTGAGATTTTTCGAAATTACATAAAACATTTCCGATTTTTTTTTTATTTCACGACAAATTTACGACAAATTCACGACATTTAATGGCATACTGGTTTTTTTTTTTTTATTTTTTTGGGGTGTGGTAGTGCTAACTTGACCGTCAAGTTAGCATTACCAGTGGTTAATTTTTAAAAAACTCGCGCGAATTTTTTTTTTTGTTTCACAACAAATTTACGATAAATTCACGACATTTAATGGCATACTGGTTTTTTTTTTTTAATTTTTTTTGGGGGGTGGTAGTGCTAACTTGACCGTCAAGTTAGCATTACCAGGGGTTAATTTTTAAAAAACACGCGCGACAAATTTTTTTCTTTCACGACAAATTTACGACAAATTCACGACAATTAATAAAATTATTAGAATCTTAAAATTTTGAAATGGTAATGCTAACTTGACAGACATACAATATTAATAAATTGTTTTTTACAAAATGTATAATTGAGTTTTTAAATCTCATTAAATTAGTTTCCATTTGTACACTATATGGAAGATTATTATAAATCTGTATACCCTAATAAAATAGCATTTTTTGTGTTTTACTAATTCTGAAAAAAGCTAAATTTAAATTATTGTTATTTCTTAAGTTATATGGTCTAATTTCACTTCTTGTTATCAGTCTTCTTTGCAAATAATTTGGCAATACATAAGTTGTTTTTTGCTTTAAAAATAAATGTTAAAGTATTCATAACAATTTTTTGTTTCACAGAAAGCCATTTTAAAGTACTTAACATATTTCTTATAGGTGTACAGCATAATATAGTAGGGCTGATGATACCCGGGTAATTCGGGTAATCCCCGGGTACCCTACTACCCGATTACCCGGGTACACCAAAAAAAAAAAGAAAGCAAAAATAGGAACTGGGTGCGAACCACAGCCTTACAAATGGCGGAACTAATTAATTTTATGTCTCATCAAGATGTTGGAGACATTGAATTAGGGCTAATGATTCCACTCGGGTAATCATCTGCCCGGGTAACCGGGTAATTTTAACTACCCGGGTACTACCAATTATACCCGAATACACGGGTACCCGGGTAGATGATTACCCGGCATATAGGAATCATCGGCCCTATAATATAGATCTCATACCCTTGTTTTGTAAAATTTGTAGTCTATTTATCATTAATTCTGTTCCCAATAATAGTATAGTAGGACAATACTCAAAATGGGGTTGAATAATGGAATTATATACTTTGATTGCCATACCAATGCAAAGTTTTTTTCTTATTCTTCGAAAGAAACCGATTTTTTTGGGAATCTTTTTATAAATCATGTCAAAATGTTTTTTAAAATGTAAATTACAGTCTATTATTATTCCGAGATAGGAATTTTGTTTCTTTAACACATTCAAATTCATTTGTTCTATTTATGATCTTATTTTAAGGTAATAACATTATTTTAGTTTTTTATGTATTTAGTTTAAGTTTATTCATAGTTAAGTAATTCTTTATATTGCTAACATCTATCATCAATTTTTCAATACAGTTAGAATATTCATTATCTTCTATATAAAACAAACCATCATCCGCAAACAACTTTAATTTACAATTTTTTAAAACTTTTTTTATGTCATTAATGTAAAGGACAAACAGTAATGTTCCTAGAATTGACCCTTGTGGAACACCCAAATCAGAATTTAATGCTTCGGAACTTACTACATTAAACTTCACTAATTGTTTACGCCCTATGAGATATTATGACCTAAACCAGTTGACCTCAACTCCTCTTATTCGATACCCGTATAATTTTTTTAATAAAATAAATCTATAATGTTTCGAATGCTCTCTTCAAATCAATAAATACATCTGCAATTTTCTTTTTTTCGTGTATTATTTCCTTCCAGTCCGCTATTACATGGTTTAGAGCTGTTTCACAAGAGTCTTTTCGTCTGAAGCCAGATTGTTCCTCTATTATAGTATTATTTTGTTGTAAGTATTGTTGTATTGAACAACTTTTTCCAATATTTTTTCATACATTGGAAGCATGTTCACAGGTCTAAAATCTTCGCATTTATTAGAGTTGGGAATTTTTTCTACCGGATTAATAACCGATGTTTTCCATGTACTTGGGAATTTACGACTTGTTAATGAATAGTTAATAATATTCTGTAGAGCCGGACCTACTATGGTGAAACTGTCTTTTAGCAATTGTTTATTCATGAAATTAAAATCATTTTTGTTTGGCATAACTTCAACTACTTTTAAAAGTTGTTAATTATTTCTTTTCTTCTTTCCAAATAAAAAAAACGCAGTACACAAACTTTATTTTAATTACATTTTTATTAATAGCTGAAACGTCCAAATCGTTACGATTATAAAACCAAACTGAACACTGTATGAAAAATTGGGGATGTTTTTTTAAGGGGTATATGTATGTGTAAAAGCTTTATATAATAGGATGAGGATGTGATATACAACTGGTGTGAAAGGAAATTATGGAAGGATGTGTGCGTTTTATGTGTGTGTATTAATTTTCAACATCCTCGGGCGGGGGCAAAATATTTAACTCCAGTGGATACAGGAGCTGAACTGGTCTTCGAAATCTGGTACCATCTGCACAACGAACCTCACAGGAACGTATTTTTCCATCTCGTCCAGGGTAAATATGCTCGATGACTACCATTTTCCAATGAATTCTTGACTTTGCGTGATCATGTAGAAGCACTACGTCGCCTTCTTTAAGAGAAAATTTAGATTTTAAACTACTGTGATGAAATGATCGTAAGAGTTGAAGATATTTGCCATCTTTTTGCAATTTTAGCGGTGTATTTCATTCGGTGCTTCCACAATTCTTTAATAGCTGCGTCAGTGATAGAATGGCTTTCGTTATCATGACTTTGTGCTGTCCATCCAATCAGAAACTTAGCAGGTGTAAAAGGAACCAATTCAAGGGGATCGTTGGATGCATACGTTAAAGGTCGATCGTTGGTTTGTGCCTCAGCTTCACTCAAAACCGTTCGTAGCTCTTCGAAAGTAAGTCTTGCCCTACCGATGACAACTTTTAATGTGTTCTTCACGGTTCTTATTAGTCTCTCCCAGAAGCCACCCCACCAGGGTGCTCGTTCCACGCTGAAGTTCCATTTTATCTGCTTTTGGGCTAAAAAATCATGAACTGCACTGTTGTTAAGAACGCCGTGAATCCTGCTCAGTTCCAATGCCGATCGTCTAAAAGTTTTCGCGTTGTCAGATACTATAGTAGACGGAACACCTCGTCGAGCTATAAACCTTCGTATAGCCATAAGACAACTATCTGTTGACATATTTATAGTTAACTCCAAATGCACAGCTCGAATTGCCGCGCACGTAAATATAAGTATATATGCTTTATGTTGACCTTCATCGCCAAGGTTAATGTAGTAAAGTGGACCTGCGAAATCGATGCCCACGCAATCAAATGGTCTCGTCAATGTAATTCTCTGGATTGGAAGAGGAGCAAACGGCTGATTTGCAGGTTGACCGAATAATTTTTTGCATACTATAGACTTTCGTATGTTCTTTTTCACTAGTTGACGTCCTCTTATAATCCAAAATCGATGTCTGAGTTTCGTTAATACAGCACTTGTACCTCCATGACAGGTTGAGAGATGATGATCATCAACAATTAATGAAGTCATATAATCGGCCGGTAAGATAATGGGGTGTTTGATATCGAATTTTTCGTCCAACATTTGTAAACGTCCACCAACTCTCATGATGCCATCTTCGTCCAAAAATGGTGATAGTTCCAGAATTTTTGACGATGTTTTTAGTGGTTTCTTTTTTCTTAAGTTTTCTATTTCACTTGAATAATGATGTCTTTGCACGATTTTAATCCAGAAAGTGTCAGCATTATCAAGTTCCTCTTTGATAAGAAATTCCATTGTGTTTTCTTCGCTTTCTGTTTGTAACTCATTTATCTTTCTTTCTTGTGCCCTTTTCTTTAAATTTCGCACGTACCGAAAAATCCAGCATGTAACTCGTAAAAGCCGTACCCAACTGCTAAAATCTTCGCAGCGTGTTGGAAATTCCACGTTTTTCTGAAGGCTGTCATCAACGTCTACCAGCAGTCTCGTACTGGAACAATGAGTCTCTTGTTTATTCAGGAAATTATCAGGATCGTTCAATCAATCTGGTCCTCGCTCCCAAAGTAAAGATGATTTCAATTTCTCTCCAGAAATACCACGAGTGAGAAGATCTGCGGGATTACATTTCCCGGAGCAGTGATTCCAATAAGAAATTTTAGTAGACCGCCTTATCTCTAAAACACGGCTTCCATCTTTGAGTTTGACCGAAAATCCAATTTAGAGTTATTTTTGAGTCAGTCCATAAGAAAAAATTGTTTATGGGAATTCGAAGTGACTTTTTCAAATATGCGTACAGCCTAGCTGCAATTAAAGCTGCTGTAAGCTCTAATTTGGGTAGAGTGAGTTCATCTAATTTGTCTTCTTTGAGTGGTGCTACTCGACTTTTAGCACATAAAAATGACGTTATTTGTTCTTTATCCGTTACAACCTGAAGAAAAGCTACTGCTCCATAAGCTTTAATACTTGCGTCAGCAAAAATATGACAGTAAATGGCTCTAGCTGATGAAACTGACTGTATTGCTCGAGGAATTGTCAAATCTTTAAGCTGTAAGACACTTCGGATGCATTCGTTCCACTGCAACATTAAATCTGATGGCAAATCTTCATCCCATGAAAGTTTTCTTTTCCACGCCTCTTGAAAAACAATTTTTAATTTTATTATTACGGGGCTAACAATTCCTAATGGGTCATAAACTCTTGCAATGGCTTGTAAAACGTTTCGTTTGGAACCTTTAGAGCGACTGGATTCAAGAAAGCTTTGAATAGAATCCAATGGTACAGCTAATTCGTCATTGAAAGGTGACCACACTAAACCTAGAACCTTTTGAATTGTTGGATACTCTGCATTCCCTACCACAGTCCTTACTGCTTCGCTATTAGAATGCCACTTCCTTAGATTCATAGAAGCTCTTCCCATAATATCCACTGCTTCGTTATATAATCTAACTGCCTCGTATTCTGAACTGACACTTGACACCAGATCATCAACATAAAACCCATTCTTTAATATCTGACAGGTCTCAGGAAATGCTAATTGTTCTTGAGCTAAGTGATAATTTATGGTTGCAGATAGGATAAAAGGACTACAACAAACTCCAAATGTAACTCGTGTCATTCTAAAGACTTTGATTATATTTTTTTCAGGTGAAGAATACCATAAAAAACGATGTGCGTCTCTGTCCGATTCATTTAATAAAATTTGCAGGAATGCCTTCTCGATGTCGGCCACGACAGCAATACCTCCAAGGCGAAAATTTAATAAAACTTTGAAAACATCGGGCAATAAATTAGTTCCAGTAAAAAGCTGGTCATTTAATGATGGAGAATTTTCTGAATGACTTGACGCATCAAAAACTATGCGCATCTTTGTTGTCATACTGCTTTCTTTATAGACAGGACGGTGAGGAAGGAAAATAATTCGCTTTGGGCTTTCTGCTTCTGGTGTTACAACTGGTTCAGCTATACCATCCTGAACCATCTGCCGTATCGCCAGATCATATTCATCAAATTTAGTAGGATCACGAGAAAACGATTTTTTAAAGAATTTAATCGACTTACCGCTATGTTTTTGTTACTTTCAAAAACTATTTCTGGGTCTTTCCATGGCATGCTTGCCACGTATCTTGACTCGGCTTTCTGCAAGCAGCTCATAGTCATCTCCTTTGTCAGATGCAACTTCTCTGATTCCTCACCGCGAATACCGATCGATTCTAAGGACCACATTTTTGAGAGTTCTTTATCACTAATTTGAAGGCTTAACACGTTAGTGACCAATGAGGTATATTCTTTATCTTTTTTAGAACTATCGTCGATAGAGGAATGTATTCCTTGAAGTGCCCACCCAAAGATAGTATCGACCGCTCTGAGACGACTAGTGAGCTTGCGTTGTTTACCCGTAATCACTTCCCAATAATAGTCAGACCCGATTAACAAACTTAACCCTTCAATGTTTTCAATGTCAACTACTGCACAATCAGTTAAATTAAACTTTTTTAATACGCGACATGAATTGTCAGGGGCTTTAAGAACATCTACGCAAATATCCGGCACAACAATCGCTTCTACTTCAATACTTTTATTGTTATATTGGCTTTTCAATGTAATTTTAATTTTGTTCATAACTTTTGGAAGCAATTGTTCTTTTGAACCAAAGGGAATAATTGATAGATTAATGGTCTCGCGGCTCAAGGGAAGCTTTAATTTTTTGACCACACTTTGTTTGATGTAGGAGTGTTGACTTCCACCATCAACTATAATTCTAATACGCACATTATTATTTAAGCCAACGGCAACACATTGTGCAGTTTTCAAAAAGACGTTCGAAATATTTAAATCATTATATGCGCACAAACTAGTACCGACTTCTTTTTTTTCTTTAAAGTTTGGGTCGCACATTGAAGTTATATGCTTTCCACCACACTTGCTGCACTTTAAAAAATGAACACTTCTGCATTTTCTCGATGAATGACCTACATTCGTACAACGGAATCATCTGTTAGCTTTAATGAGAATATCTCTTTTTTGTTTCATTGTCATTTCTTTTGTGCACTCTTTCGTTGCATGCTCACCGTTGCAAAACACACACACACTATCTTTGTTCACCCCTAACAAACTCGCGGCGGTCGATTGTGGTAGTTGCGGAGACTTTTGCGTTATAGAATTTGATTGCGAAGGTGTGAGTTTACTTTTTTCCAACGCCTCTACCTCTATCTTAATAAATCGCATAAGATCGTGAATGTATTTATCACTAATACCACGTAGGGATGAATTCGCTTCACTTTTCGAGTCATTTCCACTTTGTCCATCATTCGCGTCATTATGTTCGTCTTCGTCAATAGGTTTTATTTTGCGATGGTATTCAACGCGAAGTTCGATGGGCAAACACCGCAAAAGGATAGACTTTAACATAACATTGTATTGGTTTGCTGGTATTTGTAACGCCGAGAGGGATCTTATAGATGTTGTAACCGTGTTGTATAGTGTTCTCAAACCGATTACGTCAGACTTTTGCGAGACAGGACGAATATTTATAAGTTTTTGAATGTATTGATCAACGAGTTTGTCGGTATTGCTATATTGCTCCAAAAGCAAGGAGATAGCTGCATCATAGGAAGCCGTTGATGCCGTAAATCCACGAATTGTATTTTTTGCGACGCCATACAATACACTCTCAAGATAATGAAATTTATCTGAAGGGGATAAATCGTTATTTGTATGAATTGCACTTTCGAATTGGCTCCAAAATGGCAGCCAATCACGTAAATCACCACCGAATTTTTTTTAGTTCTAATTTAGGCAATTTAGCCGCGGTTTTATGGGGATTTTTAGAACGATCTTGTTGAGGCTGCGATGTTACTATCGGATTCAAAAAATCACGTGCCTTTCGTAGCCTGTTGTTAAGTTTGGATACCGTCGATACAGTTAGGTACTCGTATTCACTTATTTTTTTTCATTTCCTCGTCGGAATTTTCGTTTTTTACGAGGCCCGCATCTAACACGATTTGATCTGCGGTTTTTAAAGAACCCGATGCGGCCGATAATCGATCTAAAAATGAGCACAGTTCTTCTTCTATACCCTCTAAACTTTCTATACTCGCGCCACGTACGCGTGAATTATCAGACTCCAAATATTCGGTCGCGGCTTTTGAAATTTTTGTAACTTGTGCTCTAAAAGCACCGCGCGTAGCTAGATCCATTTTTTTTTTTTTTACTTTGTTCTTTAAATTATGTTCTTTAATTTGTTCGTTCCAGGGTTTCGGCACCAAATGTTAATTATTTCTTTTCTTCTTTCCAAATAAAAAAAACGCAGTACACAAACTTTATTTTAATTACGTTTTTATTAATAGCTGAAACGTCCAAATCGTTACGATTATAAAACCAAACTGAACACTGTATGAAAAATTGGGGTAGTTTTTTTAAGGGGTATATGTATGTGTAAAAGCTTTATATAATAGGATGAGGATGTGATATACAACTGGTGTGAAAGGAAATTATGGAAGGATGTGTGCGTTTTATGTGTGTGTATTAATTTTCAACAAAAGTTCTTCGATTGAGTTTAGAGTTTTAAACTTGAAACAATTTTCACTATTAATTAAAAGATTTTCCCATTGAACATGTGGTATTCCTTTGTTGATTAGCTGTGTGAAGCCAGAACCCCGAGCTCAAAATTTTGGGTCCAAATATATCAGAATCGTTTGTCCATCGTTTGTCCATCGTTTGTCCACGTTTGTCCAGGCAAAATTTTCGTTTGTCCACCCCCAGGAAAAAAGTTATTAAGCTTTTCTTTTTTATAGGAACACCCCCACAAATTAAAAATTGATCACCCTTAGTTCAAAAGTTATTTAACATTTCTTTTTTATAGCAACTATCACAACCCTAAAAACCTTAAAAGTCGTCTACCACCCACAATTTTCAACTTATAACGTTGAAACAAAAAGCCTTCGTTTGTCCAGCGGCCCATACTGATTGTCCACCAAAAAATGAGGTCAATTTTTAGTTTTGGGGGTGATGCTATAAAATAGAAAAGTTGAATAACTTTTGAAGGGGGGGTCGAAAATTTTTTTTAATTTTTTTTCTAGCCTGGACAAACGATGGACAAACGATTGCAAAAGGTTCGATTCGGCTAAGTGAAATTTTCAATTTTGGGGTTGGGTGCCATAAAATAGAAAAGTTGAATAATTTTTGACCTAAGGGTGGACAAACGAAAATTTTTGGTGGACAATCAGTATGGGTCGCTGGACAAACGAAGGCTTTTTGTTTCGACGTTCTAAGTTGAAAATTGTGGGCATGAGGTCAATTTTTAGTTTTGGGGGTGATGCTATAAAATAGAAAAGTTGAATAACTTTTGAAGGGGGGGTCGAAAATTGTTTTTTATTTTTTTTTCTAGCCTGGACAAACGATTGCAAAAGGTTCGATTCGGCTAAGTGAAATTTTCAATTTTGGGGTTGGGTGCCATAAAATAGAAAAGTTGAATATTTTTTGACCTAAGGGTGGACAAACGAAAATTTTTGGTGGACAATCAGTATGGGCCGCTGGACAAACGAAGGCTTTTTGTTTCAACGTTCTAAGTTGAAAATTGTGGGTGGTAGACGACTTTTAAGGTTTTTAGGGTTGTGATAGTTGCTATAAAAAAGAAATGTTAAATAACTTTTGAACTAAGGGTGGACAAACGAAAATTTTTGGTGGACAATCATAATCAGCCGGTGGACAAACGAATGCAATTGGTCCCATACTCCTAAGTTGTGAATTGTGGGTGGTAGACGACTTTTAAATTTGTGGGGGTGTTCCTATAAAAAAGAAATGTTGAATAACTTTTGAACTAAGGGTGGGAAAGTAAAAATTTTTGGTGGACTATCAGTATCGGCTGCTGGACAAACGAATGCCCATGAATGAATGAATGAAATGTCCCATCCATATAAGTTATCATTTGCGGGCATGAGGTCAATTTTTAATTTGTGGGGGTGTTCCTATAAAAAAGAAAAGCTTAATAACTTTTTTCCTGGGGGTGGACAAACGAAAATTTTGCCTGGACAAACGTGGACAAACGATGGACAAACGATTCTGATATATTTGGACCCAAAATTTTGAGCTCGGGGTTCTGGCTTCACACAGCTAACGTAGGTAGGTATATGCAAATATATTTATAGGGTGTTTTTTATTAAATGCCTCATTCTTTTATGAAAACGCAGTATTTTATATTTTTTGTATAAACAATTTTTAAAAAATTGAAAAAATAGACAAGCTTTAGTTTGCAAATTTTGAAACCAATCGAAATAAGTAGGTACCCGTAAAGACAATTTTTGAAGGAAAATAAAAAAAAATTCTTCCAAAAAGTAAAACAAATGGGAATTTGGTTTAGAAATTTTCTTATTCGATTCAAATTATTCGGAAAAATATTTTTTGGGTATAGTCAATTTTATAAAAATAAAAAAAATCAAAATTTAGTTTGCAAATTTTGAAAATCGATTGAAGTACACGTGAAAAAATTTTGTTATTTTTTTCGGAAAAAAACATTTATTTAAAAAAATCAAAATTTAATTTGCAAATTTTGAAAATTGATTTTGAAATACAGGTGAAAAAAAGTTTTTCGAAAAAATTTAATTATTTTTTCGAAAAAAAAAAACATTTTTTTTAGGTTACTAAATTTTATAAAAAATTTAAAAAAATCAAAATTTAGTTTGCAAATTTTGAAAATCGATTGAAATACACGTAAAAAAAAGTTTATCGAAAAAATTTTATTATTTTTTTTAGGTTACCAAATTTTATAAAAATTTAAAAAAATCGTTAGTTTAGTTTACAAATTTTGAAAATAGATTTTGAAAAAAGAAAAAAAAAATTACGTTTATCAAAGTATTTTGAAAAAAATGCCACAAAGTGCAGCAAAATCAAATATTGATAAGGTAAATATATTAAATTTTAAAAATACAACGAAAACCACGAAGTGTTTTTTTTTTCTTCAATTAAATTTCTTAAAACTTTTGAGTTTTGCCTGTATTCTTTTCCACATCACCCAGTGGGGTAGAATACTAGATCCGTTTTTTTTGTTGAGGTTTCCCCAGTAGGCCTATTCCTCTTCTACTACTATTTCAAACTACTAAATCAATTTTACATGCATTATTTTAAGTGAGGTACCTGCAAGTGGAGATGTCCTCGTTCTATTTCTGCTTCAAACTACTAAATGAATTTTACATGCATCTAACTAATTTTTTTGTTTTTTTTGTTTTTTTTTTGTTTTTGTTTTTATATATACTTATATCATAATATAATATAATAATATAATGAAATAAAATAATATAATACAAAATAATATTAATTTTACATGCATCTAACTAATTTTTTTGTTTTTTTTTTGGTTTTTGTTTTTATATATACTTATATCATAATATAATATAATAATATAATGAAATATAATGAAATAACACAATAAATACAATAATATTGAAATAACTTAAAACCTAAAACCTAACCCAAAAATCTTAACCCAAACCTCAACCTAAACCTCAACCTAAACCTCAACCTACACCTAAACCTATACCTCAACCTACACCTAAACCTATACCTCAATCTAAACCTATACCTCAACCTACACCTAAACCTATACCTCAATCTAAGGCCCGGTGCACACATGCGTTTTTTTGACGCCGCGGTGACGCAGCGGTGCCGCTGCGGTACCGCAATCGTTCAGTGGACACATGCGGGTTTTTCTCGCTGGACTCAATCTGCAAATCACGATTTGCTTGCAGCAATAGAGGTTTATAAAAAGAAACGAGTAATTTTCGCTTAACTAGTGGATAAAAACTATGATCTTAAAAAGAAAGGACGTTATTGGGTACATCCTTTTGTTAATCATTGGCTAACAAAAGGCGTATTTTATATATCTTTTCTTTTGCCGGTCATGGTATGGCTCGGAAGCAATATTCTATATTTCTGGACACTTTTTTATTTCACCGATAAATAATTCGATATCAAATTCTTCCATGTTTGAAATCTTTCTTCCAAATTTAATTTGCGTCAAAATGACGCATGTGTGCTCTGCTCCATAACAAACAATGTACTGAAAGACGCAAAAGCGTCTGCGGTGACGCAGCGGTCTCGCGGAGACTTGCGAGTGTTTTTTCCCGCAAGAATGACGCGCGATGACGCAGCGTCACCGCACGTGTGTGTGCACTACTCGATTTATTTGTGAGTACTGTAAGACGCAAAGGCGGTGACGCTGCGTCACTATCCTATCAATACAAATTTGATTATAGCTTCCCGATGCTACGTTAAGCAGCTTGTTGTTAAAACCCTGTCTTGCCCTGTACTGTCCTTAAGTGCCATGATTTTACGCAACCATGTTTCTACTATTTTTTCGCTCACCTACATCGCTGGGAATTGCTCCATGAAAATCGATTGCAGAATACTGACAGTTCTTTCGAAACCGATCGAAGGAACTGTCAGCTTTCCGAACTCCGAAGGTGTTGTTATTGTTTGATATGCTCGCAATTTAATGAGCAAAGTTTGTTGCCTTTCTTCGCATATCTCATCCTCTGAGATCATAAATTGGTTGCAGGCCTCACAATTCAACCTCTTCTTCAATTTCCCTGCCGCAAACCCAGCGTAATACACAGAAGCACCCTCCTGCAGAGATGAAGAGCCTCTGCTCTGGTCTATTGGCTTGTTGTCATCACCCTCAATGTCTTCACCAGCATTGTCTCCTGCTGGTTCTTCATACACAAAGTCGTTGTATGAAGATTCCTTTTCAGCTTCATTAGCATCGAAGTCAGCTACCTGCAACAGCGGTTCGGCCCCAGCGTCCTGGTACCCGGAATGATCCGCTGAAGACAAGTGCTGGAAAATAATCTGCTTGAGATTCCTAATGAATCTCCAAGCTGACGGATTCTTTTCATAAGAACCTCTATTGGAGCGTACCATGGAAAACAGATTTTCTGCCACATCTGTATTGAGATGAGAAAGCAGAAAATACGTTTGGTCATTGCTCTTATGATGTTCCCACATCTGCTCAATAGCCAACAAAGTTTGCTTCAATCCTTTAAAGCAAGGGGGGATTGACATGGAACTAGAGGATTTCCACGTAGAAATCCAGTTCCGTGCGCTCTTTAATGAATCTAACGTATCTGTCGAGGCCGATAAGACTTGCTTGTTTGGGTTTCTCGAGTAGAGTTTGCCTGTGTTTAGATTATCAAAAAGGTTGTTCATACCTTTGATGAAATTGGCTGTGGACCCTGCAAGCTTCTTATCCTCGTCTGTGGTGAAAAAACGTATCATTGGATACGTCGGAACACCTACAAACAGACAGAGAAGGAATGGGAAGGGCGTATCTGCACAGAGTTTTAAAAGTTGATTTAACTTGGATGTCTTTGGCATAAAAATGTTTCTCGCACATGAAGGACTTTTGGGGTAAGGCCTTCACGTTTGTAACATTTCCATGTTTTATCCAAATATCCCTTCTATGGTCCGTGGGTACCTGAAAGAATGAAACCGAAAATTGCGGAACTCGCTGCTCCTCGCAATTTATATAACAACAAATAATTATAAAACGAACTGAAACTTTACCACTATCGTTTGCACTTGCACTGAAACTGAATAATTTAAACTTATCAATCAAACATATGGAACATCTTCCACCCTACTCTAACACACTCTTACACCCAAAGCAAAAAGAAAAACAAACTACCTATCTACGCTCATAACTTGGCTGAAAAAACCGTTGAAGCATTATACAATATACTTACGTCATATGGTTTCTATACTTACCTATAAATATAAAAAAAAAACCAACAACAATCCATACCTACCTGCATCTTCCTATAGGAAAAAGCATAATAAATGCAAAATATAGCAACGTTGTATTTAACCCACATATTGTGAAATTTAACAACGTTGCTTTGCTATATCGAATTTGAAATTTGAATCAAATTCAAAAACTTTAAATATTTTACTTCTATTAAGCCTATACCCATACATATAACCATACTCTATAATAAGAAACCGTCTCTCATCGCCCATTGGACAAACAAATTTACTTCCCCATATTTTGCTTTTTGCCTCATCAAAAACATCTGATTCAACCATCTCCCTTAGCCTCATTATTGTTGTCAGAGTAATGTTAATATAATCCTCTCGTTCTTACTACTAGTCTTTATTTCTATTTTACTTATCTTCTTCCCGCCTTTTTATATCTCCAATGTCACATTCTGTCGACCGCAGCGCCGCTCAAGACCCGATTCAGAACTATTTTTTTTCGTTCCATGAGACTACTATAGGGTTTATATACAATGGCTGAAACTTTATAAACAAAACAAAAAGCTCTTTAAAACTGAAAGCTTAGGTTACATACACAAAAAGGTAGGGGAAATTATATTTTAAAGCACAAGATGGGTACATACAAACACATGAATAATGAGAAAAAAAAATCAAACAAATTCAAGTTCACTCATATAGAGGAACAATATTATAAGGGGAAACAAATAGAAAAAAAAAAATAATCTCACCAAGCACTAAACATAAAATTGAATTAATTTATTAGCACTAATAATAAAAAACTAAGTAAGATAAATTAAATAATAGGAGTGTTGACGGTCAAGTTAGCATTACCACCCCACCAAAAAAAATTCAAAAAAAAAAAAAAATGGAGTATGTCATTAAATGTCGTGAATTTGTCGTAAATTTGTCGTAAAACAAAAAAAATGTCGAGCTTGTTTTTTTTAAATAACCCCTGGTAATGGTAACTTGATGGTCAAGTTAGCATTAACACCTCTCAAAAAAAATTCAATTTATTTAAGGATCTCGAGCGACAATTGTTTAAACAAATTCCACATTAAAAACTCTTTTGGATAAAAAAGTACAAATCAACGTCTTGGTTACGCTGTATTCATTGATGGAATGCAATGTTAGAGATTTTTCGAAATAAAAAAAAAATTTCCGAATTTTTTTTTCTTTCACGACAAATTCGCGACATTAAATGACATACTTATTTTTTTTTTTTTGAAAGTTTTTTAAGGGGTGTAATGCTAACTTGACCGTCAAGTTAACATTTTTTAAAAAACGCGCGCGACAAAGTTTTTTCTTTCACGACAAATTCACGACAATTAATTCAATTGTTAGAATCTTAAAATTTTTGAAATGGTAATGCTAACTTGACAGACGTAATTAAATCTTCGGTACTGGATTTTATTGTCTGTAAACAACGATATCTTATATTTAACAACGATTTTTGTTACCCAAAAATTTCTTTGAGTGTTGTTATCGTGACCTCGAAACCTACATCTCTGGCATTTTTAAGTAAAATATAGTTAGTATATTTTTCATGAGCTATAGGATTTTTCTTGCCCATAAGTAATCTGACTTTTACTTTATCGTCCAGTTTTTCTCCGTCTATCCCGAACATTTCTTCGTATCTTGAAAATCACGTGTTGAAAGTAACCCCATTCAATGGATCGTAGACAAATTCGGTGATATTATTTGCCAAGGAATCCATTGTGAACTCCAGTCCTTTGTCGGCGGTGCAGTTCTCGGTTGCTGTTCTTCAGTGATTCTAAGAATTGTTGTTGCAAGGAAAACAACTGCTGTTGCTTCTCCATGAGCTCGAGGAGCTTCGCTAAGTTCGTCTCATTTGTTGCCGATTACAAGAAAAGAAAAATCCTCGTCGCCAATTGTTATCCTTGTGATCGACGCGACGTGATCCTGCGGATTGAATGAAGTCGTAACGAGCAAGGTAACAGGAATATGTTAACAGGAGGATGTTATTCATATTAAATAGACTTAGTTTTTTCGGAACTTACCACTTTAAATTTCGTGGTCACGAATAATGAAACTTATTCGAAACGTCGGGTAAAAGAAGTTATAAATATTTCTATAAATTTAACGCGGTAAGTTCCCAAAAAACTATGTCTATTTAATATGAATAACATCCGCGAAAATATAAGTTTAAAATTTCATAGGAATAAGAAAGTATTTATTTAATTCAAAAATATATATATTTATAATTAATTCAATGAGTAATAATTAACGATACGATGTGCCTGGGACAACGGTAAAGAAAAGAAAGAGAAAAGATAATTTTTACAATGTAATAATGTGCATTAAGTCTGAAAGATTTTGCCAGCTGATAATCATCGTCCATGTTCCTTCCAGTTAACACTTGTTGTAGTTGCCAGAGTACCAACACATATACATACATACATATGTGCTTCATACATAAATATTTACTATATATAATTTATTGTACATATGTATATTATATACATATTAAATTATTAAACTATTTATTTATTAAGGCAAAAAAACGTGTTCCATTTCAAAAACATTTCGTTTTTCTGTAGAACACGTTTTCTTGCCTTATGAAACAAAGACATTTTGTCTGTTTCGGTGTGTTTTTGGCGTTACGTAGTTGGCAAAATAAAGCAGAACTAGCCTTCCCGTGTGAGAATTCTCGCACTTACATAAAAATTCTTTATGTTGAGTTTTGTTTTTTCCCCCTACATAAAATTGTGCCTGTTGATTGAAATGTGAAATAACCCAATGTTAAGAAAATACCCCGCACTTTAAATTACTAAAAAAATCCTCAGAAAGATCAGATAATTCACAAATCAAATACACGAACCAATGAGAAAATTAACAAATCGAATGCACGACCCATTAATTTTCTAAATACAATATTTAACAAACAAATGCAATAATTAATTGTTAATAATTAATAATTAATTCTTGACCCGTGTCAAATCTTTCATACAATCTCCCTCCTTATTATGTTCAACGAATTGTTGACTTATAAATCGAGTACGGAGAAAAAAGAGAAACCGAATGTACAACAACAACTTGTGTGTGTGGCTAGTAAAAATGCTGGTTTCAAATCCAATTGTCAAAACAAGAACACTTAAAATTGGACCGACTTGATCAAGTGACCTCGGTGGCGCAATGCGTATGCATATGGCTCGGAGGGAGCTTGGTCCGAGTTCGAGTCCTACCTGGGCATAGAAAGTTTTTTCAATTAAAATTGAACAAAGACCAAGCACCACTTAAAGGAGTCTGATGATCGGCGTGGCAGTCGTGAAATAGCTATAACTCCAGCCTATAAAAACTTGGTGGTAGCTCACTCAAGTGTTGTTGTTCATTTAAAATATGATGGTGCGAAAGCATGGCAACCTAACTGCAAGTGTGTTATCACACAAAAACCCCTTATATAATTTTTAGGTTATTTATACTTTCTGTAGTTCTTGACATGTATATGAAAGGATTTTGATTTTTGAGGCCTGGAGCTAGGTTTATGGGCTTGGAGTTTCGACAAGCTATGGGGTAGGGTTTTAAAGCAATGTGTTGCTTAATTAAATAAAGAGATAGAAAAATGGTTGCAATGGTTGCAATATGTGTCAAATTAGATGTTCTTTTCAGATATGTTATCAAAACCGGACATCGATTTTTGTGTTGGTAGAAAACCGGAAGTTAGCAATTCAAATCAAATTTTAAATAACTTGGAACCTTTTGATATTTTTTTTTTAATTTCAAAATGTTGCTTATATAGTCTTAGTACCTACTACATGCCAAGTTTAAGAGCAAAATCAAAAAAGTTTTAGATAGTTGCCTAGTTACTTAATCAGAAATCAATTTGGCAAATCGGGATTTTTAAGACTACCATAAAAAAAATCAAATTTTATATCGTAATATGAATTTACACAAGAAAATTATCTAGTTCCCAAAACAAAGACAAATCCCGAAAAGTACCAGAAACCGGCGGTTTTTTCAAGATGACGGTCAAACTCCATCTCGCAAGGTTCGGGAACTTCCGAATAGGGCATTATTCTGAATACCTCCACCAATTTTTAGCTTGAAAAAATTTTTAAATTACGGTAGGTAAGCTTATATATAAATAAATAAATATTCTGGTATGGAAATATTTGTGTTTACATCATTTAGGGTTGGAAAACAAAACCAAAACTCAACCATCCACTACATTAAAACATTTCATAGTGTTGAACACTGAACAGGTAGTTGTTGTCATTAAAGTGTTCATATTTACCGTCGGCGTTACCACAAAGAAACAAATATTGAGAACCATTTTCTGAAAGTTCGGGCCACAACCCGTCAAAAATTTTTTCAAAAAAATTAAATTTATTATAAGAAACAAATGTGCACCTACATATATTTTATTACTAAACGTATGTTTATCATAACAAGTTTTGTTTTTAAGGTATCACACTTCTTTCAATCCACTTTATATGTATAGCTGTCAAATACATAAGTATAAACCTAAAATAAAAAAAAATCGAAACAAAAGTCTTTTATTTTTGCACGTTTTTTGTGGTTTTCAAGCCTCATCTTTCACTAAGCAAAATGGAATTGGATGATGGAATCTTTAGCCGTGTTTTAGTATCTACGGATCTGGATCAGGATCATTCCATGAAAATAAAACAATACGGATCTATAATGACAACAGTGTTGTATGCTCATCTCTTTTTTTCTTATGTTTTTTTATTTTTCATGTAGATACTGTCTTCTTTCTTTACACTACAGTTTGTACTCCCTACCGACTAAAGAGCCGTCTACTCGTCAGAGTTAAAACTTATTTTCGGATCTTTAAAATAGATCCAGATACAGAGCAGGATCCAAAGTTGTTGTATTACGTGTTAAAAGATGATCCCGATCTAGATCCGTAGATAATAAAACACGGCTTTTAATACCTATGACTCGAAAGAACAATCTCTTACATTATCTTTTGAAGATAATTTCATTCAAATGTTGACCGCGACTACGACGTATATGGTCCATTCGGAAGGTACAATTTTAGATCACTCCTTCCAATATTGTTACCGATTTGCCCAATAACGCGAGTAATGTTGGCATCCAAGTCCTGAATCGTAGTTGGCTTATAGGCGAAGACTTCACATAACCCCAAAGAAAAAATCCAAAGGTGTGGTATCACACGATCTATGTGGCCAGTTGACATCTTAAATTATGGATTCCTTTAATCTTTGGTCAACATTTTGGTTAACATGCACATTCGATGATTTACATGTTGCCTCTTGATTAAAGACGTTTAGCTGTGAACAAACTGGGCCTAACAATAATCAGATTCGAAATTGTATCAGTCACTAAGGATATATGCGGCAAAAATAAAATAAGGCAATTTCCTCAAAAAACATTTATAGCCCATCTCCATTATGTGAATTTTTAGGCAAAAAACAAGGACTTATTTCAAAAAATTGCAATAAAGATACAATCACAAATAGGTATGCATAGTAAAAAAATTTGTAAACAGAATTTTTGTTTCACAAATTGCATGCATATTTCAAACAAGATTGTAACAGAGAAACAAAAATTTACAAAATACGGCAAACATTTGTGAGAGTTTAAAGTGTAAAATAAAGTCGTAAGAAACTTCTATGAAAAGTCTAAAAAAAAGGCTCATAAGCAATCTTTGATGTATTTAATATCATTTCGGGAGTATTTTTCCTTGCCATATACAAAAAGCTATTCATTTTCAAAATTAAACCTAAAACTTATTTACTCAATTCTGCCATTCAAAATTCTTGCAATTAAAAGATAAAAATAAAGAAAGTACAAATAAAGTCAAACTTAGTAAATTAATTTATATTTAAATAAAAAAAAGGAGAAGAAAATTATTAATAAAAAAAAATGGTTATTCCATCTTTATTCCACGAATTTCCTAATCCATGATTTAAGAATTAAGCTACGGATTAAAATTGTCCATTAATAAAAATAAAATGTTCGTTGAATAATAAAGTGACGTTTACCAAAAATCCCTTAAAAAAATCTACTGCAATAAGTAGCCGTTTTGTAACTTAAAATTTTCACCAAGTTTCGCCAACATGGGTTTTCGTACGTTACCAAACACACCTAAGAATTCTCTTGTCAATATCATATTTCTGTCAAAACTATTATCATTTTTCAGTTGTTTGTGGGGTGTCTGCTGCTTTTGTTTTCTGTTTTGTTTTTATTTTAAAAATGGAAAGTTTAAACAAGAAAGAAAAAGAAGTTCTTAAAAATAAAGTAAACCATTTCTTAACTACGTTATATTATTATTATATTCTTGAGAACGTACTCAAACCATAATTATTGTGCATGGAAAAAATAGGCACAATAGAAAATAAATCTGAATTTTCTTCGTTTTTGCACTTAGCAATAAAGACAAATTTTTAGTGAAGTGATTTTTAGAAAAGGTTTATACTATCCTTTCTTCGTTTTTGCACTTAAGCAATATGACAAATTTTTAGTCAAGTGAATTTTAGAAAAAGTTTAAACTTTTTCTAAGGTACATTGTGCATTTTTTCCAAACCTTATGCGTTAATGTATCATTTGATGATGCTGACTGTTTGCTTATGATGTTGAGCAAATAAACCAGTAAACATAATTCAAAAAGTACCGTTATTATTTCTCTGGCTCTCTTGCAAAGCGTTCCATATTCAAAAATGCAGTTTTTTTTTTTGCGTCAATTGAATCTACACAAGGTCATTATCATCTTCATCGTTTATGAGTGTTCTCAAGTGATTGACACATAAAATCAACAGTTGAAGTGTTTTAAGTGAAATTTAATCGTTTTATTGAAATTCTAACGAAGATGGGTAGATCAAAATCCCTAAATAGTGTTGAAAGAGCTAAAATCGATTTATTAAGTGAACAAGGACTGACCAGGCGTACTATAGCTAAACAAATTTTACAAAATTTCAGTGTGATCTATTATTACTTAAGAAATAAAGATTCGTACGGAAAAATCATGAGAGGAGGTAAAAAAACGACAACAAAAGCAATTGATCGAAGAGCAATTTTAAGATGTGCTTCCAATTCGTGCGGCAAAAAAAAACACAAAAAGCTGGTGTAAATGCAAGCGATTCAACAGTCCTTAGAGTAATCTACAGTGCAAATCATCTAAAACGAATGAGTGTACTATCCAAATGCGCATGTCTGTCATTTTTAAAGCATCCTATGCTGATGACTGATGAGAAACGAAAAATCCTACACAAAAATGACACTACGAAATCGGCACCCTATGGGAAACGAAATATCCTATACCTATAAAATTATATTAATTGCCTAGATCAGTATTTGTGACATTTGAATTTTTTTTGCAATTTGTTAAACTCTTTATGGATATTTTTCTGCTTTGTTTTCGCAAGCATTTTGGTGTACTGTTGGAGACCACAGACAAAATTCGTTTCGTATCAACATTTAATTAAGTTCGTTAGTTACAGTTTAAGATTCATGTACATGAAAACTCCCAGTAAATAACATGAAAAACATCTGGCTAAACAGCTCTTTCCAGGTGTTTGACGTGAATGTGACTAGTTGTTGTCTTCAAATGCTGCAAAGGTCATCGTCCCAAGTCATAGGGAATTTAAACATCATATTTTCTATCACAGAACAAATTTAAATGTAAAATATTTTCTCATAGTCTTTACTTTTATATCATTCAGGTATATTAGTGCTAGTTTTGCCTACCTTTGAACCTATCCACAGAATCTATATTGAGTCGGTCGATACTAAAATCGGCCATCTGCGATCATTTATATGTATATACAAACAATTCGATCTAGGACATACTTACATACATAGCTGATGCCAAAACAAAAAATGTTGTTTGTATGTACATGTGCCTTGTTACAAGAAAAGCAGAGAAAACAACAAAAGAACTCGTCTTGACTAGACACTAAATAGAAAACGACCCATGCTTGCATATCCCTGCCCCTCTCTATTCAGTAACTGGAGAATAAGTGGCACAGAAAAAAAACGGCTGCAATAGTTCGTGCCGTATGCTACTTAAAAAAATAAAAATAATACTGGAATAAGGTCGAAGAATTGTGTTCATAACTAAACCGAGAACAGTATTCAAGAGGGTCGAATACCAGACTGAATTCAACGGAAGTAAGCCCATGAACAAACTCAACGCTTGTACATACAAGCCCATACTATATCTGTTTAAAAAAAACACGCTTTGGTAAAGGCAAATTTTGGTTACCGTCATTGAAGTATGTATAGCAGGAACACCTAAGCGCAGGATATTATTGCTTGCCAGTCAGCTCGGCGTTCATAAAGCAATAATAGGGGAACTATACCGTGAAACCACCTTTCATTCAGACTTCCTTATGTGATACATAATTACGCTTTTCTTGTACATAAATGTGTAATGTGTGTGATTTTGCTTTATTAAGGACTGACAGTTGAGGATTTTTTTTTATACATACATATAAATATTTCTACATCTGTCCTAAGGGATGCAATGATGGGGTTGCTTTCAGACTACCAGTTTGGCTGAGTTTAGTCTAAGTAATTTAATCGCAGGATACACACCTCGGGGAATCCGTGAATTATTTTTGTGTTTTGTTTTATTTGTTTATGTATTTATTTCGAATTACACCGAGTTTCGTTCTATTAAAAAGACCGTGTAAAAATATTGTGATACTCAACTGTGATATTGTATTTGTTTTTCTTTAGTTTGCAATTCAATGCTACAAAACTATTGTGCAATATTTGAAACAAAAAGAAATAAGTTTGTTTCAAATAAGAAAATAAAGTCGTCTTTTCTCCTTTCGTAACGTTCTTGTAACAATCAAATTAATTGATGTGAAATGCTAAATATTTGAGTCTCCCTTGTTGTGTTAAAATAATATAAGAGCTTCTGTTTTCACAAAACGCATTCAAAATGTTTGCATTTGTGGATAAATAATAAATCTTATTTACATTAAATGAAGTGCATATATATAAAGTGCTTATACTTATAACGTTGTCTATTGGAATAAAAACTAATGGATTTTGGATTTTTAATATGTTAGCCGAGAAAACAGATTCAGGGTATGTAAAGCTTTTATTTTCATGTGTTATTGTACAACTTCATTGAAAGGTCATCATTTTAACTTATCAAAAAAAAAATATTCGTTGAAGAGTTGAATTATTTAACGAAAAAGCTAAAGCTCATATCCAAAACTGATATTGATGAATAAATATTGTATTTAATTTAACGTGCCATCCCCAAAAGTTTTTGTTTGCAACAATAATCGATTATTTATAAATTTTTAGGCTCAAACATAAATTTAAATATAAAGTTGATTTTTATTTACGTTTAGGGCCTTATTATGGTTCGCGTATCGAACGTTCGTATGAAGGTGGAAACTAGTACATACCATCCAATACTTCTTCATCGCAAAGAGTATACACATAACACAATGGTTTTTTTTTTCTACATATAGCTTTTGCTTTTAACGATATCTACAATCGTATTTGCGATGTCATCTCTGAAGGTAAATAGGTTGCTTTTTGATCTTTGATCAAATGCTGACTAGCAGGATTATCAATTCAAAATTGGGCATCTGCAAGAAGATCTGTCAGTTAAGGTACGTCGCACAATTGTATTTTTAAACCTGAACCAGTCAACCTATATTATAATTTAAAGTTAATTTTACGTCATTCAGTTAGTGAAACTACCATTTTTTAAAAACAAGTCGAAGTTGATATATAATGAGACGAAAAGTTATAGATAATATAAAACTTTTTACCACGCCCACTTTTTAGGCGTTTTTGTTTTGTTTTTTTCAAGTATATACAGGGTGTCCCATAAACAATGGTCCAAACTGAAACTAGTGATAGGCCAGGTAATGACCCTTTCAGAATTTAGTAACTTGTCCGTACCGCATCATTACGGTTTTCGAGTAACGGCTGTTTTTTGAAATTTCGAAAAACCCCTACTTTGACCCAGTTTTTTGTTCACCCTGTCCATAATTGATTTTTGTTTTTTTTTCTTAATTTTTACACTTAAATATTGATTAATTGTGAAACCAATTTCGTGCATGAAAATATTTTAAATTTTCTGTACCATTTTGCTAAAAATTAATAAATATCATGATGTTTTGATCAAATCTATTTTTTTATTTCGATTTTCTAAAGAGCACCCTGAAAAAAAATCGTATGACTAGAACTGGTTTTTTACTTTTAAAAATTGGCTATGTTTTTGAAAAGGTATAATACTTGCGAATATAAGACTTAGATCAAAAGTCATAACCATTTGAACACAATAAAACATGTCTGTCAAGATAGCATTTCCATTTTAAAATTTTAATATTCTAACAATTGAATTAATTGTCGTGAAAGAAAAAAAATTTGAAGCGCGCGTTTTTTAAAAATAACCCCTGGTAATACTAACTTGACGGTCAAGTAGCATTACCACCCTCAAAAAAAATACCAAAAAAAAATGGAGTATGTCATTAAGTGTCATGAATTTGTCGTGAATCAAAAAACAACCCACAATTTTTTTCCTGTACAAAAGGTTATTGATACAAACAAAATTTTGCACCGAACAAAAATAAATGGTAAATACAACGAAAAATTTTGTAGATGCTGCGAAAACATTCGTTCATTTGCTCCACGAATGTTTCTCGTACATTTTATAAACATGCATTTGTAAATTGCACGAACGATATTTTGAAAGTAAAATACGAATGTTTTCGTATATCTTGCAAAACTTTCGTATCCCTAACAAATAAAAAAAATTTGTACAATATACGAAAAAACATTGTAGAATGAACGATCTAGCTATAGTTACTTGAAAAATACGTTTGTACTATTTACGAAACATTTGTGATTTAAGATCCTTTATTTTTGAAAAATACACGATTATGTTTCTATATACTACGAATTTATTTGTATTTCAATTAAATTGAATTCGTAGTTTATAGGAACATAATCGTGTATTCTACTAAACTAAAGAATCTTAAATAACAAATGTTTCGTAAATCGTACAAATGCTTTTGTTTGCATTAAAATTAATATCATTGGTTGCAATAAATTCTTCCTTTATTGGTTGAATATAGCAAATATTTGAATTATTCACAAGTTTGTAGCATTGGCACAGAATGTATAAATGTGTTTATCTTTTGCCAGATGGATTAACCACAAACTTAAAATACAAATCTTTGGTTAATTTTTACGTTGGTTTATTTTAAAATTAATTAAAAACAAAAACTTTAAACCTTAATCACTTTTTATCATCGCCACGAGACACCTTTGCTTCGTCTTTTGCAACTATAAAAATGGTAATTTTGCAGAATGTTTAAAAGAATAATGAAAGTTTACTTATATTTTATTTCATTAAGCAGCGCATATAGCTACTGTTCTCCTTGTTTTACCACCAAGGATGTTAAAAATTAGGGTGTTTATGAATTCCTACAAGCAAATCGCATCAGTTAAAAATATGGAAAGAATAAAAAATCTAGGAACTTACCGTCTGAAAAATTATCCTTTTTATTTAATAATATTTCGTGCAATTTAATTTTATTAGGATTTCTGGCAAATTTTTAAATGATTTCCCAAAATTTTGTCTGTGACCAATGTCCAAAAACCGTATTAGTCCACCTAAAAAGGACTTAAAAATTCAAAGTCGTCAATTATTTAACACTGATATAACATAAATAGTGAATACACTTACCAAAATACAATATCTAACCTTTTTTTCTTTGGTTTTTTTGTTTTTAGTTTTCCTTTCTATTTACTTTCTTAGTTTTTTTACTTTGTTTTTTTATTAACTTTTTAATTTTTTTTCACTTCACTTTTTTCAATTTTAATACGGTGAGCGTGGCGTTCAAAAAGCAACTGAACACGTTTCGACTAAATGACTAGGTGCAGCTGCAGCTTTACAAAATATTTAGTCGTATGCATGAAATAAAATTAAAAATTACGAATGGTAAAAAGTAGGAATAATAATATACAAAAAAAAATCGTAAATAATACAAATGTATGCTTGGAAACACAAAACCTTAGTATAATATACGAAAACACATTCATGGCATTTCGTGAATTTACAAAATATTTTTACTTTTACGAAATCCTTGGTCAGAACGGAGAAGCAACTGTAAGCTGCAGCTGTGGGTAAAAAGAAATGTTTTGATGTACTATTGAAGACTTTCGTATATATTACGAATGGTAAAAACCTAGTTTTGTTACAAAACATTTTGTGAGAATTACAACTGTATTTCGTATCTACACAAAATATATTTTGAATAATTTACGAAATGTTTTATATTTTTAACGAATGTATTAGTATACTTACCAAATGTTTGTAGTTTTACACAATCATTCGTAAAAATATTCGAAAATTGAATATGCATTTCTCTGCTATCATAAGAGATATATTGAGTACAGTTTACAAATTTTTTGTACAAATCACGAAACATTCGTGTGAAAAAGCGTTACAAATGTGCTTTCGTAAATTTTACAAATTGTTCGTATTTCTGAATTTTTTGATTCCACGTTGGCTACGAAAAATTTGTTTATTTTACAAAATTTCGTATATTAAACGAAAAATCAATCTACGAAAATGTTTCGTAGTGAATTTACGAAATTTTTTTTTGAGTGTGAAAAATTTTTATTTTTTTTGACAAAATTTATTTAAGGACGTCGAGCGACAATTGTTTAAACAAATTCCACATTAAAAACTCTTGGATACAAAAGTACGAATCAAAGTCTTGGTTACGCTGTATTCATTGATGCAATGCAATGTTAGAGATTTTTCGAAATTAAAAAAAATTTTCCAAATTCAATTCGACAAATTCACGACATTAAATGACATACTTAATTTTTTTTTAGAAAATTTTTTAAGGGGTGGTAATGCTAACTTGACCGTCAAGTTAGCATTACCAGGGGTTATTTTGAAAAAATCGGGCGCGTCAAATTTTTTTCTAAATTTTTTCCAATTGTTAGAATCTTAAAATTTTGAAATGGTAATGCTAACTTGACAGACATCAATAAAACAGGGTTCTAAAATAAATAAAAAAAACTCTTTTTTTAACAATGAAAATGATAAATGAAAAATATGGTGTTACCAAAATGATTAAATGAACAAATGAATATATAACAGATGAACATAATGAACTCTAGCGTATAGGGGGCTCAGGATCGAATTTTTGGTTGGTGTTACCAATGAAAATACCAAAATGAACCTAAATATACAATCGATGAATCGTGCCTACACTATGATCGTCGCCAACCGACGAGCTTCAGTGGAGGATAGTTGTATTTGTATAAAATCTTAAAATCACTCGATTTGAGCGCACTTAGAAGCCTATTACTCAGGTTATAATTATCGGATGCTTAATATTAAGACAGATAATTAAAAACAAAATGACAGGCTACAAATCTGCATCAAAATTTTTTCAAAAGCTTACAAAATTTCATACTAAAGACGTGAAAGATTGGCTTTTAAGAACTAATCAGAACAAAAACATAAATGTTAAAAAAGAGCCAAGTTCTTCTATAAAAAACCCTTATGTAACAAGTCAGCCGTGAAAAGTAGTGAGATCTAAAAGTATGCCAAGTTCTTACTTTATAAAGTTTTAATATAAAATATTTAAAGTAGATTACTATTGAAGCAACTCCAAATTATGAGAGAAATTTATTATTTAATGACTTAAATTTGGCGGTTCACTGGTCAAGTTTTCAAATACGCATATTTTTCAAATTGTGAGTAATAAAAAGAAAATTTGCCAAGTAAACCGCCAAATTTAAGTCATTAAATAATAAATTTCTCTCATAATTTGGAGTTGCTTCAATAGTAATCTACTTTAAATATTTGATATTAAAACTTTATAAAGTAAGAACTTGGCATACTTTTAGATCTCACTACTTTTCACGGCTGACTTGTTACATAAAGGTTTTTTATAGAAGAATTTGGCTCTTTTTTTAACATTTATGTTTTTATTCTGATCTCACTCCTTTTTGCAAAGATTTTAATTTTTCCCCACTATAAGCCCTACCAAATTTCATCATTCTACAGCAATCTGAAGTGTTCCATATAATTGATAACAATTCTGGGAAAGTGGGCGGATACCACGCCCCTTGAATGAAAAACCTAAAATATGATTTTTTTTATTTTTATGCACTTCAAGTCCTACCGCTCTACCAAACTTCATCATTCTAAAGTGTTCCATATAATTGATAACAATTCTGGGAAAGTGGGCGGATACCACGCCCTCTGAATGGAAAACCTCAAGTTTTCGATTTTTTCCTTCGTACCGCTGTGCGAAATAACAAGTTTCTGCGGTGTCGGGAAGTGCTCCATAATTTTGATGATCTGTCAGTGAGTGAGTCAGTTACGGTTTTCGCGATTTTTGACGTCTTATATCTCGGGAACCACTAACGCTAAGGAGTTGAAATTTGGTGTGGTGCTTGTGCTTGGCTAGCCTCCCAAATGTTCCGAATTTGACGTTCCTGTTTTTTTTGGTACTGAAGTTAGAGGGGGGTCGAAAATCGCCTGAGTTTGTTCCTGTAAAAAGGGTGTAGTGCCAAAACTTGGCTGGGCACTACCGTGCCCTTTGATTTCATCATGGTAAATGACGGGAGGAACAAGAAAACAAAAAGAAAAAGAAAAAAACCTACCCACAAAGAGTATACATTGCTGTAAAGGTGTTGGCAAGACGTTGGTTGGAGTGGAATGTGTGCAATAAAAAACCACCACTGCACTGTGGCTGTTGCAAACAAAATTGGCTTCGCATCGGGAACAAAAATGATAGACATACATAGCTACATTATTAAGTAGGTTAGGTAAACAAAGCGAGCTCCATGCTCGGGTTTATAAAACGTTGGGCAAAGGAATTTAACGATCCTTATGTTACTCTTTCATTATACAATAATTGTTATGTGCGACCACATCTTGAGTAAGCCTCGCAAGTATGGACTCCCTTCTATGAAATTCATAAAAGCCGAATTGAATCAATACAACATAAATTCATTCGCTTTGCTCTGAAAGGTCTTCCAAGGTAACGGAGGCGATTTGTTTGGAGATTTGGGCATTCGCAGAGCAGGTGTTTAATGGTTTCTATCTCCTCAACATCCTGACAGCTACTACAGAAATCGGGTGCATATACACCCATTCTAGTGGCCATTACGCCAATGGCGCAATGTCCCGTTTGTACGCCTATCAGGGTTCTAATATTCTTTTTACTCAGTGATAGAATATACCGAGTTTCTTTTTCATTAATTCTAGGGCATAAATTTCTAGAGATAACGCAATCGTTCCTGGATATCCAGGAGTTGTTGATTTGCTCTTTCGTTATTAGGTCTATCTTCATTTTGATCCCGCCGATCGGGACGTTTGGTCTCGTATCTGACTGTCTACTACTGTCTCTATTTGACATTGACCCTTCCCTTGCCAGTGCATCTGCTATGTCATTCCCTTCTATATTGCTATGTCCAGGAACCCAGCAGAGTTTGACTTGGTTAGAGTTACAAATATTGTTCAGTGTATTTCTACATTTTAATACTGCCTTGGACCTTGTAGTCTCACTGGCTATTGCTTTGATAGCAGCCTGGCTGTCCACGAAGAATGTGATCTCTGAAGAGCTCAGTTTCTTCCTATGAACAATTTCGGCTGCCTGATCAATGGCATAGATCTCAGCCTGAAAGACACTACACTCATCGGGGAGTTTATATGATTCTCTAATATTAAGAGCTTCACAAAACACTCCAGCTCCTGTTCCTTCTTCCATTTTTGACCCATTAGTGTAAAGGGGGATGCCCTGTTCACCGAGTAGTGAGTTGGGATCCCATCCATGCTTTTCGGGTATTAGGATCGAGAAGTTTTTCCTAAAATCTATAGCGGGTGGTACATAGTCAGTTGTCACATTAAGTCCGTCATATCTTTGCAAGATAGACCCATGACTATAGGTGCTGTGCTTCCAACAGTCCATTTCTTTAAGTCGAAATGCACTTTTGGCTGCTGCCCCCCTTATGTATTCATCCAGGACTGGAAGGTTGAGAATGATCTCCAGTCCTGCTTGTGGCGTAGACTTCTGTGTCCCCGTTATTCCTATACAGGCTAGTCTCTGTACCTTGTTTAGGTCTTTGAGGTAGCTAACCTTTTCTACGGGTTTCCACCATACAATCGAACCGTAGGCAAGGATGGGACGAATGACCGCCGTGTACATCCAATGGATGACTTGCGGTCGCATTCCCCACTGTGTATCAAATGTTTTTTTGCATGTATAGAAAGCACAAATTGCCTTCTTCATTCTTTCCTCTGTATTCCGTTTCCAGTTTAGCTTGGAATCAAGGATTACGCCAAGATATTTAGCTTCTTTGGAAAGTTTCAGAGGAATTTCATTAAGCTTGGGAGGAGTAAAGTCCTCTAATTTCCTTTTCTTCGTGAACAGAACTAGCTCGGTCTTTGCAGGGTTTACCCCGAGACCGTTTTGTGCTGCCCAAAAGGATAGTTCCTTAAGCGCAAATTCCACAATCTCTTTGATGGTGGAAATATATTTACCTGATATCAAGATTACTATGTCATCTGCATAGGCCACAGTTTTAATGCCCTTGTTCCTAAATTGTGTAAGAATTTTGTTAACAACGAGGACCCAGAGGATAGGTGTGATTACTCCTCCCTGTGGTGTGCCTCTTGTAACTGTTTTCTCGACAATAGTGTCCCCAAGTTGCGAGTTTAAGATTCTACCATTGAGGTTTGAACGAGTTTACTGCCCACATAATCTTCTGATCTGTGATAACCTGTTCCAAGTATGGTTGATCAGTGCATAGGGAGTCTGGTTGTGTAAACCCTGTGTCATCAGGACTCATACATCCAGGAAAATGTGTTTCCATGAAGAGTTCAAGTGTTTCTTGGCTCGAGTTCGACCACGATCCGTCGGGATGTTTAATGTATCCCGGGATCGCGGGGTTAGATGCGAGGATCTTTCGAAGACTAGCCGCTTCACTTGTGTTCTCAATGGATTCACAGTGTCTAGCCCATGAATCTTTCTTGGTCTTTCTTAATTCTTTTGTATATAAATTAAGTTCGGCTCTATATAAATTCCAGTCTATTTCTAATTTGCTCAGTCTGGCTTTATTGAAGAGTTTTTTGACCCCTGTTCTTCGTTTCTTAAGTTCACTGCTCCACCATGGTGGGCTAGTGGGTTTATTGTTACGAGATATAGCGCAGTGTTTTTCAACGGCCATTTTCATTTTACTAGTAAGGTTTTGAACAGCTGTGTCAATGGTTGAAGTTGTCGACTCCAACTCCAAATTATGAGAGAAATTTATTATTTAATGACTTAAATTTGGCGGTTCACTGGTCAAGTTTTCAAATACGCATATTTTTCAAATTGTGAGTAATAAAAAGAAAATTTGCCAAGTAAACCGCCAAATTTAAGTCATTAAATAATAAATTTCTCTCATAATTTGGAGTTGCTTCAATAGTAATCTACTTTAAATATTTGATATTAAAACTTTATAAAGTAAGAACTTGGCATACTTTTAGATCTCACTACTTTTCACGGCTGACTTGTTACATAAAGGTTTTTTATAGAAGAATTTGGCTCTTTTTTTAACATTTATGTTTTTATTCTGATCTCACTCCTTTTTGCAAAGATTTTAATTTTTCCCCACTATAAGCCCTACCAAATTTCATCATTCTACAGCAATCTGAAGTGTTCCATATAATTGATAACAATTCTGGGAAAGTGGGCGGATACCACGCCCCTTGAATGAAAAACCTAAAATATGATTTTTTTTATTTTTATGCACTTCAAGTCCTACCGCTCTACCAAACTTCATCATTCTAAAGTGTTCCATATAATTGATAACAATTCTGGGAAAGTGGGCGGATACCACGCCCTCTGAATGGAAAACCTCAAGTTTTCGATTTTTTCCTTCGTACCGCTGTGCGAAATAACAAGTTTCTGCGGTGTCGGGAAGTGCTCCATAATTTTGATGATCTGTCAGTGAGTGAGTCAGTTACGGTTTTCGCGATTTTTGACGTCTTATATCTCGGGAACCACTAACGCTAAGGAGTTGAAATTTGGTGTGGTGCTTGTGCTTGGCTAGCCTCCCAAATGTTCCGAATTTGACGTTCCTGTTTTTTTTGGTACTGAAGTTAGAGGGGGGTCGAAAATCGCCTGAGTTTGTTCCTGTAAAAAGGGTGTAGTGCCAAAACTTGGCTGGGCACTACCGTGCCCTTTGATTTCATCATGGTAAATGACGGGAGGAACAAGAAAACAAAAAGAAAAAGAAAAAAACCTACCCACAAAGAGTATACATTGCTGTAAAGGTGTTGGCAAGACGTTGGTTGGAGTGGAATGTGTGCAATAAAAAACCACCACTGCACTGTGGCTGTTGCAAACAAAATTGGCTTCGCATCGGGAACAAAAATGATAGACATACATAGCTACATTATTAAGTAGGTTAGGTAAACAAAGCGAGCTCCATGCTCGGGTTTATAAAACGTTGGGCAAAGGAATTTAACGATCCTTATGTTACTCTTTCATTATACAATAATTGTTATGTGCGACCACATCTTGAGTAAGCCTCGCAAGTATGGACTCCCTTCTATGAAATTCATAAAAGCCGAATTGAATCAATACAACATAAATTCATTCGCTTTGCTCTGAAAGGTCTTCCAAGGTAACGGAGGCGATTTGTTTGGAGATTTGGGCATTCGCAGAGCAGGTGTTTAATGGTTTCTATCTCCTCAACATCCTGACAGCTACTACAGAAATCGGGTGCATATACACCCATTCTAGTGGCCATTACGCCAATGGCGCAATGTCCCGTTTGTACGCCTATCAGGGTTCTAATATTCTTTTTACTCAGTGATAGAATATACCGAGTTTCTTTTTCATTAATTCTAGGGCATAAATTTCTAGAGATAACGCAATCGTTCCTGGATATCCAGGAGTTGTTGATTTGCTCTTTCGTTATTAGGTCTATCTTCATTTTGATCCCGCCGATCGGGACGTTTGGTCTCGTATCTGACTGTCTACTACTGTCTCTATTTGACATTGACCCTTCCCTTGCCAGTGCATCTGCTATGTCATTCCCTTCTATATTGCTATGTCCAGGAACCCAGCAGAGTTTGACTTGGTTAGAGTTACAAATATTGTTCAGTGTATTTCTACATTTTAATACTGCCTTGGACCTTGTAGTCTCACTGGCTATTGCTTTGATAGCAGCCTGGCTGTCCACGAAGAATGTGATCTCTGAAGAGCTCAGTTTCTTCCTATGAACAATTTCGGCTGCCTGATCAATGGCATAGATCTCAGCCTGAAAGACACTACACTCATCGGGGAGTTTATATGATTCTCTAATATTAAGAGCTTCACAAAACACTCCAGCTCCTGTTCCTTCTTCCATTTTTGACCCATTAGTGTAAAGGGGGATGCCCTGTTCACCGAGTAGTGAGTTGGGATCCCATCCATGCTTTTCGGGTATTAGGATCGAGAAGTTTTTCCTAAAATCTATAGCGGGTGGTACATAGTCAGTTGTCACATTAAGTCCGTCATATCTTTGCAAGATAGACCCATGACTATAGGTGCTGTGCTTCCAACAGTCCATTTCTTTAAGTCGAAATGCACTTTTGGCTGCTGCCCCCCTTATGTATTCATCCAGGACTGGAAGGTTGAGAATGATCTCCAGTCCTGCTTGTGGCGTAGACTTCTGTGTCCCCGTTATTCCTATACAGGCTAGTCTCTGTACCTTGTTTAGGTCTTTGAGGTAGCTAACCTTTTCTACGGGTTTCCACCATACAATCGAACCGTAGGCAAGGATGGGACGAATGACCGCCGTGTACATCCAATGGATGACTTGCGGTCGCATTCCCCACTGTGTATCAAATGTTTTTTTGCATGTATAGAAAGCACAAATTGCCTTCTTCATTCTTTCCTCTGTATTCCGTTTCCAGTTTAGCTTGGAATCAAGGATTACGCCAAGATATTTAGCTTCTTTGGAAAGTTTCAGAGGAATTTCATTAAGCTTGGGAGGAGTAAAGTCCTCTAATTTCCTTTTCTTCGTGAACAGAACTAGCTCGGTCTTTGCAGGGTTTACCCCGAGACCGTTTTGTGCTGCCCAAAAGGATAGTTCCTTAAGCGCAAATTCCACAATCTCTTTGATGGTGGAAATATATTTACCTGATATCAAGATTACTATGTCATCTGCATAGGCCACAGTTTTAATGCCCTTGTTCCTAAATTGTGTAAGAATTTTGTTAACAACGAGGACCCAGAGGATAGGTGTGATTACTCCTCCCTGTGGTGTGCCTCTTGTAACTGTTTTCTCGACAATAGTGTCCCCAAGTTGCGAGTTTAAGATTCTACCATTGAGGTTTGAACGAGTTTACTGCCCACATAATCTTCTGATCTGTGATAACCTGTTCCAAGTATGGTTGATCAGTGCATAGGGAGTCTGGTTGTGTAAACCCTGTGTCATCAGGACTCATACATCCAGGAAAATGTGTTTCCATGAAGAGTTCAAGTGTTTCTTGGCTCGAGTTCGACCACGATCCGTCGGGATGTTTAATGTATCCCGGGATCGCGGGGTTAGATGCGAGGATCTTTCGAAGACTAGCCGCTTCACTTGTGTTCTCAATGGATTCACAGTGTCTAGCCCATGAATCTTTCTTGGTCTTTCTTAATTCTTTTGTATATAAATTAAGTTCGGCTCTATATAAATTCCAGTCTATTTCTAATTTGCTCAGTCTGGCTTTATTGAAGAGTTTTTTGACCCCTGTTCTTCGTTTCTTAAGTTCACTGCTCCACCATGGTGGGCTAGTGGGTTTATTGTTACGAGATATAGCGCAGTGTTTTTCAACGGCCATTTTCATTTTACTAGTAAGGTTTTGAACAGCTGTGTCAATGGTTGAAGTTGTCGAGATCGAGTCCTCCTTTGGTGGAACGATTCGTTCGTTCAACCATTTTGTATATTCTGTCCACCTTGTTCTAGTTGGGCTTCTAAAAGGTTTTTTCTCATTTGTATTTCTGTCTAAAGTAAAGAGTATCCGAAAGTGATCCGAAAAGGATTCCTGAGGTGAGACTCTCCAATTTCCTACAGATATTTTCTCATTATTAGTCGTAAGAGTGAGATCTAGAATTTCTTCACTATTCTTGTTACGGAATGTTGGGTGATCGCCCTCATTACATAAAATAAGATTGGAACAGAGAATGAATTCAAAAATTAACTCACCCCTTTTGTTGATGTCTTTACTTTCCCATTGAGTGTGGTGAGCGTTGGCGTCACATCCAATCACCAAAGGTGTCCCTCGTGCTGTGGTGTAAACCACAAGGTCGCGGACTGTCTTTGGTGGAGTGTTCTCTTCATCGTATGGCATGTACGTTGACGCCAAGACGAAGTTTCCTTCCTTGGATTCAACGTTGATTGCCGTGTTATCCTCGTTGCTGTACCTAGATAAAAAGAAAGCATTAATTGACTTTTTCACTAGAATACAACTTCTTATATCACCTTCTGACGTGGAGTAGAAAAGGTTGTAGTTTTTTGACCTCAATCCCCGGACCTGACCCTTTCGGAGCCATGGTTCTTGGACTAAGGCCACATCCACGTTTTCTTGAGACATGTAGAGCATTAGGTCGTGCGTTGCTGCTTTGGCGTGAGGCAGATTTCTTGTCAATTAAGAACAAGAGGTCCTTTCCTTCCCCGCTGAGGCTCTTCCTAGAAAACTGGAGTTTCCATTCTAGTATGGAGAGCTCCTTATTCTGTTTCGCCAACAGTTTAATTATGGGTGTGTCCTAATGCATTGCAGGAGGAAGGATCCATATTTTGATTTGTTGACGAAGCGGTAGAGCTGTGACGGGAAGAATCCCGAGAGAAGCACCCTCCCATAATTCGCCAAGATTGGCGATTATATGAGTGAGGAACTCCAGGGATTTCTGGTCCCCACAGCAAACCAATTTCACTCCCTTCCGCCATCCAGCTCCATCGAAGATATAGTCGTCAGAACTATCATTCTCTGATGTTGCCATCATAGCTTTGAGGATTTCATTTTCCACAAGTAACCAATTTATGGCCGTGATTTTCCCATCCGGGTTGTCTCGGCTTATTATGGCTATCTGCAGATCAATCGGGGTGGTGTCAAAACTGTTGGTTTTAAGTTTTTTAGAACCTTCTGTCTTGTTTGCCTCCTCCGATCTTGCTCTTTTCGATGTACTTGGCTTCGTCCCAGAAGAGTTGCCGACCTGTACTGCCTCGTTCCCTTTCAGGTTCGATTTAGCGTTGGCCTGCGGTTTCTTGATGAACGTCACCAGTTTCGATTTTGAGCCGGAGCAAGCAGTAGAGTTAGTTGCAGCCCTTTCTTGGTTTATCTTTTTAGGGATAGACCTAGATGTAGCTGCAATCACTCTATCGCTGTCCAGCTTTGTATCATTTGACTGTTGAGAGGAAGCAATGGGTTCAGTGGCAACTGTTGCCAACTGACGTTCATAGTTCCTCACCAACTTCTTGTGTTTCTTCAAAAGAGCCTTGTCTCTTGAACTAAGAGTGGTCGGGTCTTTTTTGTCCATAGCACTCACGAATCTTTTAGAGGATCTGTAGTTACTGTGTTTCCTCGAAGCATTGAGGGGTGCAGTAGGCTTCAGCGTAGTCTCTTCGGGATTCGAGTCTTCTAGCAGCTCGTCCTCGGTTTGACCTCCTATAGAGGGAGGTCCGTCCGAGGTCTCCTTACCGTCGAAGCTATGCTATCTAGAGCAGGGAGAAGAGCGGCTGTGAGGTCTAGTGCGTTCGTTTGTCGAGTCAGGTTTGGTCGTTTTCGTTCGTCGTTTACATTTGTCACTGGCGACTTAGCCTCTTGCGAGGCCAAGCCCTCGCCGACAGCCGTGACTTCTGTCGACACTTGAGTGGATATCCCCACTCTGATTTTTTCTTTTAGTAAACTTTTGTCCATGTTTGTTATTAGATGTACATCCCTGTTGTTGTTGGTTTTGCTTAGTGGTGGGACCCTGCAGCTGGATTGCTGGAGGATCCCACGTAAGCCCCCTCGCCACCGCCAAGGCGAAAACCGTGAGGGGGTTCATAGAACTAACTATGGCATAAATGAGCCTCTTAACCGCATGTGCAGGCTTTTCAATTTAAATGCTTCCTCTGTTGATTTTAACACGAGTAAAATTGGATTAAAAAAAGCGTTTCGAACCAGTGCTCCACGGTCGTGATTGTTTTTATTTATTGACATTAGACACTTTTGTTCTGTATTATTGTTTATTTTTATGTATATTGTATATGTTTAATTTTGTTACTATGTATTATGTTTTTATATTTGCATGTGTTAGTAGTTTGCATTATTTTTACTAATTTACTAACCACTAACACATGCACTTATGATGAGCCTCTGATTGTAGTTTGCAGCTTGATCTAAGCTCACTACAACAAAGAATCTGAAGTGTATGTCTGTAAAATGTTATGTTGATTAAATTGTTGTAGGTATTTTGCAAATATTATTTGTAATGGTACGATTAGGTTGGTTTGGTTGACTTATAACTTCTGTTCTAACAATCGAATATTTAAAATAAAGGTATCAGTTAAAAAATAATTGAAATAACATAAAAGTGTAGGTGAAAAACGTTTAGGTTTAATTCATCAAAATAAATAATTGCATAAATTAAAAAATTGAATAAAAAAAATTGGCTTTGTTAGCATCGCCAACAAAATTCATGTACCTGCGTATCTATATAGGTACATACATTATGTATGTACATTTATATAAAAGGATTGATTTAGTTGGTCTGGTTGCCTTTTTTACTTCTTTACTAATAATCGGATCTTAAAGATTAAGGTTTTGAAATAAGTTAAATGTCAGGCTTCAAAATTTATGTGACAAAACTTCACTTCATTCTTAATCAATTCGATTGTTGAACCTAGAATATGAACAGACCCCTATACTTGAACCTCTTTGATTATAACTTTAGTTCTATAAGGGCCAGATGTTGAAGGGTATTTAAATTAAGGTTAACCAGGCTAGAGGCAGGATTAACCTAGTGAAGCAACTTAAATCTAATACCTAATTCTAATTATCGGATCTTTGAGGTTAATGTTTTAGAATTAAGGTAGAATCTCAGGCTACAAATTTATGTGACAAAACAACATCTAAACCAATGCGATTTTTGAACTTGACCAACGTCTAAACCAATGCGACTTTTGAACTTGACCTACGTCTAAGCCAATGTGACTTTTGAACTTGAACTACGTCTAAACCAATGCGATTTACAAGCATGACCAACATCTAAACCAATGCGATTTTTGAACTTGACTTACGTCTAAGCCAATGCGATTTTTGAACTTGACCTACGTCCAAACCAATGTTATTTTTGAGCCTGAAATATGCAAAGGTACCTACTTGCGTTTCTCTTTAATAAACTTACAACATTAGTTCTAAGTGCCAGTTGTTGAAGGTTAAGGTATTTAAGTTAACGTTAATCAGTCTAGAGGTAGGATTAACTTACCTAAGCAGCTTAAATATAAATATCGAAAAGGGTTTATTTGGTAAGCTTTTATCTTCTGTTCTAATTATGGGATCTTTGAGATTAAGGTGTTAGAATTCAAGTATAATCTCAGGCTATAATAAATTTATGTTACAAAACTTTACCTGTCTAAGCCAATGCGATTATTGAACTTAGAATATTCATAGGTACTGCAATATAATTGAACTTCTTTAATAAACTTATATAGACTTAGTTCTAATGTTCAGATGTTCAAGGTTAAAGGTAGAACTATAATAGTCGGATGCCGACCTAAATGGTCGTACGAAAAGAAACGAATACAAAGAATTCAAATGACGTGACCATAATTGAGTTTTGCTTCGTTTCGACCAATTTTTAACTTTTGCTTTCGGAAGTAAAGACCGCTCACCGATCAAAGCATCATGATATTTATTAATTTTTAACAAAATGGTACAGAAAATTTAAAATATTTTAATGCACGAAATTGGTGTCACTATTAATCAATATTTAAGTGTAAAAATAAAAAATCAATTATGGAAATGGTGACCAAAAAACTGGGTCGAAGTAAGCGTTTTTCGAAATTTCAAAAAAACAGCCGTTACTCGAAAACCGTAATGATGTAGTACGGACAAGTTACTAAATTCTGAGTGGCCAAGACTTGGCTTATCATCAGTTTCAGTTTGGACCATTATTTATTTTTCACAAAAAAAAGGAGTATACCATTAAATGTCGTGAATTTGTCGTAAATTTGTCGTGAAACAAGGAAAAATGGCGAGCTTGCTTTTTTAAAAGTAAACCCTGGTAATGCTAACTTGACGGTCAAGTTAGTATATTACCACCCCTTAAAAAAAAAATATATAAGTATGGCATTTAATGTCGTGAATTTGTCGTGATATAACGATATAACTTATGTTATAAAATACTAGATTTATAACTTTTAGTTTTGGTGGTCAAATTTGTATGGTTAAAGTCTTAGAATAAAGGTAAATTATTAAGCCCTACTATACTAAATATTTGTTATATACTATAAATTATATAGGTGTGTATATATAGTAACAGGAACGCGACGATGCGATTAAGCGAATCTTATATAAAATATTTTGACAGCCGAAAGTTTCGTCGTTTCGAATGTTTCGTTTGGGTTTGGGGGAGCCTTAAGGGACGAAACTTTCGGCTGTCAATATATTTTACATGTGTTTACTTTAAGCATTGCGCAAGCCGACGCAATGGCAGTGGCGATCTCTAGTCCAGGAAAATAAGACATAAATTTGGCCAAAGTTCGGAAAAATTATATACTGGGTTTTGTTTTTGAATCAGCTCATTTGAAGTGTTCTAAAAATGTTGTGAAAGTTTCCCACCGATCCGAGTGTCGCGTCATTTATTTTCAGGGGGTCAAAGGGGTTTTTCGCTGATACAGTACCTACTAGTAAAATGGAATAATCAAACATAAATTCGTCTGGTCCTGAAAGTTAGTTGAATTGTTTCAATTATTATGAAAATGAAGAATGAAAAGACACCATAAAAATATCTGTTGGAAAAGATGTTTTTTTTGGGGAGGGGGAAATGTGAAGTTGGCATATTACAAAAAACCCTACAACATATTTATTAGTGAAACTGTGCGAAAATATTTTATGTTCAATGAGAAAAGTCTCGAGAATATCTATGTTAGTCGTTTTGTAAGGGTATGGGTAAGGTGGGGGGGGGGGGCTTTATTAAAAACTGAAATATTAATTTGATGGAATCTGGGCATATCGTCGCTACAATGCAGAACTAGTCTGAGTCCAAAATTTCAAAATGAGTTGTGTTCCGCACATTTTCTACATGTTCTGAATATTCCTACGTGCAGTAATTCCTTCAGAATTTAAATAATAGAATATAATCATAATGTCGAAAGTTAGCATTTTGCGCACTAAGGTTCTTCTTGAAAATTTTTGAAAATGTGACTTACACTATACCCTGTTCAATTTATATTTGCAGTACAGGGAAGATAGGCTATTTGCCTTTCAGTCTCACCATTATGGAATTCAATAAGCTATCTTAGTTTTAAAGCTCTTACAGGGTTGCAGTAGTGAGCATTTAAAATTGCCGCAAATCTCACAAAAATATCGATAGAGCTACCAACTATTTATTAATATACGCATATTTTATAATCAAAAACAATGATATCCTAAATAAATTTAATCTATCTTTTTCCACACCTCTCTGAAAGACAATAGCTAACAATTTGTATAACTGCATTTTAATTTTTAACTGTTTTTCCATACATAAAAGGAAATCCTAAAACATGAAAACAGAAAAACCCAAGCGTCAACACTTTTTTCTCTAAAGTAGAAATATTTGCTACCAAAAGCTCTAAGAAAGCTTAAATCCTGAAAGTTGCATTGCAAAAACCAAAGAATATGCCATATGAATTTCCATCAACTGGGCAATGGTAACTCTGATTCAAAGTGTTTTTTTTTTTTTTTTTTTTTTTAGTAAAAACGATGTCAACAAGGGTTGGTTTGGTTGCAAATTTGCGATCAGTCTCCTTTCACCCGGGGAGCAGATAGGTCATGGTGGGATGTACGTGAGCTGAAAGAAGATTACACAAACAATTTAAATGTAACTCAGTGATTCTGTTTCTTATTTCAGTGGCAATTTCTTAAGTTAAGGTGCCGTGCAAGCAGCAGCAGGCACCAGTGTTTTTTAAAAAGCTCTCCCATAAGGCCTGTACTGCAAATATAAATTGAAAAGAGTCTGCATTTTAGCGACGATATGACACATGATTTTAGGGTGTTTTTTGATGCTGAATCCAATAAGTTGCAAATAAAGATGTTATATCCTCCTTTTAAAAAGTTATATTAATTTTTTAAATAAAGATCCGAGTTTTTTCCGTACTACCAATGTTAACAGAAATTGCATTTAAAGCTTTTGTACATTTTCACTATTATTGGGTACCCTCTTCAATCACCTAAGAGTTTGAGCATAAGAAGCGTTTTTTACTAAGTGGTATCCCCAGTAGACCTAATAGCCAAACCACAACCTTGCGTCAGGTCGCTCTGGCTTTGACATATTGAATAGAAACAATGGGCTCTTATGAAGCAATCTGAAATGTTACCTCACGCTTCGTGTTCGCTTTAGATCGTAAATATCGTAAGCTGGAGCTCGACGCCCGAATAGATCTATTTTCTATTTTGGTCGCGCTTTGACAACTCAGCTCACAACAATCATTTTTTTTGTTATTCCATTTCCCTCGGATGTGAAAGTTTTTATTAAAATAAATATACAAAAATAGCTTATTTAAGTAAAACGATTGGTATATTTTTGTGTGAGTGACTTAAATAAGTATCAAATGCAACAACTGCAGTATTAAAAATTATTCCTATGTACGTGTGGTTTGTTAAATTGTGGTTTAACATCCAGATTCAATTGAATATTACGGATTCTTGGAAATTAATTTACATTTTTTATTATTCCAGTAGATACTTACACCTATGTAGATAAAATTTTATTAATTGGATACAGTAAAAACATAACAAATAAACTATATTTAAAGTGAAATCTGTTTGTGTTTTATTTATTTCATTTCACAAAAAAAAAAAAAAATGTTTTGGAAATACCCTTGTTTGGTTGGACTTGGTTGATTTAGGCAATTTTTGTTTGGTTCCGGAGAGTGAAATTCCTCTGGTTTTTGTACCTGTAATGCCTCACTTGTGTTATTTTGTGTGTATGGAAAAACAACACAAGATCGGACTTTTACCAGTAGATGGCTGTTTTAATTTACAAATGGCGCCATGCCAGTAGTGTAAAGAAACAGATACGGGGGACAGATACGAGGGCACGAGTACGATAACTATGGCGCCAAGAATTGATAACGGTTTTTTGTAGAGGGGTCAAAATCAAGCATTTTTTATTATGGGAGGGGGGTCCATCTCACCCGGTTTAGGAGGTAGGGGAAATTTTAGAAAAATATGACTTAAATTGAAAAAAAAAATATTTAAAAAAACGGAAACACTTACAATAAAGTATTATACCGGTTTTGAAAGTCGGAAATCTGTTCTATAATCCTAAATTAATTATATCAACAGTTTTTGAAAAATTCTCATGCAAACTCAAAATTTTGATAAAAAAAAAATGAAAAAAAAAGTTTAGACCAATTTTTTTTCAAAATTGTGAAATGAAGTGCTAAATTGGCTTTTTTTGGTTAATGCTAATATAAATTCTAAATCGAACAAAAAAAACCAAATGGTTTTATGTCTTCTAGTTTTTGATAAAATTGAAAATTACTGAAACTACTTTTTTATGATATTTTTCTTGTTTTGCTTGCTTACATAAATGCATCAGTGCTAGCACCCAGCATTACGGCGTTTAAACAGTGCAGTATGTATAAGAGGCATGCTGCCCCCAACCCCCCTGCTTGGGCACACTACAGGATTTGGGGTAGGTGCGAGGTTGGGTATATGCAAAGTTTCCTTTGCATTTAAAGTATCTGGATTTAGAGAAAATTTGAATTTATCCTATATATCCAATGTCAACAGCTGTTTTCTAAATATACATATACGTATACGTTGCTCAAAGTTCCTCATTTAACATTTTCATATATGAAAATGTAATGCATTATAAAAATTTCACATAACCTAGGTACTACTGTACGACTGCAGCAAATCTATATAATTTCTTATTATATTTCGTTTGTGACATATCTATGTAATGCAACTGTAACGCTTAATTAATTGCTATACTTTTCTTACAAAGATGAACCTATCATCAACATTAATCTTCAAAATGAAATCACCGTAAATACCAAAAAACAAAAATCTCATAAAAAGTAGTTTTAGTAATTTTCAATTTTCTCAATAACTAGAAGACGTAAAACCATTCGCTTTTCTGTGTTCGATTCAGAATTGATATGAGCATCGACCACAAAAAGCCAAATTGAGCTCTTCATTTCACAATTAAAAAACATTGGTTCAAACTTTTTTTTCGTTTAAATTTAAATTTTATTAAATTTAGAGCTACAGAACAGATTTCTGGCTTTCAAATAGTACTTTATTGTAAGTCTTGCCGTTGTTTTTAATATTTTTTTTTTCAATTTAAGTCATTTTTTTTAAATCGCCCCTATCTCCTAAACAGGGCGAGATAGACCCCCCTCCCATGATAAAAAATGATTGTTTTTTGACCCCTCTACAAAAAAACGTTATCAATTCTTGGCGCCATAGTTATTGTACTCTCCCCGATACGAGTACATACAAATAAAACAAACAAATGGAAAAAAGAGATAGTTCAGTCACAAAATAGGAGACGATGAAAAGAGAGTTTAATATATTTTGTGAGTGAAGTATACATAGGCAGTGGCATTTCATTCCGTTTTGTGAATTTTTCAATAGGAGAAGAAAAAATTAAATGTGTGTAGATAATTGTTTCGGGACTTTTACCTAATTGCAATGGATACATTTTCCGAAGTTTTCTTCAATAATGAAATTTGTTCGAAATGTCAAATAAAATCTAGTTTATGTGTGGTGTGAACGATTCAAAGAGATTTCGTAATATTGTTGACGAAATCCGAGATTTTGTAAAAACCATATAATGGTGGATTTACATTCATCTTCTTGTGAGTACTGCAAAAAAAGGATGTAAATATAAAATTTTACATTTGGTGAATAGAGAGAAAGGACCAACATGTTCATCTTCGAAAATTGAAACATCTCGTATGAGTTTTGTTTCATTTTTCAACGTTTCTTGACCAATTTAATCGATGCGAGAGTAACAAAATGTGAAGGCACTGGATTTGATCTGGGAAAATAAAAAACAACTAGTAATAATAATAATAGTAATAACAATAATAGTAATAATAATAATAGTAATAATAAAGTTAATGATATCCCTGATGGGGATATCAAAAAAAAACGCGAACCGCCAGCCAAGGGGCTGGCCTAACGGGTTCGTCTTACACTTACAAAGGTTATAGGTAAGAAAGGTATTTGTATAGAATTATGTATATCCAAATATAAGAATAAGAGAATACGGTCTAAGTTCTGCGAAGGTCCAATATGAACTGCCTAACGGAATCCAAGTTCCCGTTAGCTAGCCATTTGTCCCACACTGCGAATGGCGAGGTCATTGGTCCCACGATGTGAATCGCTGATTCGTCAGTAATGCCAATGCAATAGTGCATGGTGGCGATGGCATGTGCGTAACCTGATATTTATGCACCTGGACTGTGGGAACAGGTTCAGTCATGAGAATGCTGACTCAGCGAATCCGATTGTGATTCGCTGTCTCATTATTAGGTCAATGGCCGGGTGCATTGTGATAACTCCTCCCCCTTTAAAGATCTACGTCCCGTAGATCACATGTGACGTCAGAACCCGAGAAATATGTCTGACGTATGCTTGGTCCGGGGTCATTCACCCTATAAGCATTGTTTGGTGTACTTATTTCCGGAGGGACGGGTATCGAGATTTTTCCATAGATTTTCCACCAAATGGTCCAGATGACGATGATTACTAGTAACAGGATTGTAGCCGTCACCGTTGTGGAAGTTTCCAATTTCAGGTTTAAATCTCCAAGCTGTCTTAAATTCTGTAAGCTCATTCCGTGAACAAATCCGATATCGATCCTTTGGTCTCTGTTAGTTATATTTGCCAGCACAGGAGGCAGAGCTTGCAAGGACGTAGAGCCTCCACTTGAAAAATATCTATCTTTAATGCGGATCGATTCGTTGTTGATATGAATCACATAAGTTCCCGAAAGGAATCTCGAAGTATTATTGGATGTTAATTCGCCCTTAAAATTCGTGAGATAAATTGTATCCTCTTTTATGAGTTCGACGATTTCCTCTTCATTCGTGTGAAAGACACACGCAGCTTGTCCTCCTTTTATCAGTGTGTTGATACACGAATTTTAAGGAAGTTTTTCTAAAGCACTATCGGCGCAAATCGTGGAATTGCTTATAGAAAGGCAGTGTCCGGTTAATCCATACGATTTCCTTTGGTTAACTAGGACCTTTTGGTATTTCAGCTCGATCTGTTTATTTTCCACAATCGATGCCCTAGTTACCAGGACATTATATTCCTCGTCTTTGACCTTCGGTATGGAAAGGACATATAACAACAGTGAATCATTCGTATAAACAGAAGGAGTACTGTATTCGATCGCTTCGATTTCGTTTCCATATGGTAGCGTCTCGATTTCACTGAGGATCCTGTTAATCTCTTCAATATCCAGAAGATTCGTATTCACTAGGCCACTTTTTGCCATTTGACAGGCTCGAACAATCTCATTAATTTCCTCTTTGATTACCAATATCTCATTTAGTAGGTCTTGCTCCAGTCTTCCTGAGATTATATCCTTAACCCCGTTATTAAATCTCGAGATCACCAGGTTAATTTTTTCGGTGATCTCCTTCGTAACGCCGAAGAGTTTGTTGTTGATTTGGTATTGATGATTGTTGTTCTCGATTATTGCATTTTCGTTTTGGAGAACTTTATTCCAGTCCGCTGCATCAGGGTTTCCTGCCAACCATTTCCAGGCGGATCCTATCCAATCTATGGATCTCGTTTTCCTGGGTGGTTTCCCTTTTAGCAAGCTAAGGCGATCTTTCATTTGTCGCAAATGGAATTCGAAAATGCGGGTCCTTTCCTTTTCCTTTAGGTTGTTGACAATCGTTTTTGTCATTTCTTCCAGCTGATCAAATCTGTCGAGATCTACAACATGTACTAATTTAAAGTATCCATCGATAATCCATGCTTTACTCTCCTTAATAGTGACTAAGGGAGAAGTGTACTCATATACTTGGATGCCACTGACAGTAGCTAAAAAGAGTAACCTGAAAGGAGCGTCATGTACAGACAAGGGAAAAGATTTGTTAAATACGTAGATTGTGATGCTATCGTGGATTCTTCTTCCTTTCAATAAAAAATACAAGACATCGAAAAAGTTTTCAATTTTAATAAGCATAAAATAATGGATTATAATTTTTATCTTTTGAATTAACCTAAGTTTACTTTTTTTTTTTTTTTTTTTTACTTTTGAATCTAAGAATTTTAAAATAAACATTTGCATGTGCGTTATCTTAGAATCTATCTTTTTTCGTGTGCATCTATTGTGTGATTTTTGTGTGCGCATTATTTTAAATCATTTTGTGTGCGTTTGTGTGTGCGTTAATTTGAATATATATTTTAAATCATTTTTATGTGCATCAACTTATAGTCTATGAGCGATTTTAATTTTTATATTTTTCCAATCAATTTTACGGTTACAAAAATACAATAGTTTTATGTGCATTATAATATGATAGGTATGTATACACATTCCCTTTTTTTTTTTTTTTTTTTTATATATTCTTTATATGTGTTTTATGCACCTTCCTGCCATTGGAAGTGAGAACTGTTACTTTGTTATTTTTTAAGACCATTTCCTTTCGGAAAAGTGGTTTGTTTTTTCCTTTAATGCCCTTGCTGGCTGTAAAAATAATATCGCCCCTTTTTTGGGACTCGTTCTTTTAATATTTCTGTATTTGTTTCTTTCTTTTTGTTTTCTTTCAATTTCACCCTTCAGTTCCCTATTCACAATGCTTCGAAAGTTAATCAAGCCCTGATAATTAATTCTTTGAGATCTATCGAAGAATATGTCACTTGGTTTTCTTTTGATAACCGAGTGAATAGTGTTATTGTATCTATCCACCGCGATATTTAAGAGTTCTTTAACTCTCAATTCTTTATGTTCGGATTTTAGACATCGATAGATCTCCAGAACTGTCGAGTGAAATCTCTCGACTTGTCCATTTACCTCAGACCTATGTACGGGCGTGTGGTAAACCTTGATGTTCAACATTTTTATAAAATTTAAAAATGGGGCTTAAAAAACTTCGCTCATTGTCCGTTACCAAAATTTTGGGGGCTGTAAAGTAGTGTAAAATTTTTATTATCTTATCTCTTAAGTGGAGGACAGATCTGTTTTTTATATGGAATAATTTGCCGAATTTAGAAAATTTGTCCATGCAACTAATAAATTTTTCATTTTGGAGTTCTAGGATGTCCAAATGTAGTATCTCACAGGGATATGAAGGCGTCGGTGTGAATTGGAACTCTGGGTTAATGGGGTGTCGGTCATACTTGTTTGCATGACAAACCTCGCAACTTTTTGTGTATTTATTCACCAGACTGTTCATGCGTGGGAAATAATATCGTTCTAGCAATTGTTCTTTGTTTTCACGAGGGTTCCTATGAGCTCGTTTGTGTTCACTCATGATCAAATCGCAAATCCGATTTTCGTTTCGGACGTCCTCAACAATTCTTTGAGTAATACGTAATTTGTATTTGCTAAAGTGTTCGATATATGTTTCCTGCAACAAGGTTAGGTATGCTTCGGGGATTTTAATGCCGTTGACTATGTTTGGGTTAAGTTTTGTTCTAAGTATTTCTAACAATTTCGCTTTTGTCGGGTTTTCCATTGCGATATAGTGGCGAGAGTATCCCGTGTGGGGTTCCTCGTGAGCTTCAAGGCCTTTACCAATTTTGATCACAATTTGGTTACGAAAAACATTGAGTGGAGCCTCAACGTGCGGAATAAGATCAAAATTGTCTTGTTCAGCACTATGTACTGTTGCACTTGACGACAGTTCTTCGTTAGCCGTCTCAGTGGATTTGCCTTCGCTTGCGGAATCTGTCGAATTTTGCTGGGTTAAGGTTGAGTCTTGCTCACCCTCAGCTTGCTCTGAAGTAGTAGGCAAGTGATTCACCTCAGTCACCAGTCTAGACAGAGCATCCGCCACTACGTTGCATTTCCCAGGTTTGTAGATCAATTCCGTATTATATTCTTCTATGCGCGCTTTCCAGCGTTTTAGCTTTGTGTTATAATTCCGGTTTCCTAAGGAGTAGGTCAGAGGCTGGTGATCCGTGTATATTCGGATTTTTTTAGCCCCGTATAGAAATGAGCGAAGGTTATCTAGAGCCCAGACAATCGCCAGCATCTCTTTCTCATTGGCGGCGTAATCTTCCTCTGACTTACTCAATGATTTGGAAATGTACGCAATCGGACGATCTCTTCCCCATTCTCCTTGTGAAAGGACTGCCCCTATCGCAATATTTGAGGCATCCGTTGTTAGGTTGAATGGCTTCTCGAAGTCAGAAAATGCTAAAACCTCTGATGAAATGAGTAGCGTTTTAAGATCATTAAACGCTCGCAGAGCATCTTCATCAAGCCTGACTGGTACTCGTTTTGATTGATTAGCCTTAACCTGAGCATACTCTCCTCTGGTTAAGTTCGTCAATGGCTTAGCAACCTTCGCATAATCTCGTATGAACTTACGATAGTATGAGGTAAGCCCTAAGAAACTTTTTAGATCTTTCAGTGTTTCTGGGGGGGAAATTTCTTGTATAGACGTGACTTTTTTTGGGTCAGCGCGAACGCCCTCGCTAGAGATTAAATAACCAAGGAATTCGACCTCAGTCTTCATGAAGTGTGTCTTCTCGAGGTTGACTTTGAGATTAACCTGACGGAGCCTCGTGAAAACTGTATCAATATTACGAAGGTGACTTTCTGCGTCATTCCCAAAGACAATAATATCGTCTATGTAGACATAGCAGATTTTCCCGATATATTCCTTTAGGACGTCATCAATCATCCTTTGGAAAATCGCCGGTGCGTTCTTTAGACCAAAAGGGAGTCTAAGGAACTCATATTTGCCATTCATAGATGAAAACGCCGTCTTTGGAATGTCTGATTCTTTCATGGGGATCTGATCGAAGCCGGACGTCAAGTCCAAGGTCGTGAAAAACTTTGCTTTTCCAAGACTTGCAACCGTGCTATTGATGTCGGGTATTGGGTAAGCGTCTGAAACGGTCACGGAATTTAATCTTTTAAAATCGATAACCATCCTATATTGTTTCTCCCCAGAAGGCTTCGGCTTCTTTGGGACAACCCAAATAGGAGAGTTATAAGAGCTCTTGGACGGCCGGATTATACCTTCAGAGAGCAATTCATTGATTTCCTTTTCCACCACTTGCCTCATGCAAGCGGGGTAAGGATAACTTTTGGTGTAGATCGGTTCATCCGTTGTGGTTTTAATTTCCGCCTTAACCGTTGTTTGGATGGTTTCAGACGCACTAATCGAACCAAAAACTGACTGGTTCCTGTTAATTATTGTTTTTAATCCTATCCGAATATCTTCGGGTAGGTTTTCGTCTAATAAGGGGTTTACTTGCGTAGATATTCTGTTTCTCAAAGGAATTTTGATATTTGGAGCCAGGTGTAGAATATTTTCTTTTCGATCGATGACGGCCTCTAGTTTTTTCAACGTATCATCACCAATGATGCCGTCAAACGATGAAAGACCAGGAAGGACGTAAAATGTAAGGGTTGAATCATTTCCTAAGTTTTTAAAGAATTTCCCAGTTATTTTGTCTGTGACTTTGATGTCACCGGCCGCAGAGTGTACGGAAAATGGTTTAGGTAAAGGGGACGCGCCGTACCCTATCTGCGGATTAATAAAATTCTTGTTTGCACCTGTGTCAATTAAGAATTTCAAATTCGTCCCTTCCCGCGTGAAATAGTCTATATATGGTACGCTGGAGTACCGTCCATCATAAAATTTACAGTATCCTCAAAATCGTCCTCAGCTATTTCGAGTTCTGTACTAGGCAGGTCCTCGTCATAGGGCATTTCCGTATTGAAGAGCTTTTGTTGTTTGCCGTATCTGCTGGATCTGAAACCATCAGATTTGGCTCCTCTCTTAAACGGATTTGCACCACGCGAGTTATTCTTAGGGTGATTCATGTAATCCACCTTTCGAGCCTGAACTGACCCCAATTCCATTTTCTCATTTGGCTTTGGGGCAGTAGGCCTTGGAGGAGGAACGTTAGCCCGAGAGTTGGCATAATAGGGCGTTTGAAGAGGTCTGTCGAATCTTCTAGGCGGAAAGAATTTTCTGCTGTCCTGCCTAAAAGATTGATTTATGGGAGCCGTTATTGTATTTGACACATTCGGTATATGAATATTGTGGCTACGATAATTCAGATTTTGGATTTCAAGGCAAGCCGAGTACGCCTCAGAAAGGGTCCGAGGTTTTTGGATGACGAGCATCCGTGAAATGTCCCCGTTGAGACCACGCACAAACACATCAAGAGCTCTGTTTCGGTATATTTCGACGAGTGCCGTTACCGTTTCTTGCGTGTAGGTCTCAGTATTTATTTTGTTAATCATCAAGGAAAGTTGATGATTAACAGCCGCATAGAACTCATCCAACTTTGAACTTTTTTGAGTAAGCTGGTTTAATTGATGTTCTAGCGTTCTCATGTCCCTCTTGTCTGCGTAATGCAGCGAAAGGCACTCTTTTATAGCTGCCCAATCGTTGTCAAATATGTTGTATGAAATCAGGGCGGCATCCGCGCTGCCTCTGACTTTTTGGCGGATATGTTGCAATATCGCCCTGTAAATAGGTTTGGATTTTACGATGTTATAATCCTTGAGGATTCCTTCAACAATATGCACCCAAGATACATATTATGTTGGGTTTCCGTCGAAAACCCTTAGTTCCTTGACGCAGTCAGAAGCCTACTAATTTCATTGAGCTCCCCCTCAGTCGCGGGGCCGCGCAGTTCTGCCACCGCAATTGGTGGATTTAACTGTGGTGACTGTTTCGCTTCAATGGTTTGAAGACGGGTGTCAAGCCCCTTCAGTTGAAGGAGAATGTTATTGACAGCCCCATTTAGTTCTGTCACCGCCGACGTTAACCCGTCCATATGAGATTTTTCAAAAATTCTTCTAAATTAGTTAATTATTAAAAATGGTTTCTACTTACAGATCTTCCTTTCACTTTATACTTTTAATTTAATCCAAGCTTTTAATTCTTTTCCTTTATATATATAATTTTTTGCACAGTATAAATTAATTTATCGCACAGTAAAAAAAAAAAGAAGATTTTTATAAAAATTCTTTTTTTTAAATTAATTTATAATAATTTTTCACAATTTAATGTATTAATTGAGTATACTTTCACACAGTATTTAATTGATTACAATTTTATTTTATTGAGTATAATTTCACACAATATTCCATTGTTTTTTTAAATTAATTTATAATAATTTTTCACAATTTTAATTTATTAATTGAGTATACTCTCACACAATATTTAATTGATTACAATTTTATTCTATTGATTATACTTTCACACAATATTCAATTGATTTATAGCGCAACAAATTTTCCTTTTTTTGTAAATTATTTACTTTCTCGTAAGTGATTCTTTTTTATTTATTATAAATTTCACACACTTTACTAAATTAATTGCACAATTTAGCTTCACACAAACGTTTTGTTGGATTTATTTCGGTCAATGAAATTTTATTCGATATTTCTCTTTTATCGGAAAAAATTATAAATTTTATTTCCTTTTTTTATAAAAATTCTTTGAATTTTTTACTTTTCTTCGTAATTCTATTGGGTATTTCTTTTTACCACAGAATTATGCTCTGGATTTAAAAAAAAAAAAATTTTTTTACTTTGGTCACCGTTGGCACTCACATAATTCTCCTCATCTGGGATAAGAACAAACGTTCTACATGGAGGGAGAGAAAAAAAAAGAGAAAAAACTTGTCAGTTATTTTTCATTTTTTTGTTTTTAGGAACAGGTATGCATGGGAGGTGTCGTGTTAATCCCGTTTAGCTGCGAGCAGCCTACTAGTGGCACGATCACCATCACCGTCGTATCCTTTAGCCTTTTCAGGATATCCGCTAATGCGGTAAATTTTGCGTCCAAGACACTAAAATGGTCAACTGTGTTCCCATGTGAACAGCGACTTACACTCCATAGAGCGTATTAGTATCCTGGCGCAGATCCTAAGGCGAAAAGGATACAGTCTCACAACCTGTCCCTGCTCGGGCGCCAGTTAATGATATCCCTGATGGGGATATAAAAAAAAACGCGAACCGCCAGCCAAGGGGCTGGCCTAACGGGTTCGTCTTACACTTACAAAGGTTATAGGTAAGAAAGGTATTTGTATAGAATTATGTATATCCAAATATAAGAATAAGAGAATACGGTCTAAGTTCTGCGAAGGTCCAATATGAACTGCCTAACGGAATCCAAGTTCCCGTTAGCTAGCCATTTGTCCCACACTGCGAATGGCGAGGTCATTGGTCCCACGATGTGAATCGCTGATTCGTCAGTAATGCCAATGCAATAGTGCAAGGTGGCGATGGCATGTGCGTAACCTGATATTTATGCACCGGGACTGTGGGAACAGGTTCAGTCATGAGAATGCTGACTCAGCGAATCCGATTGTGATTCGCTGTCTCATTATTAGGTCAATGGCCGGGTGCATTGTGATAACTATAATAATAGTAATAATAATAATAATAGTAATAATAATAATAATAATAGTAATAATAATAATAGTAATAAAAATAATAGTAATAAAAATAGTAATAATAATAATAGTAATAGTAATAATAATAATAGTAAAAATAATAATATTGATAATAATTAATAATTTTTCACACCCAGATTGCAAATATAAAGTCATTCTTCTTATTACTTGTCAAATTGTTAGTATGTTGAATGTTTGAAGAAAGGTTTGTGTAAACTAGCATTGTGTCAATGTCGTAAGACGGTTGTTTCATATTCCATTGAATCAAACAAAAAAACATCGACATTAGTAAATACTTTCATTATTTAAGCTATGTATTTCAATTGTTGTTAGTACCTTAATGAAACTATAAAAAACAGGGACATTTTTGGTTCCTTATTATCTGCGAAGAATCTGCGTAGTGTTATTTTAAGGAAACAGAACTTTTTTTCTCTCATTTAAGCAACTTCTCACCGGCCGAGGTTTGAAGCTACATTACGTTTTGCAAATTCCAAAGTTCGCGCTTTATGACACATGATATCGTAAAATATCGTAAGTTAGTGAAAAAGCCTGTCAAAAGCCCGACCGTCCTAAGCGTGGTTGTAGTTTGGCCATAATCCACAGTTATTGTTGATATTTTTTTGTAACTTTTGTTTTGTATTTTTTTCTTTCTCTAATTTGTTTTTTGTTAGGTATTTTTTAATTTTTTTTTTTTTTGATATTTAGTTCTTATTGGTTCCAAAATCTTATTGTTTAAGGTCCATCCCCAGTTTTCAGGAGCAAATGATAATAAGCGCAATAAAAGTGTTGTTGAGCAGCAGAGATGTTGGAGGGAGAGAAACTAACTGTACAGGTTTGCTGAATAATGATTGTCTTTGAATAAGATTATGAGAAGAAGAAAAACCGAAAACAATAGAAAATATTGAATAAATTTGAATAAGATTGATAAGATTGATAACATCGGCATCATTTTTAGCTTGCTTCACCACGGTTGAGGCTGCCTCAAACTTTTTCAATAACATCTCAATAAAACAGCTTTTGTTATTTTTGTTGGCTATAAATGATTGTTGATTAGTTGGTACTGTTATCAATGAATAAAATGTAATATCCGCTGATAAAGACGTTACATCGTACCGACGACGTTGCTCCGAAGCTTTAATATTATTCTTGTTATCATTATAGCCGTCGAATACAATAATGACATTGTTGCCAAAATGCTTTTTTTCTATAGACGTTACATAAGAATTTAAAATGTTGTAAAATGTCTCATCACGATACCATACCACACGATGAAGCAGATATCCGCTTTAGATGCAATTTTTGTTAACATTGGTACTACGGAAAAAACTAGCTTCTTTATTTAACAAATTACTATAACTTTTTAAAGGGAGGATATAACATCTTCATGGTGTCCGCTAAACTGGAAAGTCAGGGAACACAATTTTGGTCAGGGAAAGTCAGGGAATTTTGAAAGCGGTCAGGGAATTTTGTCTGTATCATTTTTTAAAAATTCGCTCCTTTTTCACTTTTTAACATAAGAAACTTTTTCCTGACCGAACATTTCGTTATGATGATGTCATCTGTTCAAAATTATTTATTTCATATCTTTTGCCATACCTGCAGCCTGTTGGAAAACTTAAAAAAAAATTTAAAGACGAGTTCTTCGAATCCAAGTTTTCATTTTTTTATACTATGACATCGGAATTTGAACCTTTTTTAACAAAATATCAAGGCAAAAAACCTTTAGTATTTTACTTATATGAAGATTTACTTATATTGACAGAAAACTTACTATCACGCGTATTAAAAAAAATCATTAACGAAAGCATCTCAACAATTAGCGATTGATCTGTCTAATGAGTCCAATTTATTGGAAGTAAAAAACGTTGAGATTGGTTTTAAGGCCAATAAATTAATTACAAAAAAAAAAAAAAAATGGTAGGTACTACGGGAGAAAAGGAAATTAAAAAGTTTAAACTCGAATGCCGCAAATAAATTATTACTATAGTCTCCAAAATAGAAGAAAGAAGTCCGTTGAGGTCTGATCTCGTTGCGAACTTATCGAGTTTAAACCCCAGAAATATTTTAAAAAGCAATAATTTTTACACAAAGAGACTTCAAAACCTGCTTCATAATCTCTATGATTATAATCGTATAGACGATGAATGCGCGGAGAGGGCAAAGAAACATCACGTAAATGAGTGTACAGATGCAACAACAATATTTAATAAGGAATACAAAGACTTTGTTTTGAATGAAACAACCCAAAGAGTTGATCATTTGTATTTCAATAATTTGAGCAAGAACCAAAATTATAAGGATTTATGGAAAATAACAAAAATGGTTTTAATATTATCGCATGGTAATGCATCCGTTAAGAGTCGTTTTTCTATTAACAAGACTCTTAGTGGAAAACCTCCTTGTCTCTTGTTGCTCAACGGCGAAAGAGACTGGAAAAGTGTCAAATGTAGAACACCAAGTTTAATTTCTTATATTAAAGCATCACACAGTCGATACATAAGACATTTAGAAGAAAAAAAAATAAACAACAACGTGACTTAAAAAGAAAAAGGGAACAAGATATCAAAAAACTTCAAGATCAAAAGAAGAAGTTAAAATGGAAGTCCAAGTTTAAGAAGACAAAATAAATTAACACCTCTCGCTCTTGAAAAAATAAAGTATGTTGTAATTTTTAATGTAATTATTTAATTTCCAAAATACACAAATGTACGACGTTATTATGGAGCTTTCTTTTGTATAGAGAAGATTCAGTTGTAAAAATATAAACACATTTGGAAGTAAGTGAGTAAGCCCTAAAGGCTTATATTTTGTTTTCCAAATTCATCCATACTATTTCGTTTTGAGCTTGATTAAAATCTTTTTCAGGACTCAAATATGTAATAAAAAAAAAAAAACGATATTTACTGTTTTTTGGTTTGATACAATTTAATTCTAGGAACTTCACATTAATTTTCTGTCTAACTAACATATGAATTATTCCATTTTAACAATTTTTATTTTTATGTTTAATTTGTGCAGTTAGGTACTATTTTTCGCTTTCAATGCAATCGGTTATAAATAGATAGATCTTTAAAAAATACAAGGTTAGGTCTTTTGGTCTGACATTTAATGAACTCCATTCAAATATGTACATTTCCTACCACATTTTAGAATTAATATAAATACGTACCTACTGATGAAATGATATTTCAAAACAATATTTTTTAATTTTTTGGTCAAGGAAAATTTTGAAATTGGTCAGGAAAAGTCAGGGAAATTTATTTTGAAAAATAGTGCACACCATTCTTTATTTGTCGTTTATTAGGTTCAGCATCAAAAAATACCCTAAAATCATGTGTCATATGCCCAAATTCCATCAAATTAAATTTTCAGTTTTTATGCCCCTCCCCCCCCCACCTTACCCCTCCCCTTCAAAACGACTAACATAGATACTCTCGAGACTTTTCTCATGGAAAATAAAATATTTTCGCACAGTTTCACTAATAAACATGTTGTAGAGTTTTTTTTTCTAATATCCACTTCACATTTCCCCCTCCCAAAAAAAAAAAACATCTTTTCCAACACACATTTTTAAGGTCTTTTCATTCTTCATTTTAATAATAATTGAAACAATTTAACTAAGTTTTAGGACCCGACAAATTTATTTTTATGTTTATTCCATTTTACCAGTACTGTATCAGCGAAAACCCCCTTTGACCCCCTGAACATCAATGACGCGACACTCGGATCGATGGGGGAACTTTCACAAAATGTTTAGAACACTTCAAATGAGCTGATTCCAAAAACAAAAACCCTGTATACAATTTTTCCGAATTTTTTTTCTAATTTTCCTTACTCTGAATTCCCTACGACCTCAATTCATGGTGACCGCAGGCAAAGCCAGCGTGGGTAGGTTAATGTTTACACATCTTAACCGTGAGTCTTGGCACTCACACATTTTTTTAACTAAACAGCCCCAGTATAAAGAAAAATAAAACCCTTACCTTTTCCAATTGGATTATTTCAAAAACGGTTATTGTTATGAAAGAAGTATGCTAATCTTTTTGTAGGAAATTTTTTATGCTACAAATTAGTCAAACATCACAACTTTTAACAAAAAACTAAATTAAGAAAACAAAAGTATGTAATTTGCTTCGTCAAAATGATTTTATTTAATTTGGATGCATTTCGAGTCAAATTCGACTCATCCTCAGCAATACACTATTTAGTTTAATAAGAAAAACACAATCAAAACAAAATAAAAAAGAACATAAGGAATGTAAGAAAAACAAATTGATAGATTTATATAGTGAGTAAAAAAGAGAAAACATTAAATCATATTTATATCAGGGTAAATAAGGAAGACGCTATATTGCCAGTAGCTCTGTTCATCAGCTGATCGTTGATATGGATGTAAGCACTCTCGTAGGCATAAAGTGTTCTTGCATCAGTCACATTTTTTAGCAATCTGGCATTCGCGAAAGTGATGTTGAAGTGGTTGCGGCTTAAAGCGTGGTCAGCAACCGAAGATTTTTCAGCTCTGTTGAATTTGATGTGGCTACAATGATTCGGTGAAACGAACTCCAAGACTCCGTTTGGTCTGCCCTATACAAATTAGTCCTTGACATTTTTTCTGTACAACTTACCATTTTGTAGTTATTCCTGAAAAAACATTTTGGGGGGCCTTGAACCCCCCGTAAAATTGTTAGCGGCGCTCATATCGATGGGGATTTTTGACAGTTTCTTAAGAACGCCATGAGGAGGCTATATACCAAAATTCAGCTTTCCAGCGGTTTTTTCCGAGTCAAATGCTTTATTGACTGGACTATGTCTTGAGAAAATAAATTTAGAGATAAAACTTAGTTTTTCTAAGCTTTAAAGCCTACTCTGCTGATGCGAAATGAAATCATTCTTGATGTGCGACTAAAAAAGGAATCTCTGTACTTAACAGTACGTTGAAGTTGGGCTCAAGGGTAAACTGAGCATTCCTAAAAGCGCGAGTATTACGGTTAAATTGTTTAAGGGGAGGGATGCAACTAGCTACTTCACTTGAACACTGTTTTTAAAAATAGCGATAAAATAAAGAGAGACATGAAATATTACATTATCCAACTTCATTTTCTTTTTTGGGCGCTGACATTTCTAAATAAAATCAAATATCAATTTTGTTTTGTTTTCCATTTACATACAGTCCGTAACATTTGAATAGCCTCACACATTAAATTTTTTACATTCAACTGTTTTTGATACTTCTTTGATTTATACATAAGAAAATTTATATTTAAAGACAAGGTAAGATAATGGTCTCTGAGATTAAGACAACTTTTTAACAAATATCGTAAAATTAACTAAATTTTCTGTACTCGTTTGTTTGCAGTCACTAAAACGCAAATTTTTTTTGCAACATTTGAATAGCCTCAATTGATTTTATTCCACATTTTAAGCTATAATTTGGCAGCGTATAGGTCTCGAAAAGTTATCAGGAAGTGATAAAACAGTTATGTTTTGTGATTTATTCAATTTGAAAGTTTAAATGAGCAGAAAAGATTCATTAACGGCTACAGAGATTGCCAAAACAGAGGCCTATCGGAATCAAAGACTGACGAAACGTTTTATTGGTCAGAAAATTGATCAAAGTCTCAAATTGGTATGCAATTTCTTAAAAAAATTCGTTGATGTAGGCAAAAAACTACAAAGAACGAATTTTTTCAATTCTATCTTATCTATCAATGACGGAAATAATATAATATATTTATCACGATGCCCAATGCCATGAAATGCTTAAGGCAGCAACCATTCAAACAGTTGGCAAAAAATGATCTTTTTAGTTGAAGAGAGTCCAACTTAAACTGACCGGATGGAAATAAAAACTACTTCCATGATTTAAGAAAAGAAAAATTGGGTTTTGATCGCTATCACAGCCGTGAGGGATGATTTATGGTATGGGGATGCAGTACCATTTTATGGCACTGTTGGTTTAGATTTGGTAGACTGTAAAATGATATCAAAATAATATAACACCTTATTGGAAACAGTCTTGCTTCACTTTCAGTGTATTTTAAGACTGCTGCCGATTCTTTTTGCAGCAAGACAATGAGCCGATTCACACAGCTTTTATTAAAATGTTGCAAACTTAAAATAAACAGCAATTATCCTAACCACCCTACTCTCATTAAAAATGTGTGGAGTTTTCAAACACGCACGGTTTATGAAAATGGAAGGATGTACATAAGAAAAGTAAAGTTCATTGAAGCTATCAAAGTGGCAAGGGTCAACATTTCGTCAGATTTTTAAGGAATCGTTTGTGATTGTTTAAGAAATCGAAGATTGATTTTGTATGATTCCTTAAACGATCGCTTTTTTGAGGAGGGCTCTAAAAAGTTCTAAAATATTGTGTTAACCACAGAAAATAAATAAAAATTATTTTCTTTAAAAAAATTAATCAATTGGTATTTATTTCTACTAAATAAATACTGTGAGGCTATTCTAATGTTACAGCAAATAATACACATTTTTGTGACTGTTAACAAAACTACTTGAGAAAATTGCTTTAGCTTTTAGAAATTAGTCAAAACTTCTCTTAATACTAGTACCTATGTTCTAATTTGCTACTCAATACAAATTTTCTAATTACACCTCAAAGAAGTACCAAAAATAGTTAATTGTAAAATAAACTATGTGTGAGGCTATCCAAATGGTACGGACTGTATTAGCCATCCTGCGATAGAATTAATACACTCTTTCTTGACTTGGCATACTTATATAGGTACAATACATATTTAATGCGAACTGTCACTAGAAAGTTCAAATGGCGTTTTCGATTCGACAGCCCTTCTGAAAATAATAGAAAATGCATATGCATAGATGTATGTACTGATAATTTTTTGTGACGTCAAGGAATCAACGCATTCATTAACTGTAGCAAAATTTTCCAATCCAACAAATTTTAGTTCTTATGAAAACAAAGCATAACATTGAAAAATATCAACGAACGCATCCTTAAATACTCAAAGTCTGTTAACCTTCAATAAAAAATATTTTTTTGCAATCCTATTGATTGTCAAACTATTCCAGATATTCCAAAATTGTATCTTAACTATTATATTTACTCTCTTTACTGAATAAGTTATTAACCTTGCGATTTTTAAGCCCGTAGGCGGGACATATGTGGTGGCCGTGGTAAACAAAATTGCAAAATTTGGAAAAATTTGCGGAGTTATTGCTCTTCCTTCTTTATGCTTTCGTAGTGGTTCTAATTTCCATTCTTATTTGAGCCGACAAAAGCAGTTTTGCGGATCCGTATTTGTTTAGTCGTCCATACATTGATGACTACGTGCCCGGATCCCAAATGACCCCTTTGCTTATAGGGTGGTCACTGCTATCAGTAGATTCATCCATATTGTATGCCCACATTTTTTTTTTTAGATTGAGGCTTTGTTGCTTATGTCAATCCAATGAGAACGCCAAATAAAAAAAAAAACAACCAAACAAACAAAACAAAAACAACTAATTATTGTATAATGTGAGCGATGACTATTAGTATTTAGACTATAATATTATGCGATGTTACCAAATAATTGTAAATCAATCGCAAAAGTACAATTTTGAATCAAGATACCGTCACATATTATGACAATGTTGTTGCTTTTGCACTTCATAGACAATATTTTTTGTTGAATCTAATGTGGTAGTTTCATTTTATTAAACTCTATGCTTTGGAAATTTGTTTTAAAATTTGAAAACTGTTGATTTTTGTTCAAGAAATTATTTCCAGGTTTTTTTTTTCAAATTTAAAGTTCATAATATTTTTAAATGATTTATGTCCTTCGCTATGTTTCTTTTTATGTATTTTTTTAAATTTGTAACCGTTTTTAAGTCAATAAAAAAGACCGTAAGTAAGTCTTAAAAAAAACCCAAATATACATACAATAGATCGTCAAATATGATATCGTATACCAATTACAAAGTCTATTTGGCAAAAGTGAATAAAATTCACGATATTATTCTCTTAACATATTTTCTTTTCTTTTTTCTTTCTGCTTATAGAATTGTATATTAACTGGATAGTTCGTAGCAACACAAAAAAAAACATTAAAACAAAATGGCGCTAACTGGAGGACAAGATCCGAAAATAGCCCGTATTATGGTCTTTAGACCAACGTGGGAGCAATTTAAAGATTTTCCAAAATATATAGCTTACATGGAATCCCAGGGTGCACACAAAGCAGGACTTGCCAAAGTATATACTCTTTTTAAAGAAAATACAGAAATAGGAACAAAATTTGAACGAATTGTTAATCTATTTTTTTAGGTTGTACCCCCTCCAGAGTGGGTACCAAGAAAGAGTGGCTATGATGATTTGGATGCCCTGAATATAACAATACCGGCGCCTATTTGTCAGGTTGTTACTGGAAAACAGGGTCTATATCAACAAATAAATATTCAAAAGAAACCACTCACAGTTAAACAGTTTGCCGAATTGGCCAACACTGAGCGTTATCAACCACCGAAACATTTTGATTTTGAAGATCTTGAAAGAAAATATTGGAAAAATATAACTTATGTAGCACCAATTTACGGTGCAGATGTAAGTGGAAGCATTACGGATCCAGAAATGAATGTAAGACTAAATAATGAATGATTTTTGAAGTTATTTATAATATTTTTTAAACACTAGAGCTGGAATATTAACCGTTTGGGCACAATCTTAGATTTTGTAAATGAAGACTATGGCATCCAAATCGATGGTGTGAACACAGCGTACCTGTATTTTGGAATGTGGAAGACGACGTTTGCATGGCACACTGAAGACATGGACTTATATTCTATAAATTATTTACATTTTGGTGCACCTAAAACGTGGTACGTTGTTCCGCCTGAATATGGCCGAAAACTAGAAAAAGTTGCCAATAGTTACTTTCCTGCGAGCTATCAAAACTGTAATGCATACTTACGACATAAAATGACTTTAATAAGTCCGCAGATCCTCAAACAACATGAAGTTCCAGTCAGTAAGGTACGAAGGAATGCTATAAACTAAGATATAAACAGACATTGAGTGTAGAAAATTTCTTCCAGATAACACAAGAAGCCGGTGAAATAATGATAACATTTCCCTTTGGCTATCATGCTGGTTTCAATCATGGATTCAATTGTGCCGAATCGACAAATTTTGCAATGGAACGTTGGATTGAATACGGAAAACGTGCCGTTCAGTGTACCTGCAGGTAAATATTCTAGTCGTCACGTACCACACATGTGCCATTAAAAAAAATCATTATCTTTTTATATTGCTTAGCAATGATATGGTTAAAATATCAATGGATACATTTGTAAAACGCTTCCAACCGGATCGCTATCAAGCATGGCTTGAAGGAACTGATATTGGTCAGCATCCTGAAGATCCACCGAATGCTTTAACGGTCGCTCCGCCTCCAACGCAATTAGATGTTCTATGCAATAAGAAGTAAGTCATGCAACAAATTTGCCTTGTTTCTTAGCTAAAAAATGTTTTCTCTTATTTATCACACATACGACACACCCCATAGAAATGGGGATGTTGCTGTACGATTATTCCAAAGAATGAAGAAACACTGTAATCCAACAAAGAAGAAATCGTTTAAGGAACGGAACCCTGATCTTGATCTCGATGAAATTCAATCAAATCCAAATATACCCGATGATGTGAAGGCTGTTTTAAAAGAAAGTGTTTTAACATTGGATATGGAAGAGGACGAGGAAGTACCTGCAATAATAGAGCCAGCTAGTATAAGTAGCATAAGTCCGGCTATATTGAAGACTAAAAAGGAATTACTTGATTATATTGATGATGGATCTGGTAAGGCAGATTATGTTCCATTTAAGACACAACTTCATAATATAACTCATCATTAGTCGATTTGGGTTTCCTTTGGCTTACACATTACTTACGGTCTGTCTTAGTACTTCAACTAACCCTTAAGAATACAAATTATGTATGTACTAATTTTTTTTGGTTAAATGCACCACGCACATACGACATTTTTATGATATATACAATCTGTTTTATGGGAAAGAAGATTGTTTCCTTAAGATTTGAAAATAATTTTAAAAATTACCAAATTACAAGAAGAACCGACATATGAAGGTTTCTTTCCTATTTTTAATATATGTATATAATTGAACATTTGCTTTGATTGAATAAACAAACATTGGTTTGATAACTCGGGATCTATTTAAACATGTTATTAAGATGAAATGTTGCAAATAATTTCGTGTGTTAAGCTGTAAGTAGAGTGCAGTGATGTATTTCAGGTATCTGAAGGTGATTAGGCTTTATTATCCAATTCTGTTTATAGCATAGAAGAACATATTGTCAAAATTAAGTTTATAAGTAACAAAAATACATAAGAAGCGTTAAATCTAGGTCAATTCTAAATTCTCTAAAAATTTAAAATTTAATAAACATTAAAATTGATTAAATGATATCAGTTCAAAATTGAGGAAGAAAGAATATAATTCAATCATTCAGAACTCCAAGAAACTTTTTCAAAGCGTTATACGTAACTTCAAATTATTTCTATTGGGTAATTACTTATTTTTTGGGTATTCTCATCCAAATAATTTTAACCGAAAATTGTATCCTCATATTGCATTTTGCCTTTCCGATATCTCAAATAAAAAATATTGAGATGCTCTCGAGTAAATTATTACGTTCTAAGACTAAATACACAATTGGCTATGAAGTTCGACAAAGACATAAATGTAATCCTTATGTATGTAATAATAAAAATATATTATTCTTTTAAAATTAGCTTACTGACAAACGCTTCAATTATATTTTTTTTTTTTGCTTTCTTGTTTGCTTATAATCTTTCCACTTGATTTTTAGGTAATGGTGATATTGTTTAGTCTAAAGGTTCACTTTTCCGTATGACTTTTATTCAATCAAATTACTTCGAACATATGTATACCTTTGTAAAAAAAAACTTACCAGTTGTCTTCGTTTAAATATTTTAAAGTTTTCGTTTTTTTTATTGACCTATTTTTATTTTTGTTTTTTTTTTTTCGTTTTAGAATTTGACGACGATGAGGATGCATTTAAAAAACGTAAACAAAAACGAAAGTCTGATGCTGAATACGACGACGATTGGTATGAAAGTAAACGCCGTTCAACTTCTCGTGGTAAAGGACGAAGTCCTAAAGGAAAAGAATCTCCAGCCGAAAGTACAGTAAAAATTAAAAAAGAACGTCTATCCACAGAGAAAATAGAAAAACCTCCTAAACAAAAAACACCTCGAAAGACGCCCACTAGAAAAAAGAAAGAGAACAATGGTACGTGAAGTATGCTAACAGCAACTTCTGCAAGAACAATCATTCTATCAGTATCTCCTTCTCTAGATTCTTCATCTAGCTCCGTACCATCATCTCCAGCAACAACCCCTAAACCAGCCGATACTGAGGTTCTACGTAAATTAAACGAACATTTGATGAAAAATCTTAGTCCTACATTTCAATTCACGAATCATCCCATTAAATTTGAGGGAAAAATCCCAATAGTAAAAAAAACACCATCTTCAGAAAATCTTAATCATTTAAACGATTTTTTAATTCTGCAACAACCAAAAGTAGAACCTCTTCCGGCAATGTCATCGCCTACATCGTCGGTTTGTGTTAATTCAAAAACAACGTCTCCTCCACCAAATTCAGTTGGATCGGCTGCAGCAGCTGCAGTTGCTTATACGAATAATTCTAGTCAGCACAATACCTTAAATACAACCATTGTGTACAAAGCCATCGGAGGTGGAACAACGACATTATCACCTATTCCAGTAGCCATGAAAACCACTACTTCGAAAAATAATATAATAACAACTACGGATGGTACTGCTTTGTGTATCAAAAACGAAGTCATTGATAGTGAAGGTAGTGTTGATGCAGAATCAGAAATAATAAATACTAGTCAAAGTGGTGGTACAGGACCGTCAACAGGTAAGAGCAGTTCTTAGCTTTAATTATTCCAAAAATAATTTGGAATTTTTAGTTCATTTTGTGTATATTTTATTATTTTGAGTTAAACTTTACTTTTTAATGTTTTATTTAAAATATATATTTTTTTTTCTGTTTTTATGTTTTATTTAAAATATATATTTTTTTTCTGTTTTTAATTTTTAATGTTTTATTTAAAATATATATTTTTTTTTCTGTTTTTAATTTTTTTTTAAGAGCTCTTGTTAATTTAATTTTTCTAAATATTTTTTTACTTTTCATTTATTTTCGTATGCTTTTAAAAAATTGACATTGTCGCAAAAATTTTGCACAATTTTGTCTGTCTGAGACAAAGTTTTAATTCTTCGATGCATCGACGAAATATACTTTATTTTCAATACCAAGAATGATTTATAAAAATAACTAAACATGCTACATACATTTATACATTTTACAAAGATAACTAAAACCAAAGGATTAATTTAATAAGATGGTGAAAAGAATAAACTAGCTTGTTTTGTGTTTACTAATACATTTTGATTGGCTAACGGATCGAATTTTTAATATTTTTATTCCTTTGGGTTTTGATTTATTTATTAATATTTTTTTATTTGTTTAGTTCATTTTGTCTGGTGGTGTTATTTCCATTATAAATAATTTAATTTCGGTTAAACTTTATTGGTTTTCAAGAGCAAAAAACAGACTTAATTACTCATCCTAGTATATTATTGAATTGAATAACATATTCTACATAAGAATAATTGGTTATTATACTCACCGTTTTAAAATATGAAAACGTTTCCTTAACTTAAAAAATTGTTTGTTTTTTCCCCATAAGGTAAGGTACACGTTATTGAGATTTTATAAATTTTGTTTCGCCAAAAATTGAGCAAGCGATTCCAAAATGAAGAGCTGACAAACAAAAACTGGTCTCATTGATTGAATTAAGCAAATGTATTTAAATTATATAGTGTTAAATAATATAATAATTAATAACAGCCTATGCCACCTAAAAAAACTGTATTCCTGCCGAAATAGGCACACAGGAATGGTTGAGAGTAAGTCACAACTCACAAGGCCCTGGTTCTGCACAAGCTGTCTAGCCACAAAATTTATTTAATTAAATTTTAATATATTTAATATCGCAGAAAACTTAAACCAAACGTTTTTGCCAGAGATATTCTTGAATGTCTTGAGGGATTGATTAATTTAATATATCCACCCAGTATGATGTAGCAAGATTGTTGAATCGTCGATTTTTTTTCAATGGTTGAAATCTGTATTAAAAATTAAATGTAATCAAGAAAACTCAGGCACACAAAAATTTAGTCATACTTATTTATAAAATATATTTTGTTTTTGGTGTTTTTAATTTTGATGCTTGAGACCTTAAAACGAACTTACGAAACGAGGAATAACTGTTTAATTGCTTCCTTTAAGGGAAAAGTTAAACGGGCCAGATCTGGTGAATAATGTGATTGATTAATGTTATCTGTTCCATTTTTAGTCTAAAATTCCGTCACAACTTTTGCTCTGTAAAATGACTCGTATAAACATTGTTCCACAAATCTAGTAGATTTAACAGATTTTCTCTCGTAAACGAATACGTTCAAATAATTTTCTTTTTTAAGTTAAATGCTACCAATTCAAGAAATTATTTTTTTTTGAAAAATCATTGGTGCAGATTTTTGAAATTACAAATTCCTGTTATTTTTTGACAAAATATATATTCATTGGCAATTTAAACTATTATATATTTGTTTTTACATAACGTCCCATGAAGATGGCAGAAACGTCGGGGAAAGCTAATGTTAACTTGATTGTTAGTTTAGTTGCTAATAAAAAGTTTCTTTACTTTTTAACAGGGATGGGATTTTGTTGACCTAAAAATTTAAAAAAAGGCCAAATAAAACATCGAAATTGGCAAAAAAAGGCATTTATTCAAACAAAAGGGAATACAATAAAAACTTAATTAAAGTAACATTGAACAACCATAAGTTTTTTTAAATTTTCAGGCAACAACCGCCTGCTTTTTTTTTCACATATTTTTCAATAAACGCCTTGAATTCTGGACGGTTAACTTTGAAACGAGGTATATCACATGCCAAAAACATTTTGGTCAAGTCTGCATTAAATTCATTTTTTTCACTCTCAGTGACAAAAAATGTTATGGTTTGATTTTTTTTGTTTATTCTTCAATGCTACGCTTGCTTGTGTTTTGCACGTTTTATGTGTTGCTCTATATAATATTTTTTCTCGTGGTTAACTTTTATACCACACAAATTACAAAATAGGAATTTTTCATCGGTAGAAAAGTTATCTCGTCCAAATTTTAAAACAAAATTTTGTAATTTTTGCGATTCTCTATACGCTGTTAGGCATTTTAATTTTGAACTCCTTTTTATTGAAGAAAAAAACTAACAAAAGAAATTTTAAAGGCATACTCTTCTAGACAGTCAGTGAGACAATGATGCGGAATTTATTTATTTATTTGAAATTTATGTGTTGAGCTAATTAGCTAACAAAAAATGATGTGGATCCGATGTATGCATGTCATGGACGTATATATATAATACGTCCATGATGCATGTATTTACATTGAGTAAATTTACTTTTTGTATGTATATTTGAAAAAAAAGGAAAAATATGAGAAGGCAAAAACAAAAGAAAGGGCAAAAAAAGGCAACAACAAAAGAAAAGCCAAAAAAAAGGCAAAATACATTACATATATTCGACATCACCAGAACCCGAAACATGTTTCATTAAAATCTAAAATGTCATACGATTGCGTAAAAAAAAGAGGCAAAGTGAGCAAAATCCTATCCCTGCTTATTAACATCTTTAATATTCCAAGAGGCAACACTTACATATAACACCCTACCTGCTTAGTACTATGTACTTAACCGAAGCTATCCTCTCCTTGTACCGAAACCAATTCACTTGCTCGAATTTTCTAGATTATAACTGAGTATGAACTGCTTTTGACGAAACTAAAGCCGTATTTTTTTTTGGCTTTTTTGGTTATAATAGATGAGGAAACAAAACGACCAAATAACCAAATAAGTGTTGCCCCTTGGCATATGAAAGAAATATTTTTATTATAAACTAATAAACTTACAAAACTGAAATTTACATATTTGGCAAAAATGTTTCATTTATTATGAGAATCAATAATCAATAGAGTTTATAAAATATCTGGTGGAATATTAGCGGGTAGGGGAAAGTACAGACTTATTGCCAACAAAAAAAACCTGTGAAAAAATATCAGTTTTGAAATGGAAATTTGTGGCTTATAGGTTTTCGGTAATATTTACCTGGTTAGTAATCGATTTTAATCTTATTAAAAAGTACCCTTAAATCATGTACAAACCTATAATTTGATTAGATTGCACCAAAAAAAAAGAACTCTATAAAAAAAACACCCTTTAAAATGCAATAAATACAAATTGTTTTTTTTTAACAAACAGAAATTTATTAAGAGAACCATTGGGGCAAATAAGAGACTTGTGTTTTATTTAATCAAAATATTTTCTTTATAATATGAAACACAAAGATAACAAATTTTTTTCTGAAATTGGCAAACGTTATGCCACGTTGTAACATCCTTGACTTAGGGAGGTTTGCTGATACTACACATAACGATTTAAGTTGAACTTAATTTCTTAAGTATCACTTTATGACATGGAAAAAGTGCCCCTTTAGAAATTAAGTTCAACTTTAATCGTTATGTGTAGTATCAGCAAACGGGCCTTAAAGACTTATTTATTTCAAAACTTATATATAGAAATCATAGTATTTGAAATTTGTTAAGTAAAGTTGTTCTTTCAGATATGCTATTTTTGGTATAGATTCAGTTTACCTAACAAACCGGGCGCTATTATTCTATTTTATTTAACATCAACAAATTACTAAATACTACTTCCAAAATTTAATTTTATTCCGTGTTTATATTATTATCGTTCTCCAGTTAAACTTTATTAATTAAGCTCAATATTTTGAGAAATAATAAAAAAAAAAAAAAAAAAAAAAAAAAAAAAACAGTGTGACACAGTTACACACAGTTTAATTTCTTATTTTATACCTTTAATTTATGCTTAATAAGTGTAAGTTCAACTTGTGAACGATAGTGTAATTTTAAATATTCTTTGTACATGTCATTTTTGGTTAAACCTAGCCAAACAATTCATTCATCAAATAATTGTAATTCTCTTCGTAGTACACCGAACGCATCAAAAAAGCTTCTACTACAATAGCTACAATGCCAATTGTTCAAGAGCCAATACATATCATAATTGCAGAAGCAATGCAAATAATTATTCAAGATACAATGCTAATTATTATCCAAAATACAATACATGTGATCCGAGATATAACGCAAATTCAAATTCAGTATATAATGAACTAAAACTAAGATATCAGATCAAGAATCAATTTTCACATCCAATAAATTATAAAATTCGTCGATACTAAATAGAAAAAAAAAAAACAATTTTTCCAAAACAAAACTAAAAGAAAAAACTACATGCTAGCTTCTTTCATTGTTTATATAATTTTTGTGTTAATTTTATTATTTTGTTGATTTTTCACATTTATTTTTATATAATTTAGAAAGCAATTTCAATTTTACTTTTTATTTGAATTCTATATATTATTATAATTTTTTACACATTTATATTAAACAATTTTTATGATATTGTATTGACTGAACAAAATAAAATAAGTCGGAAGTAGATTTTAATTTTCGTTTTGTTTTTATTTTTAATTAAATTCTAATTCCTAACTCCAATGTATGTGTATATTATCTTTCTTAACCGAAACCAAATAAAGATGTTTACATGGTCACCACTGATAATAATACAACGTACATCATAAATCAACATCCATCACATCAAATCACAACAATGCCTACGATACCAAAAATTGAATGTATCGACGATGCAACCGATGACAACAACTCACCTTTAATGAATAGTACCCCATCTAATTCTACAACAAAAATGTTTTACAATCTCAAACAGAAAAGAAAGCGAAAGTTGCGCAACGAACCCGATGAACAATCTGAATACTTAGAGAAAATGTCTGTCCGCGGGTTGGATATTCAAAAGTATGAGCATGTTGTTGATGGAGTTGCATACTGTGCTGTGTGTGCCAAAAAAGAGATTTTCAAAACATTTAAAAATAAATACAGTTTTCAAAGGCACGCTTACCTGTTTCACGAAGGTGATAATCGTAAAATATTTGCCTGTCCTGTTTGTAGTAAGGAGTTTTCGCGTCCGGATAAAATGAAAATGCATAAAAAAGACAAACACAGCGAAATAGTTGATATGGAAGAGCAAATGAAAGCAGCTGCAGAAGAAGAGAAACCACCTGTAGTAGCTAAAACACCCGTTCGAAGAAAGCGAATTACTAAAGCTCAAAAATTACTGCAGCAACAGCAACAACAACAGCAACTGGAAGAGGAGGAAGATCAACAACAGATGCAAAGTGATAATCCCACAATAACAACAATCATTGAAACGAAATCCGAAAGTAATAATAACAGCAACCAAAGCTTAAGCAATTGTACACCTCATCAGATGCAAACAATTGATTTAAGTAGCATGATTTTACCTAGTCAACTTCAAATAAGTACAGCCGAACTTTTACAACACCACCAGCAACAACAACAGCAACAGCAGCAGCAACAATTGCAAAATACAACGATTCTCTATAACCAAATTGATTTAAATAACGCGTTGCTACAAAATCAACTACATGCCAATAATATCATAATCCAAGGTCCAATTGGCACATCAAATGGTTCTCTCCTTCCAGTTCAAACAATCCGAACTCACGACGGTAGTATATTCCATCACCAGCCATCTTCTCAGCAGCAACATATTCAAATAAAGAATGAGCTGCAAACGATTACTACAGTTCCTTTGAGCACCGCATCCACTACTACACTCTCATCGTCCGCAACAAGTTCTAGTCACCATCAGCATCATCAGCAACAGCATCACCACCAACAACAACAACAACATAATATTCAACAACACCATCAGCAACACCAAATGGATATGACTTCTCTGACAAAATTAGAAAATGTATCTTATCTGCCGGCTTCGAATGAAAATCATGTTATTGGAACTGTGCAAAGTTATCAGATAATTACACCCGACGGATTACATGCTTATCACCCCAAGCTTTTAAATTCAAATGAAATCGAACTATGTCCGTTTACATCGACTGCAGGAGGAAGTTACACTTTCAGCAATACTTCGTCGAGTCAGAGTAATAACAACAATAATAGCAACAACAACACAGACCATTCTCAATTTATGGACATTAAGAATGAATTACTGATAAAAGGTGATCAATTCATGGATACATCTGGAATGTATCATTTGCCATTTTCACCTAGCTCGATGATTAATGCTGTTAGCGAAGTGAACAATTCATCTTTATTGGAAACCAAAGAAATTAGGTAAACCAGAATCTATTTGAGTTACATTGCATTGTAGAATTTGTAAGTTTTTTCTTTAAAAGTAGACAAATTAGGTTAAAAATTTGAGTTATTTGATTTTTTTTTATTTTTTTTTATATTTTTAATTTAATATCACTGGATTTAAATATAATTTGTTATACTTTTGTCATAGGAATAGATATTTAGGAAAATTAATGGCATTTATCTATAAATAACGTCGGTGCTGTTAATGATTCTGCTGAATGATTCTGAATAATAAGAAAGGTTATACTATAATACTAATTTGAAGATTCAGTCCGTCCATACATTATGACAAAGATCCATCAATTGAAATTTGGCATGGATGCTTCATTTGCCATAACCATGAATAAAAATGACCATACATTTATACACATACATATTTTGATTATTCTAAAATACATTTATTCGGTTTAAGACATGTAAAATTTTTTCACATTTTCACTCGTAATTCGATTTTGGATAATTGAATTGTTTTAACAATAATTAACAAAAGTAAAAGCGTTGAGTTGAATTCACTTTACTTTGAGTTAAATTTGTAAATGCATAAATGTTTCGGGAATTTATAATGGTTAACAAATTATTCCCTAGTTTGTAGTGACTTCATAGTTTATTCTTATGAACAAGTAAAATAGCACGAAAATCTATCGAAAAAAACTAAAAATTCACTTCACATGAGAATGGGTAATCAAAAGAGTCATAAAACATCTATGAGGAAAGGTTGTATTTTAAGGGGGATTGTATGTCACATCTAATTCACAACCACACCTTCAGATTTGTATTAATTCGGGCCTTGAGTCTATTACATACAGCCTTTGACAACTAATTAGTATGCTAACTAATACGTATGCAACAGTTGTTTTTCATATATGGATATCAGATTCATCCATTATTTCGCGCCGAATTACTGCTGCACTTTTTCTGGGGTCTGCTTTCGATAGCCGAACTATTTTCAAGCATACAAAGAGGTTTTACGTGGTCTTTTTCGGCGCTGAACATTTGCTGTGATATTATTATTTCGGAAATCTGCAATTGCACCGAAAACCATGTCTATTAAACATTTTAGTTGGTTGGCAATATGTTGATATGACAATCCAGCCTTATTAAGCTCAATAGCTTTGCGTATTGCCGGTGTAAAACTCTTGCCTCTGCCCATTGTGAAAACCGCCTGCCTAACGATTTTTTGGTAAAAATCTGTTAAATATTCACCTTTTATTATAAAAAATGTCGAAATTTTCAGTTATATTGAATTTAAACTCAATCGCTTCTAATTAGTTGACGATCACAGAATCACATTTTATAAACTAAAATCGTAACGGTTTATAATATCAGGATGATTTATGTAGTTACTTACATTATTTGACACGGGAAGGAAAAAGATCATAATAAGATCGAAATATAAACCATTAGGTGAGATACATTTATCATTATTTGAAAAAATACAGCAAAATAGAATCGTTTCTAATTACTTCTCAATGGCTGTATATTTTTTCAAAAATATCAATTAATTGAATAAAAGCTACAAATACCTTTTTAATTATGAAATAATCATCTCTTAAGACTTGCTTAAGTTCTATGAGTAATTAAGTAAACATGGCCCCGCTCGAACCAATTAAATTCTCTAAACTCTTACTTGTTGTTTTACTTTACTTATTATTTCGTGGATGAGATCTTTTTTCTTCTTTTGGCTTTTTTGGTCACTGTTCGTTGCAATGAAATAAAGTTTCATTAATTTTTCCCAACGCTTCGACAGGGATTGCTGTCCTCTTCAGGGATCTTTATTTAAACAATAAAAAATAACAATGTTTGAGAACGTGTATGCACAAGTAAATAAATAAAATAAATAAAAACAATATTTATGATTAACAACTTATGTTAAAAATTAATAAATAAAAAAGGAGAGTAAAATTTGTATAAATAATTGTTTATAAAAAAGAAAAATAAAAAAGCAAAAAAACACTTCTGTTGACGAAGTATTGTCAAATCAGTTTGTTATTTTGCGTTTTTGGAGGAAGCGAGAGAACAGTACACGTCCAATATATTTTGCGTGTCCTGCTTCCTATTCATAGTGTTGACAGTGTTTATAATGTGGAGGGTTTCCAGGGTGTACCGTTTTGAAGCGTGGCTTTCCTTCTGTAATATTTTCACACTATCGAAATCGGGTTTATGGCCTTTATCAATGCTATGTGTAGCAAGTGCTGTTTTTTCCGAGTTATCGCAGTTTAAATCCGATTTGTGGTTTGCCATTCTTTACTTTAAAAATTGTTTTATAGTCCCTACATTACAAAGATCACAATTCTCATCTTTATTTCCCAGACTACGTCAGTACTCTTTTTTTCAAGCTTAGCGGGAGTATTTTGTGATTTTTATGCCATCTTGATACTTTCTTTTTTTTTCCTGACAATTTCTTTAAAGCTTTCGGCAAGTTTGGAAACATAAACCATGCTTTTGTTGAAGCCTTTTTCTGCAGCAACTTCTGTATCTCTATTAGGTTTATGTTTTTGACGTTTTATTACTTTCCTAATGAGACGACCCTGATAACCATTGTCTTTCAAAACTTCGGTGACGATTTTTTTCATATTCGGAGTGAAATTGCCTATCACTCAACGTAAAGACTGTGTGCACTAAGTTCGAAGCTGTGTTAATAATGATATGTTTTGCCTGATTGGACCGATAATTAACGATTTTTTATTTTTCTTTTTATAAATAATTATTTATACAAATTTTATTCTCCTATTTTTAATTTATTAACTTTTAACGTATTTTGTTAGATTATCATAAATATTGTTTTTTTATTTATTTACTTGTGCATTGTATGTTATGTTTATTTTTGAAATTCTCAAGAGAATCTATTTGTTTAAATTATTATTATCACAATTAATACGCATTTTGGAGCAATCGTTTCCCTCTGACCGATAACAACAACTTTCACGCGAACGTTGAGCAGAATAGGGCTTTACATCTATTTCTGTTACGAATATTACTTGCCTAAAAAAGGCGGTTTTCATAAAGATATAAAATGAATGACTGGATAGGACGTATTACTCTTATGATTTCTAAATGTGAGAAACAAAATTTTAAATCGTTGGAGCGGTTTTTTTTTATAAATATATAAAATGTTTAAGATGTTTTAACAAATAAATTTAGTACGCCAAATTTAAGTTTTTAATGCGCATCATATTGTCGTGTACAGGAAATACGTATAAGTACTTATATTAAAATCCAGTGAAAAAATTATTTAAGAATATAATTCATACACAAATCCATTATTGTAATTTATTATTAATATGTATGTATACTATGGTTTTTTTTTACTGTATTACACTGTTACATTTAGAATTTTTATTATAATTAGATAAGAAATCATATATTTTGTTACTTCGCTTCTCATTAGTTTAATGTAATATCCAAATATTTAATAGTAAAAATTAAATTGTTGAATTTGAATGTTTTTTCTTATGATTTATATGTTTTTGCTATAAAACATTTTTTTGTGTCGAAAAATCTAAGCCATCGAGATATCTAATCGTAATTTCTTTGTTCAAATTAATGAATCTTTAACAAACAAATCACCAAAGAAACTACATGTTATTCAAGCGTCTATTTTGAAAGTGGTCTAAATCCACTTGTTTCCTTTCCAAATTGATAAATGTTTACGTCTCATGAAAAGCGTGGATAAGGTATACCGGTAATGTAGCAATGTTCTTTCCAGCATCATTTAAAACTCTTCATGAAACAATAAAAAAACTGTCGCATGTTTGCTCAGCGGTGGTGGAGAACCCTGGTTCTGCGGGACCGCGGCCACATTACTTTTATTACAGTTAATGTTTCGTTAAATTAGAAAAGCAAATTTTACCTGGAATTTAGAGTAAAATATAAATCACCTAGAAACACATGTATTATTTTGAAAAATATTTAAAGATTTATAAAGTAAAGCTCACAACAACCCCCCAATTTAAACAATTTATCAATTTTAAACATTCAAATGGAACTTAATACTTTACAGATAAAGTTTGTGCCATTTGGCAGCAACTGGCAAATTTAACGAAACTTTATTATTATTATTAAACTGGGCTTATTACTTTGTATAAAAACGATGTACTTTTACTTAACCTAACTTAAGCCTAAGACCATTTTCAAAATGTACGCTCATATTATGTTTGTATATTTATGTTATTTTGAATGCATAACTTTAATAAATTCCGAACATTTTGGATTCTCAATTTCGTTTGTCAAAACAGACATATTTAAAACCGAACGACGTGGAAACATATAACATTAAGAAAAAATGAATAAATAAATAAACACTTTATTTTAACACAACACCTTATTGTTTCACACACAAAAAAAAAGTAAGTTAAAAATAAAAAAGAGACTTACATTTAACGCGAATGCATTTCAAACGCTTCTTTGGCGTTCATCATCAGCACTAACTCGATTGCGTAATCTGCATCATATACTTTGTTAAGCATCGAAGAGTGGGTATGTGAAATAACGGACATAATCTATACCAAAGAAAACAGCGGTGTTCTAATCTCGCCTTCTTCTGCATTCAAGTTATTGTTTTCTTTTTCAATAAAATAACTCTCATATGCATCCAATCTGTTGCACTTGTTTACATGTTTAATCAAACTAATGCTGTGCTCTTTCTCCCCAATTCCATGACCTTCAGTTACAATATGATCGGCAAAGGCTGATTGTTTTAGTCGGTTCTTTTTTGCACAATAACAATGCTCTTTATACCTCACTTGTATACTGCGTTTAGTTTGGCCTATGTAACGTCGTTTACACACACCACATTCAATAGCATATATACCAGATTTTTGTTCATCAACAACTTTATCTTTGTAATAATCAAAAACTTAAAAATATGTTTGCATCTACGAAAGATAAAGTTGTTGATGAACAAAAATCTGGTATATATGCTATTGAATGTGGTGTGTGTAAACGACGTTACATAGGCCAAACTAAACGCAGTATACAAGTGAGGTATAAAGAGCATTGTTATTGTGCAAAAAAGAACCGACTAAAACAATCAGCCTTTGCCGATCATATTGTAACTGAAGGTCATGGAATTGGGGAGAAAGAGCACAGCATTAGTTTGATTAAACATGTAAACAAGTGCAACAGATTGGATGCATATGAGAGTTATTTTATTGAAAAAGAAAACAATAACTTGAATGCAGAAGAAGGCGAGATTAGAACACCGCTGTTTTCTTTGGTATAGATTATGTCCGTTATTTCACATACCCACTCTTCGATGCTTAACAAAGTATATGATGCAGATTACGCAATCGAGTTAGTGCTGATGATGAACGCCAAAGAAGCGTTTGAAATGCATTCGCGTTAAATGTAAGTCTCTTTTTTATTTTTAACTTACTTTTTTTTTTGTGTGTGAAACAATAAGGTGTTGTGTTAAAATAAAGTGTTTATTTATTTATTCATTTTTTTTTTTCTTAATTTTGGATTCTTTCCAAAAAATATATCACAAAAAGGCTGGATATCTACTGGCTTGCTAATTGAACGTTGCACTGTTTGAACTAATCTGTATTATATATCTACAAAAAAAAACAATATTTCATTCTTACACTATTAAAAATCCATATATTGTATTGCATCATTTTTTAGTTAAAAAGTCTATCTAGTATATCAATGTGAAAGTAATACAAAAGATTGGTATAAAACTGCATGTTTTACCAGAAATTTTCACATAATTTTAATTAAATTTAAATTCTGTAGAATTAAAAACTTTAAAACTTAATTAATAAAGGCACAAAGTCTAATGTTTCGTTTTCATATACCTATGTACATACATACATATAATATGTATGAACTTACATATTTTCAGGAAATCCTTGCAAAAACAAAAAATAAATAGCCTTAAATAAATTTTGTGGTCCCATTTTCTCAAAAAGTATTTGAACGATTTCGATAAATTTTATAAGGTTGAAAAGCCACAATTGCGGAGATGTGCAGAATATACTTGAGAGACGCATTTACGCACTGAGGGTCATTTTTGTTTTTACACTGTCGAGCACTGTGCAAATTAAAAAAGAAAAATGTCGAATTTCGACACAGGGCGATACTAGTACTATTAAATAAACAAAAATCAAAGGTATTATACTTGTTTACCTTCATCAAATGTTGGCTACTCTTTAAATTTTCAATTCTACTTTAATTAATTTTGTCTTCAATATGTACATTTAACATATTTTCTTGTGTACTTAACCGACATTGCGTTATATAAAAACGAACGGTCCAAATGGTTTCAACTATTGTTATCTCTCAAACAAATATTTCCTTTTGTAATGGAGCAGCTTTCTTTTGGAAAAACAACGTCTATGGATAGTTTTAATTTTAGACTGAGAAGTTGTATTTAATAAAGGATAACGTGAGACTTCACTTAAACACAAATAAAAAAATTAAATCAATTCAAAATATTATAAAATATATTCCTGAATTGTTAAGAAAAAACGGTTGTCTGGACGCTGGAGAACTAATAAAAAGTGTTTTTTTAGACGTGTGGTTTTCAAGAAGAAATAAAACGCATATAATTTAATGCCAAGAATAATTATGTATAATTATATAATTATGGCCAAGAATTTAGCATTATTATAAATATAAGAGTTTGCCATTATTTTTTAAAAATTATTTCGGATAAGTGGCCGAGAGGCTCAATTTTCGACCACTTTTTGCAGCAATTGGGGCCGTATGTCAGCAATAACGCGCCGAATATTCCAAGGCGTCAATCGTCTCGGGCTTATCTGCGTAGACAAGCGACTTCACATAACCCCACAAAAAATAGTTCAGCGGTGTTAAATCGCACGATCTTGGAGGCCACGCCACAGGCCCACGACGCTCACTAAAAGTTTCCTTCAATAAATTGATTGTTTCGTTGGTTCGTTGGCTGTATGGCATGTAGCGCCGTCTTGTCGGAACCAAAGGTCGTTCACATTAACATCCTCCAATTCAGGCACGTAAAAGTCATTAATCATAGCTCTATAGCGTTCCCCATTGACTGTAACATTATGGCCGGCTTCATTTTTGAAGAAATATGAACCAATGATTCCCTCTGCCCATAGAGCACACAAAACAATGACTTTTTGAGGATGTAACGGCGTCTCAACAATGGCTTGTGGATTATGATCACTCCAAATACGACAATTTTGCTTATTAACCAAAAGTGAGCTTCATCGCTGAACAAAATTTTCTTGTGAAATTCTCGGGATCGGTGGCCATCTCGTTTTGGGCCCATTGACCGAACGTTTGCAAACGTTGTTCAGGAGTAAGTCTATTCATTATGAAATGGCAAACCAAACTTAGCATAAATCAAGTGAAGGCTGTCAAAATCGGTATAAGGTGCACCAAAAAGCTAGAGCGGGTAGGTTGGGTTAAGAAAAGAAAAAAATCGTATGGGAAGGGGGTCCTATTTCTGCGAGAGGGGCAATTTTCTAAATAACTGACTTAAAACAGAAAAAAAATTATTAAAAGACAACGGTAAAACTTACAATACCTTTTTGGAAAGCCGAAATCTCTTCTTAATTTTTTGTTTTTAATTCAGTTGTGTTAGTGGATAGTTTTTGAAAAATTAATTTTCAAAATCGAAATTACAAAACAAAAAAATTTTTTTTTATTTTCATACTAATTTTTTTCAAAATTGTATATAAGTATAATTTTTGTTTTCAAAATTCAATGCTATTATTAATTTTCAATAAAAAACAGAAAATGTATCTTAGTTTTTGAGAAATTAAAAAAAATTAGTACTTTTTTCCAAGAAAACCATTTTTTTGTTTTTTCTATTTTGCATAAGTACCATTAGTTTTATTAGCAAGTAATAAAAAAAATAACTTAATTAACTAGTTATATTTTTAATATCTGTTACATTTTAGCCTATTCGAATAAAAATTAATAATATTATAAGAAATTTTCGATATGATCCCCACATATATGCAGAAGGCAAAGGTTGTATCTTCTTCTTATGGCTGTAGATAAATGTAAGTCCGTTCCTCTATGTGTGTTGATCCACAAGATGACCTTTCTCTCCTTCGAGTCTCCAGCACTCTATGTTCCCGAAGACGATTGTGAAGTCTTGCAAAAAGTGAATATTGGGGAACATTTCAGCGTACAATCTCTGTGCTTCCCGGCTGGAACCATCCGCTAAACTGTAGCAATAGTGCATATCTGTAAAATCTTCCCAAAAGTAACTTGCCATCGTTTTGTGTTGACGATTTGATACGTCCTTCCATATTTTTTTAAAACATATTTGTTTTTCTTTCTGGTATAGGTGATCCTTTTTATTTGGGGAACAGGTAGGCATGCATGTCAATTTTGTTAAATTGAACACATGCCTCAATAAAAAAAAGGTGAACTCTAGTTAATCCAGTTTATTTTTTTTTATTATTTGCTAAAAACCGAATGTTATGCAAAAAATAAAAAAAAGGATAATCCGCTAATTTAATAATTGACCTGAGCAGAACAAACTTGGGAAAACCAAAAAAAAAAGGGTTTTTCTAGGAAAAAAGTACTTTTCATTTTTTTTTAATTTCTCAAGAACTAAGATACATTTTACCATCCGGTTTTCTGTTTTTTATTGAAAATTAATAAGGGCAATGAATTTTGAAAAAAAAATTATACTTAACTACAAAAATTTTGAAAAAAATTTGGTTGAAATTTAAAAAAAAATGTCTTCAAAATTTCAAGTTTGAAAATTAATTTTTCAAAAAATATTCACTTACACAACTTAATTTAAAGAAGGGATTTCTGGCTTTCCAAAAAGGTATAGCATGGCATTGTAAGTTTTACCGTTGTTTTTCTGTTTTAAGTCAATTTTGTAGAAAATTGCCCCACCCGCCTAAACGGGGGAAAATACTCCCACCCTCCCATACGATTTTTTTCTTGTCTCAACCCAACCTACTCCCTCTAGCTTTTTGGTGCACCCTATACCGATCACCCTGTATATCTCTTCGTGCATGAAAATTCCCTGAGTAAATTTTTTCAAAACTGCGAATACCTCTTCTTAAATTTATGTAAGTCTCAAATTTAATGATGTTTTACTTCTAAACTCAAAATTACTCAAACACAAAAATGTTTGAGTTGTTGTCAGTAAAATATCCATAACTAATACAAATGTTTAAGAACAAAATGGACTTCGGGAGTTTTCATAGAACGACGACGATATAGTATAGTAATAAATCTCCAAAAAACCCCGCCCGCAGTAGCTTAGTTTTTATATTTCACATTTGGTACTACCGAATAACAGCTGTCAGAATAATATGTGTTCTTAAAAATACTTAACATTTTTTACCTAAAAATACATTTAAAGTTATTAAAAAAAACTAAAAACAAAAAAAAACTAAAGAAGCCAGATTCTTCAACGCTGCGAGTAGTTTTTTTTTGTTTTTTATACAAATATTCATATTTTAATAATTTCTATTTATTCTTTGTTTATTTTTTTAATAATTTTAAATGTATTTTTAGATAAAAAAAATGTTAAATTTTTTTAAGAACACACATTGCGCTTTCATAATAATAAAACAAAATTATTCTTAATAACGTGTTTTTGTGAAAAAAAAAATTATATCGAAGTAAAAAAAACACCCTAAAAATGCTTTAAAAATGTATTTGATAATAAATTGCGGAAAACCCGTTATCCACACAGATAAAAGTTGTATGGTAGATACAAATTTCTAACTGTTCTTGTTTAAATAAAAAAAATAAAAATAAAAAATCGGTTGTAGTTTGGCAATGTTAGAGGCCAGTCAAAGGAAAAAAGAATACAAAATAAGTCGAAAACGAAGCGAAAACGAGAAAATTACCTCTTAAGTTTTTTGAATTGAAATGACCTAAGGAACTCTTGGTTTTCTTCTGAGGCGGTGATTTCGGGACACCCTGTATATTGATTTTATTTTGCAATTGGCTCTAAATTAAACTACCAAGGGTTTGCGATATTTTTTATTTTGAAAACTGACTTTACTTATCCGAAGGTTTTCACTGCCCTAAATTCGAATCCGACCTTTGATCATATATATTATTTCTACTGTCAGGGTCCTTTTTTCTCTTTAATGAAATGTGCAAATCCAGTAATTTAGGTATTACTGGATAGGAATTTCAACGTAGTGATGATATCGCACAAAAACTTTATGTTAAACCGCACTATTTTTTATGAAATTCCATAATTTCAAATAATTCAAAAAATGAATAATTTGACATAAAAAGGCTTCAATTTTAATTTCTTGAATGAGTGAAAGGGAAAAATATACTTCTGTAATATAATATTCTCTCCTTTTCGCCGCACCTTTAAAAATGACATTTCCCCTTTCCAATTAGTAATATTTTGGAATGTGAAATAAGATCGGTTCAATTTATTGAGTGCGTTCCCTCATTTAGATCTTCTGTGAGTTTATACCAGAATTTTTCTGGACACAAGAATGCCAGTCAGTTTTACATTTTAGTTCCAACGTCCTTCTGTGGTTTCATTTAAATACTTTTATATGTATTTAAATGTTATTTTCTTATATAAATATTCATTACTTTATATTTATATAAAAAATCTTTTAGATAAAAGTCACACAAATTTGTCTTTTATAATCATATAAATTATTTCTGTTGTCAAACTTCTTTTTTCCTTTTTATAAAATAGTCAAATCTACTAAATTAGGTATCGCTGGATAGGAATTTACACATAGCGATTACATTGCGCAAAAACATTATGTTACACCACTTTATTTTCTATAAATTTCGGCAATTTAAATATAATTCAATAAATGAATAATTTGACATAAAGAATGCCTCACTTTTAATGAGTGAAAGAGAAAAATATGTATTACTTCTTTAATTTAAAATTCTCTTTTTTTCGCCGCACCTTGAGTGAGTGGGGGAGAAACATATTTGTTACTTCTGTTGTTTGTATTCTTTTTTTCTCATTTATAAAAAACCGAATAAACCTTAGAATAAGAAGATAAGGAAGAGGTATATATTACATATAGGTACACTGAATGTGAGTGAAGCACCAAATTAAAAAAAAAAGAAACAAAAAGGTGCCTATCTGGTCATTTTGCCGATCTAAAGGAAAGTGTTTCGAGATTTTCAATCGTTAAAATAGTGAAAAAAAAGATAATTAAACTTAATAAAAAAATAAAATAAAATTGAGAATATAGTGAAAACATGCAATGCTTTATTAAAAAAAATATAAAACATCATGCGGTGTTGTGTTAAATTGCGTAAAAACACCTATAATATGGAGTTAACAATCTTTTCATTTCAAGGGCTGATTGTGTCTCAAATTCCAGATAAATTAATGTGAAGGGATGTTTTCTATATAAATACATTATCGTAGAATTCTTTAAAATTTTGCATTTTGATATAAAAAAGGCAAATTTGTTGAAAATAAAAAAAATATACTTTGAAACGTGATACGTCAGGTGCCTATCTGTCAAAATAGAAATTGTCGCCCAGGGTCGAATTAGCTTTTGTTGGTGATAGCAAGGCGCTAAAATGCATTGAGCACCCGTAGTGCACAGTAATATTTCTTACTTTATGTGGAATATGAGACACAGCTTATCTGTGAAATGAGTGAAAGAGAAAAATATGTATTACTTCTGTAATTTCTCTTTTTTTTTCGCTGCACCTTGAGTGAGTGGGGGAGAAACCTTTTTTTTTGGTGCACTTTGAATGAGTGGGGGAGAAACACCTTTATTCGTCACTTCTGATTTCATTATTACATCAAATATTGTTAACAATGAGGTTTTGTAAAACTAATTTGTTCATATCAATAAAGAATGTATTTATTTTCTTCAAACATTCTATTTGAAAATTTAATTGCAAAACCTTATTGAATGTGCGAAATTTTCGCACGGGTCTTCTGGTTTGTTCTATAATACTAGATTTTCGAGATGTACTAATTAAAAAAAAAAAATTACAAATATTCCTACAATAATGTTACATTGTTAAAATTTAATTTTGAGAAAATCGATATGATGTCTGAAAATATTAATTTTCTATAAATTAGGTAAAACAAAAGCAAGAGAAAATGTTGTTTTTTATTTAAACTTTAAATAATAATATCTTGAAAAGCAGGCGTGTTAGAGCAAATTTGAGGTCTGGTTTCAAAAACAACATGTGAATGCGTGGAAATCGATAATTTATATGCAGCTTTTCTAACACTTTTTAAATTGAAACATGAATAAATTTTATTTTATAATCAATTCAATCAATTAATATGTTTTGAGCAATTTATAACGTACTATTCCTGACTGTATAGACTTCAACCTTAATGTATTATCTCACTCGTTTCTGCGAAGCCATACAAATGTCATTTGTATAATGACTACTGATGATTTGTAGCCGAATTCCAACTCAAACAGTAATATCGTTAATTATTTAGTTGTTGTTTATAATTTGTCAATAAGTAACTATCAAAAACAAGGATCAAATTGGTTTTTCTTTTTAAAAATGATTTTTTGTATTTTATTGCATTTTTATTTGTTTAAAAATATACGAGTATTTAATTTGTTGTTTTTATTTTTGGTTTGCACAAATTTGTAGATTTGTTTTTTAATTTAAAGCTTAATTATTTGAAAATAAATCGTGTAAAATTGGTAAAATCTTAGTAAATTATCTGATTTGCGATTCAATTATTTTTTCATTTATATTTATTTAATTATTCTATAAAAAATACTATTCCAGCTACGATATAACGGAAGCGGTGTTATTAGCACTCTGAGACTCAAATGAGTAAGAAAACAAGATTGGAATTATAGCATGAACCAAAAAAAAACATTTTTCAAAAATGTACTTGACAATTGGTAAAAATATAAAAATTCACCAAAGTCAAACAAAATAAAAACGACCAAAATGAATACCTATAACTGATATTTTATATATTATGTTTAACTCAAAAAATAAATTAAAATAAAAAACTGAGGTATGTGGATTTTAATTTCTATTTAACAACACATTTTTTTGCATGGTTGATTATTTTATTTTATTAACAAATAGTCTTAATATTTAATGCATTATAGTTGTTTGACTAATAAATTACTTAACAATATTGAATCAACAACTCTCACACAAACTAACCACACATTTGTATTATTATTTTTATAACTAGTAAAGAAGAAAAAAGGTGCAAAATTTTTGTGATTATATTTAATTTATTAAAAAAAAAAGAATTTTGTTTAGTTTTGTATATGTATTTTATGAATTTCTATATTATTTAAAGGTTTTACATTAAAATAAAGCATTATTCAGAATAAATGCTGCCTAAAATATATTAAAATATATTTTATAATAATTTAAAAAGAAATAATGTTCACAATTAACCCGACAAACATGAAGTGATAAGTCACTTACAAAATATCTAGTGCTTTTTTTCATTTATTTATACATAAAAGCCTATAACTAGTTAACCCCGATATAAAATAATTACTTTGGGATCTAAAAAGCTTGAATTATCAATACATACAAAAATTTCTAATAATTTATGTATTTATATATGTACATTATAATCTATATTACTTACTTAACCCATTTCCGGCGGCTACCAGTTCCAGTTGACTTAGAAACTTGAAATTTCACATACCGTCTATTTTTTGTGCAATTAGAGGAAATCTGTAAAAAAATTTGAAAAAGCTTTTGGTTTTTCAGAAAATTCACGTTGCGTTTTCGCAACGCTCGCCGAAAGGGGTATCAAAATTATTGAAAGAAAATTTGCTCCTTACATGAAATATGTCAACTTTATTTGAATACTTTTATGAAAAATGTTAAAATAAATACACTGGGTTATGAAAACGTTGTTGAAAATTGAAAATGAAGAAATTCATAATAAGATAAGAACATGTAATATACATATATTTCATAGTTACAAAGAATTGTTTTTTTTGTGGGTATTCATCGAAGCATTTTGGATGAAGCAGGATATTATATTTTACATGAAAATATGGTTTGGCTGGACGCTTGCGACATTGAAGATGTTTTCCTGCTTTGATGACTGTGTGCTTGATGTCATTGGGGTTTCTTTGCTTTTTTTTTGTAAGTAGTAGTTGCCCGTGGCGTAATGGTTAGTTCGAAGGACTGTTACGCTGATGGTCTTGGGTCCGTTTCCCAGCCTATGCCACCTAAAAACAGAAATGTTTTTGCACGGGCTTCTCATCTTGGCCGTTCGGATTCGACAGAAAATTGTAGGTGACCTCAATTTCTGCCAATAGACAGTTGAATTGATTGAGAGTTGATCATCACTAGGCCTTGGTTCTACACGAGCTGTCGCACCACCCAATTTATTTATTTTTTTCCTTCCGTTTGAATCACACGTTTAATATTTATTTCCAATCGCAAAATGGAATCTACAACAATGTTTTAAATTCTAGCTGTGGAATTGATGTTTCTTTAGCAAATTTTTTGCAAACTCAAGGTATCTTCCAAGCATTTACCAACGCTGCGTCCAGTGCATTTGAGAAAAGTGGGCAGGACCACTTCTTTCCCCGAATTCGAATGCAATAGTTGCTTGTAGCGTAACTAACAAATCAACTCCACCCATCCTTATGTTATTCTCACGAATTGCATTTGGTATTGGAATGTTGACGTGTTTTCTTTTTTTTAATAGCTTCTGAATTATATAAATATTATAAGCTTACCGATTTTGTCATGTATTGATCGTATATTTTCACTTGACACGTCTGTTGGTTTTTTTTTGAGAATTCAACTCGATGTCTTTTTGACCACTTCGGGAACTCATAACGAAGACATGTTGATTCTTTATTAAAATTTTGAAGCGACGTTTTCGGATGTTGTTTAAATCTTGATCGACGTCCGGTTCGTCGTATTTTTCACGAGGCTTTTGAGAATTTAAATTATCAAATCTACATACATTCTAGTTCAATTTCGCCAGCTATTGAATTTGGGAAAATGTTTCCCTCTTTCAAAAACGCTCATAAGAAAAACAGCCAAAGCTTCCTATACTAATTATTTCATAAAATAAAGTCAAAGGGATAGTAAAGGGTTTTTCCAATATAGTATGAGTGGATTTTTTTTCTTAGAACTAAAATATGAATCCTTTTCTTGGACAGGATGCAATCAAAAATTATGTTTTTTACAAAAATTGGTACATTATAAACATAAACACTTAATATTCTGAGAAAAAACCGATCATTCTGATTTGAAAACGCAACGAACGCAAAAATTTTTTTAGGTTCAAATGCTACTACATTAGGCGAGCGTTGCGAAAACGCAACATAGCATTTTCGTCTCACCTGTCGGGCAAGCAACTTATGCGAATTGCGTCAACATTATTTTAGAATATAATTTGAACCTTTATTTACCTGTAGCTGTAATTATTTTAAAAAATAATTATTTTTGTGACATTTTTCAATAGTTCGAAAATGCTATGTCAAAATTTTCCAAATTTCTTATTTTGAGGGTCCCAAAAAAACACTAAATTTTTTTTTTGAAAATAAATCCAAAAACAGGTCGATTAGTTAGTTCAAATAACTCTCAAATTCACTATTTAGTTTATTTAAATTTATCATCAGTTAAGTTCCAGACCTCCTCAGATAAGACGTTGCGTGAAAGATATGACGCTAGCCGGAAATGGGTTAAAAATCAAAGAAGATTTAACCATCAAAAGTTTCTTTAAATCAACATTATATTGGACAAAATGAAATCAAATTCAAGGTTTGCACAAGAAAATTTAAAATCTGTTCACTTTTCAAATTAAAAAAAATATAATCAAAATTCAAATAAATATAGAAGTGCAAACAGTAAAAAATTAAAGCTTGTCACAATTCAAACAGTAAATAATATTATTGCTAAGATGTTATACGACGAAAAAAAATGTTATTTACAGAACTACAATTCAAACCCATTTAATCAAGACAAATATTAGCCGTGTTTTATTTTCCACGAAGATCCATCTGGCTTAGAATCATTTCCTGCTCTCTAGCTGGATCCCAATTGTTGTATTACGTGTTGAAAAACGATCCACATTGAATAAAACATGGCTATTGTATTCAAGGGGAAAGCAAAGCTACGATACCACAAGACAAAACCGCTTTCAAATACAACTAGGAACTTGAACATTTACATTGATTTAGCAGTAGATTAAACAAAAATGTAATGTTTTCGAAATATTATTATTTCAATATATACATAAATAATCATAAACGGTGACGAACTTCTTAATATTGTAAGGCTTCGGTTAAAATTAAAGCTCCGTTTAAATAAATAATGGGATTAACTGCACATTTCCCAGAAAAAAATATCTAACAAAACGGAAAAATAAATGTCCGAAGAAAAGATCAGCAACTTAAAATTTACACGCAATTTTGTTATTTCTTATTTAAAATCAGGCTTATTGTGAGTTTCACCCGAACAACATTCCACCCGGAAAATTTGACATTTCACTTTTCGCCTATTTTGAGTTTCACCCGAAATTTCATGTTCGAAAAATTCCCCTTATTGTGAAAATTCATTTCGGGCGGAATGTAATGCCATTGACAGCCTAAATTTTCACTTTTCTTTAGTAGGCGAAAGAAATTTTGTTAGGGCGAAACTCACAATAGCTTTTAAACTTCCGGGGGATCAAAACATTTTAAGGTGAAATATTTTTCGGGTGAAACTCACAATAAGGCTGAATGTTTAAACAATAAAATTATCCAAGAATAAAATATTAACTCCGATCCTGGATATACTATTACCAAAAGTTCGAATTAAAATTCATTTATTATTCTTATATGCGTGTAAAACCTTGAAAAAATACTTATTTACAAAAAAATTAATAAAAACTATATTTTTTTATTTAAATTATATTTGACAATTTAACTAACTTATTTTCCTTTACTATTTTATTTCTTTTTTTCTATTTTATATTAGGCCTAAAAAACGCAAAACATCCGCCAATGCCAAGCATTAGTTCAAAGCACCAAGAACTACACTTGAGTTTTGTCAGTAAATTTACAGATTTTTTTAAGTCCTACGGACCAAATCATAACACCAATGTGGAAAACTTAAATCTTAGCTCATCTGAGGTGGGTGAAAATTGTTTAAATAACGTCAGCAAATCTGGAGCTAAGGAACTATCGAGGACAAGTATTTTAAGACTATTTCGTATACCAAAGGTACCAAAGGATCCAACGGATCAAAAAATGCAAAAAGAACAACATCTTCCAAAGACAACTTCAACGACGACTCCCACAATAATTGAAAAAATTCCATCACCAATTGTTACAGCAGTACAACAAAATATTCCACCACCAGATCAGAAAGCGTTATCAATATTAAACGATAATGAAAAGCAACCTTCATATGTGACCGAACTCAATTGGAATGGAAATGACAAAACACCACAACAGACAATAATGCCAGTCGATTTGAGTCAATATGCTCCTTCGTTTGAAAAAAATTCTGATCCTGCTCCTAACGACAACTTTTTGCCACCTAAACAAATTAGTGCTAGCTATTCAATAAACAATCTCCAACACAATGGTACAAGCAGTTTTGACAGTACTATTTATAACAATAATCCTGTGTAGTATATTAATGTTTAATAAGTTTAAGATTTTAACATTTAACTTTTGAAAATTGGACAACACCAAGCAAACACAGGATTCAAATTATATTTCTATTTAAATTATATAGGTCATTTACATGTGACGCCTAAAAAATTTTTTTTGTCGCAAACATCTTTTATTGTTTTGATTGTGCGATGTATGGATGTAAAGTGTAAATGTTCAAAAAGTGTAGAACTCGTCAATTTAAAATCTAGTTATTTTTATTCTTGAATAAGATTGATCGGGTATTAATCATAAATCCAAGTTAACAATTTATATGTAACTATTCGTTTTTGCCGTTTCAATCCCTAGATGTTTTTTTGTATGTATTTTTTGTCACGCCAAAATATGTGTATGTACATTTATAATAATAAAATCGTGTAATGTCCAAGTATTTAATATCATATCCTAATTGAATCTTATACTTTTAAACGAAATGACTTTGTTTTTTCTGTCAACACTCACACTCTTATTACGGTTGTTAATTTAACAACATTTTTATTGATTACAAAGATTCATTTTTGGGTTGATTGAAAGTGAATGTTACAAACGCTTTCCGCCATATTATTCACTCGATTAGTACAGTTTAAAACTTTGATGCGGATGTAGATTAATATAACGTCAATATAATTACATACGGAATTAAATTTTTAACTGGCTTAATCGAGTAAATAATATGGCGGTTTATGATTAAATATTTTTCATTGTAAGGCAGCTGTCGTTTTTGTTACAATTAAAACTCTCAAGTAATTAAACCACAACAAACTAAAAAAATTCAATCCCGAAAACTGAAATTTCAAATAAAATATGTACATTCACAAGCGTTTCTACTTCATAAAAATCATAAATTGTAAAAAAATCTCTTTGTTCTACCTAATTAACCAAAGATATTGGTGTTTAATATATTTTTTAGTTAAATATTTTGAACACAGATAAATATAATATTTGTATAGCTTTTCGCACTGGGATGATAACGAAGCATCTGTAATGGAATTTTTTATAACACAGTTAGCGTGTTTGTTTTTATTTTCTTTTAAACACTCCAAAATTTCAGGTAAATGGAAGAAGACGTGTGAAAATCTGAGCTCCTAATATAATTGTTCAGAATTGCCTTATCGAAAATTTCGGTTTTCCAAACGATTTTTTTAAAGAAAAAATACTTGTTTGTTTTTAGAATTTTAATTTTATTTAACTTCTATGCAAATATTTGATGTTATTTTTATTATATGATTTTGACATCAATAAAACAGCAATAAAACATTTCAACAACTTTTTTATACAGCGTGAAATTTTCTTTAAAAAATGTATGTATTCAATTTAGATTCTTTTTAAGTTATAAAATTCCAAATATCGAACAACCGAAACCTGCGATGAGGTAAGTCTAAACATTTTTATTCAGAGCTCCAGTTTTTACAGACGTATTTTTCCACTTAACTCAGACTTTTGATCCTATTTCAAAGGATCTTTTTTATTTGAAACTCTTATCAAGACATGCTACAATTTTTATTGTAACGTAAACAGCTAGTCAGAAAGTAAAGAAACCCATTTACTAGAGTTATTCGAGAGTTTCGATCTATTTGCTTCAGGTTGTTGTTGCAGTACTCAAAGCGAAAATAAAATATATTTGAAAACTATACTGTATTAAAAAAAATTGAGTGCATTTGCTAAATATTCAACAAATGAAGGTTTTTTTTTAAACATTTTTTTAATGCAAAACTGTCAATATTTTATACAAAATTGTTGGAGTAAAACATCTCAAAATATAGTATATATTAACTCATGTTAATAGTGGGGAATTTAAATTTGTTCTTCACTAAACAACCTATATATGAAAGTAACATGAACATGTAAATGATGTGATGTAGTAGTATATATAAAAGGGGAGTAGGTTTAAAAATGTTTAATAAGTACAGCCCGATACTTTGCTTTTTGTATTACGATATAAATAACTGACAAGCTATTAAAGTGCATAAACTTACAAGTAAATTGTATTAATTCTATTAAATAAACAATTTAGTCTTTAAATTTACGATAATCTATGATTTAAGTTATTTATTTATTAATTGCTTAAAAACAAAATTTAAAAAAACAATTTGCATACTTGAACTGCTTATATAAGCGGACAGAATATGTAGTTAAATAATTTTACTATGTTTAAGGAAAAGGTAAAGATCATATGATAATTTAATGACTAATGTTAACTATATAAGTAAGCCATTTGTTTTAATATACATGTAAAATTTATATCCCTTATTTTATTTGACCCCATACTTTCTATCTTTTCAATATGCAATTTCAATTTTATTTAGCATAATTTATTTAAATTTATTCTTAAATTTAAGTCATAAAGAGAAAAAATTATTGAATGTAATTAAGATAATATATACATAATATAAAAGCGATTTAATAATGTTTGATCTTTCCGAAATCACCTAAATGTATTTAATAATAAATTAAATAATCAAACAAATTGTAAAATACAAATTAATAGTATTAACAATAAATGAAAAAAAAATATTTCATAAATTTTATAACTCTTCGTTTACTTTTTATGAACGTGAGCTTAAGTGTAAAAGTAAGTACGTATAGAAAACGATGGCGCATAAAGCCACACCCCAAAAGTCTTTGTACTTTTGACCTACTTTTGTGGGTTATAAGTCCACAAATCAATTTTTAACTTATAACTTTCCCTAGTGAGCCGAAAATCCACGATAAAGTGAGTAAAAACTGCCTAACTTTTGAAAGGAAGTGAGCCATAACTCCACAATTATTCAAAATAAATTCCATACTGTATTTTAAACAAAGAAAAAACTACAAATTATTTTCCATACACTACATAATCAAACACACGGAATTTGAGGTACCTATGTAAATACTTAATACATACCTACGTAATTTAACATTGTATAAAGTGTGTACCAGAGAATAAAACGAGTAAGTAATGTTCACGAACATCGAATACTTACTCGAAAAAAAGCGAGTTAAAACAAACATAGTCAACGCAAGGAAGATGTTTACGAGTTTTTATCCACCAGTATGATGCTTCGTGATGGCGATCGATATGCTCGAACGTGCCAGACTCAATGTGGTGTACTGTGTATTCGAGGTTGATAAGCTAAACTCTGCTCACTGCTGTGCGAAATGTGGTGGTTGGTTTTTGTGATTTTTCAATTGCCTTTTTCAGCGTTACGACTTAAGCAGCAGTGAGTTTATGGATTATGATCCCTTAAGATAAATAAAAATAACTAAGTAGTTTGTTTTTTATTGAATTCAAAATAAGTAGGAACTATGAACATGATATGAAAACAAAATGAAATAAAAGTAAATGAACAAAAATAAATAAGATTATTTTAAACAAAAAAAAATAAAAAATATATAACTTACATGTACAAATGTACATAAGTAGGTATACATGAAATATAAGTATTTTTATTTTATAACGTCGTGATCACTTATTTATCTTCAAATTTAAATTTGCGACCACAAAGAGATATATGTACCTTACCTACCTGTATTATGTACACATAACTTGCCGCGGATATTGAAGATCATGGTATTGCATAATTGCGGTGACACAGAAATCTGTTTTCGGCGAATTCAACCCAATCCTTAAAAAAAACAAACTAAATAGATAAAAAAAATTAGGTACCTACAATCTACATAGTAGCATAGACTAAATAATAATAAAGACAGGACACTTCATATAAAGAAAAAGGCACCAATTTCAGATTGCCTCCACCATCATACTGTAAGTTTGAAGTATTTTCTTCTTTACACATTTTAGTTCAAAGAATACAAATGAACTTAAGTGTTGCATGTTGGAACGAACAGCACAGGCCAAAGGAAAAGAATACAAAAACAAGGAAAACGAAACGCATATATACATAAGCCGTGTTTTTTTGCAAGCCCGGGGGGAATTGGATGAAAAAAACGACGTCGGTGCTAAACAATTAACATGTTAAATGCAACAACAACTAATCCCGGAGAATTCTCGGGGTTTAACTTAAGCGCACCGAAAAACTGTGTTACCGGCATGAATTGCATACATGTTATCGATAGTTTGTATGAAAACTCCATGTTTTTTACTGTCATGGCGTCGCTAATCCCCGCTGTCGTTTTTTTCAACCAATTCCCCCCGGGCTTGCAAAAAAACACGCCTATAATATGCCTGTTTGGTAACTTTTTTTTCTACAAATTTCCCAAAAACTGAGTTTTTTTTTCTATGGGTTTTGACAGCAAATTGTGAAAATTTGTGCAAATTCGCAAGAAATTTTACGTTACCAAACAGACCAAATATACAGAACACAGCGACAGCACACAGTCAGATGTATGTTTGTATGCCGTGTAGGCTTTGAAGACTATGAATCCTGATTACTCACCGTCATTTATATATATTTTCATTTTTTAACCAATTGTTAAATGAAAAAAGAAAAAACGAAAAAGTAATGGTGCAAATTGAATACCGGTAAGATTTTGGATGAACAAGTTATCCAAGCTGAGATTTTACAAGTTTTAGCTTGGACCATTAAGGCCCATTCACATGAAAGCGAACAACGACCGACGAATAAAAGAACAAATGGAATTTTAAACATCTAATAAAATAAGCCTAAATTCTTCACAAAAACCAGACAAAATGGTAGAAAACTTATTAAAATTAATGTTTAGATACTTAAATTTGCGTTTTAATTTCTAAAATAAGAGAAATTTGAGATAACAAAATGGTCGTCACGAACAGATTGCAATTCGAGAATCGCGACTACCAATTTCATTTCTCAAATTTCTCTTATTTTAGAAATTAAGTCGCAAATTTTAGTATCGAAACATTAATTTAAATAATACCATTTTGTCTGGTTTTTGAATAAAAGATTCGTTAGCCGCTTTCATGTGAATGGACCTTTATTCTTGAGACAGGGTGTATCTATGTATAAAAAATATTTTTAAATAAACCGCTTCAATGATTTTTGAGTTATTTACATTTGCCTAAGAACATTTTTTTTTTAGTTTCTTCTTGTTTTTGAAGATGGATTAATTGATTAATAATTTGTGTTGTTTTAAAATTTTTTTAAACATCACTGTTTTTAAGCTAATCTCTTTGTTCCCTAGTGGTTTTACAATGAAATCACACATTAAATATTTTTTTTTCTATACCTACCCCTAGATTTTTATATTGGAATCAAAAAGAACTTTTACGATCATGTATTTGTTATAAAATGTAAAATTTGCGATTTTTTTCATTGCGTATGAAGCGGTTATTTTTTTTTCTTGCATTGGCAACTTATTCACAAATTGCGTTTTTTTCGAGATTGTCAAACATTTTTTTTAATATACCTGTAACACTGATCTCTATAGTATACTGGATAGTGTATTCCCTATATGTATAACAGTTTTTTTTTTACTCCATTTGAAGATGGCAATCAGTGTACTTTGCCACGGGTGCGTGTTTGCTAAATTGAGTTTTTTTCTGATTTTGTAAAAAAATGCACAGCAAATTGCTTTAAAAACTAAAATTGCTAAACAGGGCTCCCTTTTGACATTTCGCCAGTCATAAAGTTTATCGTCGATTTTGTTTCGCGCCATAAATTAAATATGAATAACAGGGAAAGGTGCTATCCAAAACAATTAACGAAGATCATATTTGTTTCCTGGCCAATGGCGTCATTCCAAAAAGATATCAACCATCGATGTATGGCTTACCGTTGGTCAGATACACTCCAAAATGTTTCTGCACTTTCTTCATGATGGCAAAAATTAAGGAAATTGACAGTCACCGACTAGCTCTCGAACTGATAGTATCGTTCCAAAGTTTACTGTGTGATTTTCTCTCCGCCAAGCGCGCAAACCGGTTTCCCTCTTTAAACCGTACTTTCTCTTGAACATTTTTTCTTGCTAGTACGCGAGTGTTAGTGAGTTATAGTATTTAACATTACAAAATGGCCCACGGGCCAAGCCGAATAGGTGGTCGTTTCGGGATTCTTGACCCGGACCCTCCTGATCCTGAACTCCAACCCAGAAAAAAAACTAAATTTAACTCCCAACCATTAAATTCCTTCCCAGAACTCCCAACAAATACCAATCAAAAAAATCCACGCTTTATTGTGATCTCAAAAACAAGTGAAAAGCCCATATCAGACCTAAGCCCTTTCCTCCTCAAGAAAGCGATTGATGCCATTAGTAAGGACTATAAAAATATAACTCAACTTCGTGATGGTAGTCTTTTAATCTTCGTCAATTCACAAAAAACTGCACAAGCATTCCTCAAATCCAAAGAACTTGCTGGTGTTTGTCCAGTTAATGTTAAATTACACGAGCGATTAAACCAATCGAAAGGTATAGCGTACGCTCCCTGCCTTATAAAAGTTGCAGAGTCTGAAATAGTCAGCGAAATGAAATCCCAAGGGGTTACAGAAATTTTCAAATTTTTAAAGAAAGGCGAAGATGGCAAGCAAAAACCTAGTGGTTTAATGCTATTTACATTCGACCTTTTCCAACCTCCAAAATCGGTAGACATAGGCTTCTACACAGCCAAAATAACGGAATATATTCCTAACCCCATGCGGTGTCGTAATTGCCAATTGCTTGGACATACAACTAAACGCTGTAATGGCAATCCAAGATGCGAGTCATGTAATCTTCCTCCTCATATACCAGAACCATGTAATCGCAGTATGTGCGCCAACTGCTCCCTTCCCCATCCCGCATCATCCAAAGCATGCCCATCTTACATACAAGCAAAAGAAATTATAAAAACTAAAACCCTGAACAAATGTACAATGGCAGAAGCCAAAAAAATTTACAACCAACAAAACACAATGCACACTCCATTCCTAACGGAAAGTTTTGCAGACAAAACAAAAAAAACAACAAAACCTCCAGTTCAACAAAAAGAGCCCAAATCTTCTATTGCTAATTCTAACAACAATAAACCAAACCTTACTCCTCCTCCTACAATCTCATCACACTCAATGGATAACTCTTCCACTCAATCAACTATTTCAACAGTAAAACCGAACACATCTTCTGCCATATCAGACTCAAACCTCAATTATAACACACATTCTCATAAACCAGCCATTTTAACATCAAATACGTACACACCTACTGATAAAACACTCTCATACCCCAAATCAAATACACTCCCATACTCACACCTCGTTAAACCACAACATATCCATGTCCATTCAATCATTATCAACCTCAACACAACATTCTTTAATTTCAACCACTCCTACACAAAAAAATTTTAACACACAAACCATACAATCCCCAATATCAGCTGTTACCCAAACCTTATTGGATAACAATGAATATTACATTGATAATTCAAACCCTGAAGATGTCGAATTATAATACCAATTCTTCTTACCAAATAATGGACTCTGCAGTGCAGATGTTGAATCGATCAGACTCCTTAGAGAGTCTGATCGCTTCAGCATCTGGGTTGCAGAGTCTCAGAAACGAACAAAATATTCCTGTCAACCGCAATGTCTCACAACAATAGCCGTGTTTTTTTGCAAGCCCGGGGGGAATTGGATGAAAAAAACGACGTCGGTGCTAAACAATTAACATGTTAAATGCAACAACAACTAATCCCAGGGAATTCTCGGGGTTTAACTTAAGCGTACAGAAAAACTGTGTTACCGGCATGAATTACATACATGTTATCGATAGTTTGTATGAAAACTCCATGTTTTTTACTGTCATGGCGTCGCTAATCCCCGCTGTCGTTTTTTTCAACCAATTCCCCCCGGGCTTGCAAAAAAACACGCCTAATATCAGATTAAAAAAAAAGTTCAACAAAACACACCTCGCTTAACTCAAATATTATAACCTCACAGAATCAATCTCCATCCAATCAAGCTTTAAATATTCTCCAGTGGAATATGAAAGGATTTTATAATAACCTAGATGAGCTCAAAATTTTAATAAAACAACATAACCCAACAATTGTCTCTCTTCAAGAAACACACTGTAGCTTCGATTTCACACCCTTTGTACCCAAAAATTTTTTCGGATACTTTCTCAATATTCCAAGCAATGATACCTCCAAACAAGGAATTGCCCTATTAATTAAAAAAAACATACCTCACTCAGTACTAAATTTAAACTCGAACCTACAGGTACTAGCAATCGATATTCAAACCAAAATTAAATTCACCATCATATGTATATATCTCCCACCCTCACAAGCAATTAGTAAGACAGATTTAGATAATATAATTAGTCAAGTAAACTCACCAATAATACTAGGTGGTGATATCAATGCGTGGAACACACTTTGGGGTTCCCCAATTACAAACAGGAAAGGTGTTTTAGTCGAAAACTTTATATCAGATTCTAACCTAATTATTCTGAACGATGGTTCTCCTACACACTTTTCGACCCATAACACTTTAACACATGTTGACGTAACATGCTGTTCTCCTGAATTGCAGGGGAAGATTTCTTGGCAAATTTTAGATGATCTTCATTATAGTGATCACTTCCCAATAATATGCACTCTTATTGTTGGGCTAGTAGATATCAAAACTACAGTGAACTTAAAATTTAAAACTGATCTTGCTGACTGGGCTTGCTTTCGCAAGCACATATCAGACTATTTAACAGTTAATAAACATTCATCAAATATCAACAAAGAAGCCGCTCTTCTCCATAAAGCGGTTCGCACCGCCGCCAACATGTCGATCCCGCAAAGTAAAATAAAACCCTTGAAACGAACTGTTGCATGGTGGAGTCCTGAGCTAAGTACCCTACGAAATGAAAAAGTTAAAGCATGGAGAGTCTTCAGAAGATACCCTAACCAAGTTAACTTAATTCTTTTTAAGAAAAAAATGCTGAATTTCGTAGAAAACTAAAAACCGCGAAATCAAATAGCCTCCAAGACTTTACATCAACACTAAACCCCAACTCCTCTACAACCAAAATCTGGCATAATATTCGGTGCCTAACTGGTGAATATGCACAACAAACAATAAAAGTTATAGAAACCCCCACAGGTCCTATTTCAAACCCAACCGATATTAGCAACTTTTTTGCACTTACTTGGTCCAACAGCTCGAAAGACGAAAACTTTAACAGTAACTACGTTGCTCAAAAACAAATCTCAATTATCTCTACTGTCGACGATAATTCTATCTCCACACCCGCTAAGCTCATAGATAAAAAAATTTCCCTGTTGGAGTTCGAAAGTTGTTTATGCAAACTCAATGGTAAAACCCCGAGTAGAGACAGGATCTCATATCCTATGCTGAAAAACCTTCCTGCTATAGCAACTTCCAGGGTTATTCAACTATATAATAGTATTTTGGAAACTGGTGTTATTCCACAATATTGGAAACAGGCAACACTACTACCTCTACCAAAACCAAAGAAAAACATTAACAGTGTTAATGGTTATAGGCCAATATCGCTCATACCATGTATGTCAAAAGTACTAGAAAAAATAGTAGCCAAAAGATTACTATGGTTAATCGAGTCTGGGAAATTAATAAAACCTAACCAAGTAGCCTTTCAACCAAAAAAAGGGTGCGCTGATGCGCTTCTTCACCTTGACTTTTATATAACAAATGCTTTATCCGCACGAAACCATGTAACTGCTCTATCTCTAGACTTCGAAAAAGCATTTGACAGAGTAGGTATCCATATCATATTAACGAAACTCAAAACTTGGAATGTAGGTCCAAAAATGTTTAACTACGTAAAAGCATTTCTTAACAACAGGAAAATCTGTGTAAAAACAAACAATTGTTTTTCATCCTATTACCCTTTGTTCAATGGAATTCCGCAAGGATCTCCATTATCTGTTGTGTTATTCATAATAGCATTTGACGACCTAAGCACAGTGATTTCTAACCATAAACAACTAGACCACACATCTTACGCGGACGATTTTTTTATCCTTTGTAAACACAACGACCTAGCAACAACTAACTTACTGTTTACAAATCTTCTTAATGATATAATAGCTTGCTTGGTCTTCTTTAAGTGGAGCCAAACTTTCTTTAGATAAATGCAAAACCTTACATATATGTCGTAAAACTTCATGTAACAAAACTCCTCTTTCTTTAAATAATATTACAATAAATAACGTGGATACTCTGAGTATTTTAGGTCTAACATTTAATAAAAATTATAACTGGAAAACTCATTGTTTGGAATTAAAAAATAGATTAACTAAAAGATCAAATATTATTAAATTTTTAGCCAGTAAAAAATGTAATGTCCATATAAATACGTTATGTAATTTAATTAAATCTCTTATTTTAAATACGATTGACTATGGGCTTTTTATATATGGCAATTCACCAAAATCTACTCTGAGCATCATCAAACCACCATATCACCAAAGTGCACGAAACAGTCTCAATGCTTTCCCAACAACCACAATAAAAAACATGCTAGTTGAAGCTGGTCTTCCCACCTTAGAAGAACGAGTTGAATCATCAAGGTCCAAATTATATGTAAAACTTTCACTCTCGAATGGGTCTACCATAGACAAAGATTTTGACACTGTTTTGCATAGAAAAACTGTGAAACGATTACCATCAGCTATATCCGTTGCAATAACTCTGGCAAGCGAATTAGGAATTCCTGTTAAAAAAATAGGCAAATACACTTCAAAATTCCCACCATGGTCTCTAAATTCAAATTCTTTTATAATAAATTTGTCAACTTTTAAAAAAAACAACACTTCAACCGAAATAATTCAACAAGCTTTTCTCAGTACTACATCCGAACTGAAACAGACTGGTTGGAATTTTATCTTTTCCGACGGATCTAAAACTCCACAAAACACATCCTTTGCATCAGTCTTCGAAAACGGCGACTTGGTATGTGTAGGACTACTAGATAACAAAGTATCTATCTTCACTGCAGAAGCCTTTGCCATCCTCAAGACCATGCACATCTGCTCAGCAATTCCTGGAAAATTTGTTATTGTCACAGACAGCTTATCAGTGATCAAAGCAGTAAAAAATCCGAATCATAATACTTTAATTATATCTAAAATCAGAGATCGTCTCATAATAAACGAAAAAAATATGAAGCTCATGTGGGTTCCAAGCCACATGGGAATTAAGGGTAATGAGCTCGCTGACAAAGCGGCTACTCAAGCACACCGTTCACCAACCTTATACTTTATTGCTGACACTCGACTTGACCTGCTCCGAGATATAAATCATAAGCTAAAAATCAAATCTCACATCAATCAGGAAAAATCACAACCTATATTTCCAACGACCACTTCTAAATCAATGAATACATGTTTCATTAGAATGCGCCTTGGTCACACTGTCACTACACACCAACACCTACTCCGTAAAGAAAATCCTCCGATATGTCCAACTTGCAACACTCAAATAGACATTCACCATATCCTAAACATGCAAAACTGTTCAGCTCCAACACCGCATCAACTGCAATCAACATCCATCTTTGAAGCCCTAAAAATCCCTAGTCATGATAATATAATTAGTATTAATTCTTTCATACAAAAATACAAACTTGATATCTAACTTTTCTACCTCTTTTGAAAATGATTATAACTTACAAATAACAAATTCTTATTTATAGCATATTATATCTATGTACGTAATGGTTACAAACTTTATCCATCTACCTAAAATATTTTTCATCTCAGAGCCGAAAGCCATAGCAGCTTACACTCGTCCCCATATTAGCATTTAATTTTAATTATATGTTAATAAATTATAATAATAATAATAATAAGAAAATTGAAAAAGGTTTTGGAGTGTATCTGGCTAACGGAAAATCGTACAGAGATGAAAAACACCTTTTTGGAATCACCATTGAATGTTGTTATAAGTAGCATTAAAATATTTTACCTAAAAGTTGTTATCATTGGCCAGATACACTCCAAAACCTTTTTCAATATTCTTGATTTTTCCCATCATGAAGAAAAATCAAAAACGGTTCGGAGTGTATCTGACCAACGGTAAGTCGTACAGCGATGGTTGATACCTTTTTCAAAACAGCAATTGATGCTTTAGAAACGAGTATCAAAATTTGTTAAAAAAGAATCACCATTAAAAAAAATTTACTTTTGGGACTCGCAACTTTTTTTTCGGAACTTGTATGCGTATTTTAAGAGTGCTTTTTCTCATTAAAACTCTTAAGTAAAATATTTTAATGCTTATTTTAACAGCATTAAGTGCTGATTCCAAAAAGGTATCATTCATCTCTGTACGATTTACCATTGGCCAGATACACTCAAAAACCTTTTTCAATATTCTTGATTTTTCCCATCATGAAGAAAAATCAAAAACGGTTTGGAGTGTATCTGACCAACGGTAAGTCGTACAGCGATGGTTGATACCTTTTTGAAATCAGCAATTGATGCTTTCAAAACGAGTATCAAAATTTGTTAAAAAAGAATCACCATTAAAAAAAATTTACTTTTGGGACTCGCATATTGGAACTTGTATGCGTATTTTAAGAGTGCTTTTTCTCATTAAAACTCTTGAGTAAAATATTTTAATGCTTATTTTAACAGCATTAAGTGCTGATTCCAAAAAGGTATCATTCATCTCTGTACGATTTACCATTGGCCAGATACACTCCAAAACCTTTTTCAATATTCTTGATTTTTCCCATCATGAAGAAAAATCAAAAACGGTTTGGAGTGTATCTGACCAACGGTAAGTCGTTCAGCGATGGTTGATACCATCACCATTAAAAAAAATTAAATTAAAAAAAAACTTAAATAATAAGCGCTTTTTCAAAAATATAAAAAAAAATTGTTTAATTTATTTCCTTTGAAGTTTTAACATAGTAAAAAACTTAAGGTAAGCCAAAATTAAAGCCCTTCCACACTATCCCACTGAGTATTAATACAAAGTGGAAAAGAATTCCATGCTACTGCCAAATTTGTGAGGGAGAAATTTCTTTTCATTTTTTGACCACACACAACAGTTTAATTTAACCTCAATAAAAATGTGATGAAATGTGTGACAGAATTAAAACCATTTCTAAAAATTCTCATGTATTAACACATGTCAAATCGTGTAGGCTGGGAATATCATATTTTGTTTCCACACTATTATACATGATTTGTTTCACACTTTTTTGACATGTATTAATACTCAGTGGGATAGTGTGGAAGGGCTTTTAGTAATATTCAGTGCATCTATTATGTTAATACTAACAGCACTTCCACATAATTATTGTATTATCGAAATACAATTCTATTGGGCATACAAGACTGCTGCCACGCACGGATGATAACCTTCATCTATCTTACTGAATGGTGTTTCAGAATCTTCCACTATCCCTGGAACACATATAAAAATTAACTTCGAGCATTTTCAGCAAGAGAGCATAGGACATCCAAAGTCGACACATTAGCTGCATTTGTTGAGTTCCTAAATTCCTTAATATAGAAAGTGTATTATAGGCATTACAAAAACAAAGATTTCATATAAGTTGCTCTTAAATGATTTAAACTTAAAAAAAGTGTCTTTTTGAAATTATTTTTAAAAAGGAGATTAATTAAATTTTTCAGAAGTTAGTTTTATATGGACATTTTTAAAATCTTTGTTCGATTTGAAAATGGTTTTCAGAATCACTTAGGGGACTTAAAACGAAATTTAGAACCATTCCAACCATCCTTAAAAACCTAATAGTTTTGAAACGACAGCGTGGTATATCTACCAATTTCAAGAAATTTCTTAAAGGTAGTAGAAATTTCCTGAAATTGATAGATATACTACGATGTCATTTCCAAACTACTTGCTTTAAAAGGATGGTTGAAATGGTTCTAAGTTTAATTTGAAGTCCCTAAAGCAAATGCCGAAAATTACTTTAATATAGAAAATTTTTTGGAATATTTGTTCGATTTGAAAATGGTTTTCATAATCACTTAGAGAACTTCAAATGAAACTTAGAACCATTTCAACCATCCTTATAAAGTTAGTAGTTTTAAAACGACAACGTGGTATATGTAACAATTTCAAGAAATTTCTTAAAAGTAATATAAATTTCTTGAAATTTGTAGATATACAACGATGTCATTTCCAAACTACTTGCTTCATTTCAATTATTGGAACGGTTTTGAGTTTGAATTGAAGTTCTCTTAGTGTTTCTGAAAACCATTTTCAAATCGATTAAATATTTCAAAAAATGTCTATATAAAAGTAATTTCGACTTTTGCTTTAAAACTGAAAAATGCCGAAAATTGCTTTTATATAGAAATTTTTTGGAATATTTTTTCGAATTGAATATGGTTTTCATAATCACTTAGAGAACTTTAAATGAAACTTATAACCATTTCAACCATCCTTATAAAGTTAGTAGTTTCGAAACGACAACGGGGTATATGTAACAATTTCAAGAAATTTCTTAAAAGTAATATAAATTTCTTGAAATTTGTAGATATACAACGATGTCATTTCCAAACTACTTGCTTCATTTCAATTATTAGAACGGCTTTAAGTTTGAATTGAAGTTCTCTTAGTGTTTCTGAAAACCATTTTCAAATCGATTAAATATTTCAAAAAATTTCTATATAAAAGTAATTTCGACTTTTGCTTTAAAACTGAAAAATGCCGAAAATTGCTTTTATATAGAAATTTTTTGGAATATTTGTTCAATTTGAAAATGGTTTTCATAATCACTTAGAGAACTTCAAATGAAACTTAGAACCATTTCAACCATCCTTATAAAGTTAGTAGTTTCGAAACGACAACGTGGTATATGTAACAATTTCAAGAAATTTCTTAAAAGTAATATAAATTTCTTGAAATTTGTAGATATACAACGATGTCATTTCCAAACTACTTGCTTCATTTGAATTATTGGAACGGTTTTGAGTTTGAATTAAAGTTCTTTTAGTGTTTCTGAAAACCATTTTCAAATCGACCAAATATTTCAAAAAATTTCTTTATAAAAGTAATTTCGAAATTTGCTTTAAAACTGAAAAAGGCCGAAAATTACTTTTATATAGAAATTTTTTGGAATATTTGTTCGATTTGAAAATGGTTTTCATAATCACTTAGAGCACTTCAAAAAAAACTTATAACCATTTCAACCATCCTTATAAAGTTAGTGGTTTTGAAACGACAATTTCAAGAAATTTCTGTTACTTTTAAGAATTCTTTAATTACATTTTGGAAGTGTCCCACACTGTCCAAATGCACAAACCCATACACTAGTAAACAAATACACAAAGTCACACTCCACGACCGTACCATATTTCTCAAATCGTTGTCGCAACTCTGGTGCTCGGGTCTTGTTCATCACATTGCCAACAAAGACATTGGTTGCCGGCGTATTGGGGGCACAACGGCACTTTGCCGCTTCCACTTTGATCGGATTGTTGTGTAAGATGTAATTGTTAAGATTCTTATTGCGTCGCGACCCTGTTGCTCCGATTCCATTCGACGACGGTACCGTATTCCTCGAACAGCGTACGCAGCTCGCCAGCTTGAGTATTCTCGTCGAAATTCCCCATGTACAACTTGAATGTGCCAACGCCTGGCATTTTTGTCTTCTGAATCACTCAATCGTGTGGCTGGTTGGATTAATTTTTATCAAAATTCCTTGAAGCCTAGGTGAGGTTAATGAATTCACGCGGGGACGTAGCGCGTCTGCCGGATCCTAGGGAGCTAGTAAGGAAGGAGATAAGAGCCCGTACGAGTAAACTTAACGCACATAAACACAGGGCGGTAGCCGATAAGACAACATAACAACACAAACCTATCCGGATAGCTTTGGATTGATCCCCGAACGCGACTATTTATGTTTTGTTATACTGTTATAATTTAGAACAGTTAAAAAAGTAAATGTACCTTGCCACTGTTATAAAATTCTTCAAAAGGAGTCAAGTTTTTTGTATGGATACACTATCCGGTATATTATAGAGATCAGTGACCTGTACGAAAGTACAAGTACAAGGAGGAAAAATCTATCTGAAATGCGAATGAAACAAACCTAAAAATACAATCCACAAATGAGCTACAATGGGCTATATGTCAACGAATTAATGCAATGATTATACAATCGACTATACATCAGGTCACATGACTAAAAATATACGATTTTAAGATTTCATACAAAGTGGTTGAGTTTTATTTTACTTTTCTTATTTTTTACTAATTTTTTGCTATTAAAAAACTTAGACAAATACATTTGGTCCTTCGAGCCTTTTTTATGAACATTTAACAAATTTTTTGAACAATAAACATTAAGAAGTGTGTGCAGTGAGTGCTATTAATTTTCACGGACAAATAATTAATTAAAAGATCCAATCAACGATTGATCAAAAAACAGTCACGTGACTTAAATTTGCATTGACAATAATCGGTTTAATCAAGTGATTTAAACACATTTTCATTTTCTTAAAAAATTAACTTAATTTAACTTAAAAACTAAATTAAAACTAATTGTTGGGGGGATTCCTCATTTGAATCCCAGCTCATCCATATGTATACATATATCTATAATATGTTTCTTCTGGGTTGGCTACGTTTCCCCGCAGCTCGTTTCCCCGTTCCACGTTTGCCCGTGGCACGTTTGCCCGAGTCACGTTTCCCCGCAGGATCCTACTTTTTGATACTATGGCGACAGCGCATGAAGAAATTTCATTCCCATACATTTTGGTGACACAAAATGATGAGAATCACGGAGAACGAAGTTTCCTACTATTTTGGTTTGCAGAAGACCGCACTGGTTTAGGCTCCTCCCCTTTTTTAAAAAAGTATATAAGCATGTTCGATCGACATTAATTTCAGTTGTTATCTGGACTTCGTAGGGGGATGTTGCTCGGTCTCTCTAAATTATGAGAATCAACAAGTACCGAGTGACAAATTCGCCGTCCAAATGCAGTATATAAGCAATAGTGATTCGGGAATAAACTTCAGTTCTTTTTAGAACTCCGGTGAGGCATGACCTCTGCGATAAATTGTTCCGGAAGAGATATTTTAACCTTTTTTTCATTTTGGTAGGGGTTTTAGTTTGTTAAGCGTTTAATTAAGGCTTTTCCTTTCACGCTTAAAAAGCATTTTAAGCGTTTTGGTAATTCTGGTGCTTATGAATTACCAAAGTGTTTAAAGCTTGAAAAACGTTGGGGATTTTCCTTTTACGCTTAAAAAGCATTTTAGGCGTTTTGGTAATTTAAACGCTGAAAATGCTTTTTAAGCGTAAAAATGAATTCAGTACTGATTCGCAGGCGCTAAAAAATTTGAAAACGCTTCAATATTTGTTTTATGGAGTATTGTGTATAATTTTCTTTTTAATAGCTTAAAATGGATTTTAAGCGTAACCCTAGTGCAAAGCGAAACTTAAAATGGCCTTAAAGGGTAATTTTTTTTACTTTTTGAGATAGTTATCTTCTACAATTATTTTTCAAATTTGAAACAGAAATAGCTTAAATCACTGCTCAAGCTGAAGAAAAAAGATTTAATGGAGGTTCGAAGCCTTAAAAACGTTTAAAAATGCTCTAGGCTTAAATTTATTTCCTTCAAGGAAGTATTTTGTACAAATTTTTATTGAAGTTTAAAACTACTTTTAAGCGTTTTTTTAGCTCATTAAGCGTAAAAAACGCATTAATGGTAGTGCAAAGCCACTTAAAAACTCTTAAAATAGTCTTTAGGCATTAACAATTAACAATTTGTTTTTACTTTTCAGAGTATTTTCTATAATATTAAAACAAAAATACATAGCTGAAATCACCGCCCAATGACCGATTTACAAGTTGGAAAACAATTTTTTTTTTTATTCTTTCGAGTGTTATTATTCCTTGGTGTGACATCATGAAAATTAATAAATTTACAGTAAAATTTTTTAATGTTTTTTAAATTTCTTGCATTTACCAGTTGTATCTCAAATCTTTGATAATTTCTTATTTTAATAGCTTAATACAGTGTTAAAAAACAATCAAAACTTAAATAAATTGTACTATTCACATGGCGTATTAATTAAATTAAAATTATTTTTGTCTCTATTTTGACCCCCAAAATGGCGAATTTCGGCTTTTTTCTAAACATTAGCGCTTGTTGATTCTCTTAAGTTTGCATAGGTAGACAATTTAACTGGGCCAATTTAAAAAAAAGTGATTTGTAAAGTTTTCAGTGCAAAATATATTTAAAACAGTGACAGTGAAAAGTGTAACAAATTACAACATGGAATCATCAAACCTGGCAAATGTAAGTATAAAGATATGGAAGTTTTAAAGTGATAAATCTACAAAGTGGCAGTGTTTTTTAAATTTTAAATGAAATTGAAATCCGAGTTATTTGAAGAAAAAAAAGTTAAAAAGATTGTTTATCGGATGTTTTAAAGTGATATTCGACAAAGTGGCAGTGTTTTTTTGTTTTAAATTAACGATTAACGACGATTTAAATACGACTTATTTGAAAAAAAGTGAAAAAGTTTGTTTATCCAGTAACGAATGAATTAGTTTTCTTTTCCTATTTTTTGTTTAAATTGTTATTGTTATTGGCAAAAGTTGTATATTTATAGATTTCATTCTTTTTAATTAGACGTTAAAGTTTTGTATGTGTACCAGCGACTATATTGTGATAATGTCTATCAATTTTACAAAGCTTAAATTGATTGTTCCCTTGCAAGGAAAACTGTTTTTTTCATATTTATTATTATTATTAGAAATTTGTGAAATAAATTGTGAATTAACAGCCTAATTTTTAACTTTTCATCTTCTATTTCTATTTACAGGTAACATACTCTAAACGTGGCAAGCCAAAATTAGAGAAAAATGGTTATCTGTACCACTTCGAGAGAAGAAATGAAGAAAAATCGTTTTGGTGCTGTGTAGAACGCAGGACCTTGCGTTGCAAAGCCAGAATGTGTACAAATACACAAAGTCACACTCCACGACCGTACCATATTTCTCAAATCGTTGTCGCAACTCTGGAGCTCGGGTCTTGTTCATCACATTGCCAACAAAGACATTGGTTGCCGGCGTATTGGGGGCACAACGGCACTTTGCCGCTTCCACTTTGATCGGATTGTTGTGTAAGATGTAATTGTTAAGATTCTTATTGCGTCGCGACCCTGTTGCTCCGATTCCATTCGACGACGGTACCGTATTCCTCGAACAGCGTACGCAGCTCGCCAGCTTGAGTATTCTCGTCGAAATTCCCCATGTACAACTTGAATGTGCCAACGCCTGGCATTTTTGTCTTCTGAATCACTCAATCGTGTGGCTGGTTGGATTAATTTTTATCAAAATTCCTTGAAGCCTAGGTGAGGTTAATGAATTCACGCGGGGACGTAGCGCGTCTGCCGGATCCTAGGGAGCTAGTAAGGAAGGAGATAAGAGCCCGTACGAGTAAACTTAACGCACATAAACACAGGGCGGTAGCCGATAAGACAACATAACAACACAAACCTATCCGGATAGCTTTGGATTGATCCCCGAACGCGACTATTTATGTTTTGTTATACTGTTATAATTTAGAACAGTTAAAAAAGTAAATGTACCTTGCCACTGTTATAAAATTCTTCAAAAGGAGTCAAGTTTTTTGTATGGATACACTATCCGGTATATTATAGAGATCAGTGACCTGTACGAAAGTACAAGTACAAGGAGGAAAAATCTATCTGAAATGCGAATGAAACAAACCTAAAAATACAATCCACAAATGAGCTACAATGGGCTATATGTCAACGAATTAATGCAATGATTATATAATCGACTATACATCAGGTCACATGACTAAAAATATACGATTTTAAGATTTCATACAAAGTGGTTGAGTTTTATTTTACTTTTCTTATTTTTTACTAATTTTTTGCTATTAACAAACTTAGACAAATACATTTGGTCCTTCGAGCCTTTTTTATGAACATTTAACAAATTTTTTGAACAATAAACATTAAGAAGTGTGTGCAGTGAGTGCTATTAATTTTCACGGACAAATAATTAATTAAAAGATCCAATCAACGATTGATCAAAAAACAGTCACGTGACTTAAATTTGCATTGACAATAATCGGTTTAATCAAGTGATTTAAACACATTTTCATTTTCTTAAAAAATTAACTTAATTTAACTTAAAAACTAAATTAAAACTAATTGTTGGGGGGATTCCTCATTTTTTGATCCCAGCTCATCCATATGTATACATATATCTATAATATGTTTCTTCTGCTGCTATGGGTTGGCAGCTTATATGATAGAGCTGGGATCGACCTATTTTCCCGAAAATCATTTGCCCGCGGCACGTTTCCCCGAAAAAATTATAATACTTTTCTAGTATGGGAATGTACTTTTCGGGATTTCCAGTACTTTATTCAAAAGAATTATTTATTAATTTGAAAATATTTTTCTAAGTTAATATTTTTTAACAAAATATTTGATTTTTTTGAAAATATTTTTTTATTATTTTGGCCAATCCAATAAGTGGGCAGGGCGAAGAAAAAAATGTCAAAACGTTTAAAAAGCAGTTTAGGCTAGAAAAAAAATTAAAAACAAAATTCTAAAAAATGCCCAAAATTGCCTTCTAAAGTTAAAAAAAAATTAATTTTTTACGCTTAAAAAGAATTTTAAGCGTTTTTGTGAAAATTTACTCTAAAAAAATATTTCTGACCTAATAATCACGAAAACGCTTAAAATCGATTTTAAGCGTTTTTTTTTATTTTTCAACGCTTTTTTAGCAATTTTTAGTTAAAAAATTGCCAAAACGCTTAAAATGCATTTTAAGCTTATATTTATAAATTGCTTATACGCTTAAAACCACTGAAATCCCAAACCCAAAAAATGAAAAATAAGGCAAATATCTCTTCAGTGAATTGCTGGATAAGGTCTTACCTTCATGGAGTTCTGATAAGAACTAATTTTATTCAATTTCAATTTCAATTTCAATTTTATTGAACATATTATTTACAATTTGACTTATAACTATTAAGATACATTGATTATTTTTACATTTTTTGTTGGCACATAGGGGGCCTAACTTAATACATTGACTTAAATTAAATAATAATAATAATAATAATACATATTTATTATACATGGATGGTTTACTTAAGATTAAGAGTTGGTTGACTTGTTGATCTCGGGGTGTTCAGTCCCGGTTGTCCAGTTGGTGGGTTAGGTGTTGTTGAGGGGTTTGAGCTGGTGCTCAGCCACGGTGGTAGGCTGACACTGCGTCAGTGTAAAATGAGACTGCTACTCCGTTGTCCGTTGGCATCCTTTCGAGTAAATCCATGGCACTTAGATACCTAGGTGCTGGATGTCGTTCTTCGGTGGTCATCCTTCTTATCAGTGGGTTTGCGTGGTTGGCGGTGTTACAGATGATTTTCTTTGCTGATTCTATGAGGTATTGGTCCAGTGGCTTGATTTTGGCTTCTTCGTAGAGTTTATGGTTGCTGGGGTATCTGAGCCGTTGTCGATCGAGGTTCAATCCGGTGCATATCCTGAGGATTTTCCTTTCGAAGAGCTGGAGCTTCTGCATCGCTGCCTTCGATATGGTGTACCACACAGGAAAACTATAGCTGATTACTGGCCTGAGTCACTGCTTATAAATAAGCAGTTTCGTTGGCTGGCTTAGCCCGTTTCTTCTTTTAAGTAAGGGATGCAGGCGGTGGAACACAAAGTTGGCCTTCTTCAGCACTTTCCTAGAGTGCGGATTGAATCTTAGCAGCTCGTTGAAGTTCACTCCGAGGTACTTGGTGTTGTTTCTGGCAGCTATCGTCGATCCATCAGGAAGTTTGACGATCAGGTTTCTGCAGGTGGCTGCAGAACGACAGCGGATGCCATTGGTGGCGGGTTTTCTGAAGCACACAAGTTCAGATTTGGCGGAGTTGATTCTTATTCCCCATTTTTTGTAGAACTCGAAGAGTCTGGTTATATGGGCTTCAACTTTGCGGGCTGCTATGGTTGGTGCTATTGACGATGCATATGTGAGCGAGTCATCAGCGAAGAGCAGGTTCTCACAATCGGTTGGCACTGGTTGATCGGACGTCATCAGGCTATAGAGGAATGGTCCAAGTTTGGATCCTTGGGCGACACCGGCTTTGATGGTTTTTATTGTTGACTTGCAGTTGTCCAGCTGAACGAAGAATTTTCTGAAAGAAAGAAAAGAATATAAAATTTTTGTTAGTGTCGGGGGAAAACCAAGTAAATGAAATTTATGGATTAGGGCTTCAATCCAGACACTGTCGAATGCTTTTTCGACATCTAGAAAGCATCCGACGGTGAAACGGTGGCTGTTGAGAGCTGAGGAGACGTCGGACTGGAACTTGAGTAGTGGATGCAGCGTTGAGTGGCCTTCCCGAAAACCGAACTGCATGTCAGGGATAATACTGTTGTCGGTGCAGTATTTCTTGAGCCTCCTGAGTATTAGTTCTTCAAGAATCTTGCTGATGCTATTGAGGAGGGATATTGGCCTGTAGTTGGTGATGCTGTTGGATGCGCCTTTTTTGGGAATGGCCACGATTCTAGCTGTCTTCCATTTTTGGGGGAAGTAGCTGTTGTTGAGGCAGTTGTTAAGGATGATTGTCAGGAAGATCATAACCGTGTTTGGCAGCCTCTTGATAATGTAGTTGGATATTCCATCTGGGCCAGCTGACTTCTTTGGTTTGGAGTTGGTTATGATCTCTGAAATCTCCTCTGGGGTGCTCAGGTTCGGGCTGCCGGTTGGGTCACTAGATGGGTTGTTCTCGCTAAAGGTGCATCTGGTGGAGTTAGGTGCCAAGGTGCGTTGGATAGATTCCTCTACTTCTTCAAGGAAGGCTGGGTCGGTAGGCGGGTTCGGGATGAAGTTTCCTTCAAAATAGCTGGCAAATGCTTCCACTTTGTCCTGTCTTGATTTGACTTCTTCTCCGCTGTTGGTGACGATTGACTCGGGCAACGGTGGTTTTTTTCCAATCAATTTGTTGACATTCCTGAAAGCGTCAGGTCCAGGTTTAATCAGCTGCAGTCTCTTAAGGAATTGGTTGTTGTTGTGGAATTGGACTGAATTCCGAAACATCACGTTGACGCATTGCAATTCGCTCCACACTGCTTGGTAGTTGATGTTTGACGTATTCAGCTCACGCTGGTGGATCCTCTGTAAGCGTTTCCTTAACCGCTGTCTATGTGCATATAGATTTTGCACATACTCGGGTAGGTGCTGGTATCTGTCCTTGGCTGTTCTTTGCTGTTTTTGGTTGTCTAGTGCATCGCATATGGCAAGTTCGAGGTTATTAATTGCTGCGTCAACTTCGATGTTTTCCAAGTTCCTGTTTTCGGGCGGTGAGGTAAGGTTTGCTTCGACGTCTCTTTGCAGTTGGTCTATATCCAGCCTCCTGTAGTTTATGAAGTGCTCGGGTGGCTCCGTCGCTAGCAGGATAGGTTGATGGAGTTTGATGTTCAGTTGAACGGCTTCATGATCCGAGTCGCTGGGTACAGTTGCACAGGTGAAGTTTCTGATTTCTGGAAGTAAAAAAACAAAATTAGAGGTTGAAAGAAAGAAGTCTAATGTAGATGGAGTTCTGGGAAAGGTTGGCTTTGGTTGCGATACAATAACCAGCGAATGTTCTTCACTATTTTGCTCCATCCAGTCCGTGATTGCTTTTCCCTCAGGGTCGATGGAGGTGTCCAGCCATTGTTGATGCCTCGCATTGAAGTCGCCGCCGATGAGCCCGTAAGTTGTCTGCTTCACAGTCCGGTTGAGAACGTGTAGGTCGCTTCTTATATTTCCAGCGGAGGAGTGACACTTGAAGTATACGCTGATGACTGTCAAGGTTTCTCCTCTTCCTAGTTGTATCCTGGTGGCGGTGGCTTCACTAGTTTGGAGTCCTGGTATGATGACTTCGCTGGTGTTGGGGGAGATCTTGTCCCTTATGTATATGGCCGTCCCTCTTCGGTTCTCGACTTTGTCTTGCCGGAAGGTTTTGTATCCGGTGATGTTTATATTGTTCCTCCTTGTCACATTGGTTTCGCTAATGAGTGCTATGTCTGGGTTGTTCCTCTTCATAAATATGTTAAATGACGTCCTCTTATCCAGGCTGTATAACGAATTTACGTTATACGTCACTATGCGCAGGGTCTTTAGTTGCATATTTGGAAGAGGAAGGTGGCCAGTGCCACGGACTTCTCCCCATCGCTAAGCTGGGCGTAGTTCGGTGGAACAGCACTCCTAGCTTTGTCAATGACCGTGAGCAGGTCGGAACCGAAGATTCTCTGGACCTCACTGTTGAGATTTACAGGCGCTGATGTTTTGGCTTGTCCGGTTTTCGCTGCCATGGTCCTTGGTACAGCTGGTCAAGGTGTGGTCATCTTGGCTGGGGTCCTTGCTTGTTGCGTCTTTGGGGGTGCTGGTTTTGGTGCTAGACCTCCTTTCACCATTTGTGCGAAGCTGACCGCAGGCCGGGTAACTGCGCATGTTGATTGTGCCACAAACGCTTGGTGAGCTTTCTTGTCTGCCAGGATCTTGTTCCTCTCAGTTTGTTTTGCTTTCAGGGTTGGGCAACCTTTGAAACTGGCTGGATGTCCTTCCTTTTGGCAGTTGGCACACCAAACATCTAATCCTGCACTTTCCTTGCGTTTGCACTGGCCTGGCTCGTGGTCTTCTTTGCACTTCACGCAAACATATTGGCGACCACAGTTAGTGGCGACGTGTCCGAAACGTTGGCAGTTTCGGCACTGGACGATGTCGTTCGACTTAAGCCGCTCCCAGTGCACCCTCTGGTTCATTATCAAGGTCTTTGTGTAGACCTCGGTAATGTTGCAATCCTTGCTCAGTTCGACGACAAAGTTGTTGTAGGTTTTACCCTGCGCCTTCTTTGCCTTGAACTGAGAGACCTTTAAGACTGGGAGACCCTCAATCCTCAGCTCGTCCTCCACTTCAATGGCCGCGTATGTGTGGTGAATTCCTTTGAGCAATAGGAGGTTCTTCCTTTCCTCTCGTGGCGTGAACGTGTTGTACTGTATTTTGCGTTCCTTTAAGAATTTCTTAATTTTTTCAAAAGCCTCTTTGTCTCCAGCACTGATAATGGTCATCTTCGTGTTTTTGTTTTTAAATGTTGCTGCTAGTTGGTTTGTTTTGCAAAACCTGCTTATCTCGGCGACGTTTGCCGAAAAGCAAAAAATTGGCGGCATTCCTGAAGACTTGGCGGCGTTGTCATTGGTTGCTGGTGCTGGTTTATTCGGTTTCGGTGTCTGGTTGGATGTAGTTGGTGGCTGAGCTGGCTTCGGTTTGGTGGCTGTCGAAGTTGGCTGCTCCTTAGGTGGCTGGTTGGTTGGTCCTTTGGTGGTCGCTTTGGTTGTTGTTGGCGCAGGCTGATTCGTGGTGGAATCGTTGTCGGTTTCTTCTATTTGTGCGCGTTTGTTGTCTTTGTCCTTTTTGTTCATTTTGTCATTTTTTCGTGGCCTCTTCTGTCCAGGTAAGGGAGAGTCGCTGAAGTCAGAGCTCTCCTCCGTCGGTTCTTCTGTGTCATCTTCACTAGAAGATTCAACACTGCTGGCGGTAGAGGAATCGTCATCGCTGGTAATGTCTTCAGCCTCCATGTCTTCTTCTTCGTTGTCTTTTTTGGTTACATTCCTTGGTTGGATGAATTTCCCAATCGTCTCGCTAAGCCTCTGACCATACTCAGGACTTAGGTTGCTGACCATCCTCGTCAGCAATGCTTCAAGCGAAGCGAATGCTGCCTCTGGATTAAATGGTTCCATTTCCGGCTTAACTTTCGGTTTTTTTTTTATTACCGCGGATTAGCTACGCACAACACTATTTTTAAAAAAACTATATTACACGTACACTTAATCTGCATTAATCACTAATCGCTTTGTTATTGTTTGTTTTGTTGGGATTAACCCTTTTCTCGTTGTCGGCAAAACAGGTAGCCCGCAGGTATACCTGAGTAATTGTCTATTTGCTTTAATCGGGGTGGGTTTTTTCTTGTTTTTCACTTCACTATCTTTACACACTGACTATCAAACGAGAACTGTGGAATTTTATTCCGGAATTACTTCTGCTTAAATAAATTTTTTGGTCGGCGAATTGTTATATTCGGTCTTGTTGATTCTCATGATTTAGTGTAACCTAAACTAAATGTATTTTAATATGGAAAGTCGATGTGACGATGATTCCGAAGTCTGATTTCGGTGCTAATGACAGTGAATACGTGGAAAACCGATGCTGTGATTCTGTGCTAATAAACTTAGAACCCTTATGGAAGAATCGGAAGCATAAAAACGTTCTAATAAGGGCTAAAAATGTCCCTTGGAATGGTTATGTCCCAGTAAATAAAAACTACTAAATGATAAAAAGAAACTTTGCATACACCCAACCATGCACCTACCCAAAATCTTATAGTGTGCAAAGCAGGGGGGTTGCAGACTTTGTTTAGTTTTTTTTTTCAGTTGATTGCAAACAAAATTACGACGAAAGCATACAAGATAACGACACTTCTTTCTTGTTTTTGTCTCCTATGACGTGCAAAATTGAAATATCAACAAATTTGGCAGTTTGTTTAGTTTTTTTTTTTTTCAGTTGATTGAAAGAAACTTTGCATACACCCAACCTCGCACCTACCCAAAATCCTATAGTGAGCCAAGCAGGGGGGTTGCAGTGGGGCAGCATGCCCCCCCCATACATACCTCATGAGTACCACGCGCGTACTTTTGCTTAAGAAAGACTTTTTTATAAGAAAACTGTTGTAATAGGCGCCTGCCTGGCGACTTGACATACCACAGAGCCCCCCGAAGAGGGAGTTAAAATCCTTGGATCCCGCGTAGCGGGCCACCCGAGGTACTTTTGCTTAAGAAAGACTTTTTTACAAGAAAACTGTTGACATAGCAAGAATTTATTTATTTATTATTTTGAAAGTTTTGGAAAAAAACTTTTTTTACCAACTTTTTTTTTATTTTTCAGAACTGCCGCTTCCTGGATCACGAATATGCATTTTTTATGTCGCTAAGTCGCTTAGTTTAGCCGCAAATCAAGTTTAAAGGTGTAAACTTTGATGCCTCTAGGACGTCTAGTTTAGCCGCAAATCGCGTTTAAAGAAAAAAGTCGATTTTTCATAAAATTACGACGAAAGCATACAAGATAACGACACTTCTTTCTTCTTTTTGTATCCAATGACGTAAAAAAATGAAATGTCAACAAATTTGTCGGTTTGTTTAGTTTTTTTAGTTGATTGCTTTGAATTTAATGCATATAAGATTACGACACTTCTTTCTGATTTTTGTCTCCTATGACGTGCAAAATTGAAATATCAACAAATTTGGCAGTTTGTTTAGTTTTTTTTTTTCAGTTGATTGAAAGAAACTTTGCATACACCCAACCTCGCACCTACCCAAAATCCTATAGTGAGCCAAGCAGGGGGGTTGCAGTGGGGCAGCATGCCCCCCCCCCATACATACCTCATGAGTACCACGCGCGTACTTTTGCTTAAGAAAGACTTTTTTATAAGAAAACTGTTGTAATAGGCGCCTGCCTGGCGACTTGACATAACCTAAGCGGAGCAACGAAGTTGCGTGAGCGGCACAGAGCCCCCGAAGAGGGAGTTAGAATCCTTGGATCCCGCGTAGCGGGCCACACGAGGTACTTTTGCTTTAAAAAGACCGTTGTACAAGAAAAATGTTGACATAGGCGCCTGCCTGGCGACTTTATATACCCTAAGCGGAGCAACGGAGTTGCGTGAGCGGCACAGAGCCCCCCGAAGAGGGAGTTAAAATCCTTGGATCCCGCGTAGCGGGCCACCCGAGGTACTTTTGCTTTAAAAAGACCTTTGTACAAGAAAAATGTTGACATAGGCGCCTGCCTGGCGACTTTACATACCCTAAGCGGAGCAACGGAGTTGCGTGAGCGGCACAGAGCCCCCCGAAGAGGGAGTTAAAATCCTTGTATCCCGCGTAGCGGGCCACCCGAGGTACTTTTGCTTAAGAAAGACTTTTTTACAAGAAAACTGTTGACATAGCAAGAATTTATTTATTTATTTTTTTGAAAGTTTTGGAAAAAAACTTTTTTTACCAACTTTTTTTTTTATTTCTCAGAACTGCCGCTTCCTGGATCACGAATATGCATTTTTTATGTCGCTTAGTCGCTTAGTTTAGCCGCAAATCAAGTTTAAAGGTGTAAACTTTGATGCCTCTAGGACGTCTAGTTTAGCCGCAAATCGCGTTTAAAGATAAAAGTAGATTTTTCATATAATGCGAACATCAATTGAAAGAAACTTTGCATACAACCAGCCTCGCACCTACCCAAAATCCTATAGTGTGCCTAGCAGGGGGGTTGCAGGGGGGCAGCTTGCCCCCCCATACATATCTCACTTTGATCCAATGAAAGACTTTTGTAGAAGAAAACTGTTTACATAGCAAGAATTTATTTATTTTTTTTTTTTTTTTAAGTTTTGGAAAAAACTTTTTTTTACCAACTTTTTTTTTGATTTTTCAGAACTGCCGCTTCCTGGATCACGAATATGCATTTTTTAAGTCGCTAAGTCGCTTAGTTTAGCCGCAAATCAAGTTTAAAGGTGTAAACTTTGATGCCTCTAGGACGTCTAGTTTAGCCGCAAATCGCGTTTAAAGAAAAAAGTCGATTTTTCATAAAATTACGACGAAAGCATACAAGATAACGACACTTCTTTCTTCTTTTTGTATCCAATGACGTAAAAAAAAATGAAATATCAACAAATTTGGCAGTTTGTATAGTTTTTTTAGTTGATTGCTTTGAATTTAATGCATACAAGATTACGACACTTCTTTCTGATTTTTGTCTCCTATGACGTGAAAAATTGAAATATCAACAAATTTGGCAGTTTGTTAAGTTTTTCTTTTCAGTTGATTGAAAGAAACTTTGCATACACCCAACCTCGCACCTACCCAAAATCCTATAGTGAGCCAAGCAGGGGGGTTGCATATCTCACTTTGATCCAAGACCATTTACAATATATTATCTATAAACAAAAATAAGAAACTATAAAAATCTGGACATGCAACCTGTAAATAAAAGAAATTTTAAAAAACCTACAGAATTTCACAAAAAATTTAATTAGAAGTATTGTAGCAATTTTTATAACCACACAACAAATTTAAAATCAGAAAATAAAAAAAAAAAATGTCTACGACTTCAAAATCGATTAAATCAAAAGAAACACACTGATTGGTGGGATGGGTGATGTTCAAACGCTTAAAAAGCATTTTAAGCTTGGACAAAAAAAGAGGGGAAAAGCTTGACAAAAAACTTTGAAAAAATTATTTTCGCTCAGTGAGCATTTTAAGCGTTTTTTTTTTTTTACCGATGTACACTAGCCTTAAATTGTTTTTCACGCTTGAAAACCATTGAAAGCGTTTTAGTAATTTATTAACAGTAGAATTACTAAAACGCTTAAAATGCTCAAAAGCGTTTAGAGCATTCTGAGAATTCAACAGCAAATAAAAAATCTCATGAAAATATAGTAGTAATTATGAAAAATTAAAAATTTTATATCTCTTTATAAATTTTTTTTAGTCCTTAAAAGAACTTTTTTTTTTTTATTTTAAAAAAATCTCCAACACAGGTCTTACCCGGATTGAATTCTAATAGAAACTGAAGATTATTCTCAACCGAATCCTGCTTATATACTTTTTTTTTTAAAGTGGGAGGAGCCTAGTCCATGCGGTCTTCTGCAAACCAAAGTAGTAGCAAACTTCGTTCTCCGTGATTCTCATCATTTGGTGTCACCAAAATGCATGGGAGTGTATGGGAGTGGAAATTTTTAATGCGCTGTCGCCAAAGTATCAAAAGGTAGTTTTTTTCGGGGAAACGTGACTCGGGCAGACGTGACTCGGGCAAATGTGCCGCGGGAAAACGTGCGGCGGGGAAACGTAGCCAACCCGATGGAGCTATGGGTAGGCGGCTAAACAAAATCTTTCTTCCAAAGAACCAAGAATATGCTGTAAAACAAAACTTTTTGCAGCACCAAATAATCTTAACAAAAAAATAAACAGTTTTGTTATTTTACCTTTACCTTTAACTTTAATTTTAGTTTAATTTTTATTCAACCTTACTCTTCTAATAATTCTTGACAACTAACTTACCAAAATTGACTTAAAACTAATGACACCGATCAATGAGTTCGGTGGTGAAAGCTTAGCTTACAAAAAAAATGAATACTAAACTAATTGAGTAATTATATAACATTAGTTCAAGATAATAAGGGTATTCATGCAACTTCGGAAAAGCATCGTAAACGTCTTAAAGTTTACGACGTCGTAAACGAAATGTCAAAATTTGTGTGGGAAATCTTTTCAAACAAATCTTAAACTTTAAGACATAAATTTGTGTGTTAAACGAAGATGGTAAACATCGTAAACATGGTAAACTCTTGTAATCTTAGAAGAAAAAATAGAGGAACGGGCATTTCGAGGAAAAATGAGGTTTTTTTTCAAAGGAGTGTGAGTTACACAAATACAAATGCATTCACACATGCACTTATATGTTGATCACAACAATAAACATGCTTACCATCATTTTTGCCAAATAACTCAAGAATTAATAGATAATTGAAAGCAATTTGTTCATATAATTGTATAAATATATTTTTTGGCTTACTTTGGGCATTTTTAAATTGCGGATGACAAATTTTACGAATGTTAAAATTAATTTAAATATTTTAAGCTGTTTGACGTTTAACGAACAGCTGAGTTGTTTACCATATCGTTTATCACATTTACGAAAAATGTTCTTCGGTGCGTTCATGAAACGTGTGTCGGAAACTTTACGATTTTACGACATCGTAAAGTTTAAGACGTTGCATGAATACCCTTAATGATTGAGTTTAATTTAGCACTCAATTATTTGGATATAATACATAATTTAACTCAAAGCGCCTAAAAGTAGTCATCATAGTTTATTATCTTACAATTTCTTTTTATTTTTAAAAGTATATAATGTGGCGTAAACATTCCGGCCTCTCTTTGCAGGAATGCAAATAATAAAATTCAAATAGATATTTTAAATGTAGATTTCAAACTAGAATCCAACGGTGTAGGTATTTTGTTAAAGAAGCGCCTCAGTTCGCTACTCAGGAAAAAAAAATGATTAGTAAATCATTCGGTGAGGGTTGATTAAAGAGTGCCCTTACTCACTCGAACATGTTAAATTGGAATAATGAAAATTAAAATCTAAGTATAAGGTGCTGTGCATTTAAAACCATAAATAAAATATAAATAGGAATGTTTTTTTTTTGAAAATTCTAAAAATTAATCCATCTTATGTAAGGCAAGATATACTTGAAGCAATTCTTGATCGACGGGCAAAAGACATAATTTAACTACAGGGCGCAAAATATCCCCCTGCTGAGCTCTAACGGTAGCAAAGCGAACCCTTCCATCTTTCCCTGGGTGAACAGAAACAATCTTTCCTAACCTCCAAAGATTGGGTGGCAAATTTTCATTGCGTACCAAAACAACATCTCCAATTTTAGCATTTCGTTTTGGAAATCTCCACTTGGTTCTTATACTTGGTTAAATATTCCTCCTTCCATCGTTTTGAGAAAGACTGAAAAATTTGTTGCACTTTTTGCCAATTATTAAGGGTGGTGCCTTCAATAACCTGACTTTCAGGTAAGGAAAGCAAGGGTGCACCTTTTAAAAAAGTGTGAGTGTCGGGACTCGCGGTTAAGATGTGTAAACATACGTAACGTAACGTGAATCACAATCACAGAATCACGATCACAAGAAATGTTACGTTTTTTTTCACCCTACCGCCAGTATAGATGTTTACACATCAAAAATGACCTAGCGTTAACGGAAGTGGTTCAAAAGGGTTTTCGCTCATAGAAGAAATAGGGCGAGAATTTAAACAAGACTCAATTTTAACAAGCAACGTTGAGAACTCTTCAAAAGTGAGTTTTGAGTTTCCAACGACCTTTTTAAAATGGTTTTTAAATGATTTTATGCCGGCCACCCAAAGACCGCCCATATGAGGGGAACCTGGGGGAATAAAATTCCATTTTAAATCCTTGGGCAGATATGATTTTTCAGCTTCAGATGTTGCATCTGCTAAAGCTTTCCTAATCTCTTTTGTAAGGACTTTACTGGCACCCACAAAATTAGTGCCATTGTCGGAGAAAAGTTGTTGAGGAACGCCCCTTCGCCTGACAAACCTATCAAAAGCTGCTAAAAACGATTCTGTATAGAGACTTCCTACTGCTTCCAAATAAAAAAGCTAAATAAAATCGTTGAGCTAGTAAAATAAGTCGATTTTTCACAAAAACGACTTCGTGGTGAGCCAGATTTATATTCTTCGAATTATATAATTTTTTCCTTTTGCGGGAAGCTAAATTTATAAATCTGAATAAATATGCTAATACTTTAATTGCACGACCATAACAAGAAAATCGTCTCAAAATATCGTCAGTTATATTTTCACGTACATACGAAGCTTTTAATTTTCCTTGTTTCTAGGTCCCAATTGGGATCTTCTTGAATTTTTGTGACTGGCCAAGTTTCTTGAGATGAGCTAAGCCAACGTGGTCCATACCACCATTGGGCATTATGAATTAAAAACTGAGACATAACACCTCGGGAACTAATATCGGCAGGATTATGTTCAGAGGGAACATGTTTTCAAATACTACCTGGAGGACTATCAGTTTGTACTTTGGAAACCCGATTTCTCACGAAAGTTTCAAGGCGCGATGGACATTCACTAATCCAATAAAGAACTATCATAGAGTCAGTCCAAAGATAGATAGGACAATTTTTTAGTTTGAGACTATTTAGAACAGCGTTTACTAACCCTGTTAGCAAAACAGCTCCACATAGCTCTAATCGCGGAATTGAAATGGCTTTCAAAGGTGCTTTTGTTTTTGAGCAGAGAAGGTGAGTAAATACATTTCCAGATGAATCTGAAACCCTAGCATATACAGCAGCAGCATATGCGTTAAGAGACGTATCGCAAAACCCATGTATTTCCACACACATCTCAGAGGTAAAGTTAATCCAACTTTGGATTTTTATATCTTTTATTATATGAAAAGATTTCACAAAATTTTTCCAAGTTTCGTTTTGATCTGATTTTATGGGCGCATCCCAATCCGTTTTATCTTTCCAGACATCTTGCATTAAAATTTTTATTAAAATAGTTGTTGGAGCTAGCCAACCAATAGGATCATATATTTTGTTGCGTGGCAAGAGGATGTGAGGAAGGACAGTAGGTATGAGGCTTAGGTAGGAAAAAGGAAATCGGAAGGAAACGGATCGGAAAAGGAACGGACTGGAATGCCTAGTTCGGGAACGCGGCCTGCTTGCGAAGCACGACTTAGCTCGCCGGAATGGGGGGGATCTTGTCCCCGAAACTAGACCTCACCTCCCAACAAAACACATATCAGGCCTAGGAAAATTAAAAAAAAAATAAGTGAAAAGACCACGGACGGACTTCACCACACTAGGGCGCTGCTGGATGTCAATGCAGCGTGGCCATTTTCCCTACCCAACCTAGGAATCCGACGGCCATATTTGGATTCCCCCAAAGAACGGTCCAATACCGTTCAGGTCACTCCATCACCGGTTATTTTAGCGGTCCATCTGCACCCCTAGAAAATTCAGACTCACTTCATTACGTTGGCTTTTCGGAAAACCAAGAAAACAGCATAATCATTGTAATATTGTATGACGAGAAGCTTTATTTATTACTAAACAATTTATAGCGCAAATAAATTTGGATTGTAGTTATTTTTTGTTTTGTTTTGAGAACATTTAAGTCTTACAGATACAAACAGTACAAAAAAAAATAAATAATGCGAACGGATTTGTTCCCACAGTGATATTCTTTCTTTCTCTAGGCACCGATAGAGTACCAATATTTAAGAATTCGTTAATCCTAATTCTCCTGCCTAGAAAGAGCTCTATTTAGGTGGTCTTATCAGGGTTTTCCAAATATGGATACCAAAAAAAAAATCCGCGGAAACAAAACTTTATCACTTACAATAAATAATCTAAAAAAAAAATTAACGTTAACATTAAACCTTCCTCGTCAAAAAAAAATTGACAAGTATTTTCTTTGTTCTTAACAAAACGTTGGATTATCCCAAACTTCTATAATTTTCGAATTTGTAGTTTCAAATAGATTATTACAGGTTTATTTAATTAGTCTTAAAGGTAGCTAAAATAACTTTAGGCAACCACATAATATTTCTAGATAAATAAATTTAAGAACCTTTTTTTTTTTTTTTTTTTTACATATATATTTATACATATATATCTATATATATATATATATATTTTTCTTTTAAATTTAGTTATAGGAATTTTGTTTGATATAATTTTAGATTGCAGTAGAAATAGATTTAAGTTTAGATATTATAGTTTTTTTTTTTTTTTTGTTTTCCTAATAGTATTATGATCTCCGATCGTTTTTAAATATTTAGGAATAGTATTAAGAACTTTAAAAAGTATTAGCAATAGTTTTGAAAACTTTCCGGTCTTACACCGTTTTGGAATGTAGTGAGATAGTTTTAATATCTTTTTTTTTTTTTTTTTTTTATTTGAAGTTATTTTAAACAGTTTTCTTTTTTTTTTTTATAATTTTGAAAAGTATTACATATAGATTTCAATTTTAAGATTCTCGAATAATTTGAATTAGTTTTCGTCTGTCTGGAAAGTGATTCCGATAGTTTCAAGTAATTTGTTTTCTATATAGGTATAGAATTTAGATAGTTTAACATAGCAGTAAGGATAATTAACAAAAACTTTTAAATTTTTAAAGTAAGTTCTAAACGTTTTCTTTTGGTATACGTACTATCAAATAGCTGTAGCTATAGTTTTAAGAACTTACAAAATTTTAAATTACTTTTATGAATATTTCTTTATATAAGTTAAAGCAATAGCAGTGATAGTTTTAAGAACTTTCTAAGATTAAATCGTTTTTCTTTTTGTCTTTTCCCTTGAAGATCCTGGCTTGGTTTAATTTGTATATTTTTTTTTTCGTTATATATAATTATTGTTAAGTAGTTTAAAGTCTTTAGAAATAGTTTAAAGATCTTTTTTTTTTTTCTTTTTTATATATATTATATGGAACTTTCGGTATTTGTTTGATAGTTCGTTTTCGATTAAAGTTAGATAATTTTATAGGTTGGTTTTCATTTTGTGTCCTGATACTGATACTGTCTGATACAATCACTCACTTTGGTTCGGGATTTTAGTTACCCTTCTTTCTTGAATTTTTCAGTGCTGTGTCTGGATGAGCCACCCCTAGTAGTCCTCTTCTTCGATGTTCAAAACAGAGACGGAACTTGGGCAGTCTTACGTATGGATGATTTTAACATCCAAGTAAAACAAGGCCTGGATGCAGGGTTCGAACGACCCGGAACCTCATGAACAAGGGTACCGTTCAGTGGATGAGGAACCCCAAAATTCTGGCTTCGAGATGAGAGAGGAGGTTAACAAAAAGGTTGGCGGCCACGACCTTCATCGACAGTCTATGACCGCTAAAATCACCCTTTAAATGAAAAAACTAAATTAGGACCACAGCACACTTTCTTTTGTCATTTTCTTGCATTTCACCAACTCACCTTTATTTTATATTGGATAAAAACCTAATGTTGATTTCGTAGATAGACTCCTTTTTTTTTTTATATATATTTATTACCGATTTACCTGAATGTTTAAATAGGCACTCTATTAAGCAAAAATCACTTTAAAAAACTAAAATCAAATTTACCTCGATCAAAAAAAAATAATTATTAATATGGTACACGGATTAATGGAAAACACCCGAAATGTTGTTTGAAGTATACCTTGCGGTTGGTGTTGTTCTCTTTGAAGAGGTATTCTATCCACTAAACTGACTATTATTCGAGTAGGTATGTCTTGTTCTTCAATGCGGTTTATCTGCACCCCGCCACACTACCGTATGTATGATATGATACGATAACACCACCTTTTCACATTTTGTTTTCTTTTTACCGCTCTTTACTCAAACGGCTCTACCTATCCGTTAGTTGTGTCTTCACAACTTGACGAACCAGGTGTCCATAACAATTTTTGCAATATTTGAAAAAAGTTCACGTTTTGTTAATAGAGATTTTGGGAGAGTAAATAGTTCACATCGAATATAAAAAATATCTTCTCTTGCATTCCATCCTATACCTAAAACCTTGGCATTTGAAGACTCTTCAAAATGCAGAAAGTGTTGGTCTAAAACATCCCCCCTAGGGATGTTTTCCAACAAGCGAGGATGGTTTGCAGTCCATTTCTTTAGACAGAATCCTCCAGACAAAAGAAGTGCCTTCAATTCTTCTTGAACTTTTAGAACCGTATCTATATTGAAACCTCCAGAAAAGACGTCGTCAACGTAAAAATCTGACAAAACCACATCTTTTGCTAAGGGAAATTTATTTCCTTCATCAGAAGCAAGCTGATGCAATGTTTTGATGGCTAAATATGGAGCACAGTTTACTCCAAAAGTAACTCGGATTATTTCAAAATCAGCCAAATCTGATTTTGAATCTCGAAAAATTATTCGTTGGAATTTTTGGTGGTCTTTATGAATATGTATCTGGCGATACATTTTCTCAATGTCGCTATTGAAAACATATGGAAATTGACGCCATTTCAGCTTGTAGATCATTTTGTAAAGTAGGACCGCTGTATAAAAAATTGTTCAGACTTACACCCTTGTTGGTAAAAGCACTTGCATTGAAAACGACCCTTACTTTAGTAGATGCACTGTCCGGTTTAACCACTGCGTGGTGCGGTAAATAAAAATGTTCATCGGAAAGATTTAAGTTATTTTTTGATATAACATTCATGTGGTTTAAGGAAATGTATTTCTTAAAAACTTTGGAAAGGATCCACCCAAAGACCGTATTTTGTGCAATTGGAGAAAAGTCCTTTTCTCTTTTTACACCTTCGCGTAGGATAAGAGGTAAATATCTGCTCCAATCAAAATATCTACAGGAGCAGGTTTATCGAAATTAGGGTCTGCCAGTCGCAAACTTTTGAGCTCAACCAAGTTTGATGCGTCAATTGTTTGCGATGGCAGATTACCTGTCAACTTTTTCAAAACAACGGCTGAAACTGGTATATGCATATCAGGGTTGATGCGTGATTCGAGTGAGAGGACACATACTCGTAGAAAATTCACTTTGAATTTGTCCAATGCCACAAATAGATGCATTGCTTGAGCGGGTGAAAAGCTTTAATCGGTTCACTACAGATTGCAGAATGTAAGTAGCTTCAGAACCAGGGTCGATTAAAGCTCTCAACAGAAAAGATTGATTATGAATAGTTATCTTCACTAAAGCTGTAGCTAGCAAAACATTTCTTTTCTGGTTAACTAAAAAGCTTTGAAGCGTAGTAGAATCAGATTTTATATCTTCTACTAATTTATTTGATGCTGTTGATTCTTGTTGTGTCTTCGAAGTGGACCGTATGGGGGTTGTAGTAAGAGAAGTGTGGGGTGGCGAAACAGATTTTGTTTCTTGACCGATTGGGTTTGGTTGAGTAAAGTTATGTAAACTGTGGTGTCTTCTACCACACTGTTCACAAGACACTTTACTTTTACACTCATACACCGAATGTGTAAGTGCAAGACGATTATAACAGTACTTTTGAGACTGTACTATTTTATGTCGGGATGAGACATCCATGTCCAAAAATTTCTTACATAAACGTAAGTGGTGGTTGCTCTTAAATAACTTGCAACAAAAATTCTTTTGTTCGGCATGAAATGAATTAACTTTTCTCGAATTAGAATTTGAAGATTGATTTATGTTTTTACGGGGTGAGTGTTTGATTTCTTCAACAGATTCAAGTATCTTGTAAAGAAAATCATTCAAAGATTTCCATGTAGGAATTTCATCTTCTTTTGGTAGGCTTTGTTCAAATAGGAATAAAGTCTGTTCAGGAATTTTTTGAGATATTATGAAAACTAGAATCGGATCCCAATTTTCAGTTTTAATATCGAAGCTTGAAAGTATTCCTAAGCAATCGGTTACTGTTCTGTGGAGTTTTCTCAAAGCTGAACCACTTTCAGTTGAGATAGACGGTATAGAAAATAGTGATTTGAGCTGCATTTATAAGGATGCGTTTATTTTGGTACTGGGATTTCAAAGCATCCCAAGCAAGCTTGAAGTTATCTGCAGTGAGTGGAAATTTTAGGTGAAAAAGTTTCTCTACATCACTTAATCGAGAGTGATTTATATAAATTGAAGTGAACATGTCACGAAAAGTAGGCCAAGATTTGTAGCCACCTTCGAAGCATTCTGCATCGCAAGGTGGAACCCTAATTCCAAATTCTGGTTCATATCGATGACTCGATTCACGTGGCGCCAAATTGTCTTTAGATTCATTGCTTGAACCAATTTTTAATAAATCTATTATACTGCCAACTGCAGTAAAATAACTAGCTGAAACCGAAGCGTATTTACTTTTTACTGCCAATAATTTCGTATCGTCTAAGCTTTTGTCTTCGTTTTTCAGATACTTGACATACAATGCCCTAAACTCTTGCCACAAAACCTCAAATTCTTGTTTCCATACCTCCAACATTCCAGAAGTCAAGGTTTCTCTATTAGGAACCTCACAAAAACTTTTTATGGTCTCATTTATTTGTCTTACAGAAAGATAAAAATCTCCTGAAAGAGACATCTCGAACAGAGAAAAAAAGAAAAAAAGGCACTAAATATGCAATAAAAGTTAAAAAAAAAAAACTTATAAAACCGTGCAAAGACTTTTCAATTACCAAAAAACTGCACAGCAAAGTATGCAAAAACTTCATAATAAGAATCTAAACTTTTTATCAATAGGTGCGTTTTATTGGTAATTTATAGCTAGTGCAGCAATCAGGTACTAATAAAACGCTCCGGCTGTGTTCAAAAACGCTTTAGCCACTTTTGGTTGTTTTCACAAAGTATTTCTACCGTGTCTACCGTGTATTTTTACCGTGTCTCCACTAAACTACAAATATCATAGAACACATCCATTTTATGAGTGAAAAACAACATTGAGGTTCAAGTCATGAATAATTTTCAATGCGTCATCTTCATCTTCAAAGTTTCAACTTTCTTTATCCACTTCCATATCCACTATTTTACTGGCAAATTTATCGGCAGTAATTGATTGTTGTTATTGTTCACCGAGGGAAATTTTACTGTGCTAGCTATAAATTTACCAATAAAACGCACCTATAGGTATATCAAAATAATCACAGTATAAAAAATCTATTTAAAAACTAATCAAAAAGATTAATTCATTTGTCGATCAAAATCTTTTTTAATTTGTTCACTCAAAAAATAATCTTTAATGCACAGCACCTACCTTGGTTACTGGATATGGGAAAAGGATTTCCAATAATAATTATGCACGATTTAAGCACAAGCCTTTAAGCCTATCACAGAATCCATCGTTGAAAATCCCCGAATGGATTATTCCACTACGAACCCCGAAAAAAAGGATTCATAAAATCCGAATGGAATCGAAATAAGCATTGCCTCATTAAAAGAATTAATTCAGAGTTTCGAGATCAGCTGTCCTATGTCACAGCAATACTTGGAGCTTTTAAAAGAAAAAATCCCTTAAACTTTTTAAAAAGTCCCATCTCTTTACAGCTGTCAAATGATTGAGATCGTGAAAAAAGTTTTTTTCCCAGGAAAATAGATTCAACACAAAAATAAATGGAAGTTATAAAAAAAGTGGTTTCAAGTGTACTGAGGACTAATTTCAGCCCGGCTTGTTTTAAAAGTGATGTGTTCTTTTAATTCTTCGTTTTTTTTTTAAGGAACATAGTTTTGTTTATACTTCTTTGTAAATTGTTTCTTAATGGCGTGGTATTCAATTATTTTAAGAGTTAATAAATAAAGATTGATTAATTTGCGTTTGCAACTGTTGCAAATTTTAGAATTTGTAAAAAAAAATATTTTTTAATGAAACAAAATCGTTTACCACTTTTCTACGACAGGAATCAGCTGTCGTAGAAAAGGGCGTCATATTTCCGTTTCATTCGGAATTTGTGATACCAAATTTCCCAAATTTCGAAATTCTTAATAGATTTTCCACTACGAATGGATTCTGCAATACATTTTTCGTGATTCGTAGCAAATTTTCGATTACGATGGAATTTGTGATAGGGCTAAATATTTCTCCAAAGGGTCCGGCTCGACTGGATCAAAAAAATGTTGGGGGGATTCCTCACTTGAATCCCAGCTCATCCATATGTATACATATATCTATAATATGTTTCTTCTGCTGCTATGGGTTGGCAGCTTATATGATAGCGCTATGGGTAGGCGGCTAAACAAAATCTTTCTTCCAAAGAACCAAGAATATGCTGTAAAACAAAACTTTTTGCAGCACCAAATAATCTTAACAAAAAAATAAACAGTTTTGTTATTTTACCTTTAACTTTAATTTTAGTTTAATTTTTATTCAACCTTACTCTTCCAATAATTCTTAACAACTAACTTACAAAAATTGAATTTAAACTAATGACACCGACCAATGAGTTCGGTGGTGAAAGCTTAGCGTACAAAAAAATGAATACTTAACTAATTGAGTAATTATATAACATTAGTTCAAGATAATGATTGAGTTTAGTTTAGCACTCAATTATTTGGATATAATACATAATTTAACGCAAAGCGCCTAAAAGTAGTCATCATAGTTTATTATCTTACAACTTCTTTTTATTTATAAAAGTATATAATGTGGCGTAAACACTAATTTTCATCCTGAGAACATCAGCGGAGGCTGCGAAAATCCTGCATTTTATCCCAGCTACAGCAGCAGTAACACAAAGCAGTAAATTTGCCTTTTTACGTGTCGTAAACTTGTCTCGATTTAACAATAATTGTTGTATTCTGTTAAATTATAAGAAAAATAAATTATTGTAATGGCTGAAACTAAAAATTATAAATATGGTGAGCTTCAAAAAGGGATTTTAAGTAAGATTATAAAGGATCTTATAAACTTTAAAAAAGCTCCAAAAGAACGTAGAGTAAAATCTTACGCTACAGGTCGTCTCAGTAAATTGGAAGATGATATGTCGACTTCAAAATCCTACGACGAAGCCATCATTGGGGCAGGTATGCTAGAAGAGAAGTTAAAAATAGAAGAGTTAATGGTGGTTTACGAGCAAATAAATGATATTTACCTGGAATATCGTGCAGAGTCGGAAGACGCAATCGAGAAATCTTCGCCAATCATTGCGGCTGCGTCAGACATGGGTGCTCCGCCCCTTTCTACAGCTGCATCGACATCGCATTCGGGGATTCGATTACCTCGAATCGATCTGCCAAAATTTGACGGCTCATATACCACCTGGCGAGCTTTTCAAGACAGATTTCAGGCTCTCGTCCACAATAATAAGAGCATAGACGACATTGACAAGCTGCATTTTTTTGCAATCGTGTTTGGTTGGTGATCTTCTACCAGAGCGTCGAACTTATCGAGTTGTAGAAGCTGAGTAAGGTCAAAGATTCTCGAGATTTAATCTCCAGATGAGTCCTGAAACCAAAGGTCGCTCCTCTATCCCCTCACCCTACCCTTCCTTTATTCCCTATCCCTCAGCGGCACGGCGATGCAGCTGTTCGTCGATACCACTTCTCCCCCATACCCCTCCTTGTTGGCACGGCGATGACGCTGTTCAACATTCCCTCACCCTGTGTAGTAACACTCCCCTCTCGACAGAACGGCGATGACGCTGTCTATCGTTCTTTCCTCCCTATGTACGGTACGGCTGTCCTACATTCCTTACTTCCCCTCTCGACAGTGCGGCGATGATGCTGTCTGACGTTCCTAACCTCAACCCTCCTCCCCTCTCCCAACTCCAATTGGGCAGGATCAGTGGTGTTAAACGACCCGTGCCGATGATCAGCCAGGCTGGGGGCCCAATTTTAAAAATAGCTCAGTCGTTAACGGAGTATCCGGATACCTGGCGACCTCCGGATTAACTAGCCTTATCTGTATATGCCAGGGCTGCCAACCGTATGATAATTATGCTACATGTATGATAATTTCTGCTCTGGTATGATGTATGATTGGAAACCATTATCATAAGCGAAATGTATGATAATTTCAATATTTGAACGAAATAAATAAACTTTTGAAAAATTGAAAAAAAAAACAAAAATTTCCATAATATTGAAATTCTTTATCAATATTTTATGATCAATTTATAATACATTAATCATCAGCGTTGAATCTAGATTGAACAAACCCTCGACCTCTTTATATATGTGGAATGATTGAAATTTGAAATAGACTTTGTTCGACTTGATTGCGCTCGTTCAGTGAAGTTCAATTTTCAACTCGATTCTTAAGGGTGGTACGCATAAGCCCCCCTTCACACTATAAAAAAAAGTTGTTTGAGGTTTTTTAACTTTTTCTTTTAATTTCCAATATCCGTTCACTCCTCTTACTTGGAGAATCTCCCCTAAAAACTTAAAGTTGAATGAATATGATGAATAATGACTGACAATCTTAAATTGAGACTTTGATCTTGGTCTGATATGAGAATATGTATTTGACTGACGGGCGACGGCCAACAAAACTGATAAATATGCATATTGCAGTAAGGTACACATATATATCATTTCTTAAACGTTGAAGCAGACCCTTTTACAAATAAATTGAACATTTGCTTTTTTTAATTAAATAAAATTTTACACTTGTCAAGGTTTCCACAACCGATTTCGTTGTTTATTTATAAAATATTCAGTTGAAAATATTCGTTCTAAAATCTGAATTAATTTTTTGGCATTTTCTTTTAATTTCCTTAAACATTTCTTTCAGTGAAACAAAATCGTAAGAGATTTTCTGTAGTTTCCGTTTAAAGTAGCTTAGTTGAACACACACTACTGTGTGTGTTCGACTGAAGAGAAATCTAGATAAAATCTCCTCAACTCCTTGACCGGGGATATTTCATTTTCCCTCTTACTTCGTGCCCTTCTCACCAGCAAACTGAAAGTTGCTAGAAACTCAGTTACAACTCATGGTGTGAAAGGGGACTTAAGGCTCTTCCAGACCAACGCGAAACATTCTTAGCGAATATGTCAAAGATTCGCATCGTGCCAGTGTGGGTACTCATTTACTCGTTAAAGTGCGAGTTATACATAGCTTTAATTGAAAACGATCATTGAAAATTTTATTTGTTAAATTTGAGGTTGTCAATGTTATAACAAAACGTTATTATTATTGTTTTCGTCGTCGCCACGACAGATTTGCGTTAACTCATCCCAAAAAACCTTGGTCGAAAATCCAACCCTTATCCAACTCCACCTTTCGACTCCTGATGTAGATTATGTAATACAGATAAGTTTCAAACATTGCTGGACATCTGAAAGTCTAGGTACTGAATTTTCCCTAAAATTTTTTAGATACTGTTTTAAATTTTGTTTTAACCTTCTCGAATCCGAAATTTGTTTGTAATATACATACTATTTTTTCCATTCTCAAATTTATGAACTAATAACAATTGAATTCTAAGTCGACTCCAGGTCAACCTTTATTTGTGTTTTTTCATATTTTAAATTAGACGACATTTTCGTATTTGTAATTAAAATATATTTTTGTTAAATAAATCATGTCGATCATGGAATCCGCAATACAGGATCCGCAGTGATTTGCACTGCAGTTCCCTCTTTGCTCTTTAGCCATTTGTCATGGAAAGAAAAGAAAATACATGTACTTAGAATCACTACGGATCCAGTATTGCGTATTCCATAGTCGACATGAATACTTACATTTAAATAATCCTAAAACTTATTTCAAAAACTTGAAATGATATTTATCTTTCAATGACATATTTGCAAATATTATTTTTTAGAGATCTTAAGGAGTACCACGTACGAAACCTCATCAAATTTAAAATATTTAACAAAAAACACAAATACAGAATGATTTAAAGCCCTCTTAGGACTCAATCATAATTAATTTGGAAATATCATAAAAAATTACTGAACACAACAATTTTTCTTATAAATAAAAACCTATATTATATTATTTATGTTTTATCCTAAAATAAAAAAATTCTATTTTTATGTTAAATAAAAAATCTTTAATGAAAAACTTGTTTTTTTTCAAAAAATAAAACTGAAATAATTTTTTTCTCGCTTCTCTTCAAAAGCCCTTAAAAATATAGAGTAATTAATAATAATTAAATTAAATTATTCGAAAGACGAAAGTTTATCACTGACTGACTCACTGACTGATTCATTAACTAATCATTGTACAGCTTACTATGTAATATATACAATATATATAAAAAAATTTTCGCATTACTTCATATTTGAAAGTGCACACTAAGAAGGGATTTTTTCAAATTCATAAAACTAATAGGGTAAACTTAGGTTTAAATAGGGTAAAGTCGGATTTCTATTTTCTAAATGGGTTGAAATAAAATTATTAATTTATATAGAATTCATAGATTTTTTAATTCTAAGGTGTGTCAGGGGGGTTAAAAAAATTATAAAAAATTATCTTCACACTTACCAACGTTTAAAACGCAAAATCTCAAAAATCAATGTTTTACAAATAAATTATATTAAATCGGGGGGTGTGTTGATTTTTATTATATTTACTATTTTGAATAGGGCATAGAAATAAAAATTAGGCGTGTAATACAAAATTTTTATTTACATCGTATTTTTGACACACGCAATTTTTCAAAAACACAAATTTTTTTTTTCCTTTTTTCCACACTCTTTATTTTTTATCTTTTTAATGCGGGTAGATAGAAATATGAAATTATACCATCTTATAGAGATTATGGATTTACATGATTTTGGTGAAAATTGGATTTCTCAAGTACCATTTAAAAAAGTTATTCAAGTATAAAAAATTTTAAAAAATTAAAAAAAACACTTTTTTACGGTTTTCTCACAATTTTAATTTTAATTTAATCAAAGAATCCATTCAATTTAATCGAATTAATACCCCATTTGTTCATTGCCAACCACCACCGACCAGTGGCAGATTACCCGTTATTTTATCAAAATCAGAAAATCCAAATGATATTGATGGATTAAATAATTCATAACTTCTGTTCTAATTGTCTGATCTTCAAGATTAAGATATTAAAATAATCACTAAATGTTAAGCTATAATTCTGTATAAATTGTGGAGGGGGGAAGCGTTCTATACGAAAAGGGATGGTAAAGAGGTAATCAATTCAATTTTCTGTATTAAAAATGCAAAAGTTGATGAAAATTTTACGAATTTCAAAAAATTATCTTCTACAATATTGTAGCCCCAATCCTTATCTATAAAAAAGCCAATCGTGTTATAGGGGTAAATTCAACAAGTGCGGCGGGAGGGGGATTTAAATTAAATTTAACGATATAAATCGATTTTAATCAAAAAAATCATCCCACATGACATCATTAATTAATTTATAACTCCTAAAATTCTTAACGGATTCTCAAGATTAAAGTCTTAAAATACTGTCATTAAAACAAGCATTAAATGTATGTAAAAAACTATATCAAATTTCCATGACAATTATGAAAAAAATGAAACAAATGAAACAAATTGAATTAATGTTTTTTTACACCCACTTTGATTGATTAAAAAATTTTAAATAATATGTTATATTCAAAATAGAGAAAAAAAATTTATCACATATTATTTATTAATATATTATATAAATATTTGTTGAACATCTTAAGGTTCTAAGTCCAACAAGAATTAAGATATTAAATAAATTTTGAAATTAATTTATTTATAACATGCTTTTTGCGGCATAGTACTTCCTTCATTAAAATGCTCATTACTTCTTACTAGAATAACGGATTTTAATCAAATGACTTTTATTCGCTTGCAAACAAGTAAGCGCTTATTTTGATATATAAAACATATATATCTATCATCGATTTAATACATTAAAACGTTCTTAAAAAAAAAATTCATAAAAAAATCTTAAATAATTTTTCTTGAAAAATAAATGAAAGGGCTTCGAAAATGTCATATAACTTTAGTAATTCATAAAATAATAAATAAAATATGAAAGGAAATTGTTATTAATGCGAAAACTTTTAAATTTTAATAATCAACAAAATATATTATTTCTTTGGTAACTATTGCAAAATCATCATAAATGAGATTATAAATTATTTTCATTTGTATATTTTTACAATTAAATGGAATAAAAAATAAAAAATAAAAAAAATACATACGGTCCACCATCCAAGTACTAACAGCAAATATTGATGCTTGATATGATGATCGAATATGAACGTGGTAACGTACATTTTGTTGATACATATTTATCCGCCATAACTATGTTAATTTATTTTATATACATAATAAAATAAATAGCTATACCTAATAATATTTTTTTTTATCTCTAAACATGAATGTTAAAGGTGACGTTATACATGGAACAGAGATTATTAAAATATAATTTACGATTAAAGTTTCCCCCACACCAAGGCGAGTTTTTCGCAGCGATGACGAAAACAATAATAACAACACGTTGTTGTCAATGAAAACAACACGTTGATATTATTGTTGTTCGCATCCTCGCCGCGACAGATTCACCTTAGTGTGGTGGATCTTTATTAAAAACGTGTTTATTTTCATTGACAATCATATGTTGTTATTATTGTTTTCATTATTTAAGAATGGCATACACATATATTTATTATATAATGTTCCTACAATCTTCATACATACATAAGTATATAACACAGTATACCTATAAGAATAAATAAATTGCAAGGTCAGTTCATAAGTATAATTTTACAAATGAAACAAGACTTTTTTTTTGCAAAATTCAAAATTTAGCTGAACAAAATACACAAAGTAAAATATAGCTATTTTTATCATAAACTTTGAAATTTTAATTTTGGTAAATAACATTTTCATTATTTGTTGAGTTACATTCTGAATGTCTTAAAATCAAAATTATTCTTATGAAAATCATAAATAATACATCTAATTATCTTATCTTAAATATTGATCGTAAACCAATTTTACGAGAAAAATTAAATTACGAATAAAAAAGTGTGAACGGTACCTAAACATATAATTCATAAAATATCCAACCCTTCGGTATCGAAGTATTACGATCTCTTTCATTCTTGCATCTACTTATGATTCCGTAATTCGTACAAAATGTATTAAAAAAAAATACTTGATTTCGCGTGTTAAGAGTGTCTGGTTGTTTTAAATTCGTTCTTGCCTCAAAAGTGTAAAAAAAGTGTTAAAAAACGGTAAAAGTGATTAATTTGATAAGAAAAAAATAGCTACGAAAAGCGTATAAAATCAAGTGTTACAAAAAACAATACAAAAACAATACCTATAAAAGTTCCTGCAAGAGAACTTCATCTTGATGAATTGCAGTGCAATAGCAATTAAAATATAAATATCCACAATTAAATTCATAAGGTAAGTTATTTTCTATGATATATTATTAACAATTAAATAAACAATTAATAAACCATAATACTTTTTTGGCCAAATATTTTTTTTTTTTTGATAAAATAAAAAGAAATATTAGTCGCCATCTATCTTTTAATAGAAAACTAAAAGTATCACGGTTTATTAAATACCCAATCCCATTGATTTATCATATTTTTTGGTTGAAAAAAATTCCCAATAGGAAATATTAAGCGCCATCTACATATTAGATAATAAACTTTATCAAATGCACCTTCGCAAGGATGTATTTTACATCTAAAAGTATGCTTTCTTTTTTACCATCGGTTTTATCGGTTTTATCAATATTTTTGGAATTTTTTTCCGATTTGAGATGTTAAAATGTTTAAACATCAAAAATGAATTTGTGCTTGCATATATACACATATTATGTATGTGAATTAATTTATTTAATATCGGTACATTTGAAAAGTAAATTTTCTAACAAAAATTTAAATTGACATTAATATATTTTTTTCATTAATTTAATGTTTTTAAATTTTTTTTTTTTACTATAAAATTAAATATACAAATACATTAATGCTAATGCTCATACAATATATACAACAACAATTAACTGAGTAAAAGGGATTTTTGTTATACTTATTGGGTTACGTGCATTAAATTTTATTCTACCTATTTTTAAATATTTTCACAATAGTAGGAATATATGTATAAATAAAAATAGAATAATATACTATCGATAGATTGATGAATTATATAAAAAATAGAATACGAGCTTTGAAAATATAGTATTTTTTTTAATAAATTTTATTCCGATTTATAATTTGAAACAAATTTATTAATACATCAACATCTAACCTAGATTAAAAGGTCCATTATAAGCGCTTGTGTATAACCACTATACACTACACAAAATAGTGAAAACTAATACATATAAACAATGTAATACATAGGAACAAAATTAAGCAATATTCAATAAAAAAAATAATACAAGAATTTGCAGAAAATAATAAATCGCTATATGCAAAATTTTAACAACCAATAACATTAAACATAAATTTCAATACAACATAAAATAAATATGAATATATTTATATACATATGTAGGTAATCTTAACAATAAATAAGCTAAATTTGAAAATAAAATAATATAGTATATTTAAAATTTTCATTAATTGTTGTCACTAAATTTATTGATGGATAAAATAAAATTGTGTTTTTTCTTTTAGCTAAATATTTCAATAAATCATAAAACAGAGTGATATACATGTATAATTATAATAATAAAATCAGAAACTAATGTTTTAAAATTTTATTAATTTATCATTTATTTTGATACATTTTTTTTTAAGAAAAAATAAAAAAAAATAAAACATTTTACGATTTAATTATAATTTCTTCTACACTATATGATTTTGGTCATGTGTTACAAAATAATTTTTTCGTTTTTGATACAGGTTATAGATAGTTTAAAATAAAACTAGATAATTGATAGATTGCTTGAGAAAAATGTCGATTTCTTTATTTTTTTTATAAATATCTCCGAAATTATCCTAAATACAAATAGGAAAATTTAAAATAAAAAGTTAAATACATATTTTATCGTTTATTTAATTTCAATTTTCAACTTCAGTTCTTGATGTATTTCATCCCATGCATTTTAAAATTAATTTTAGTATTTTATTTGATTTTACAGAAGATATCTTCATCTGAGTTTTGTCATTATTTATTTAATCATTTTCATTATATTATAACATATATATATATACTAATAAAATAAATATCCTTACTCCTTTATTTATTTTTATTCATATATCCATTCATTCATCCATATGTATATTCATACAGTCATAAATTCACACTAATTCATATTAATCATTTCCATATAAAGATACATATATATATATATACATACATATTTAATTATTACATTACTCTTTCTTTAATTAATTAAAAGAAAACAAATCACTTAATATTACGAATAATCAAAATTTCCTATTTTTCATAATTCTTAATAATTCATATTTATCCTTATTCATTTACTTAATCATATTATATTTATATTATATTTATTCATTTTTTATATCAACATATTCCATAACTTTTCTTTATTATCATAATTCATAATTCATATTTAGTTATTTAATTTTTCACATAACATATTAATATTCTGTTTGCTACAATATATGTATTATATTATAATTACTTAATTAATTTTTCTTATAACTATTTATATAATATTTTCATATTAAATATTTATCTATAATCATTTAAAATTACTAAGCTTTTCATACATATATTAATATTCTTATTCATATTATTAATTAACTTGAGATATATTATATCATACGTTATTTTTATAATTAAATTATTCATTATTTTCTATTGATATATTATTCATAACTTACAATTATTTGTTTTTCTATAAAATATTAATATTTTTAGTAATTGGTTTTTGAATTACTACTTATCAAATTATTATTATTATATTTAAGAATTATAAGAAGAATTATTATTATATTTAAGAATTATAAGAAGAATTATTTTGATTTAAATTTTTTAATACAATCCTTTCAATTTTCTTTTTGCTGAATATTTACCTATTATAAAAATAATATCATAATAAATTTTTATTATAATTTTTGTTCATATAATTTTTTTATTTTTGTCTTTTTTTAAATACTAAAAATAATTTTTTAATTTTTATAATAATTTTAAATATTTAAAGTAATAATTTCCATCGTTAAATTTTAGTCGCGTTGTATTATTTTTTGTGTTTCTTTTTTTTCTTTGTCGTATTCATTTTAATATTAAATAATACCAGGTTTTATTTTTTTCGCGTTTTTAGATTTTTGCATTTTTTTAGTCACTTTAAATTTAATTTCATTGTTTTTTTAAAATGGCTTTTGAATTATTGCGAACAGACAGCGGTCTGGTACTCCACAAGGTTATCCCAATAATTGGGGATGGAGCCTGTTTATTTAGGTCCCTTTCTTATCTTCTTTATGGAGATCAGCACGTTATGGCAAGAGCCATTAGGGAACAAATTGTTAAGCATGTCGTTTATAATTGGGAGAGATTCCATATTCTCACCGTTAGCAGTGATGGAAACATGTACAGCAATCCTTCTGCGTACTCCAGCGACATGGTTAGAGACAATTGCTATGGTAGTTTAAGCGAAATAAAAGCTGCCGGGGAGATTTTTTCTTATAAATTTGAGGTATATTTTAATGGGGAATTAGTGCAATGCCCATTTGAAAGTGATGAAAATCCACTTAAAAGGCTTCGCTTTTCTGGAGACACGTTAAATGGGCATTTTGATGCATATGATCTACCAGGTAGTCCATCACCATTGTCAACAATTAACTCCAGCCAACAGTCCAACATTCCGAAAGAATTTGTAAGAATTCATGGAAAACCAGTGTTACATGCGGTAATTTTAGTTTTACATGATTCACAAAGTCTTTTTCGGGCAATCGGTTACCATATATATAGTACCGATTGTATGGCTGAAGAAATTAGGGAAGAAATTGTAGAACATATTGCTGAAAATTGGGGTAAATTCAAAAAAATCTCTCATGAATGCAGTTTGGAAAAATTTAGGAGTTGTAATGCGTACAAAACTAAAATGTCCAAATTGCATTCATATGGTGGCTTTTATGAGTTGGTGGCCGCGGCTGAATTATGTGGGTATAAATTCGAAGTCTTTCGAAATGGTAATTTATACCTAAATTTTGGCGAACAAAACTTACCATCGAAAAGACTGCGACTTTCAGGGGAACTTTCATTGGGGCATTTTGATATTTTATCACCTGTAGGAAGAGACATATTAACTATTTCTCCTTCTCCTGCCCGTATTGAAAGCCCCAACACCCGTATAATACCACCATCTCCACTTTCAAATCTGGCACCAGTGGTAGAGGCACCCTCAAAACCAAAAAGGGGAGTAAAACGCCGTGCCAGATTTACTGATAGGGCACGAAAAGTACAGGTTAGAAAAGCTGTAGAGAAATTTACAAAATCTAACCCTACTTTAAATACCGCTAAGGTTCAAAAGCATCAAAACGACCACCCCTTTAATAATCTGAGGGCTGTTCGCGTGTACCAACTAAAACATCCCGATTTACACCGGGATGCCGTCCGCAGATACACGCAAAAAGTTCCTGAAGTGCATAGAGAATCGGTGGTTAAATATGCTAAGAACCATCCCAATGTCAACAGGGAAGCTGTTAATAGATTTACGCAGAACAATCCGGATTTCCATAGGGAGGCAGTATCTAGATACACCCAAAACCATCCCGAGTTTCATAGGGAAGCAGTATCTAGATATTCGCAAAATCATCCGGACATTAATGCTATTGCAGCTAAGCGGTATTTCAACAAAAACATCGAAGAGAAAAGGGAAGCTGCCAGACGCCTTGCTCAGAGTAAGCGGTATCTTCCATGGGAAAATAAGTCATTATTAGGATTTTCGTACGATCCGAACATGGCTTATGAAGCGGACAAATCTTTATTTATTGGTACTATGAGCCATAAATGTGATCATTGTTCCGCTTTGAAATGGAAGAGCGAGTATCCTAGCATGTGCTGCCAATTAGGAAAAGTTAAACTTCCAGCTTTCGATAAATTACCTGAACCTTTACTGAGTATTTTGACAGACAATCATCCAGAGTACAAACATTTCTTGGATAGAGTCCGAAAGTACAACGGCTGCTTCCAAATGACATCTTTTGGAGCAAGGGAAATAGCTAATAAAAATTGGATGTCAACTTACAAGGTATTGGGACAGGTTTATCATATGGTTGGTAGTTTAATTGCGGCTCAGGACCAGCAAGCGCGATACTTGCAAGTCTATTTTGTAGGTGAGGATCAGAATGAAATAGACGTCAGATGTAGTAACTATCCTACAGTCAAAAAAGGATTAGTGGAGGTTCTGCAGAAAATGCTGCACGAAGTTAACTCCTACATCAGGGAACTTAAAACCGTTTTGAATAGCGTCACGGATTATGATCAATATAATGTTGTGATTCATTCAGAACGGGTTCCCTCTGATTCTCACAGGGGCCGCTTCAACGCTCCAACTACACATGAGGTAGCATTAGTAATAGTAGGCCAACAAAATGAAAAAAGGGATATTGTTTTGAAGTTCAAGAACAACTCACTTTGTCGCATAAATGAGATTCACCGTTCTTATGATGCATTACAATATCCCTTAATGTTTTGCTATGGTGAAGATGGTTATTCAATTGGGATGCCTTTAAAAAACCCAATAACCAATCAACCTCTCAAGACAAATGTATCAGCGTCTATGTTTTATGCTTATCGAATTATGATTAGGGATGATGATTTCAATCGGCTTTCTCATTTTCGAGCACTTTTCAGCCAATTTTTGGTTGATATGTATGCAAAAATAGAAACCGAAAGATTAAATTTCCTTCGTTTTAATCAGACAAAGCTTAGAGCAGAGCAGTACTCCTTTTTAAAAGATGCTCTTTTATCAGACGACATTGATTCCGAGCAAATTGGAAAGAGAGTTATACTGCCATCGACTTTCACCGGCGGCCCACGTTATTTGCACGAACGAACACAAGATGCAATGACATATGTGAGATATTATGGCAGTCCAGATCTTTTTATTACATTTACATGCAACTTTAAATGGAAAGAGATTACAGAAGCTTTGCTTCCTGGACAAAGATGGTACGATCGCCATGATATCATAGCCCGCGTTTTCCATCTGAAAGTCAAGATGCTGATGCAGGTTTTGGATAAGGGCCACTTATTTGGGGAGGTTATATGTTATATATTTACAATTGAGTGGCAAAAAAGGGGTTTGCCACATGCCCACCTTCTGGTGTGGCTTAAGAAAAAATTACAATCTGATCAAATCGATAAAATTGTTTGTGCTGAGATACCAAATCCATCAACTGACCCTCTTCTTCATGACATCGTCAAGACCAACATGATCCACGGCCCATGTGGAGCATTGAATCCGAAATGCGTTTGTATGCAAAAAAACCGTTGTTCTAAAAGATTCCCGAAACAACTTTCGAATCAAACGCATGTCGCGAATAATGGTTACCCTTTATATAGACGAAGGTCTCCACGAGACGGTGGTCAAACAATAAAAATAAAGAACCATGAATTAGACAACGGTTGGGTGGTCCCATACAATGCGGTTCTTTTACGAATGTTCAATGCCCACATAAATGTAGAATATTGCTGTGACATCAAAGCCATTAAATATATACTAAAATATATAAATAAAGGTTCTGATCAAGCAGCAATATCTCTGCAAAATCAAAAGGACGAAATATCATTTTTTGAAACAGGTCGGTATCTCAGTTCAAATGAGGCAGTTTGGAGAATTTTTGGATTTTATATCCATGAAAGATTTCCAACCGTTCAACATCTAACGGTTCATCTCGAGGACGATTAGAGAGTAACTTTTAATAGTAAAAATATAGGTGAAAAATTACAAAATCCCCCAAAAACTACATTATTAGGATTTTTTGATCTTTGCAAAAAAGACAATTTCCCACTAAACCTATTGTATAATGAAGTTCCAAATTATTACAGATGGAATGAGGGTAAATTTATTAGAAGGAAACGCGGAACACATGTTCCTGGTTTTCCAGGTATAGTTAAATCTTCTGCTTTGGGAAGAGTTTACATCGTCCATCCGAATAACGTAGAATGCTATTACCGTCAAATATTAGCAAACATAGAGTTAGATAAAGGAATGATATTTTTTTTGGATGCCCCAGGCGGTACAGGAAAAACTTTCCTTTTAAATCTACTACTTGCTGAAGTGAGAAGTTGTCGAAAAATTGCCTTAGCGACAGCATCTTCCGGGATCGCGGCAACACTTTTAACTGGTGGAAAGACAGCACATGCAGCTTTTAAATTGCCGCTAAACTTAGGTACTGTAGATGAGCCCAATTGCAATATATCTAAGCAAAGCGATTTAGGGAGAGTTCTTAGAGACTCTAAATTAATAGTATGGGATGAGAGCACAATGGCTCATAAAAACGGTTTTAGTGCTCTTGATAATACATTAAGAGATTTTAAGAACCGTCGTGAAGTTATGGGAGGAACAACAGTTTTATTGGCGGGTGACTTCAGGCAAACCCTACCAGTAATTCCCAGGGGAACAAGGGCTGATGAAGTAAATGCGTGCATAAAAAAATCGACACTATGGCCCTCAGTTAAAAGACTCGCCCTGAAAGAAAATATGCGAGTCAAATTGGGGGGCGATGAATCTGCTGGTGAATTCGCAAAACTATTACTCGATATTGGCAATGGGAATTACGAAAACACAAGCGGTGTGATTCAAATTCATGCAAATCTGGGCACAGTTGTTAAATCAATTGATGAACTCTTTGCCAAAATTTACCCAGATATCAAGAACATAAAAGAAAAATCGTTTAATTGGCTTTGCGAACGTTTTATACTTTGCCCGAAAAATGACAGAGCAAATGGAATAAATGAAATATTATTAAAGTCATTTGACGGTGAAATTGTAGAATACAAATCAGTAGATTCAGTTGTTAATGAAAGCCAAAGCATTAATTACCCTGTGGAATTTTTGAATTCTCAGAATCCAACTGGTATCCCAGCCCACAAAATAAGTTTAAAAAGAGGCTCCAGTTTCCAGTGAAGGTCTGCTTTGCTATGACGATAAATAAATCGCAAGGCCAATCGTTGAAAATAGCAGGCATTGACCTAAGGGAGGATTGCTTTTCGCATGGCCAATTCTATGTGGGTTGTTCAAGGGTTAGTTCTCCTAGAAACCTTATTTTGCTTGCACCTGAAGGTAAAACAACAAATGTGGTGTACAAAGAAGTATTATAAGTTTAAATTTTTAATAACCAGATTTATGTGCATTTGCATGTTTTTTCTGGTTCTTTTCGTTTTTTTAATTTTTTGCATGTTTTTTTTTAATACAATTTGTACACCCATTCTTCGTTTCTTATTGTTTTATCAAACTAAAACCGTTTTTTTTGTTTTTTCTTCTAATGTAATTGATAAACTTAAAAGCTGTATTTGCTTCTTTCCACATTGGCACTACAAATTTAATATTTTTTTTTTTGTTAGATTTCAATTTCAGTTTTAACTTTAACTTTAACTTTAATTTTAACTTTAACTTTTTTTAATTTCAAAACATGGTTGCATTTTTCTTCTTTTTTGTTCGGTTTTTCCCATGTTTTTTTTCTCGATATTTTGTAGAATGCCATTTTTGCGTTTTTTTTTAAATTCCTTCTTAATAATTTACTCAAAGTTTCGTCAAAGTATCCATGGAAAGCTTCATAAGGTATGCAAAATTGTCTTTTTTGCAATATTATAATCATCAGAAACATTTGTTTTTTTTTTTTTTAACAAATGCATATTAAACATATGCATATATATGTTGCATATTTGTTAATAATTTAGTTTTAATTGTTTGCATATTTAACTATGCATTTAAATTCATAGCCTAATATTACATTACATATTTTGTATGCTTCTTTAAAAAGCATGTTAATTTAAAAAAAAAAAAGAAGTTTTTAGGGGATTTTGTATATATTTTTAAATACATAGGTTTAGGTTTGCATGATTATACACGATATGTATAGTTTAGCACGTTTTTTAATTTTTTTATATGTACATACTTAGGTTTAGATTTGTTTAGGTTTGCATGATTATGCACGATACGCATAATTTTGCCGTTTTTTTAAATATACATATGTACATACTAAGGTTTAGTTTTAGAATGTTTATGCACGGTTTATAGATTTCAATACACATAGGTTTAGTTTTGCAAAATTTTGCATGATTCGCATGATTTTGCGAGTATTTTTTAATATACATATATATAGGTTTAGTTTTTTTTTTTTTAAGTTTAGCATTATTTTGCACGACTGTTTTTTTTTTTGGGGGGCTAAAACCATCTCACCATGCAATTTACCTACCAAATGACCTTTTCTGTGCCCTTTCGCAAAATGCAACCATAGCTTTCTCAGTGCCTCGGATCTAAAAAAACATGCCCCTTCCCTTAGCCAATTTTTTTAATTAGTAAAGTAATTTTAATTTTTTAAATTATTTTTCGTATTACCTAAGGATAAAAATAGATTAATTGTTTTTTATTAATAAATATTACATTTTGCTTTCATAATTATTATGATAATATTAAAATAATAAAATCATGCATACTATTTCTTTTTTTCCTTCTTTTTTCTCTTCTTTTCTTTATTTTCTTCTCTTTCTTTTTCTTTTTTTTCTTCTATTTTTGTAATATATTATTCTTCTTATACTTCTTATTATTATTAGTGTTATTATTATAATTATCATATTAAATTAAGTAGATGAATAAAATATTAATTATATCTCTTTATTAAAATATATATAGATTTAGGAAAGTGTTTTTAGTGCGGTAAGAGTCCCACACTACTTGGTATTTAGTATTAATAATATTATTAAATAATAATAATATTACTATTAAATACCAAGTGTCTTTTGAAGATTTTCACGTAAAAAAAAAAAATAAATAACATACTTACCTAAACAAAATGTATATATTATACTAAACAGATCTAATTATTTTATTTTTTTTTTAGTAAAAGCAAGGAAAGAATATTATTTATTGATATTCTTTGTAAAAAAATAATTAATTAAAGTTTCACGTGTACACGCTTTAAAATTCTTAAGTAATATATAAATGTGTGTATATTTATATGCTAATTTAAACTACAATTAAAATTCAAATTCTATATCTTTTATTAATATATATAAATATGAAATAAGTTAAGTACATATATGGCAAAACTCCTTCCAGAGAACATCGAAGCGGACGATTAGGAAGGAACAAAAAATGAAAGTATTAAATTTTTAAATACAAATATCTTTTATTCAATTTTTTTAAGAACTCCAGATAGCTTTAATTTTCCTTACTTAAAATTTAAATTATATTTTACAAATTTGTTTAAAAGATATTAATTCTTTTTAAATCTAATATTTGAAAAGGTCAATAATATGAAACAATTTTTTGTATCTTATTATAAAAAAAATTATATATTTCGTGGATATATAAAATTTTCTATGAAATATGCTATTCTAAACAGTCAAAATTTTATATAAATTATATAAAATTAAACTATTTTTAGAAGTTCAAAAAAATATTTAACAACTTATATAATATTATTTTATAAAATATAAGTTAATAAGTTAATTTTAATTTTCACAATGCTTTAAATAAATAAATTATTATTTTACAAATAATTTTTTTTTTAATCTCATCATATAGAAATGTTAACTAATGTTAACGAAGCTTTGTGAATATAATTGTGAAAATAAAAGCAAATTTTTAAATTTTATTAATAAATTACAAAAATGTTAAACATGATGATTTTTATACTAAATTATTTTATTTTATTCTAGATAACAGTTTTCTTTATTTATTGATTGTTTTTATATAAAAAAAAATTAATTAATAAAAATTGTAAAAACAAATAATATGTATTAAAACAAAAAATTATTATAAATGTAAAAAAAATAAAAAAATTAAAATGGTTATAAAATGTATTTTATAAATAAAAATAAAAATTAAAAAAATGTCACAACAAGAATTAATAATACAATAAATTCAATTAATTACATACTCTTTTAAATTTAAATCGCCTAACATTTTAAACTAATATTTTCAAAATTATTAACTAAAAAGAAAACACATGAATATGAAATAAGCAAAATAATAAAAGTTTTCAAGCTATAAGACTTTTTAAAATTTTGTTAAATCGCCTGATAATTTTATTATTATTTTAAAATATTATCAAAGAAGAAGGTGATAAAATAAACAGGAATTAACACAAATATCCGAACATACATAATTATCGGTATTTATAAATAATTCCATAACAAAACACGAAAAATAAGAAGAAAACAAAAAATTGATGCATATATCAATTGAATATAAAAACTGAATAAATTAACAGCGATTATATTAAGATTCGCTTTAAAAGATCAAAGAACAATATAAATTCTGCTGCCATAATTAGGCAATATTGTTTTAAAACTCAAGAACAAAAACTCGCTGTAGTAAAAACTAAGAAATACTTTTCTACTCGAGAGAATTTTAACGAAGCAGATAAATTGTTGTTGCATATTCCGAAATATAAAACACTTTAAATTCCAATTAAAAGAATTTCAACGAAGCGGATGAAAATTCAAGTGTTGCTGCATACAAAAAAATATATTAAAAAACTTTAAATTAAAGACAAAAGTAAAACAACAAAAAATACACCAAAAACAAAACAAATGAAAATATAAACCATAAAAGATGACGAGATCACAATAAAAATTAAAAAAATGTGTATGTTAAAAAAAAAGAAATAAAAAAATAAAAAAATTAGAAAATAACAAAAAAATTGAAAAAAAATTAATCAAATAATATACAAAAGATGACAATGTCACAAAAAAAAATAATTATATAAACATATACAAATAATATACAAAAGATGACAATGTCACAAAAAAAATTATTATGTAAATAAAAACAAACAATACATAAAAAAAACAAAACTTCGAAGAATGTTAGATATTTTTAAGAACATGATTAAATATGCATCTGTTTAAAATTTTTTTAATTTATTTAATAAATGAAAAAAGCCCATGAATATTGCTTATTAAAATAAATACTTTTTTAAATAATTTGTTTAACGTTAACATTACCATAAACATTTCTATATGACGAATTTGATAAATTTTTAATTCATTAGCTTTTGGTTTCTTTTAGTAATTATAAAATAATGCACACATATTTATTTACTTAACCATGTTCATGATATGACTGTATTGTAATACAATCATAATCATGAACTGGTTAAGTCTAAACGCAAGCTCCTACCTTATATCTACGGATATAAGGTAGTGATGCGAATGCGTTTAGATAAAACAATGTTCAAATTAAGATGTGTTCTATAAATACATTTCAAATTAAAATAGCAAAAATCAACTTCAAATTTATAGAAACTATAACAATCAACAATGTGCACATCACTTTTCTAATTTAACTAATTTTTGTCATGGCTTTAATTTTTTTACTGCCATAGATCAAAATTAAGTTAAAATTAAGCGCAGGCTCCAACCTTATATCTACGGATATAAGGTTGAGATGCTTAAGCGCTTAATAAAAGTGATGTGCACATTATAATATACCTACACAGTTTATAAAAATAATTTGAATACAAATATTTGAAATAATTTTTAAATTCACATTTCAAGTAATCAAAAAACAAATAATGTGCATATCACTTTTTTTGTTTAACTATTTTTTGTCATGGCTATAATATTATTATGGCCATAGATCGAAATTTAGTTAAAATTAAGCGCAGGCTCCAGCTTTATATCTACAGATATAAAGCTGAGATGCTTAAGCGCTTAATAAAAGTGATATGCACATTATAATATACCTACTCACATATTAGATAAAAATAATAAAAATTCAAATAATTTTTAAATTAATATTGAATCCAATTAAATGATAAATAATAATGTGCACATCACTTTTTTTATTTAATTAAATTTTGTCATGGCTATAATATTATTATGGCCATAGATCGAAATTTTGTTAAAATTAAGCGCAGGCTCCAGCTTTATATCTACGGATATAAAGTTGAGTTGCTTAAGCGCTTAATAAAAGTGAAGTGCACATTATAATATACCTACACAGTTTATAAAAATAATTTGAATCCAAATATTTGAAATAATTTTTAAATTCACATTTCATTTAATCAAAAAAACAAATAATGTGCATATCACTTTTTTTGTTTAACTATTTTTTGTCATGGCTATAATATTATTATGGCCATAGATCGAAATTTAGTTAAAATTAAGCGCAGGCTCCAGCTTTATATCTACAGATATAAAGCTGAGATGCTTAAGCGCTTAATAAAAGTGATATGCACATTATAATATACCTACTCACATATTAGATAAAAATAATAAAAATTCAAATAATTTTTAAATTAACATTGAATCCAATTAAATGATAAATAATAATGTGCACATCACTTTTTTTATTTAATTAAATTTTGTCATGGCTATAATATTATTATGGCCATAGATCGAAATTTTGTTAAAATTAAGCGCAGGCTCCAGCTTTATATCTACGGATATAAAGTTGAGATGCTTAAGCGCTTAATAAAAGTGAAGTGCACATTATAATATACCTACACAGTTTATAAAAATAATTTGAATCCAAATATTTGAAATAATTTTTAAATTCACATTTCATTTAATCAAAAAAACAAATAATGTGCATATCACTTTTTTTGTTTAACTATTTGTTGTCATGGCTATAATATTATTATGGCCATAGATCGAAATTTAGTTAAAATTAAGCGCAGGCTCCAGCTTTATATCTACGGATATAAAGCTGAGATGCTTAAGCGCTTAATAAAAGTGATATGTACATTATAATATACCTACTCACATATTAGATAAAAATATTAAAAATTCAAATGATTCAAATAATTTTTAAATTAACATTGAATCCAATCAAATGATAATAATAATATGCACATCACTTTTTTTATTTAATTAAATTTTGTCATGGCTATAATATTATTATGGCCATAGATCGAAATTTTGTTAAAATTAAGCGCAGGCTCCAGCTTTATATCTACGGATATAAAGTTGAGATGCTTAAGCGCTTAGTAAAAGTGATGTGCACATTATACTGTATAAATAAAAAAATAAAATAAAATATTAGTATATATAGAATTCGAATATAAAATTATTGAAAAAAATTAATTAATACAAATTTAAATTATGTCTAAAATATTTGAAGTTGATTTTGCAAAAAAACATAAATTTGAAAATATTTACAGAACACATTTTTAGAATATAATAATTACTAAATGAACAATCAATAAATCAATTTTATATTTAAAATATGATTTTTTATTAATAATTATTTTTAAATAACAGCATTGTGAAAAGCAAACATTTACAACTGCTAATTAACTTATATTTTATAAATTAATATTATATAAACATTTTGTTTTATATTTTCTTTAACTTTTACAAATTCTTTCTTTTTATATAATTATATATATTATTTTGACTGTATGAGAATAGTATTTTTTCATAAAAAGGTTTTATGTTTTCATTAATATATTTTTATTTCTATTTAAGATATATTTTATTGTTTGATAATATTAATTTTTTCTTATAATTCGATTTCAAAGATTTTATACTTTTAAAACTTTTTGTATGTAAAATTTCGATTTTATTTAGGGAAATATTTTAGCTAGATGGAGTTTTTTTTCAGATATAAATCATCAAGATGTCATTTCTATGGTTTCCAGTGTGAGAACTAACACGCTGTCGATTTGGATAAACCTCACATGGTTTTTTTTTTAATAACGGTAATTTTAATTAAATTTTAAATACTTTGCATATTATTAATTCTATTGTTCTTATAATATAGAAGACAATAATAATAATCATCTATACGGAAGACAAAACTATAACAAATATGCTGTGGAAATATCAGGAAAATTTTAACAACACATTCATTCATATCAATAATGGTATGATTATTAAAAAAATACATTCTTTTTAAAATAATTAATTGAATTTTCCAATTACAGACATACAAATCAAGAAAAAGAAGAAAGAAATAAAGAAGAAAAAGAAGAAGAACATGAACATAAAACTATACAATAATAATTAATTTTTAATTTAATTGTCTTAAATAATATAAAAAATGTTTGAATGTTAAAAATTTAATTTTAAAATTTTATAAAATAAAATCATTTTTCGAAAAAAAATTAAAAAAATAATTAACAAAATTGCATTCTGGCTTTTTATCTCAAGAAAGGAATTTAGTAAGAATTAAAAATTTGAATAATCGATAAGCAAACATAGATATTATGAAATTTGGAAAAAGATATTTAGATCTTAAAAAGATAAAAGTTTAAACGATATAAACGATATGGAGTGATTCATCTATGACTTAATTTCACTTTAAAAAGAAGCAAATTTACATAAGTCACAATGACTCATATAATAAATCTAAATTTTTTGGTAAAACAAAAAAAAAATAATATTGCACATACGACACAGTGACACAGTTTATTAAAATTATTATTTTTATACAAAAAAACAAAATTATGCAAAAAAATAACAACGATTCATATACCTATTTTGAAATATAATTTAATTAATTAAAAAAAAATGTTCCACATACGCCACAGTACCCCCATTTAAAGATTTTTTTGATTTATACAAAAAAACAAAACTTGAGTTATAATAGTTCGATTTTAATGATTATTAAAGTCTTAAAAAGGTAAATTTGAGATAAAGGTAGATTCGAGATAAAGGTAGATTAGAGATAAAGGTAGATTCGAGATAAAGGTAGATTGAGACATTGACTTGCACATACATCGTGTGACAGTTAAAGGTAGATATGAGATAAAGGTAGATTCGAGATAAAGGTAGATTGAGACATTGTCTTGCACATACATCGTGTGACAGTTAAAGGTAGATTTGAGATAAAGGTAGATTGAGACATTGTCTTGCACATACATCGTGTGACAGTTAAAGGTAGATTCGAGATAAAGGTAGATTGAGACATTGTCTTGCACATACATCGTGTGACAGTAAAAGGTAGATTGAGACATTGTCTTGCACATACATCATGTGACAGTTAGCGTAGCCAACTGTTCGGGTAAATATACTAGTTTCATTAATATAAACAAGTCAACTTTTCATAATTTGAAAAATAAAAAATAGACATTAACTTTTCAAAATATCGTAAGAACAATTTTCGTCTTCCATTCAACAAAAATCAATTTTTTTGTTTTGCGTATGATAATTTTCCCTCTGAAATTAGCGCATTGTATGATAATTCAGTTTTAAGGATATGACAGCACTGGATATGCGAATCTCTGTACAGATGGACCTCTTTTATTCGCTACTCGTGGGAACAATAATGAACGAAAACAAACAGACTAAACAGACAGACTTAATAAAGACCGGTTCATCTTCCAAACCGGGCGGCAGCACGGCGTCAACGCTGTTTGCCGCTTCTCCTGTGTTGTGTATCAGTAGGGTGGTTGTGGCTAATCATGGCCCCCTGGCTAATGCAGTATGCAATGAGGGAAGTACAATGGTAGAAATACCTAATTTCAGTAGTGGTAGGGTTGTGTATCATGATCCTTCCACTATAAATAAGTTAAAAACTCTCCAAGCCGTGGTGGAGATTGATCTGCCTAATTGTAGTCAAAATGCTGCAGTTAGGCCAGATTAACCTTCAACACTCCATCAAGGCTTCGGCCTCACTTCTGCTCCGTCTAACCAGACACCCAGTTGATATTGTCCTTAAGGACTAAGGACTCCTGGATACTACACACTATATGTGACGGATAAAGGTGAACCTAAATCCTGCATATTAGTGAAAAGTAGCACTAATGTATACTTACTCCTTAACTTCAGCGATAAAGATATCACCGCTGCCAGACTTGATTCGTCCAAAGGATCGTACTGGCTGGTATCGGCGTATCTAGGCCACGACCAACTTGGCCCTCTCCCTGGTCGTACTCTGGAGAGAATCATTGCTGTGTCAAAGTTTTCAAATAATACTTCATCTGAAGCAATTGCACATTATGTTGCTAAGAAAATGGACATGAGTGATACGGATGTGAAATGTTTTAAACTTGTCAAAAAAGATACTGATCTCTCAAGTCTCAAGTTTATTACATTTAAAGTGGGGGTGCCTGAGGAATTTGCAAATAAAGTTCTAACTGCAAGCAGCTGGCCTAGACTGGTTCATGTAAGAGAGTTTCACCATCATACAAAAAACTCTCATGTCGCCACGAGCGATGTTCTAATATAATAGCAACAACAACATCATTATGTAAACAAAACCTCACCAGCAGTACACCAGGTAATCTCTGCATTTATTTCCAAAACATGAGTGGCTTTTCTTCGAAACTAAGAGAGCTCTCTCTTGTAATTGAATCAAACAACAACTACGATGTTTACGCTTTCGTGGAAACCTGGCTCCATAGTCATATTGCAACACAAGAATTATTTAGCTTCAACATGTTCTCAGTTTTTCGTCTTGATCGATTCAATGTTTCAAAAGATCGTGGAGGTGGTTTAATTATAGCTGTCCGTCGGCCGTTAGTGGCGTATGCTATCGATTTAGATATCATTTTGGAAGACAATGTTGAAAACATCGAGCAACTTTGTGTCTGTATAGAAGTTGCCGGAGCTAAAAAATTGCTATTATTTTTAAGCTACATTCCACCTCAAACTTCTGCAGCTGTTTATAGTAAACATATGTCAAACATCGAGTCAACCTTGTCATCTTCAGAATATGTTGATATAAATGTTTGCGTTCTTGGTGATTTCAATTTGGGAAACATAGTATGGGAACAAATACCAAATGACGATAAGATGTTGCCAAGCCGTATCAATTCAGAAAATGAAATTATTGTAATTGATAGTCTTTTTTCTTTTGGCCTTATGCAAGTAAATTGGATTCACAATTCTTTGAAGAGATTACTTGATCTTATCTTTGTTAATGAAAATTTAAAATCAAAATTGTTTGAATGTATTCCTTTATTATCAAATTCAGTTCATCATAAAGCAATAGAAATTTCATTTGAACATTTAAATTTTAATAACTATAATAAATTTAATGATATTCATAATTTCGTTCTTAAGTTTAATTCTTATAATTTGAATTTGTTAAATAATTACTTCGAATCTATTAATTGGGAACTTAAGTTTAAAAGTAAATCTTTGAATGAATGTTTCAACATCTTTTTAGAATTGTTTTCTGATGCCTTAAATAAATGGGTTCCAACATTTAAAAAAAAGGGTAGATAATCACCCACCGTGGTATAACGTTAGATTAAAAAAACTTAAGAATGCAAAAAATAATGCTCACAAAAAATATAAAAAATCTAATTTGTTTGATGACTATGAACTTTTTTGTCGCCTTAGAAAAGAATTTATATTTTTATCTAAATTTTTGTGTAGTTCTTATACTCAATCGATTGAACTAAGCTTAAAGCAAAATCCCAAAGGTTTTTGGAACTTTATTAATACAAAGCGAAAAAGTGTAGGGTTTCCCCTACGTATGCAGTATGATGGGTTATCGTCATCAAAATCTTTTGAAATAGTTGAAATGTTTGCTAAACATTTTCAAACTATTTATAGGCCTTCCAATTTGCAAAAAGGTTGTACATATAATAATATAATTCCAATTACAGATTGTTGTAACATATTTTGTGAAACATATGAGGTTGCTGCAGTAATAACTGATTTAAAATCTTCATTTTTTCCGGACCTCCATGGAATTTATCCCATTGTTCTGAAATCGTGTGTAGATTCATTGAGTTTGCCACTACAGATTATGTTTAACAAGTCTCTTTCGTCGGGGGTCTTTTTAGATGAATGGAAGATTTCTTATATTACTCCTCTATTCAAGTCCGGAAAAAAGGATGAAATTATTAACTATAGACCTATAAGTCAAATGCCTACAGTGCCCAAATTACTTGATAAGTTGGTTCAACAAAAATTTGTTAATATTATTCAAAACGGAATTTCTAATCTCCAGCATGGGTTTTACAGGGGTAGATCTACTTGTACTAATTTGATCGAGTTTACAAATTTTTGTTCATCAGCTATGGAAGAGGGCACGCAGGTTGATGTTTGCTACACAGACTTTGTAAAAGCTTTTAGTAGAACCAATCTTAGTATTTTACTGGATAAGCTTAAAGCGTATGGCTTTGATGGTGTAATTTTGAAATGGTTCAAATCATATTTAGTAGGAAGAAGGCAAGTGGTGACCATTGGTAACTATAGTTCAAAAGAAATTTTTGCGCTCTCGGGAGTTCCTGAAGGAAGCCATTTGGGTCCTTCTATGTTCTCGTTATATATAAACGATTTAGTTAATGTTATACAAAATTGTCGTCTTCTTATGTTCGCCGATGATATTAAGTTCTTCAAAAAGATAAAAAATGTAAACGACTGTATTTCCTTTCAAAATGAATTAAATATATTTCAAGATTGGTGTAGTTCTAATGACCTTGAACTTAATTATGGGAAGTGTGCGTTGATGACATATAATCGAACTTTGCATCCTATTTTGATTAATTATGTTCTTAATGGAAATATTTTACCAAGAGTTCATGAAATAAATGATCTGGGAATTGTGTTCGATGCAAAACTTTCGTTTGATCTTCATATAAATTATGTTGTGTCAAAAGCTAACTCCCTTTTAGGGTTTGTAAAAAGAAACTCTGTGGATTTCAAAGATCCTTATACGGTTAAATCGCTTTTCTGTTCATTAGTACGACCTACTCTTGAATATTGCTGCATTGTATGGTACCCTAACACTGTAAAAAACATTGACAGGATTGAAAGGGTCCAAAAGAGTTTTCTGAGATTTGCTTTGAGAAATTTTTCATTAACAGGAAATGTAATATTAAACTATAAAAGTAAATGTTTGTTGTTAGGAGTTGAGACTCTTGAGAGGCGAAGAAAAATTTATAGTGTAATGTTTGTCCGTGATATTTTATGTTTTTCTATAAAAAGTGATTATCTTCTTTCTAAAATTCATTTGTATGCCCCCTCAAGATCCTTAAGATCAAGAAATTTTTTGTATGTAGCACATCATACAACTTTGTATGGGCAGCATGAGCCAATCTCTCGATGTGTAAGTTTATTCAATACTTTCTATGAAGATGTTGACATTTGTATGTCCAGAGAAAAATTCAAAAATACTCTTATGTTAAGTAAAAAGTTTTAAAATTATTAAATTAATTGTACATATGTATATATTTATATTATTAAAATTATATTTTATTTATATTGTATTTTTAAGTTTCTATGAAAAATCTGTTGATGTACTAGATCGTAGATTAAATAAATAAATAAATAAATAAATGAAGCAGAACGGCAGAAGGTCAGCCTCATAATTGGGTGTGATTCTAACTCCCATCATACAGTATGGGATAGTACTGATATCAACGATAGAGGCGAATCTCTTTTTGATTTCATTTAAAGTACTAACCTCATAGTAAGTAACATAGGAAATGAACCTACATTAGTTACCAGAAATCGACAGGAAGTTCTTGATATAACTCTTGTCTCCGACACCATTCATCATATGATTAAAGATTGGAAAGTATCTGAGGAACATTCTTTCTCTGATCACCGATACATCCAATTTAGTCTAGATGTTGAATCCCCTAGCCATTTTACTTTTCGAAATTATAGGAAAACTGACTGGCCCAAATATAGGATGGCGCTGGAAAGTTTAGTTAAACCTAATCTTTTAATCCCTCCCTCTAATATAAATGATCTTGATAACAAAGTCAAAGATCTCACCCTAGCCCTTAACAATTCAATGTCAATCGTTTGCCCTCTTACTCACGTAAGGGGTAGACAGAAACCGCATTGGTGGAACCCAGGGCTCGTGCCGATTAGGAAAAGTTGTAGGAAACTATTCAATCGAGCAAAAAGCACAAGATTAGCTTTAGACTGGGACTCATATAAGGAATCCCTAAAAATTTATAAGAAAGAATTGAGGAAATGTAAAAGATCTTCTTGGAGGACCTTCTGTACTAAAATAGAAGAAACCTCCGAAGCATCAAGACTACGAAAAATCCTCTCAACTAATCCAGTGATGCCCAGTTTCTTAAAAAACATCGACGGCACATGGACCCACTCAGGCGAAGAATCCCTCAGCCTGCTACTAGACACTCATTTTCCAGGTAGCTCCCAAACTGTTAATAATAGCGACCACGTTAGGTCCAGAAATATATTAACTTATCCACACGGTCTGATTACAAGGGACAAGCTAAAATGGGCTATCAATAGCTTTGCACCTTACAAGTCAGCTGGGCCAGACGGTATAATACCAGCCGAACTTCAGATGACTTCTGACATCATTGTGCCAATCATGGAGGTACTTTTAATCGGTTGTTTGAAGATGGCTCACATTCCCTTGTTATGGAGAGAAGTAAGAGTTGTTTTTATCCCCAAAGCCGGCAAATGTTCCCATGTAAATCCGAAAGATCTCAGACCTATCAGCCTATCATCATTCCTTCTTAAAACTTTTGAACGACTGATTGATATCCACTTAAGAACAAGCATTGACTCAAGACTCTTGTCTTCAGCTCAACATGCTTACTGCAAAGGGAAATCAGTAGATACGGCTCTGCACACACTAGTGCGTACCATCGAACACTCCCTCCACCATAAAGAGTACACTATGGTCGCATTCCTAGATATTGAAGGCGCCTTTAACAACGTCGACACATCTGCAATCGAATCTGCGCTGTCATCTCTGAAAGTAGATGGTTCGCTTTGTGAATTGATTAATCAAATGCTCACCAGCAGAGTTATCAATTCAAAACTGGGCGGCTTTTCTGCCAGAAGATTTGTCAGTAGAGGTACGCCGCAAGGCGGTGTCCTATCTCCCCTTCTCTGGAATTCGGTCGTTAATGAACTCCTGATATGCCTTGAGGAGGAGAGGTACAGTGTGATTGCTTATGCGGATGACGTTGCTATTGCCATATCAGGAATACCTTGAGTGAACTCTTACAAAACGCGCTAAATAAGCTAACAAACTGGGCAGATCGCTGTGGACTGGGTGTCAACCCTCACAAAACTGATCGTGTCCTCTTTTCTAGGAAATACAAAATTCCCCATATAGACCCTCCTACCATCAAAGGTGTACCTTTAACTTTCTTGAATGAAGCAAAATATTTGGGTCTTATTCTTGACAAGAAGTTACGCTGGAAACCTAATATAAACGAAAGAGTTAAAAAAGCCACTGTGGCACTCTTCTCATGTAAAAAGGCCATCGGCAATAAATGGGGTCTCCAACTCCGCATTGCTCACTGGCTATATACCTCGGTAGTAAGACCGATCCTAACATACGGTGTGTCAGTATGGTGGACCGCTCTAGATAAAACAACAAATGTTGGCAAACTAAGCAAGGTCCAACTTTCAGCTGGCCGATGCATGGGTGGAGTACTCCGTACGACCCCTGCCGCTGCATTGGATATTCTGTTCCATCTCACACCTCTCGATATATTTTGCAAACAAACGGCGGCAAGCACAGCTATACGTCTTAAAGCCTCCTCACAATGGTCCAACAATGATATTGGCCACTCGATCATTCTGAACTCATTCAGATCACTCCCAAGTATCACAGATTACACCACCCCACAGCTACAGTTCCATAAAAACTTTCAGGTTACCATTCCTTCCAGATCTCTCTGGGAGGACCTGGCTTTCCTGGAAGATGAATCGATCCACTTCTATACTGACGGTTCTAAAACTGAGGACGGGGTTGGTGGAGGTGTATACTCAGAAAGGCTGAAACTAAGTCTCTCCTTCCGTCTCCCCAATCACTATAGCGTGTTCCAGGCGGAACTTTTGGCGATAAAAGAAGTCCTGTCTTGGCTCAAAGAAAACGTGATATCAACCACAGATATCCGTATTTTCTTGGATAGCCAAGCAGCCATTAAATCTCTGGATTCTGTCTCTACAAATTCAAAAACTGCCCTTAATTGCCGATCATCTCTCTTGGAGATGTCACAGCAGTTCAACATTCACCTTTGCTGGGTGCCGGGTCATAGGGACATTCCAGGCAATTGCAAAGCAGACGAACTCGCCAAAAGTGGAACTTTACTACCTATACTGTCAAATCGGACAAATATTGATATACCCATCGCTACCTGTAAACTTATGCTAAAGCAAGATGCAATAGATAGAACAAATCTTAGGTGGAGTAATATTGCCACATGTCAGGCCACAAAACAGATCTGGCCTGGGCTGGATCTGAAGCTTGTTATCTCTAAGCAGACTGCACATTGGCTCCATCATAGGTGTCATTACTGGACACTGTCTAATAGGCAAGCATGCAACAAGGCTTGGTGTATTTTTTAACGACTTCTACAGGAGTTGTATGGATGAAGAAGAGGAAGAATCGATTCCTCACCTTCTCTGTACATGCCCTGCTCTTACTCAAAGACGTAGGCTCCACTTAGGAGAATTCTACTACAATGATCCTAGTGATCTGGCAAGTCATGACATTAACAGTCTCGCTCGCTTCGTAAGAAGCTCTAAATGGTTCAACGAGTAGGAAGAAAGTTTCCTAGATTCCTGTGGTATCACAATGGGCCAACCAATGGTCTAAGTGTGTCCAGCGTTCTGCTGACAACCACATAAACCTAACCTAACCTTGGTTGGTGATGCAAATCGATTTTTGCAAAATTTGTCAGTGGAGGCAGCCGTTTATGATAAGGCTTGGGAGCTTTTGAAAGAGAGGTATGACCATAAGCGCATTCTGGTCCACATCCAAATGCAGAAGCTTTTTGGCCAACCCTCCGTGCCTCGTGAAACTGCTTCTGGTCTTCGAGATCTCCTCTACACAACAAGAGAATGTTATCTCGCGTTGGAAAATATGGACGTTCCGGTTTCCGAGTGGGATACAGTTCTCATTTGGTTTCTTAACCAAAAACTTCCTAGTACAAGCCAAAAACTATGGGAAGAGAAGGTAGGAAATAGGAAGGACTTACCAAATTTCAAAGAATTTACCGATTTTTTGGAGACTCGTTTCCGGACTTTGGAAGTTGTTGGCCAACAAGAAATGGGGGCAGCAGGCAGGAACCACCAGGAGCCACCCGTCAACACAAGGCCTCGTTTCCAGCCTGCCAAAGCAAAGGTTTTGCTTGCTAAGCAGGTCGTTAAGCAGCCGGTCAAACCAACAACGAAGACCGTTCCCGTTGAGCAGCTGTCATGCAAATTGTGCAACCAAGGCAACCACACGCTGGGAAGATGTCAACGCTTCCTCAACATGGACATCATGGGTGGAAAGGAGACAGTACGCAGAATAAAAGTAGGCGAAAACTGTCTGTCTTATGGGCACATCCTTCAAGACTGTCTAAGTTTCAGCAGTTGCTACTTTTGTCAACAAAGACATCATTCGTTGCTGCATTTACAACAACAATACCTGCAAAACCAACAATAACAATACCAACAAAACCAACAACAACCACAACAACATCAATAACAAGCACACCAACAACAAAAACCAGCAGCAGCAAATTCATCTGTTCAGGCGAGGAACAATCGAACAAATACTCTTCAGGCGTCCGTGAACCCGCACGCGCCTGAATTATAGCCGATGGTGGGACAACAACAACTCCAGTCAAATGGGTATACTTTAAATTAATAAAATGCCGAGGTATCTGGGTTAGGGTTGGTCAGCAGCGACACTACGCAACACTCCGTTGAAGTACGTTTTGCGTCCCGACACTCGACGTTTGAGACTGCCGTACAGGCTTTGGTATTCAAGTCGCTGACTGGGCATCTCCCAACCCAACGAGTGATACCCGGCAATTGGGACCACCTTAAAGGTCTTTCTTTGGCAGAACCCCATCTGTGTGAGCCTGTGTCCATTGATTTATTGCTCGGAAGTGACGTTTGCGCCCAGATTCTCCTTCCTGAAATAAGACGTCCAGAGGATGGCATCGGACCGGTGGCACAGAAGACCGAATTGGGATGGATTGTTTTTGGACAAGTTCAACCCGAATCTCCTCGACAAGTTCGCAGCTTCGTCCAAGTTGCGGACTTAAGCTTGCAGCTCGAGAAATTTTGGGACATTGAAGAAACGCCGTTCCAGCCACATCAGACTGAAGATGACATGGCCTGTGACAAACATTTTTTGATGCACACAAAACGCTTACCTGACGGGCGTTATGAGGTCAAGCTGCCCTTCAAAGGTGAAAACTGTACAGCGATGGGATCCAGTCGACAAAACGCGTATCGACGATTTCTCCATCTTGAGAAAAAGCTCGATGCCAACCCGAAACTTTGTGCAGACTATAGAAAATGCATAAAGGAATACGAGGAACTCCATCACATGGAGGAAGTAGATGTGAATGATGCGGTTTTACAAACCCCATTTTACTATTTTTTGCCGCATCACGCCTTTTTTAAAGAAGCTAGCTCCACCACAAAGCTGAGAGTAGTATTTGATGCAGCAACGAAAGCTTCGGATGGGATATCCCTCAACGACCGTTTACTTGTGGATCCAAAATTGCAGTCGAGCATCATAGATCTCGTTCTAAAATGGCGGACTCACCGAGTCACATTTACGGCCGACATCGAAAAAATGTATAGGCAAATTTTGGTTGGTTTCCCAGACCGATACTATCAGCTTACCATGTGGGGAGAGCAGAAGACATCACCTTTAAGATTCTTCAAAATGAACACAGTCACTTTTGGCACAGCAAGTGCGCCTTATCTTGCCATTAAGATCCTTAAAAGGGTAGCAGATGATGAAGAAGCTAATTTTCCGGAGGTGGCGAAGGTTGTCCGTGAGGACATGTACGTTGACGACCTCATAAGTAGAGCAGATTCCATCGAAGAAGCACGAACGAAACGCGACGAAGCAAGGAAACTTTTGGCATCTGCGGGGCTTAATTTGCGAAAGTGGACGAGCAACACGAAGGAACTCATCGAAGACATACCTGTTCAAGATCGAGAGCTTGACTCTGAACTTCCGTTCAATTTGTCGAACCATGTTAAGACTCTCGGTATCAAATGGTTTCCTGTTGACGACTATTTTTCATACCAGAATCTGCAACCTACAACTGATGCTACCACCAAAAGATCGATGCTGTCGACTAAAGCCAAACTTTTCGACCCTCTTGGTTGGATCTCGCCGTGCATCATCACGGCAAAAATCATGATGCAGCGATTGTGGGAGCTCGGTTGTGACTGGGACGAACCAATTTCTCCTGCCTTGAAGAAAGATTGGGATGCTTTTCTTCGAGAATTACCAATCATCGAGCGTCTTCGCATTCCACGGTGGACCCAGATGAGCAAGACCAACAAAACGAGCAACGCTTCAAACACGAACAGCGACACTACGCAACACTCCGTCGAAGTACGTTTTGCGTCCCGACACTCGACGTTTGAGACTGCCGTACAGGCTTTGGTATTCAAGTCGCTGACTGGGCATCTCCCGACCCAACGAGTGATACCCGGCAATCGGGACCACCCCAAAGGTCTTTCTTTGGCAGAACCCCATCTCTGTGAGCCTGCGTCCATTGATTTATTGCTCGGAAGTGACGTTTGCGCCCAGATTCTCCTTCCTGAAATAAGACGTCCAGAGGATGGCATCGGACCGGTGGCACAGAAGACCGAATTGGGGTGGATTGTTTTTGGACAAGTTTAACCCGAATCTCCTCGACAAGTTCGCAGCTTCGTCCAAGTTGCGGACTTAAGCTTGCAGCTCGAGAAATTTTGGGACATTGAAGAAACGCCGTTCCAGCCACATCAGACTGAAGATGACATGGCCTGTGACAAACATTTTTTGATGCACACAAAACGCTTACCTGACGGGCGTTATGAGGTCAAGCTGCCCTTTAAAGGTGAAAACTGTCCAGCGATGGGATCCAGTCGACAAAACGCGTATCGACGATTTCTCCATCTTGAGAAAAAGCTCGATGCCAACGTCTCGACCGTTCAGCCAACCGGGCGTCGACTACGCCGGGCCAATCGAAATAAAATCCTGGAAGGCGAGCGGTGCAAAAATCCTTAAAGGATATTTTTCAGTATTTATCTGTTTGGCTACGAAGGCCATACATTTGGAAGTTGTGTCAGATCTGACAACACAAGCTTTCTTGGCAGCATTCAAACGTTTCACTGCAAGAAGAGGAAGTTGTAAGAAAATATATAGCGATTGCGGTACTAATTTCGTTGGCGCGAATAGTGAATTGGCCAATATGTTAAAGGAAGCAAAACATGACTGGAAAGAAATCGCGGAAAAATATCCATACTTTGGTGGATTATTGGAAGCAGGTGTGAAATCGGTCAAGTACCATCTGAAAAGAGTAGTTGGAACTGAAAGGCTCGCAATGCTTCTAACACAAATAGAAGCGTGTTTGAATTCGAGGCCCCTATGCCCTCTCTCCGACAGTAAAAATCCAAGCAATGCCAAAGATTGGAGATTTAGGGCTGTTGAAAGACGAACGACTTCCACCGACCTACTGGAATCTCGCACGAATTAAAGGCACCCATGCAGGATCGGACGGATTAGTACGGGTAGTCACGGTCAAGACACAAAATGGACATATGAACCGGCCGATCGCGAAAATTTGTCTTCTACCGTCAAACGAATCTTCGGAACAAACCGCCATCGTTTAAACTTTTACAAAAATAACAAAAGGACACTGTTAAGGTCAATCGCAGTTACAACATTCAACAATATTCAAACCAACAACTTATAAGTGCCGACTATAATAAGGTCACTTATCATATTGCTGACGGTGCTTCATTTATGAACATTAAGTGCTCCAGATATTTTGTTTACACTTTATTGCAATAACTGTTCCAAATAATGTTTATGTCACATAAGCAAAATAATAGAATGGTAAATTAAGTATAAAAGACTTATAAAGAAATCAATAAATCATCAGTATCAGCATATCAACTACAGTCTTTCGTTGTTTGGTGTTCAGATTGAATTTACTTTATTTACATTTACATTTCAGATTGGATTTACATTATTACATTTTTGAACAAGTTCAAGTGCTTGTTTCAAATAAAAACAGATTATCAAGTTTAAGTGCTTGATAATCACTACATTAGACAAACGAGTCTATACATTTTGGTGACCCCGACGTGATCCAACTGAACATACGAACCACTTATTGACTTATTCAATTTTATCAACCAAGATATACATATCTAAAGTGCAGCCTATCTTACTCTTCATCAACAGTAGATATACATATCTAAACCTATCGATTAATCTTCATCAACAGTAGATATACATATCTAAACTTATCGATTAATCTTCATCAACATACTCATTTTTGACTGAACATACATTTTGATCTACAACGATGACATCATTCGAAGAGTGCGTGGTAATTCAGGTAGCAAGTGGTAAAGAAATCCAGCGCATCATCTCCAACTTTAAAAAAGATTCATCCGACCGAAAGACTACAAGGGCTTACTTTGAAGAAAGGGCTCTACGGCTTCACGAGCAATGGAAGAAATTTCAACAAGGTGATCAGAAGATCAAAGGGCTGCCGCATGTTGATGACAACCATGAATACTTCACCAAAAACTATTTCAAAGAGATTGAAAATTTGGTTCAACAATATACCAAATGTTTCGAAGAAGCAATAATGTCTTTAGATAAACAAGGTAAATTGAATAAAGGAGAGCCACCTATTCCACCATCAGTAAGAAGCATAGAAGCACTAGAACCATCAAAAATGACGAGTGCTATTCGAAGGCAAAGAGCAATCATGAGCTCTCTTGAAAGATTGCTGGATGGTATATCAATAGACAATAACGAGCCATCGCAATACAAAGAAGTTAAGTTTCGATCCATTGAGCAACTGTGGCACCAAATTGAATCCGTCAACTATACCATATGGGAATTAAGTGATGACCCAACAGTAGACGGTTATAATCATACAGAATTTATTAATATGGAACACAGGGTTCAACAAGCCCTTATAGCGTTATCCATGAAGGTACAGCATCAAATCAGTAACAATCATGAAGTGGGTGTCATTAAAAACAATTCCCTACATTTACCTAAAGTCACCATTCCTAAATTTGATGGTGATTATATGAAATGGCGGCAATTTTTCGATCTTTTTTCACAAATGGTAGACAAACAAACTATTCCTAACATCCAGAAGATGTGGTACCTCAAAACACATCTGAGTGGAGAAGCTGAGAATTTGATTCGTCATCTATCTTTGACTGAAGATAATTACAAAACAGCATGGACCAGCCTTCAAGATCGTTACAACAATATAAGGGTTCTCACTTCAACTCTCTTGCAAAAAATAATTGGGCAACCTAACCAAACACAACTACAGCCATCAGCAGTGGCCATAAAAAATCTACATGACACCACGCAAGAGTGTTTAATGGCTCTAGGCAACATTGGTGTAGATACTGCAACTTGGGACCCCATTCTACTACATTTACTTGTGAGCAAGCTTGACCAAAGCACAAGAATTCTTTACGAGCAATCTCTTACTAAACCAAAAGAACTACAATCAATTAAAGAATTTTTGTCATTCTTGGAAAATCAATTTCAATCACTAGAATCAGTTGGACAGAAAAAGAAGGATCCAACTCATCGAGCTTGCGCACCTATTGTATCAAACCGCAAGGAAACTTGCAAGGTGTGTCAGTCTGGAAATCATCCTATATTTGCCTGCAAGCAATTCCTACAATTACATACATTAGAACGCATACAAATGGTTCAAAAGCTAAAAGTGTGTTTGAACTGCCTAAAATTTGGCCATGGAGTCAAAAATTGCATATCAAGAGGATGCTTAAAATGCAACCAGAAACACAACACACTCTTACATATTGAGAGCTACAACAAAGGAGCTCTCACAAACAAACATGGAACTACCATAGAAGAGAACATTAATTCAAAGCCTCAAACAAATGTTAGTTCATCATCAGTGACATTATCAGCATCAAAAATTCCAGAAAGGCATCAGTACATATTCCTGAGTACAGCCGTCGTACAGCTGATTACAAACAATGGACAAAGGTTCGATTGCAGAGCCGTATTAGATTCCGGTTCACAAGTGAATTTAATTACAGAACGCCTGGTAAAGAAATTAGGACTCCATTCAAGACATACATCCATTAGCATCCAAGGCATTGGCAATGGAAAGAGAGAATCCCATCAGCGCGTAAACGTCACATTGCAATCAAGAACAAGTAGCTTTAATACACAATTAGAAGCTTTTGTTCTACCACACATCATATCTCCACAACCATCTCAACACTTCAACATTTCGTTTCAGATTCCTAGCACTTGAACGAAGATTAGCCAAGAACAAAGAAGTGAAAGATAAATACATTCAATTTATGGAAGAATACGAAGATCTAGGCCACATGACCAAAATTGATGTCAATAATATACTAACACCTAATTACTTCATACCCCATCATTGTGTTTTTAAAGAAGACAGTAGCACTACCAAGCTTCGAGTCGTTTTTGATGCATCATCAAAAACATCATCAGGTTTATCATTAAACGATATCATGTACACAGGGCCGACAGTGCAAGGTGAACTATTTTCATTATTACTTCGTTTTCGATTGCCAAGATATGTTTTTTGCACTGACATTCAAAAAATGTATCGTCAAATAACCATACATCCAGATGACAGAAGATACCAAACAATTGTATGGAGAACTAACGAAACAGCACCTCTTAATTACTATCAACTGAACACAGTGACTTATGGAACAAGAGCAGCTCCATATTTGGCCACCAAGTGTCTGCAACAAATCGCAAAAAACAACTGCGAAAGATTTCCATTGGGATCCAAGGCCCTTCAAAATGATTTCTGATGACTGGCGATAACAGCTTGGTGACAACCCTAGAAATACAAGACCAAGTTACAAAAATATTAAAAGAAGCAGGATTCAAACTAAGGAAGTGGTGCGCGAATCATCCCCGACTACTTCAAGGCATTGCTAAAGAGGACCAAGAAATCGACCTCGATTTTGGAAATGAAGGTAACGAATCAATTAAAGCACTTGGCTTAACATGGCAACCAAAGAACGACAGATTTTGCGTTAAAACAAAATTAAATTCAACAAATCGAATAACAAAGCGGATTGTCACTTCAGATCTTGCCAAATTATTCGATCCATTAGGTATAATGGCTCCAGTAGTTGTTACAGCTAAAATATTTGTACAGGAGCTATGGTCACTACAGTTATCATGGGATGAATCATTACCAGTTGAACTACATACAAGATGGATGCATTTCCGTGAAAACCTGAAAAGCATTAACAATTTCCACTTCGCACGTCATATGTTTAACAATGATGTACCAGCACAAATACAGATTCACACCTTTTCTGATGCGTCTGAAAAGGCATATGGTACAGTTACGTATCTACGAGCAATTTTGAAAATGGAACAGTAATAGTTAGGCTACTTTGTTCAAAATCTCGAGTGGCTCCACTAAAGAAACAGACATTACCACGACTAGAACTATGCGCTGCGGTCTTAGGTGCTCAACTAACAGCTAGAGTTAAGAATGATTTGAACCTTAAAGATGTCCCCACATACTTATGGACAGATTCTGAAATTGTCCTCGCATGGATAAATTCACCATCAGCATCATTTCAAACATTTGTGGCTAATCGAGTTTCCAGTATTCAAAGATTAACACTTTCCAAGCAATGGCGACATATTTCATCAAAACATAACCCAGCAGATGTGATATCAAGAGGCCTTCAACCTGAAAGGTTTACGTCATGCACACTATGGTTTTACGGTCCACTATTCCTACATGGTCAGGAAGATAGTTGGCCAGCAAGTCATTCCAAAACTCTGGCAATCCCTGACGACAGAGAAAGAAAAAGACCCATCACTGTAGCAACAGCTACCCATGATTGTGATGAAAATATGATATACAAGATAAATCATAGAGACTCTTTCATCATGCTTCAGCGGATAATCTCTTATATCCGACGCTTTTATAACCATACCAGAAACAAGAACGGTATACGAGAAATCCAATTAACCACTCTGTTGTGTAGTCTTTATTAAATAAAGTTAAATGTCTTTGTTGAAGTTATTCTTTATTCTTAGAAAGATAATACAAGACTGAAATTAAGCTTATGATCAAAGTGCCTTAGAACCTCTTTTCATAAATAGAATGTTTTAAGTGTGTGTATTCAAATTGTTACTTTAAAGCTCTACTTTATACAACATCTTCCCTTTTGGGATATAAACAATATTTATATTACAAATAAATAAATCATTGAAATACTTAGCTTATAATAATTTAAAACTAATGAAAAGAAAAAGTTTAATTCAAACAATACTCAAAAAATTCAAAAGAGCGTTAACTGGTATAATATTAAATATATAAAACTATAAGATATAATTAACGTATAGATTCAGTTCATTTTTTTTTTTTTTTTTTTTTTTTTTTTTTTTAACCAAAATAATTGATACATTACTTGCAAGAAAATTTTATTTTACTTTTTAATGTGATCAGCGTCATGAGTAAAGCGGTCTGGAGGAATAACTTGTCTGCCATAACGTGTTTTATAAGCTTGTTCTCGGACAGGGTTTTGAGGTTCGCTATTATCAATAATTTCGTTATCCGAACCTGAAGAACTGGACTGCAACTGTTTATCTACATTATTACTTGCCAAATTTTCAGTCTCAGAACAAGGTGGCTGCAATATATGCTGTCTGTTTCTACGGTATTTATTTCCATCCTCATTTGCGACGATATACGAACGAGGCTCTTCGCATTTTGCCAAGACAGTGCCTGGTTCCCAATTTGAAGAAGGATTTTTTTTATAGAAAATTGGTTGGTCTTTTGAGAAAGGAGGGAGGGGAACACTACCTTTATTATAATTTTGTCTTGTTTTTTCTTGTTGATCTTCGAGTTTTTTTAAATGATCGTTTAAATCTACTTGCATAGGTTTAAAATTTTCTGTCAACGTTGGTAATTTTGTTCTCAGTTGACGAGCCATAAGCAATTCAGATGGTGAATTAAAGTTTCCTTTTCGAGTAGTTCTGTAATGTAAAAGAGCAATGTAAGGATCGGATTTAGATTCATGACATTTAAAGAGCATTTTTTTAATAGTTTGAATGGTTCGCTCTGCTAAACCGTTAGATCTAGGGAAATAAGGACTAGAAGTTATATGATCTATTGACCAGGTTTTAGCAAATTGTTTGAATTCAGCTGAACTAAATGGCGGCCCGTTGTCGGAAATCATAATTTGGGGAATACCATGACGAGAAAAAATTGATTTTAAATGTGTTATTACAATTTCACTTGAATATGTCCTGTCCAAATAAGCTAGCTCAACGTATTTTGAAAAATAATCAACAACAAGAAGATACATTTTCTTGTCAAACTCAAACAAATCCATTCCTACCTTAAACCAAGGAATGGCGACTATGTTATGCATTTGTAATGGCTCCTTGCGATTTTGTGACCGATGTCGTATGCATATGTCACAATTACTGACTATATTTTCTATGTCATGACTTATGTTAGGCCAATAAATAGAACTTTTTGCTAGGTTTCGACACCTTTCTATTCCCATGTGACCCTCATGAAGGAGTAGAAGAATACCATGTCTTAGCTTAGGTGGTATCACCAGACGGTTGGATTTAAAAAGAAGATTTTCGACTATACCAAGCTCATCTCGTATTTTAAAATAAGGCATCACATAACTCTCAAGACTTTTCTTATTTTCAGGCCAACCATTAATATGATAATGAAGCACTTTCGACAAAACCTTGTCATATTTTGTTTCTAGACAGATTTCTTCTCTTTTTGATTCACTCATTGACAGATTCAAAGAAGACATCAATAAATTACAATGCAAACTAATATCATTATCGAAATCTGTTAATGTTTCGGTAGGCAAGGCCGCACGAGAAAGTGCATCGGCAACGAACATATACTTTCCCGGTTTATACGTGACATTCAAATTGTAGGTAAGAAGTCTTAACATAAAGCGTTGTAATCTTGCAGGGACTTTAAATAAGGGTTTGTCAAAAAGGGGAACCAATGGCTTATGATCTGTCTCCACAACCGTTTTTTTGCCATAGATGATTGAATGAAATTTAGTACAACCAAAAAGAATAGCGAAAAGCTCTTTTTCAATTTGAGCATAGTTTTGTTGAGATGACGTAAGAGTGGCAGATGCATAAGCTATTGGTCGAGATCCATGGGAAATGGCAGCACCGACAGCACCCTTAGACGCATCAACCGACAGAGTCAAAGGCTTATTTGTGTCATAGTACGTAAGTACGGGTGTACTTGAAATCAAACGTTTTAATCGAATAAACTCCTTCTCATGCTCATCCGACCAATGCCATTGTATGTCCTTTTTCAAAATAACTCTTAAATTTGCATTCTCGACAGACAAATCTTTAATGAAAGAACCCAGATAGTTTACCATGCCTAAAAATCGTTGTAAATCTGTCACTGATTTTGGTCTGGGCATTGCGCATATAGCATTGACTTTTGAACTATCGGGCCGAACACCATCCTCACTAAACAAATGACCTATGAATGTGACCTCTTTTTGACAAAAATTCGATTTTAATTTATTAAATTTAAGGCCGATATCTTTAGCTCTTTGTAAAACTTGTTTCAGAACTTGATTATGTTTATCGACCGTATCAGCAAATATTAAAAAATCATCGATATAAATTTCTAAATTAGGAATGCCTGAAAATTGTTTTTTCATTTCACTATGAAAAATTTCCGGGGCTGCATTAATTCCAAAGGGCAATCTTAAAAATCTTCTCCTTCCAAAGGGTGTGTTGAAGGTACATTCTTCATCTAATTGAATTACCCAAAACCCGGAATTAGCATCGAGCACCGTAAAAAACCTAGCACCACTCAACCTTGACTTTATATCATCTATGCTTGGAAATACATGATGTGGACGCAAGATAGCTTTATTAAGATTTCGCGGATCGAGACATAACCTAAGCTGACCATTTGATTTTTTGACAAGAACAATGGAACTTACCCACTCCGTTGGCTCAGATACTTTTGCAATGACTTTTAATTCTTCAAGACGTATCAATTCCGCTTTTAAGGGTGCCATTAAGCTATAAGCTATTTTGCGGGGACTATCGACTACCGGAGCAATATCACATTTTAATTTCAAATGACATTTATCTTTAAGACAACCTAAACCACTGAAAACATCTTTATAATTTGATAAAAATGAAGGAATAATATTGTTTAATAATTTTTGGTTATGAACTGAATTTACACTTACACAATTTTCATCAACTTTTTTAATTAATTCCATTTCTATGCAGGTTCTAAGGCCTAAAATTGTTCTGCAATTAAAATCTACGACGATAAATTTAACAGCATGATTCGTATTTTTAAATACACAATTTAACCAGCAATGACCAATAGATTTAATTTTTTCGCCAGTAAATGTAATTAAATTTTCTGAATTTATTTTTATGAAATTGTCTATTCCGAGTGAACATAACTTTTCGTTTGATATAACGTTTCCTTCAGCACCGGTATCAAGCTGACAAAGAAGTTTACAGTTGTTGACTTGAAGTGTGACGTTCCATTGTATACCTGATGCATTTTGGCAAACTGTACCAATAAAAAGCGATGACGCAATTGATTCATTGTCACTTTCATGGGTATTTGGAGGTATTTGTAGATTCCGAATATTGATATTATGTCTACACATTTTTGCAAAATGACCCGTACGATTGCACTGGAAGCAAGTTACTCCGATCGCAGGGCATTTGTACAAGTGCCGTTGGCTACAGTTTTTGCATAACCTGTTATTGTTGACGTATGATGATGAAGCTGGAATCTGATTTTTTGATGGCGATGACTGATGACGATTATTTTGAGTAGATGTACTTTGGTGAGCATTTGGCTGCTGATATACTGATTTTGGATGATAAGATGAGCTCGTGTGTGCCGACGTCGGTTGGGCGTTTGTTGGAAAAGACTTTACTTCGGCGAGACTGTTGGGCTTTGACAAATTTCGACCATGGCTCTGAAAAGAATTTGATTTTTGAAGCGCACCAATGAAATTACTGCTGGACGGTTGTTGTAGCTGTTGAATATGTTCTTTGTTTAATTCTATATTTCTTGATATTTCGATTGCTCGGTGGAGCGTAATTTTTCCTTCGTTTAGTAATTTTTCTTTGAGGTGACCTAAATTATTGCTAAGACCACAAATAAAAATATCGCGCACAAGCTCTTCACGCAGAGTTCCAAATTCGCAAGACATGCTTAGATTTTTAAGAATAGTTACATATTCATCAATCGACTCCTCTGGACCTTGTCTTCTGGTGAAAAACATATATCTTTCCATGACAATATTTACCTTAGGAAGGAAATAAGCTTCAAACAGCTCAATAATTTCCTTGTATGTTATAGCATCCAGATCTTTGTTAAATGAGTAAAATATTTCCAAACATTCAGGACCCAAGTAATGAAGGAGTAAGGCCACTTTTCTTTTATCATCTTGGTTTTCCAAGTTCGAAGCTCGCATGTAAATTTTAAAAAGGTTAAACCATTTTTTCCATGTGACAGGCAGATTTGTGTTTTTTAAATTAAGAGGTAAAATCGATAGGACATTGGCATTTGATTGCACTAACAGCGCTTCTTCTGCCTTTGGCTTAGTCTCTCTCATTTTTTTTTTTTTTTTTTTTTTTTTAATTTGACAAAAAAAAAAAACTTTTTAAATTATTTTAATGGAAACCGCGTGTACTTTACTTTCGGCTAGACACACATCTGACACCATGTTGTGTAGTCTTTATTAAATAAAGTTAAATGTCTTTGTTGAAGTTATTCTTTATTCTTAGAAAGATAATACAAGACTGAAATTAAGCTTATGATCGAAGTGCCTTAGAACCTCTTTTCATAAATAGAATGTTTTAAGTGTGTGTATTCAAATTGTTACTTTAAAGCTCTACTTTATACAACACACTCAAGAGCTGGAAGAGTCACTAATAGTGATAATACGAGCAATGCAGGCATTTGACTTCAAAGATGAAATCAGTGACCTGCAAAAATACAAGGAACTGAAGCGGAACAGCCAGCTCTCTAGCTTGTCTCCATTTTTGGATGACAAGGGAATTGTGCGAGTTGGAGGTCGACTAGACTCTGGATTACTTCCATTTGATACAAAACATCCCATGCTTCTACCATACAACAACCCACTCACAAAACTGTTGATGAAGGAAATTCATGAGCAACACAAACACTGTGGCCCTCAAACATTGCTTGCTCAAATGAGACAAAGATTTTGGCCTATAAAGGGAAAAATAATGGCACGATCAATTGTACACCACTGTGTTAAATGCACCAGAGCTAGACCCCAATTACTTCAACAAGTAATGGGAAACCTACCATCACCAAGAATCACACCGGCGAGACCTTTCATCAATTCAGGAGTGGACTACTGTGGACCATTTTGGATTCATTACAAAATCCGTGGCAAACGACCTCAAAAGGCGTATGTGGCAATATTCTGTTGTTTCGCCACAAAGGCAGTACATATAGAACTAGTTAGTGATCTAACTACCGAATCATTTCTCGGAGCATTGAAACGTTTTATCGGTCGCAGTAGACACTGTCAAAACATATACTGTGATAATGCGACTAATTTTGTAGGAGCAAATAATCAACTGACCGAACTATATGACACAATTTACTCAGAATGTGCACGTGAAACCATAACAAGAGAATGCAGTGGCCATGCAATACAATTCAACTTCATACCCCCCAGGGCACCTCACTTCGGAGGACTTTGGGAAGCAGCAGTAAAATCAGCCAAACATTTGTTAAAGAGGAGTGTAGCCACAGCATCTCTAACATACGAAGAACTGGAAACTGTATTAATTGGAATTGAAGCCATTTTGAACTCAAGACCACTAACACCACTCTCAAGTGACCCAAATGATCTAACAGCATTAACACCAGGACATTTTCTTATTGGCGAACCCCTCACCGCAAAAACTGATGTTAACGCAACTTCTATGAAGCATACACTGTTGACGAGATGGAATCTTGTTTCACAACTCAAACATGAATTTTGGAAACGATGGTCACAGGAATATCTTCAAGAACTTCAATACCGGTACAAGTGGAAGGAATGCTCGAAGAACATCAAGATAGGAGATATGGTCATCATAAAAGAAGACAACATTCCATCACTTCAGTGGCCCCTGGGTAGAATTGTAAAGGTGTTCAAGGCTGATGATGGCGCAATAAGAGTTGTAGAAGTTAAAACAGCATATGGAGTCTGGAAACGTCCCATTCATCGACTAGCACCATTGCCAATCGAGAAAGAAGTGAACGACGTAACAAGAGATGAAGAAATTAACCATAATTCATCGGAACCAGTGCATGAAATACCAACTAAAATTCCATTGGTATCACTTCAGTGATTACAATTCTCCTAATCATTCCATTAGTAATGAGCAATGAAGTTCAGATCAACAAATTTACATCAAATCTCGGAATACATTTCGAAGGTATTGGAACAGCAAAAATAGCAACAAGTGAGTGGAACTTCATTATTCATTACAATTTAGATCCATTATTAGAAGAATATAAAGCATTTGAAAACGGAACACTGACTTTGAATCACTTGTGCCAACAAATGCAGCAACGAAGTATATGCATCAACACATTAAAACAATTTCAACATATTCAAAACGAACTGAAATTGGAAAATATCATCTTCCCAACAAAGAGAACTAAAAGAGGAGCAGCTAATTTCATCGGAAACATTGCAAATACACTGTTTGGAACATTGGACTCCGAGTATGCTAATCAAATGACAAAAACAATAGAACAAGTAAAAGAAAATGAAAATCATTTACTTCATCTATTAAGAAACCAAACCTCAGTCATAGATTCAACATTCAACGTAGTATGGCAAAACGAAGAGATCATCAATCACAGGCTTGACCAAATCAACAATCAATTAAGAGAAATAACATCAAGAATACGTGATAATGGAGAAGAAGGTCATCAGCTCAAGATATTCCAGATTTTTACATCACTATCTTCACAACTCATTATAATGATGATCAACATCCAAAGAATGCAATCAACATTAATTGATGTATTGACAGACACTCACCATGGTAAAGTAAGCTCATTGTTAATATCAGCACGCCAACTCAAGGACGAAGTAAAAACAATCAAGGCTCATTTACCATCATTCTTAGCACTACCTGCAGACGAAGAAGATCTCATACAGCTATATAAACTAATGAGAATTCAAGGAGGAGTAACAGACAAGCAAGCGGTATTTTGGATCACACTACCAGTAGTCATCCAAGAATTTTACGAATTGTTCAAGATGACTCCCATACCTAGCGTACTCAACAACAACACACTAAAAATTGACCTCTGTGCTCCAATACTAGCTGTGAATGCACACCGTGACCAATACATTCCAATACAATCATCTGATATGGAATCTTGCATTAATCTAAGATCAGACCAGTTCTTATGTTTCAATTTACAAGCGAGATACAGCAAAGGAGCAGAAGTCTGCTCTTGCGAGTTGGGTCTATTTAACAACGAAACAAAACCTACGTGTTCCTTAAAGAAGTCAGAAATAAATTCAACTTGGTTTCAAATGCAACACAAGAATCAGTGGCTATATTTCACAAGGAACCCATCTCGACTCACTGCAATTTGCGGAAGAAGAAACCTACAAATGAACTTAGAGGGCTCCGGAATATTAACACTACAGTCAGGGTGCATATTAAAGGAAAACCATATCACCATCGAAGGTCATAACACATTTTCCACAAATTTACAGACGTCCTACACCAGCTTCGGCAATATTTCTGAAATATCAACACCAATGCATCATGAACCACTACTCCAGACGTTCAATAGCACCGAGTACAAAATTCAACTCAAAAACCTCACTAACCTACACAAAATAATCATGGATCAAGAAATTCTCGAATTACCCCATAAACTCCAAATTCACACTTACCATAACTCTGCAATTGGATATTTAGCCCTGCTATCAACAATCACACTCATCGCCTTTCTTATTTGGAAACAAAAATCTAGAAGATCATCTATGAAACCAAATCCTAAGCCTCGACAAACAAGACCTGAGTCCGATTTCATTGTCACTGTTACCTAGAATAGTTGAACCATAGTTCAACGCGGGGGAGAATGTTAAGGTCAATCGCAGTTACAACATTCAACAATATTCAAACCAACAACTTATAAGTGCCGACTATAATAAGGTCACTTATCATATTGCTCACGGTGCTTCATTTATGAACATTAAGTGCTCCAGATATTTTATTTACACTTTATTGCAATAACTGTTCCAAATATATTTTAATGTAGTAATAATTTATTTTTTGTGTCACATAAGCAAAATAATAGAATGGTAAATTAAGTATAAAAGACTTATAAAGAAATCAATAAATCATCAGTATCAGCATATCAACTACAGTCTTTCGTTGTTTGGTGTTCAGATTGAATTTACTTTATTTACATTTACATTTCAGATTGTTTCAAATAAAAACAGATTATCAAGTTTAAGTGCTTGATAATCACTACATTAGACAAACAAGTCTATACAGACACCACAACACATCGGAAATTGCAGCAGCAAAACAACAATTATATTTGTATTATAATTAAATAAATAAAAACTCAATAAATCTTTAATTATTTATTTAAAAAATTAAAAAAAAAAAAAAATCATCACATCATAATTAATAAAAAAAAAAAAAAATAATAATAATTTATCGATTCAGACAATTCTACGATAAAATAAAACAAAAACAATTCCCATTGAATTATTTATTTATTTATTAAAACAATATTAACACATGTAAATATATAACAAAACATTTCATACAGAAAAAACTTAAAATAAAATTGCATCGCGACGAAGCATGTAAATAATTTATAAAACAATACAATTATCAAAACAAAATTTTTATTTATTAAGCTTAAGTTTCTAACTGAGCTAAAACACAATCCACAAACTTATGTCAAAAATATACGTCGTCGAGATGAAATCATAATAAATATCAATAAGCACATCCAAATGTCCAACACGTCGGCAAAATTTCCGAACAAAAATATCAAATTATAATTTTACCATCTAAACAATTAATGATAATCACAAATAATCAAATTTAAAGAAATCAAAATTAAATTATCAACTTTGAATTAAATTAAAAACAAAACAAAAATAAACATCAATCACAATCGATCAAAATTTATTCAATTAATTCTCCGAACACAATTCACGAATTTAACAAAAAAAAATTATTCAATTAATACACCGCACCGGTTTAATTTAACAAATTAATTCGCCGAAGACAATTGTCGAATTTAACAAAACAAAATATTCAATTAATACACCGCACCGGTTTAATTTAAATTATAAATATTATCACAAATTTCACATAAACAAATACAAATTAAATCCATAGCATCGATTAATTTAATCAATAATCATTCACTCAATGAAAAAACAAAAACCACTCAAATCCACTTTGAATTATTTCAATTTTAAAAATACTCAATTTATTTGTTTTGTTTTGAGTATTATATTAACTTTCCATTTCACTCAAATAAATGTAAACAAACTTCCCGATAAATTCCAATTGGAATTCGAACACATTCCTACTGGAAACTTCACTTCTCGGCTGTTATATATTAATATATAAACTTGTATATAGACGCCAAGGGATCAAAAGTCACGCCATATTTATGTAAAAATTTGAAAAAATGAATTTTATTTTATATTAATAATTAAATATGCATCAAAAGCCAATTATTAATGAAAATAATATATTTATCAAAAATAAAACAATAAAAATAGCACTCACACAATCCAGGCATACACCGCGATCGCGTAAATTTTTAATCGAAGGCGCGCGCGCTCATTCCGTAAACAAAACACAAACATACCCTCATTCACATCAATCATGCAATATCAATAAAAATAACTTACCTGTATTTAATTCACTGAATTTAATTAATAATTAAAAAACAATCGCACTACCGAAACCGAATAAAACAAAACTACCGCGAACCGCACACGAACCTACGACAACATACTAGCAAGGAACGAGTACATCATTCAAAATAACTACATCGATATAGCTATAGACTGTACTAACTATAGTTTTACTATCCCGTGTTCATTGACACAATTAGAAGGAACGAGAGATACAATAAACATAATTGAGAAATTCAATCACCATTCTCGTGTTTTCTTTGATTTTCTTGTTGACCTTGTGTGTTGTTTGTCTTATATGTTTATTTTTTAATATTAATATCATTTATTAATATGCCTGTTTGGTAACTTTTTATTCAACAAATTTCCCAAAAACTGAGTTTTTTTCTATGGGTTTTGACAGCAATTTGTGAAATTTTGTGAAAATTTGTGCAAATTCGCAAGAAATTTCACGTTACCAAACAGACCAAATATTTTGTCTCTTTTCATGTTCATTGAATGAGATCATGCCGATAATGCAGTGCAAAATGATGTAATCTGCAACAGTGATGTCAAATTGCGATTAAATAAATCGAAATAAAATCCTGGAAGGCGAGCGGTGCAAAAATCCTTAAAGGATATTTTTCAGTATTTATCTGTTTGGCTACGAAGGCCATACATTTGGAAGTTGTGTCAGATCTGACAACACAAGCTTTCTTGTCAGCATTCAAACGTTTCACTGCAAGAAGAGGAAGTTGTAAGAAAATATATAGCGATTGCGGTACTAATTTCGTTGGCGCGAATAATGAATTGGCCAATATGTTAAAGGAAGCAAAACATGACTGGAAAGAAATCGCGGAAAAATATCCATACTTTGGTGGATTATTGGAAGCAGGTGTGAAATCGGTCAAGTACCATCTGAAAAGAGTAGTTGGAACTGAAAGGCTCGCAATGCTTCTAACACAAATAGAAGCGTGTTTGAATTCGAGGCCCCTATGCCCTCTCTCCGACAGTAAAAATCCAAGCAATGCCAAAGATTGGAGATTTAGGGCTGTTGAAAGACGAACGACTTCCACCGACCTACTGGAATCTCGCACGAATTAAAGGCACCCATGCAGGATCGGACGGATTAGTACGGGTAGTCACGGTCAAGACACAAAATGGACATATGAACCGGCCGATCGCGAAAATTTGTCTTCTACCGTCAAACGAATCTTCGGAACAAACCGCCATCGTTTAAACTTTTACAAAAATAACAAAAGGACACTGTTAAGGTCAATCGCAGTTACAACATTCAACAATATTCAAACCAACAACTTATAAGTGCCGACTATAATAAGGTCACTTATCATATTGCTGACGGTGCTTCATTTATGAACATTAAGTGCTCCAGATATTTTGTTCACACTTTATTGCAATAACTGTTCCAAATAATGTTTATGTCACATAAGCAAAATAATAGAATGGTAAATTAAGTATAAAAGACTTATAAAGAAATCAATAAATCATTAGTATCAGCATATCAACTACAGTCTTTCGTTGTTTGGTGTTCAGATTGAATTCACTTTATTTACATTTACATTTCAGATTGGATTTACATTATTACATTTTTGAACAAGTTCAAGTGCTTGTTTCAAATAAAAACAGATTATCAAGTTTAAGTGCTTGATAATCACTACATTAGACAAACGAGTCTATACATTTTGGTGACCCCGACGTGATCCAACTGAACATACGAACCACTTATTGACTTATTCAATTTTATCAACCAAGATATACATATCTAAAGTGCAGCCTATCTTACTCTTCATCAACAGTAGATATACATATCTAAACCTATCGATTAATCTTCATCAACAGTAGATATACATATCTAAACTTATCGATTAATCTTCATCAACATACTCATTTTTGACTGAACATACATTTTGATCTACAACGATGACATCATTCGAAGAGTGCGTGGTAATTCAGGTAGCAAGTGGTAAAGAAATCCAGCGCATCATCTCCAACTTTAAAAAAGATTCATCCGACCGAAAGACTACAAGGGCTTACTTTGAAGAAAGGGCTCTACGGCTTCACGAGCAATGGAAGAAATTTCAACAAGGTGATCAGAAGATCAAAGGGCTGCCGCATGTTGATGACAACCATGAATACTTCACCAAAAACTATTTCAAAGAGATTGAAAATTTGGTTCAACAATATACCAAATGTTTCGAAGAAGCAATAATGTCTTTAGATAAACAAGGTAAATTGAATAAAGAAGAGCCACCTATTCCACCATCAGTAAGAAGCATAGAAGCACTAGAACCATCAAAAATGACGAGTGCTATTCGAAGGCAAAGAGCAATCATGAGCTCTCTTGAAAGATTGCTGGATGGTATATCAATAGACAATAACGAGCCATCGCAATACCACGAAGTTAAGTTTCGATCCATTGAGCAACTGTGGCACCAAATTGAATCCGTCAACTATACCATATGGGAATTAAGTGATGACCCAACAGTAGACGGTTATAATCATACAGAATTTATTAATATGGAACACAGGGTTCAACAAGCCCTTATAGCGTTATCCATGAAGGTACAGCATCAAATCAGTAACAATCATGAAGTGGGTGTCATTAAAAACAATTCCCTACATTTACCTAAAGTCACCATTCCTAAATTTGATGGTGATTATATGAAATGGCGGCAATTTTTCGATCTTTTTTCACAAATGGTAGACAAACAAACTATTCCTAACATCCAGAAGATGTGGTACCTCAAAACACATCTGAGTGGAGAAGCTGAGAATTTGATTCGTCATCTATCTTTGACTGAAGATAATTACAAAACAGCATGGACCAGCCTTCAAGATCATTACAACAATATAAGGGTTCTCACTTCAACTCTCTTGCAAAAAATAATTGGGCAACCTAACCAAACACAACTACAGCCATCAGCAGTGGCCATAAAAAATCTACATGACACCACGCAAGAGTGTTTAATGGCTCTAGGCAACATTGGTGTGGATACTGCAACTTGGGACCCCATTCTACTACATTTACTTGTGAGCAAGCTTGACCAAAGCACAAGAATTCTTTACGAGCAATCTCTTACTAAACCAAAAGAACTACAATCAATTAAAGAATTTTTGTCATTCTTGGAAAATCAATTTCAATCACTAGAATCAGTTGGACAGAAAAAGAAGGATCCAACTCATCGAGCTTGCGCACCTATTGTATCAAACCGCAAGGAAACTTGCAAGGTGTGTCAGTCTGGAAATCATCCTATATTTGCCTGCAAGCAATTCCTACAATTACATACATTAGAACGCATACAAATGGTTCAAAAGCTAAAAGTGTGTTTGAACTGCCTAAAATTTGGCCATGGAGTCAAAAATTGCATATCAAGAGGATGCTTAAAATGCAACCAGAAACACAACACACTCTTACATATTGAGAGCTACAACAAAGGAGCTCTCACAAACAAACATGGAACTACCATAGAAGAGAACATTAATTCAAAGCCTCAAACAAATGTTAGTTCATCATCAGTGACATTATCAGCATCAAAAATTCCAGAAAGGCATCAGTACATATTCCTGAGTACAGCCGTCGTACAGCTGATTACAAACAATGGACAAAGGTTCGATTGCAGAGCCGTATTAGATTCCGGTTCACAAGTGAATTTAATTACAGAACGCCTGGTAAAGAAATTAGGACTCCATTCAAGACATACATCCATTAGCATCCAAGGCATTGGCAATGGAAAGAGAGAATCCCATCAGCGCGTAAACGTCACATTGCAATCAAGAACAAGTAGCTTTAATACACAATTAGAAGCTTTTGTTCTACCACACATCATATCTCCACAACCATCTCAACACTTCAACATTTCGTCATGGGCAATTCCAAGGAATGTGCCATTGGCGGATCCATTTTTCAATCGACCAGACAAAATTGATATCCTTCTTGGTGCAGAGTTCTATCATCAATTACTTTCCATTGGGCAGATACGTTTATCAGATGATCTACCTACACTGCAAAACACAGTTCTTGGATGGGTGATGACAGGAAAGTTAACTGAAGCAAGGTCAAATATAGCAACATGTGGCATCTCTACTTATGATGACAACAACCTTCATCAAATGATTGAACGTTTGTGGAGCCTCGAAGAAGTAGAATCACAAGGTAGCAACTTATCAAGAGACGAAGAGATGTGTGAAGCCCATTTTGCACAAAATACACAAATAGGCAGCGAAGGACGATTCATTGTCAAGCTTCCATTTCATGAAAACACATCCGCTCTAGGAAAATCCAAGGACATAGCAGTCAACAGATTCCTAGCACTTGAACGAAGATTAGCCAAGAACAAAGAAGTGAAAGATAAATACATTCAATTTATGGAAGAATACGAAGATCTAGGCCACATGACCAAAATTGATGTCAATAATATACTAACACCTAATTACTTCATACCCCATCATTGTGTTTTTAAAGAAGACAGTAGCACTACCAAGCTTCGAGTCGTTTTTGATGCATCATCAAAAACATCATCAGGTTTATCATTAAACGATATCATGTACACAGGGCCGACAGTGCAAGGTGAACTATTTTCATTATTACTTCGTTTTCGATTGCCAAGATATGTTTTTTGCACTGACATTCAAAAAATGTATCGTCAAATAACCATACATCCAGATGACAGAAGATACCAAACAATTGTATGGAGAACTAACGAAACAGCACCTCTTAATTACTATCAACTGAACACAGTGACTTATGGAACAAGAGCAGCTCCATATTTGGCCACCAAGTGTCTGCAACAAATCGCAAAAAACAACTGCGAAAGATTTCCATTGGGATCCAAGGCCCTTCAAAGTGATTTCTGATGACTGGCGATAACAGCTTGGTGACAACCCTAGAAATACAAGACCAAGTTACAAAAATATTAAAAGAAGTAGGATTCAAACTAAGGAAGTGGTGCGCGAATCATCCCCGACTACTTCAAGGCATTGCTAAAGAGGACCAAGAAATCGACCTCGATTTTGGAAATGAAGGTAACGAATCAATTAAAGCACTTGGCTTAACATGGCAACCAAAGAACGACAGATTTTGCGTTAAAACAAAATTAAATTCAACAAATCGAATAACAAAGCGGATTGTCACTTCAGATCTTGCCAAATTATTCGATCCATTAGGTATAATGGCTCCAGTAGTTGTTACAGCTAAAATATTTGTACAGGAGCTATGGTCACTACAGTTATCATGGGATGAATCATTACCAGTTGAACTACATACAAGATGGATGCATTTCCGTGAAAACCTGAAAAGCATTAACAATTTCCACTTCGCACGTCATATGTTTAACAATGATGTACCAGCACAAATACAGATTCACACCTTTTCTGATGCGTCTGAAAAGGCATATGGTACAGTTACGTATCTACGAGCAATTTTGAAAATGGAACAGTAATAGTTAGGCTACTTTGTTCAAAATCTCGAGTGGCTCCACTAAAGAAACAGACATTACCACGACTAGAACTATGCGCTGCGGTCTTAGGTGCTCAACTAACAGCTAGAGTTAAGAATGATTTGAACCTTAAAGATGTCCCCACATACTTATGGACAGATTCTGAAATTGTCCTCGCATGGACAAATTCACCATCAGCATCATTTCAAACATTTGTGGCTAATCGAGTTTCCAGTATTCAAAGATTAACACTTTCCAAGCAATGGCGACATGTTTCATCAAAACATAACCCAGCAGATGTGATATCAAGAGGCCTTCAACCTGAAAGGTTTACGTCATGCACACTATGGTTTTACGGTCCACTATTCCTACATGGTCAGGAAGATAGTTGGCCAGCAAGTCATTCCAAAACTCTGGCAATCCCTGACGACAGAGAAAGAAAAAGACCCATCACTGTAGCAACAGCTACCCATGATTGTGATGAAAATATGATATACAAGATAAATCATAGAGACTCTTTCATCATGCTTCAGCGGATAATCTCTTATATCCGACGCTTTTATAACCATACCAGAAACAAGAACGGTATACGAGAAATCCAATTAACCACTCTGTTGTGTAGTCTTTATTAAATAAAGTTAAATGTCTTTGTTGAAGTTATTCTTTATTCTTAGAAAGATAATACAAGACTGAAATTAAGCTTATGATCAAAGTGCCTTAGAACCTCTTTTCATAAATAGAATGTTTTAAGTGTGTGTATTCAAATTGTTACTTTAAAGCTCTACTTTATACAACATCTTCCCTTTTGGGATATAAACAATATTTATATTACAAATAAATAAATCATTGAAATACTTAGCTTATAATAATTTAAAACTAATGAAAAGAAAAAGTTTAATTCAAACAATACTCAAAAAATTCAAAAGAGCGTTAACTGGTATAATATTAAATATATAAAACTATAAGATATAATTAACGTATAGATTCAGTTCATTTTTTTTTTTTTTTTTTTAACCAAAATAATTGATACATTACTTGCAAGAAAATTTTATTTTACTTTTTAATGTGATCAGCGTCATGAGTAAAGCGGTCTGGAGGAATAACTTGTCTGCCATAACGTGTTTTATAAGCTTGTTTTCGGACAGGGTTTTGAGGTTCGCTATTATCAATAATTTCGTTATCCGAACCTGAAGAACTGGACTGCAACTGTTTATCTACATTATTACTTGCCAAATTTTCAGTCTCAGAACAAGGTGGCTGCAATATATGCTGTCTGTTTCTACGGTATTTATTTCCATCCTCATTTGCGACGATATACGAACGAGGCTCTTCGCATTTTGCCAAGACAGTGCCTGGTTCCCAATTTGAAGAAGGATTTTTTTTATAGAAAATTGGTTGGTCTTTTGACAAAGGAGGGAGGGGAACACTACCTTTATTATAATTTTGTCTTGTTTTTTCTTGTTGATCTTCGAGTTTTTTTAAATGATCGTTTAAATCTACTTGCATAGGTTTAAAATTTTCTGTCAACGTTGGTAATTTTGTTCTCAGTTGACGAGCCATAAGCAATTCAGATGGTGAATTAAAGTTTCCTTTTCGAGTAGTTCTGTAATGTAAAAGAGCAATGTAAGGATCGGATTTAGATTCATGACATTTAAAGAGCATTTTTTTAATAGTTTGAATGGTTCGCTCTGCTAAACCGTTAGATCTAGGGAAATAAGGACTAGAAGTTATATGATCTATTGACCAGGTTTTAGCAAATTGTTTGAATTCAGCTGAACTAAATGGCGGCCCGTTGTCGGAAATCATAATTTGGGGAATACCATGACGAGAAAAAATTGATTTTAAATGTGTTATTACAATTTCACTTGAATATGTCCTGTCCAAATAAGCTAGCTCAACGTATTTTGAAAAATAATCAACAACAAGAAGATACATTTTCTTGTCAAACTCAAACAAATCCATTCCTACCTTAAACCAAGGAATGGCGACTATGTTATGCATTTGTAATGGCTCCTTGCGATTTTGTGACCGATGTCGTATGCATATGTCACAATTACTGACTATATTTTCTATGTCATGACTTATGTTAGGCCAATAAATAGAACTTTTTGCTAGGTTTCGACACCTTTCTATTCCCATGTGACCCTCATGAAGGAGTAGAAGAATACCATGTCTTAGCTTAGGTGGTATCACCAGACGGTTGGATTTAAAAAGAAGATTTTCGACTATACCAAGCTCATCTCGTATTTTAAAATAAGGCATCACATAACTCTCAAGACTTTTCTTATTTTCAGGCCAACCATTAATATGATAATGAAGCACTTTCGACAAAACCTTGTCATATTTTGTTTCTAGACAGATTTCTTCTCTTTTTGATTCACTCATTGACAGATTCAAAGAAGACATCAATAAATTACAATGCAAACTAATATCATTATCGAAATCTGTTAATGTTTCGGTAGGCAAGGCCGCACGAGAAAGTGCATCGGCAACGAACATATACTTTCCCGGTTTATACGTGACATTCAAATTGTAGGTAAGAAGTCTTAACATAAAGCGTTGTAATCTTGCAGGGACTTTAAATAAGGGTTTGTCAAAAAGGGGAACCAATGGCTTATGATCTGTCTCCACAACCGTTTTTTTGCCATAGATGAATGAATGAAATTTAGTACAACCAAAAAGAATAGCGAAAAGCTCTTTTTCAATTTGAGCATAGTTTTGTTGAGATGACGTAAGAGTGGCAGATGCATAAGCTATTGGTCGAGATCCATGGGAAATGGCAGCACCGACAGCACCCTTAGACGCATCAACCGACAGAGTCAAAGGCTTATTTGTGTCATAGTACGTAAGTACGGGTGTACTTGAAATCAAACGTTTTAATCGAATAAACTCCTTCTCATGCTCATCCGACCAATGCCATTGTATGTCCTTTTTCAAAAGAACTCTTAAATTTGCATTCTCGACAGACAAATCTTTAATGAAAGAACCCAGATAGTTTACCATGCCTAAAAAGCGTTGTAAATCTGTCACTGATTTTGGTCTGGGCATTGCGCATATAGCATTGACTTTTGAACTATCGGGCCGAACACCATCCTCACTAAACAAATGACCTATGAATGTGACCTCTTTTTGACAAAAATTCGATTTTAATTTATTAAATTTAAGGCCGATATCTTTAGCTCTTTGTAAAACTTGTTTCAGAACTTGATTATGTTTATCGACCGTATCAGCAAATATTAAAAAATCATCGATATAAATTTCTAAATTAGGAATGCCTGAAAATTGTTTTTTCATTTCACTATGAAAAATTTCCGGGGCTGCATTAATTCCAAAGGGCAATCTTAAAAATCTTCTCCTTCCAAAGGGTGTGTTGAAGGTACATACTTTTGAAGATTCTTCATCTAATTGAATTACCCAAAACCCGGAATTAGCATCGAGCACCGTAAAAAACCTAGCACCACTCAACCTTGACTTTATATCATCTATGCTTGGAAATACATGATGTGGACGCAAGATAGCTTTATTAAGATTTCGCGGATCGAGACATAACCTAAGCTGACCATTTGATTTTTTGACAAGAACAATGGAACTTACCCACTCCGTTGGCTCAGATACTTTTGCAATGACTTTTAATTCTTCAAGACGTATCAATTCCGCTTTTAAGGGTGCCATTAAGCTATAAGCTATTTTGCGGGGACTATCGACTACCGGAGCAATATCACATTTTAATTTCAAATGACATTTATCTTTAAGACAACCTAAACCACTGAAAACATCTTTATAATTTGATAAAAATGAAGGAATAATATTGTTTAATAATTTTTGGTTATGAACTGAATTTACACTTACACAATTTTCATCAACTTTTTTAATTAATTCCATTTCTATGCAGGTTCTAAGGCCTAAAATTGTTCTGCAATTAAAATCTACGACGATAAATTTAACAGCATGATTCTTATTTTTAAATACACAATTTAACCAGCAATGACCAATAGATTTAATTTTTTCGCCAGTAAATGTAATTAAATTTTCTGAATTTATTTTTATGAAATTGTCTATTCCGAGTGAACATAACTTTTCGTTTGATATAACGTTTCCTTCAGCACCGGTATCAAGCTGACAAAGAAGTTTACAGTTGTTGACTTGAAGTGTGACGTTCCATTGTATACCTGATGCATTTTGGCAAACTGTACCAATAAAAAGCGATGACGCAATTGATTCATTGTCACTTTCATGGGTATTTGGAGGTATTTGTAGATTCCGAATATTGATATTTTGTCTACACATTTTTGCAAAATGACCCGTACGATTGCACTGGAAGCAAGTTACTCCGATCGCAGGGCATTTGTACAAGTGCCGTTGGCCACAGTTTTTGCATAACCTGTTATTGTTGACGTATGATGATGAAGCTGGAATCTGATTTTTTGATGGCGATGACTGATGACGATTATTTTGAGTAGATGTACTTTGGTGAGCATTTGGCTGCTGATATACTGATTTTGGATGATAAGATGAGCTCGTGTGTGCCGACGTCGGTTGGGCGTTTGTTGGAAAAGACTTTACTTCGGCGAGACTGTTGGGCTTTGACAAATTTCGACCATGGCTCTGAAAAGAATTTGATTTTTGAAGCGCACCAATGAAATTACTGCTGGACGGTTGTTGTAGCTGTTGAATATGTTCTTTGTTTAATTCTATATTTCTTGATATTTCGATTGCTCGGTGGAGCGTAATTTTTCCTTCGTTTAGTAATTTTTCTTTGAGGTGACCTAAATTATTGCTAAGACCACAAATAAAAATATCGCGCACAAGCTCTTCACGCAGAGTTCCAAATTCGCAAGACATGCTTAGATTTTTAAGAATAGTTACATATTCATCAATCGACTCCTCTGGACCTTGTCTTCTGGTGAAAAACATATATCTTTCCATGACAATATTTACCTTAGGAAGGAAATAAGCTTCAAACAGCTCAATAATTTCCTTGTATGTTATAGCATCCAGATCTTTGTTAAATGAGTAAAATATTTCCAAACATTCAGGACCCAAGTAATGAAGGAGTAAGGCCACTTTTCTTTTATCATCTTGGTTTTCCAAGTTCGAAGCTCGCATGTAAATTTTAAAAAGGTTAAACCATTTTTTCCATGTGACAGGCAGATTTGTGTTTTTTAAATTAAGAGGTAAAATCGATGGGACATTGGCATTTGATTGCACTAACAGCGCTTCTTCTGCCTTTGGCTTAGTCTCTGTCATTTTTTTTTTTTTTTTTTTTTTTTTAATTTGACAAAAAAAAAAACTTTTTAAATTATTTTAATGGAAACCGCGTGTACTTTACTTTCGGCTAGACACACATCTGACACCATGTTGTGTAGTCTTTATTAAATAAAGTTAAATGTCTTTGTTGAAGTTATTCTTTATTCTTAGAAAGATAATACAAGACTGAAATTAAGCTTATGATCAAAGTGCCTTAGAACCTCTTTTCATAAATAGAATGTTTTAAGTGTGTGTATTCAAATTGTTACTTTAAAGCTCTACTTTATACAACACACTCAAGAGCTGGAAGAGTCACTAATAGTGATAATACGAGCAATGCAGGCATTTGACTTCAAAGATGAAATCAGTGACCTGCAAAAATACAAGGAACTGAAGCGGAACAGCCAGCTCTCTAGCTTGTCTCCATTTTTGGATGACAAGGGAATTGTGCGAGTTGGAGGTCGACTAGACTCTGGATTACTTCCATTTGATACAAAACATCCCATGCTTCTACCATACAACAACCCACTCACAAAACTGTTGATGAAGGAAATTCATGAGCAACACAAACACTGTGGCCCTCAAACATTGCTTGCTCAAATGAGACAAAGATTTTGGCCTATAAAGGGAAAAATAATGGCACGATCAATTGTACACCACTGTGTTAAATGCACCAGAGCTAGACCCCAATTACTTCAACAAGTAATGGGAAACCTACCATCACCAAGAATCACACCGGCGAGACCTTTCATCAATTCAGGAGTGGACTACTGTGGACCATTTTGGATTCATTACAAAATCCGTGGCAAACGACCTCAAAAGGCGTATGTGGCAATATTCTGTTGTTTCGCCACAAAGGCAGTACATATAGAACTAGTTAGTGATCTAACTACCGAATCATTTCTCGGAGCATTGAAACGTTTTATCGGTCGCAGTAGACACTGTCAAAACATATACTGTGATAATGCGACTAATTTTGTAGGAGCAAATAATCAACTGACCGAACTATATGACACAATTTACTCAGAATGTGCACGTGAAACCATAACAAGAGAATGCAGTGGCCATGCAATACAATTCAACTTCATACCCCCCAGGGCACCTCACTTCGGAGGACTTTGGGAAGCAGCAGTAAAATCAGCCAAACATTTGTTAAAGAGGAGTGTAGCCACAGCATCTCTAACATACGAAGAACTGGAAACTGTATTAATTGGAATTGAAGCCATTTTGAACTCAAGACCACTAACACCACTCTCAAGTGACCCAAATGATCTAACAGCATTAACACCAGGACATTTTCTTATTGGCGAACCCCTCACCGCAAAAACTGATGTTAACGCAACTTCTATGAAGCATACACTGTTGACGAGATGGAATCTTGTTTCACAACTCAAACATGAATTTTGAAAACGATGGTCACAGGAATATCTTCAAGAACTTCAATACCGGTACAAGTGGAAGGAATGCTCGAAGAACATCAAGATAGGAGATATGGTCATCATAAAAGAAGACAACATTCCATCACTTCAGTGGCCCCTGGGTAGAATTGTAAAGGTGTTCAAGGCTGATGATGGCGCAATAAGAGTTGTAGAAGTTAAAACAGCATCTGGAGTCTGGAAACGTCCCATTCATCGACTAGCACCATTGCCAATCGAGAAAGAAGTGAACGACGTAACAAGAGATGAAGAAATTAACCATAATTCATCGGAACCAGTGCATGAAATACCAACTAAAATTCCATTGGTATCACTTCAGTGATTACAATTCTCCTAATCATTCCATTAGTAATGAGCAATGAAGTTCAGATCAACAAATTTACATCAAATCTCGGAATACATTTCGAAGGTATTGGAACAGCAAAAATAGCAACAAGTGAGTGGAACTTCATTATTCATTACAATTTAGATCCATTATTAGAAGAATATAAAGCATTTGAAAACGGAACACTGACTTTGAATCACTTGTGCCAACAAATGCAGCAACGAAGTATATGCATCAACACATTAAAACAATTTCAACATATTCAAAACGAACTGAAATTGGAAAATATCATCTTCCCAACAAAGAGAACTAAAAGAGGAGCAGCTAATTTCATCGGAAACATTGCAAATACACTGTTTGGAACATTGGACTCCGAGTATGCTAATCAAATGACAAAAACAATAGAACAAGTAAAAGAAAATGAAAATCATTTACTTCATCTATTAAGAAACCAAACCTCAGTCATAGATTCAACATTCAACGTAGTATGGCAAAACGAAGAGATCATCAATCACAGGCTTGACCAAATCAACAATCAATTAAGAGAAATAACATCAAGAATACGTGATAATGGAGAAGAAGGTCATCAGCTCAAGATATTCCAGATTTTTACATCACTATCTTCACAACTCATTATAATGATGATCAACATCCAAAGAATGCAATCAACATTAATTGATGTATTGACAGACACTCACCATGGTAAAGTAAGCTCATTGTTAATATCAGCACGCCAACTCAAGGACGAAGTAAAAACAATCAAGGCTCATTTACCATCATTCTTAGCACTACCTGCAGACGAAGAAGATCTCATACAGCTATATAAACTAATGAGAATTCAAGGAGGAGTAACAGACAAGCAAGCGGTATTTTGGATCACACTACCAGTAGTCATCCAAGAATTTTACGAATTGTTCAAGATGACTCCCATACCTAGCGTACTCAACAACAACACACTAAAAATTGACCTCTGTGCTCCAATACTAGCTGTGAATGCACACCGTGACCAATACATTCCAATACAATCATCTGATATGGAATCTTGCATTAATCTAAGATCAGACCAGTTCTTATGTTTCAATTTACAGATACAGCAAAGGAGCAGAAGTCTGCTCTTGCGAGTTGGGTCTATTTAACAACGAAACAAAACCTACGTGTTCCTTAAAGAAGTCAGAAATAAATTCAACTTGGATTCAAATGCAACACAAGAATCAGTGGCTATATTTCACAAGGAACCCATCTCGACTCACTGCAATTTGCGGAAGAAGAAACCTACAAATGAACTTAGAGGGCTCCGGAATATTAACACTACAGTCAGGGTGCATATTAAAGGAAAACCATATCACCATCGAAGGTCATAACACATTTTCCACAAATTTACAGACGTCCTACACCAGCTTCGGCAATATTTCTGAAATATCAACACCAATGCATCATGAACCACTACTCCAGACGTTCAATAGCACCGAGTACAAAATTCAACTCAAAAACCTCACTAACCTACACAAAATAATCATGGATCAAGAAATTCTCGAATTACCCCATAAACTCCAAATTCACACTTACCATAACTCTGCAATTGGATATTTAGCCCTGCTATCAACAATCACACTCATCGCCTTTCTTATTTGGAAACAAAAATCTAGAAGATCATCTATGAAACCAAATCCTAAGCCTCGACAAACAAGACCTGAGTCCGATTTCATTGTCACTGTTACCTAGAATAGTTGAACCATAGTTCAACGCGGGGGAGAATGTTAAGGTCAATCGCAGTTACAACATTCAACAATATTCAAACCAACAACTTATAAGTGCCGACTATAATAAGGTCACTTATCATATTGCTCACGGTGCTTCATTTATGAACATTAAGTGCTCCAGATATTTTGTTTACACTTTATTGCAATAACTGTTCCAAATATATTTTAATGTAGTAATAATTTATTTTTTGTGTCACATAAGCAAAATAATAGAATGGTAAATTAAGTATAAAAGACTTATAAAGAAATCAATAAATCATTAGTATCAGCATATCAACTACAGTCTTTCGTTGTTTGGTGTTCAGATTGAATTTACTTTATTTACATTTACATTTCAGATTGGATTTACATTATTACATTTTTGAACAAGTTCAAGTGCTTGTTTCAAATAAAAACAGATTATCAAGTTTAAGTGCTTGATAATCACTACATTAGACAAACGAGTCTATACAGACACCACAACACATCGGAAATTGCAGCAGCAAAACAACAATTAAATTTGTATTATAATTAAATAAATAAAAACTCAATAAATCTTTAATTATTTATTTAAAAAATTAAAAAAAAAAAAAATCATCACATCATAATTAATAAAAAAAAAAAAAATAATAATAATTTATCGATTCAGACAATTCTACGATAAAATAAAACAAAAACAATTCCCATTGAATTATTTATTTATTTATTAAAACAATATTAACACATGTAAATATATAACAAAACATTTCATACAGAAAAAACTTAAAATAAAATTGCATCGCGACGAAGCATGTAAATAATTTATAAAACAATACAATTATCAAAACAAAATTTTTATTTATTAAGCTTAAGTTTCTAACTGAGCTAAAACACAATCCACAAACTTATGTCAAAAATATACGTCGTCGAGATGAAATCATAATAAATATCAATAAGCACATCCAAATGTCCAACACGTCGGCAAAATTTCCGAACAAAAATATCAAATTATAATTTTACCATCTAAACAATTAATGATAATCACAAATAATCAAATTTAAAGAAATCAAAATTAAATTATCAACTTTGAATTAAATTAAAAACAAAACAAAAATAAACATCAATCACAATCGATCAAAATTTATTCAATTAATTCTCCGAACACAATTCACGAATTTAACAAAAAAAAATTATTCAATTAATACACCGCACCGGTTTAATTTAACAAATTAATTCGCCGAAGACAATTGTCGAATTTAACAAAACAAAATATTCAATTAATACACCGCACCGGTTTAATTTAAATTATAAATATTATCACAAATTTCACATAAACAAATACAAATTAAATCCATAGCATCGATTAATTTAATCAATAATCATTCACTCAATGAAAAAACAAAAACCACTCAAATCCACTTTGAATTATTTCAATTTTAAAAATACTCAATTTATTTGTTTTGTTTTGAGTATTATATTAACTTTCCATTTCACTCAAATAAATGTAAACAAACTTCCCGATAAATTCCAATTGGAATTCGAACACATTCCTACTGGAAACATCACTTCTCGGCTGTTATATATTATTATATAAACTTGTATATAGACGCCAAGGGATCAAAAGTCACGCCATATTTATGTAAAAATTTGAAAAAATGAATTTTATTTTATATTAATAATTAAATATGCATCAAAAGCCAATTATTAATGAAAATAATATATTTATTAAAAATAAAACAATAAAAATAGCACTCACACAATCCAGGCATACACCGCGATCGCGTAAATTTTTAATCGAAGGCGCGCGCGCTCATTCCGTAAACAAAACACAAACATACCCTCATTCGCATCAATCATGCAATATCAATAAAAATAACTTACCTGTATTTAATTCACTGAATTTAATTAATAATTAAAAAACAATCGCACTACCGAAACCGAATAAAACAAAACTACCGCGAACCGCACACGAACCTACGACAACATACTAGCAAGCAACGAGTACATCATTCAAAATAACTACATCGATATAGCTATAGACTGTACTAACTATAGTTTTACTATCCCGTGTTCATTGACACAATTAGAAGGAACGAGAGATACAATAAACATAATTGAGAAATTCAATCACCATTCTCGTGTTTTCTTTGATTTTCTTGTTGACCTTGTGTGTTGTTTGTCTTATATGTTTATTTTTTAATATTAATATCATTTATTAATATGCCTGTTTGGTAACTTTTTATTCAACAAATTTCCCAAAAACTGAGTTTTTTTCTATGGGTTTTGACAGCAATTTGTGAAATTTTGTGAAAATTTGTGAAATTTTGTGAAAATTTGTGCAAATTCGCAAGAAATTTCACGTTACCAAACAGACCAAATATTTTGTCTCTTTTCATGTTCATTGAATGAGATCATGCCGATAATGCAGTGCAAAATGATGTAATCTGCAACAGTGATGTCAAATTGCGATTATTCGTATCCCCGTGTGTAAACCTAAGAAGTCAACTTTACAGGATAAAATTAACATTTTTTTCTTCAATCTGAGGCGGGAGAATATACGAAAGTACAAGTACAAGGAGGAAATCTATCTGAAATGCGAATGAAACAAACCTAACAATACAATCCATAAATGAGCTACAATGGGCAATATGTCAACGAATTAATGCAATGATTGTAAAATCGACTATACATCAGGTCACATGACTAAAAATATACGATTTTAAGATTTCATACAAAGTGGTTGAGTTTTATTTTACTTTTCTTATTTTTTACTAATTTTTTGCTATTAAAAAACTTAGACAATTACATTTGACAATTACAATACCATGATTGTCTAAATTAAAAAAATTACAAAAGATAATAATATTTAAATTCCATTTTCATTTTCCAGGTGTTGGAACATATTTATAAAAAACAGAAATTAAAAGTTAAAACAAATTAATGACTTGGTTTTCTGGTTAGGTATAACAATTATAAGAGAAGCAGGTTTTATGAAAATGTTCAGATTATTTACATTAAGTAGAAAAAAAGAAGCATCCGGGAAAAAAGGGTTACCTACAATCCAAATTTTTTAAAACTTAATTTGTAGTATAGTTACGCATATCTTAATTATAATTAATAAGCATATAAACAAAAAGTAAACTACTTAAGAGAATCACCCAAAATCCAAGGAATCAGGTTTGAACCAAATTATTTGAGTGCAGGATAAGTCTAAATACTAGGGACGGACAGACATACAAACAAGACCCATTTTACTATCATCGTTCAATTTTTTTATGAATTTTTTTGTTTCCGATATTTTTTTTAAATTTTTTTTAAATTTTTATATTTTTTAATTTTTTTTGTTTGTATTGTATTTGTAGGTATTGTATTGTTTCCCCTAAGGGTTAAAACTCTCCTATCCCTCTTGCCTTACTCCTTCTCGCATCCTCTAGTGCCTTTATCCACTCTTCCCCCCTCCCTCCTTCGTCCATTATATCCCTCATCTTCTCCCCTATTGACATCCCTTCATCACCACCTGACCTGCATCTTTCTATCACATGTTCCCACGTCTCAGATTCACCTTCACACACTCTGCACATTCTTTCTTCTTCATGCTTCCAGTACCATCTTTCTCTCACCTCATTCCCTAGCCTGACTCTCGCTATTCTCCTTGTTCTGTCTGCCTTCCATCTCGCTTTCAAATATTGTGGGATCCCATCGGTCATTACTTCCTTATACCACCTATTATATCTGGATTCCAATATTAGTTCCAGTCTTTCCTTCTCCTGCTCTCTTCTGTCTTCCCATTCTACTCTCTCGTACCCTGTCGTACTGTCTTCTCTTCCTTCCCTTCCTCTCTTTCCCATTCTCCCTTGTTCCCATCGGGATCCTCTCTCGCTTCCTTCCCTCTCTCTCTCCCTCATCTCCCCTAAAAATTCCTCCGCTATTTTACTTCCTTTCCCACCTGTTAATTTCTCTTCATAATTCCATGCCCTTCTTCCTGCCCTTATCATTATCTTATCTCTTTTGGTTTCCTCTCTCACCATGTATCCTGGAGTTTGCCATTCTACTCCTAGTGTCCATTTGAGGTACCTCTCCTGCATTCTTTCCATTTCTTGTCTCTCCTCCCATTCCCATATCTCCGCCCCATATCCCATCACCGTCCACACCAGGGTATCAAAAAGCCACATCTTCCTCTCGCATACCTTCTCGAATTTCCTCCTCCCAATCCCCCATGCTTCCTTCATTACCAATGATGCCTTTTTTATTCTGTCCCTTATATGTGCCTCCTGCCCTCCATTCTTTTTGAACACATACCCCAGGTATTTGAATCCTTTTACTTCTTCTATCTTTTTTACCCTCCATCTCCAGTCTACTGTTGTACTCCTCCCTCCTCTTTTTCTGAACTTTAGCCGCGTTTTATTATCGCCAATAACCCATATGGTTCACCCCGATATAATAAAACGATACGGATCCAAATGAAAACAGTGTTGTATGCTCATCTCTTTTTGTCTTATGTTTGTTTATTTTTCATGTAGATACTGTCTTTTTTCCTCTCACTGCAGTTTGTACTCTCTACCGACTAAAGAGCCGTCTACCCGCCAGAGTAAGAACTTATTTCTGGTTCCATAAAGCAAACCCCAATAGAAACTTAGATCCAAATTTGTTTTTGTATTATGTGTTAAAAGATAACCCCGACCCAGACCCGTAGATAATAAAAAGCGGCTTTTGCATCTCTTCTTCATTTTTCGCCATTACCACCACATCATCTGCGTATGCCAACGAGCAAATTCTTCTTCCTCTTACTTTTATCCCTCCCCAACTCCCCTTGCCCAATTCATCTTCTATATCCGCTGTCAGTAAGTTAAAAAGAATTGGGCTCATTGAGCACCCCTGTCTTACTCCCTTTCCCGTCCAAAATCTTTCCCCCATCTCTCCTCCCGCTTTTACTCTACTCATTCAATTTAAATTAAATTGCGATTACGAGAAACGAGATTGGTAGTAGAAAAAACGAAACTCGTATTTATTTACATTAGTGACATTTGCTTTCGTTTTGGATTTGTTGTCATTTGTTAAAATTGTGTTTTTGTTTGGTCCTCGGTTGTTTTGATTGAAATTAAAAAATTTGAGTCAAATGTAGTAAATACAAGTGTGAAAAACAACAACATTTCCTTGATTGCATTCTCGTTTCTCATAATCGCTTTACACCGTGACTATCGTTTCCCTAGGTTTCGTTTTTTCTGCCGTTCGTTTCGTATTTCATAATAAGGCCCCAGCGTTCAAAGGAAGGGGATTGCATTCAATGGCATTGCATATGCTGTTGAAGATCGATGTGATTTTTTCATTTTGAAGTTCTGGGATGCCGAGGAGAACGGCGCGGCGCGCGTCGGTGGAGAATTCTCTTCGTTCATATATGTCGCGTCACGTTCGTAAGTCCGCTACTTCATCATTAACGACAGTGAGAGATTCCAATTCAAGGCGTGATCCTAATTTTTTAAACTCGATCTTTGAGTGCATCCATAGATGTGTTGGCTTCGGTAATAAGAGCAGATAAGTTGTTTTCGATGGTTGTAAGTTGTAGGAATTCGGTTCGAAGGTCATGGAGTTCTTTTGTCAAGCGATTTAATATGGATTCAATTTTACTCTGAACCAAATTGTCCATTGCTAAGTCGATGCTTTTGAGTGTGGATACGGGTGTTGAAGCTTGTTTTTTTAGTGTGCGTTGTGTTCGTTGGGTGTTGGGGAGTACCAGATGTCGAGGCGGCAGAGGTTGAGGGAGTAGATGTTTTCCGTTTTCCCACTTTTTTTGTGTTTCAACCTCGTTGGCTTTTTCTTTTAGAGAATCCATACCAGATCGTAAGCGGTCGCGGTTCATTATAAAGAAAAGACTGGCACAAAGAGCGATTTATTAGAATTTAAAGAGAGTGAATACCTATGACAGGTTATCAATCAGTCCCAAAATCTACATGAAAAATTAACAAACGTAAGGCAAAAAGAGAGCATACAACACTGTTTTTATTAGGATCCATATAGTTTTATTATATCGAGGTGAACCATATGGATTGGGTTATTGGCGATAATAAAATGCGGCTAAAATAAACATTATTACAAAATTTAGATCTAAAAATTCCCAATGTAAAAAGTAAGGCCCCCTATGTGCCAACATATAATTATAATCATAGTATACTTTAAGATAACTAGCGTTAAGCAAATTCTAAATATTAAATGTTCAATAAAAAAATCTTGAATCATGAAAAAAAAATAATTTTCAGTTATTAGAATTCCGTAGAGGTAAGACCTCATTAAGAGATAGGGAGGGACTTTTTAATTATAGTAATTTCGGTTGTATAAGTGGTCGGGATTGGTGGACGACGTCCACAGCAATTGTCGACTTCTTACGTCCGAAGTTTTGTGTGAGGTTGTTTTACAACGCTTACCGACGTTGAAGGGCTATTTTTCATCTAGCTTGGTATATTTTCAAGGAAAAAAAAGTTCTTTCAAGGACTAAAAAAACTTCTAAAGATATAAAAGTTTTCAAAATAGCTTAAAACGCTTACTAAGCGGTTTCTTATTTGGTGAATTTAGAAAAAAAAGTTCTTTCTAAAACTAAAAGAATTTGTAAAGAAATATTAATTTAAAAAAATATCTTAAAACGTTTACGAAGCGGCTTTTAATTTGTATATAGTTCTATTTATGACTAAAAGCAGATTCTTGTCAACACTTTTATTGTACAAATGTCTGTTTTGAACAAAAGTACTTTTCGTAGCCCGCTTCGCGGGATGCAAGTATTTTAATTCCCTCTTTGGGTACTCTGTACCACTCACGCAACTTCGTTGTTCCGCTTAGAGTTAATGAAGTCGCCAGGCAGGCTCCTTTGTCAACAGTGTTCTTGTACAAAAGCCTTTCTTTAGCAAAAGTACCACTTTATCATGTTTATTTTAGCCACGTTTTATTATCGCTATTAACCCATATGGTGCACCTCGATATAATAAAACGGTATGGATCCTAATGTAACAGTGTTGTAAGCTCACCTCTTTTTGCCTTATGCTTGTTAATTTTTCATGTAGATACTGTCTTTTTTCCTTACACTACAGTTTGTGCTCGCTACCGTAAGAACTTATTTCTGGTTCCATAAAGCAAACCCCGATAGAAACCTAGATCCAAATTTGTTTTTGTATTACGTGTTAAAAGATTAACCCGACCCAGACCCGTAGATAATAAAACGCGGCTTTTATCTAAGTATTTGGGCTGTTTAACGTCTCGGATTATTCAGGTGCGGTTGTCAATGTGGTGGTTGGGTAAGGCGGCCGAGGTGAAGCTTTTATCCACGGTTGCGGGCTGATCTTGGATCAGCGTAGAAGGGGATGTTCTCTTCGTCGTTGATTGTTATTAGATCCTCATCCAGTAGTTCCATTGCTTCAAGGTACCGCTACACGAAAAACCGCTCAAAAATACTTGTTTGTCTTAATGAAGCTATAAGGGGCTGAAACAACAGTAATTGGAAAAATTTAAAATAAATGTATTTCTATCGGATTAAGGTAAAAATAAAGTATCTTGGACCTATTTGGGTAATTTTTTATTAATGTATAAAATTTGAATTGAATGAAATATATGAAACTTTAAGTTATTCAGTGAACTCTTTCCAGGATTCTTCTTCATCAATACATTTCTTAGCTGTTTCTTCATCTTCACTTTCATAAGGTATTGTAGTCTCGTAAAAATTGTTGTAAAGGTGATGAACCAGGAATCCGGGAAATAAGCGTCTCAAGGTCTTCTCTTATAAATTGTTTACATTTTTTAACAGACAAGGGTCTTAAACTTGTTATTAGAGGATCTGAACTTAAAAATAATCTACAGAAAGTATGGAGAATAGAATTATATATTATTTCCCAATGCTAATAATGTTTTTAAAACCTATTAACTTCATCAAAGTTGCACTCCGTCCTTGAAAACTCTCCTAAAATTTTACCAGTACAACCTGAAATGATTCTGCTGCTTCTTCGGATAGCTTTCCAATAGGTAAAAGAGCATTTAATAATGCCACAAATAATGCCACAAATAGAGCTCAATATACAACTTAGCCTCATCAAAAGTAAAGTTGCAAATCAACACCAATTAATTCACCAACTATTTCTGGATTGTTAAAAAACCTTTGGCTTGTATTGTATTGCCATAGTGTTAACGAAATCTGGTTTGGGTACATGAACAATGAATTCAAGTTTCGATTTTAGCTTTTCTTAAATTTCAGTTTTTATTTCTTTTATAATAATTTTTTCTGAAAGACTTCTTAGCTACCATATCTTCGAAGGAATTTTTGTAAACTTAAATTCATGCCTTAATACAATTTAAGAATAAGTTGAAACTGCACATAAAACGTCCTTAAACGTCTAATTTTAAGCTTAAAAATACGCTTTATTGAGCAAATACATAGCTCTGAAGACGATATAATTTGGCTTTAAAATTATTCTAAACACACTCTTTAATAATATCATATAACAGTCTTTTAGTTAAAATGCTTAAGCCAGACGATCCTTCAAGCCAAAGAATTAATTTTATAATAAAAAGATTTTATTACATATTTTCATTAGATTAGACACTCATCAAGGGCAATAAAATCTCAAAGGGCAGATATGGGCAGCGTTTTTTTCTTGTCTTTGTTTCTTGGCATCTTTCTCTTAAAGCTGATACCAAAAATTTTACCGAATAATATAACAAAAGGTCCACAATCAGTGTTACCGCAGCCAAAATTATTAATTAATCCCTCCGAGAGAAAAAAAGAGTCCTTTCGAAAATAAATCAGTCCTTTTAAAAATAAATGCAAAACGTTTCAAAATGACCGATTTTAAGCATTATCTAAGCTTTTTTATTTAAAAAAAAAACTTTAATTCATTGATATACATATAAAAAAATATTGTAATATAATACAATAAAGTTTTAATTTTAATAAAAAAAAACCTAACCTTATTAAAGTTAAAGTGATTGTTAAAAATGTGTCCTTTTTAAAAAAAATGTGTCCTTTTAAAAAAAAATGTATCCCCGAATCCCACTAAAAAAAAGAATCCCCCGGGATACAATTGTATCCCAGTCGTAATTCTGTCCATACAATATAAAAAAATAAACTGCCCTTTTACATACATACATTGAAAATAAATTAATCTTCTATTAAATGAAAGCTTCAGCAACAGCTTTTTAATAAAGACCACACCTGCAGATGAACCCTCCATAACAAAAAAATTTGTGTTCAATATCAAAAACAATATAAACTTAATTAAATGGCTGTGGAATTTTTCACACAAATCAACTGATCCACAGTACAAGCTTACGATCGATGACTTTCAAGTGACACTGTGGCGAAGTGTGTACATAGATATTAAAAAAAAATACGGTACATTTTGTACCAGTACATTTTGAAAAAATGATTTTTGAGCGGTTTTTCGAGGTATAACCACTGATCTCTATATACATTGGATAGTGTATTCATACAAAGTTTTTGAGGCAAAAATATTGTCGTGGCCGGTACCCTCATATAACAGTATAACAGCGGCGCCAGCGGAATGGAAGCTACTGGACCTGCATTTTCTTTTATTTTTTTCAATGTTTACAGCCGCAATGCTTGTTGGCATCAACTGATATCAAATAAATGCTCAATTTCGGCAAATATCTTCAATCTCTTTCTTCGTTTGTAAAGAGCGAGATATGAGGTCGTGGCCGGTACCCTTTAAAAAACTTGCCTCACAAAAACTGTTATACACTATAGGCTATTCACTATCCAGTGTATTATAGAGATCAGTGGGTATAACTCATTGAACTGTATTCCCAGGTATTTGACGTTATTTTTAGCTGATAATTGAGTTCCATCGGGTAGGGTGATCTTGGTGTTCCTGTAATTTGTGGCTGAGCGGCCTCTTCCACTTCCTGAGCTACTAGGTCGTCTGAAACAGATCACTTCGGATGTGTCCGAGTTGATTTTGAAACCCCATTGCTGGTAGTATACTCATAGAGTCGTCGGATGTGGGCTTCAACTCTTCTGGCAGCAATTATCGGTGACATGGAATTGGCGTACGTGAGAGAGTAATCGGCAAAAAGGAGAGTCTGTGCGCATTCTGGGTGTTGTTGGTCTGAGGTGTATGTATATGTTGAAGAGGAATGGTCCCAGTTTATATCCTTGTGCAACTCCTGCTCTGGTTGTCTTTGTTGTTGATTGGCAGCTTCCTATTTGAACGAAGAAAGATCTGTAATGAAGAAAATTGTAAATAATTTTGATTAGTGAGTGTGGAAATCTGAGTTGGAAAAGTTTATGAACAAGTCCCTGTATACATACACTGCCAAAAGCTTTTTCGATATCAAAACAGTGACTTGGTGACAATGACTTGGTGACAATTTGAGGAGAGCGTCGTATGACGCTTCCAAACGTGTGATAAAAGTGAAAGAAAACGACTAACAGGCATTCTCAGTCGTATTTATAAAATTTCCTTAGAAAACTCCTGGAGAGTCGTCCAGCTGGACAGTGTCTAAATAGTTGGACATCTCCTTATTTATAAACGCATTCCAACAGTTGTCTAAATATGTTCTCAAACACTCACCGACATCTCTGGAATCTGTCAATTTCGTGAACATTTGGTTTCGTTCAATGAACTTTTCATCTAATTTTAAATTTTTTCTTCATTGAACATACCCACTTTAGAATAGGTTTGGACAACCAATTGCAGTGTCTAAGTTAAGCTAAGTAAAGACGATTGTCAGATCTTACAATATTGTCAGATCTGTCAGTGAAAAAAATGTTCCAAATGTCTTACAATCGTCTGAACACACAATTTTGTCTGACAATATTGTCAAACACGTCATTGTCAGACGACAATCTGACAAAAAATTGTCAGGTATCTTACAATCGTCTGAACACACAATTTTTATCATTGTCAGTCGATTAGGATATTGTCAGACTCATTGGTCATTGTCAGATGTTTTAATTGAAAACATCTTACAATTGTTGACAATTTCTTCATTGTTCGAAATGTCAATGAGTTGGTTAAAGAGAGATACAAAATAGCTGACAATCAAATTGGGAAGAAATCTACTAACCGTGTGAATGGACAATTTTTCATTGTAAGAAATATGTCAATTGTCAGCTAATTGTTAACTATTTTCAGACCATTGACAGTTCTGACAATATTGTAAAATTTGACAATCGTCTGTACTTAGCTTTAGACACTCGATGGAACATGATTATAAATAAGGTTTTGTATTTGGATAGCTGTCCAAAGTTAGACATACTTTGGAATGGGTTTATAAATAGGACTATCTATGTATAGTTCTTATATGTATAGCTATATGGATTAGATTAAATGTTCAAGTTAATATTTAATTTGACAAAAAAATCAACAAAACTTTGTGAGCTTGTTTTTTCTTCGTGTGAAAGGGATTTTAAAATCCACTCAGATGAAGGCGGCAGACAAATAAATTAATAAATTCGATTTTAAACAATTGTACCTAAACCTAACATAACCGAATCTATCAAAATATATAGAAAAATAATTCAAATTCATGTTAAAATACTAAAATTTTCATTTCGTTTGCATAATGTGAAATTTGAGAAAATAAATTCGTGTAACAAATTGCAGTTGTTCGCAACGAGCAACTTATTTTCTCAATAGCAATTTAAATGTTCATTTATTCGTCGTTACTTGGGTGCTATCCACAGTACACAAATCAAAGGTATTATATTGCGCAGGTTGTCAAAGTTGGAAGTGTAAAAAAATTAAAAATGGCTGTCCCAGTGCCCACAGGAACTCAGCACGCATCATTAGAAACAACAACAAAATATTGAAATTAGACAAGTAAAGGGACACTGGATCCACCATAATACCTCAATTTTAACAGATGCGCAGAACTGAACAAAAATGAAAAATGATGAATAATGAATAATGATATTTCCTTTAATATGTGTACTGTGGGTGCAATCATGTAAATGGGGCTTTCATTAATATTTTATTGAGGCTTGGGCTTATTTAATGAAGCTTTTTGAAGTTCTCAAAAGAAAAAGTATGATCAAGCTCTTGCATCTCCCAAATTATATCTAAGATGGCGCAGTGGTTAAAGTGATGGAATTTTACATAAGAGTGTAACCGTATCGTTTGCCTTTTGGTCCAGGCTGGCGAAATATGACCCTCTAGCTCAGCTTTGGTCGTGGTTCTTGGACCTGAATATGGCTACAAAAAAATTATATTTGCCAGCTTAGCATCTAGATGTTCTTGATGCGCGAGACATCTCCTCTACCCCCCCTTCCTGGTTGCATCCCTCGCAAGAGCAACCCCTTCGCCAGGCTTCCCTCTCTCTCACATCATCCTCCCCCTCACACCCTTACTCTCACCCCTTTATTAAAAGTTTTAATCACAATTCATGATTGTGCAACTTGCGTATTTAAATGATAAAATTTGTATTCATTTGACTTACAAAAATATATTTATTTGCTCTTAATTTTATTTATAAATTTATTCAGTTTGATTTAAAAGGTTAAAAAAAATACACAAATAGAACAATTTTTCAAAACAAAATTAATTTTGTTTGATGGCAACCCGGCGGCAATCGCAAAAAAAAAATCAATCAAATCGAATTAAAACGTCTTCGATTTATTGACAAAAATGGATTTAACTTCCTCATTTTTTTTTTACTTTTAGTTTACTACAATGCTCCCCGTCCAAACCCCCCTTTTGATTCGCGTATTATATTTTTTTTATATATATATATTTAATAGGTCAAAGTATAGCAATAAGGCAATTAAAATAACTCACCCCTAAAACTCCTGTTGAAGTGGCCACTGCAGCTGGATCTCCTTTAGAGGTGATTATCTTCTTTAGTTTGTTGTTGCACTTTACACAAATCTTTCACTATGACAAATATATATATGTAATACAAGTATTGAAAATATACTTTTGATACGTTTCGTGTTTTCAACCGTCTAATTAAATTCTCTTTATGCGACCATCGACGCGAGCTTTCAACTTAACAAAAATAGTTTATAATTTAAATGATTAATTGAACTTTTACCCTATAAATCTTTACGTTAAAAAATATACTATTTTTAAATAAAAAGTAAAAAAAAAAAGATTTGGTTTTTGGCGGGTGCAGGACTCGAACCTGATACCCCTCGGTCTGCTTGAGGATCTTCGTCTTAACGCTTCCGGCTATCGTGGCTATGTTGATGTCTAAGTCAAATTAGTCATATGACCAGCTATTCAACTTCTTGTTAAATTTATTTTCCTTTGTGAAAATATGGAAACCGGCTATTTTTGCTGAGGGCCAGGTACTTCAAGATTTTTAAACCAATTATATGGCGGAAAATCTTTTCCCAGTATATATATATATATGTTGTATATATATTCTACGCTATTTCAGAGGCGGTGATTTAAATCAACCGCCTTTATATTTTTCCTATAAAAAAATTTTCGGTAAGTAAAAAGTCAACTAGCACTTAATAAAGAAAATTGAATAGGTGCAATACATATATGCGCACTTAACTGCTGAACCTTTACCTGGATAATTTCTTCCACCTAATTTACTCCATTTCTCGTATTCGAGACAAAAAGCACTTTCTTTATTTTTTTTTTTTTTATTTCAAACTAAAATAAAAATTTAATTAATTTAAAAATTTAAATTTTGAGTGTATATCACTGACGATTTTCTTTTCTTTTTTTTTTATATAACAAACTTGAATATTATTTCCTTTGTTTTTTTGACTTGTCGAGAATTTCAGTAGAGACTAGACAATAGCACTAGCTCCGACAAAGCGAACTTTTTCTTTGTCTGGGGGTTCTTTTTGTTTTCTCTATAATGCTAACTGAGATTGGAAAATATGTAAAAGCTTCCTAAATGTGCCTTTCTCCATCTTTTCCAGGATCATTGACATCATTACTGAAAACCTCTACTATCGATTCAAAATATTGCATATTCCTATTGACTTGATCCTCTCTTAAAAGTTGCAACGAAATTGCAACATTAAGTCCAAGACAGATCGAACGCATCCTAAAACCAGATCGTAAGAATCTATTACCATTTCTAATTTAGCCTTTCCTCCCTAAATTCTGACAGTTTACTTTGCCAATTACGTTCTCGTCTTGTTTATTTGTCAAGTGCCGAGCCGGCCATAAAACTTAAATTCTATTGCTCGTGCGGTGAAAATATAAAAATCGGTTACAAGGGGTTCCGAGTTCAATCCCTATAGAGGTAAGAAAATGTTTGCGTTTTAAAATTATTTCCAATACATTAATTAATTAATAAATAATTTCATGTGATATATACTTTCAGGTAAAAAATAGATTAAATACAGAAAAACCACTTCGAAAAAAATTGGAAATAAAATATATAATTTTTTTATTTTTTACTTCCTCGGTAGAGCTGTATTATCTGCTTCTAATAGGTATATAAAAGCAGTTAAAATAACAAGTACACCTTTATTAAACTTGCGTTTTTAATTTTATAGAAGCTTTTGCGAGACTATCTGTCAAAATCTAAATTTCTTTAAAACTGCGCAAAGCGCTCTATAAGACTTCGTATAGATCTAACAGAAACTTGTTATAGAATCTAAAACTTTTAAATGAACTGCGCATGGTACCTGCACGAAGATGTACCGAAGTCACTTTAGAAGTTTAAAAAAGGTTATTTAAGCCTCTATAATAATATCCTTTTTATGTTTAACGAGGTTTAACCGATTTCTTACAGAAGTTGGAAAGCATTTCCAGTTAAATCTTTTTGAAGCACCCTATAGCCTAGACAGTCCTTTACTATTCTACTACTATAATGTAATGTCATTCATATGTATGTAATAAAATATTCCTTCTTCTTCTTTTAAACCTCAAAGGTAACGCACGTTGTATTTCATTCCCTGCTTATATGTTATGGGCCCAGACAAATAAGAAAAAGTTTTTTCATTCCCTGCTTATATGTTATGGGCCCAGACAAATAAGAAAAAGTTTTTTGTTACAATAATTCGATTATATTTATATTAATAAAAAATTTAAAATATTGTTTTTTTTATTAGAAAATAATCTGAATAAAAATTTTTAAATCGGAAGCAAGCAGCATTTCCATAGAAAGACTGCGGGGTAGGGAAAATTACCCGACATGTAAAATCGCTGCGCAGGCGTTCTTAGATTTGGACAATCTCTGGACAACCACAATTGCATATGAGGTGGATGCAGCAGGAAATCCAAAAATTGCTGTAGATCCCGAGAAAGACAGAAAAGCGAGAAGTAAGTTAATCTTAATGATTGATTCTTTGTGCTACATCCATATTCAAGGGGAAAATACGGCCAAGGAGTTGTGGCAACAGCTAGCAAATGCCTACGAGGATAGTGAACTAACAAGTGGGGTAGCACTTCGGCCTAAGCTTATCACCACAACACTTACTAATTGCGGCTTCATGGACATTTTTGTTAAGGAGATCATTACCACAGCTCAATCTCTAAATAGGATTGGTTTTCCCATCAACGAGGAGTTGGTTGGCCCCTTATTGCTCGCCGGTTTGCCGGACAATTATCGTCCGATGATAATGGCTTTAGAGAATTCGGGTACAAAAATAAACGGTGACTTAATAAAAACCAAGTTTCTTCAGGATGTGCGACCTAGCAGCGAAATCTCATCAGCTTTTCACGCAGACGCTCGGCAAATGCAATCGAACCATCAAAAAAAAAGATCCCAAATACAGAATATGCTACAATTTTGGGCATATTGCGAAAAACTTTCGCTCAAAAGGTCAAAGCCTGGCAAGCAATAGCAAGCGATCTGAAGCTTTTAGTTGTGTTTTGTCCACAGTGAATACTCACGATAAAAGGGACGCATGGTACTTTGACTCGGGGGCCACATCGCATATGAGGTTTGATAAAAACTTGTTTGATCAGCTTGGTGATGGACGGTGGAACGGTGGTTGCGGCAACCAGTGGTAAGATGCTGGTAAAAGGCAGTGGTACTACAACACTCAGGCCAGCCTGCTTTTCGTCAGCAATTGAATTAAATGACGTGAAATTCATCCCTGACTTATCAGTTAACCTTTTGTCTGTGCATCGTGCAACAGGGACACACAGTGGAATTCAGCAACAAAAGTGTCAAAGTCACAAATTCGGAGAACCAAGTAATAGCAACTGGTACAAACATTGATGACTTGTTTAGACTGGACACAAAGCCGTAAAAAAATGTTGCGCTAGCGTGTGGATCCAAAGGCTCTAAAGAGCTTTGGCATCGAAGAATGGGCCACCTCAACAGAGAAAGTCTAAGTAAACTTAAAAGTAGACTTGCTACGGGAATAAGTTTCACGAATAAAATTGAAAAAGACTGTAAGATTTGTGCTATCGGAAAACAAATGAGGTTGCCATTTAATAAGTGTGGCAGCAGAGCCAATCAGCTGCTTGAAGTAGTACATACTGACATCTGTGGACCAATGGAAAATAACTCAATGGGTGGAAATCGGTATTTACTAACATTCATTGATGATAAATCCAGAAAAATATCTGTATATTTTCTTAAAACCAAAATGGATTGGGAAGTGCTATCGTGTTTTGACGACTTTCGAACATGTGCTGAAAAGCAAACTGGAAACAGGCTCAAAACATTACGGTCTGACAACGGCAAAGAGTTTTTAAATCAGAAATTTCAAGAAACACTTCATAAAAACGATATTTACCATCAAACCACTAACTTCCACACTCCTGAGCAAAATGGCTTGGCCGAACGAAATAATAGAACTATAGTTGAGAAGGCAAGATGTATGCTTGTAGATGCTAAATTATCGAAATTATTTTGGGCTGAAGCAGTTGCTTATTCGGTGTACCTGTTGAACCTTTCCCCATCAAAAGGTACAGGTAAAACACTAGTGGAGGTATGGAGCAATAAAATTCCTGTTTTAGTACACATTGAAGTTTTTGGAGCAACGGCGCGCGTTTCGCATCAGCAGCGTACTAGGCTTTAGATAAATTATTTATTCGGTGTGTTGAGGAGTTTCAACGTGCTTCTCGATTGGCAGCGTCCTCCATTGGCTGTGGTTCATCTATTCGCCTTGGTTGGGCTTCGTTTGCGTGTTTCGCATGAAGTTCCTTAACGAGGTTGTTGATCTTGCTCCCGTATACATAATATATATATACAGTCAAACCCGCTTAAGAGAAACTGCAAAATGTCAAAGTCTTTTTTTCACTTAAGCGGGTTTTTCACTTAAACGAACCCCGCTTAAGTGGAAAAAAATTTCACTTAAGCGGAGTCCAGATAAGTGAAAAAAAATTGCACTTAAGCGGATTTAAAAATTCCAAAAAGGGTTCTGACGTATCAGAAATTCCAATGTCATTTTCGTGATGAAAATTTGGTGGATGTGAAAAATAAAAGAGAAGTAAAAGAGTTCAGCAAATTTTTTGTTCTGTTTTATTAAATTTTTTTTCACTTAAGAGAGTTTTTTTCAATGAAAAATATTAAATATAAGTGAAAATATGTTTCAGGTATTCGGGTTTTTCACTTAAGCGAGTTTCGCTTAAGCGGAGTGTCATAAAGGTAATTGGTCGACAAATACTGGGGGATGAAAAAAGTGTTTCAGATAAGCGGGTTTTTCTCTTAAGCTGGTTTTACTGTATATATATATATGTATATCTCAGACAAAATTTTTGCAGTCAACCCCCGCCAGACGTCACATTTGACTTGATGACATAAAAGATTTTTTTTTAAATTAAAGCCAAAAACCTATTTCAGTTGGCTGCAAAAATTTTGTCTGAGACTTATATCACAGATAATAAACTAAACAGGTGTAGCATCCCCATAGAAAAAAATGTCACAATTTATTTTTACACCACGCAGACGATCAACAGGCAAGACAGCTCTTTGCCTGTTCATAGTAAAGCACAGAAAAAAAGCTATTTGTCTTTTGCAAAAAGTTCTCTCTTGCATGCTCGCTCATATGTTTTCCCTCTTGCTCTGTTACTCAGGATATAGAAATGAAATGAATGGGGAAAAAATTTAATACAAACGTGTTTTTTTTTGTTTCTGCAATTAGGCTTCGTTAAATAATTGTGCACTTTGTGATAAAAGCATAAAATTTTTTTTTGATTTTAAGATATTGGGCCACTTCAAAATTCCACTCCTTTAGGTGGGAGGGCAAAATTTAAAACAAAAATTACATAAGATTAAAAAAAAAAACATTAAAAACAACGGCAACACTTACAATATCATGCTATACCTTTTTTTAAAGCCAAGAACCCATTCTTCAATTCTGTTTTCAAATTAAGGTATTTTAGTGCTTAGTTTTTGAAAAAATTATTTTCAAATTCAAAATTTTAAAAATAAAATAAAAAAAAAAGGTTATTGTGATTTTTTTGCAAAATTTTACGTTTTTAAGTACTAATTTGCTTTATCATTTTCGATACTCTTACTAACTTTTAGTCGAGTACTAAAAACCAGATAGTCTTAAGTCATTTAGTTTTTTAGAAAATTGAAAATTACCATAGCTACTTTTTTCTTAAAACCGTCATTTTTGAACATAAACAATGGATTTTGACTTTCTTGTTTAAATTATAAAATTAGTTTAATCAGTAGACCTACAATAGTTTAGGTAGTTATGAACTTTTAATATGTTATTAAATATGGTTGTTTGATGAAAAAACAAATTACGACAACCACACCCCATACGCCCGCCTTCACAATTCTGAAAACCCACACTTTTTTCGGTCTCTTGCCTATAACTTCATTCTGGTTTTTATTTAAGCAAAAAATATTTTGCGACAAATACAATCAAATGAGAATTATTACTAAGATCTATTGCATGCACCCCATCGTTTTTCGTTTTAAGTGTATGGGGAGAGATTGTTTTATACTTTTTAGTAAAAAACGTATTATATTAAGATTTAAATTTTTTGTATTCACTTAATTAAGAAGACTTTAGTTGTTTTATAATATAAAAATTACATAATTTGGGTGTAATTTATACAATTTGTCTCAATTGATTACGGACAGTAAATTTTTTAATTAACAATAGTGTACATTCATAAACATCAAATATCTGCTTCGTTGCGATGCTGATGCGCAACACAGCTGCTTTAAGTTGCGATGCTGATGCGCAACGCAGCTGATGCTGATGCAATACATCAGCAACTACGCATCGCATTTCCTTGATTCTGGTTTTGCTTTAAGTTTGCGCATTATTTGATGCAAGTTTGCAATAGTCAACACTTTACATTAAAAATGATGCTGGTTTGATGGCTTTATGAATGTTTGACCCAAGCGATTGTGCAACATCTCTGCAACGATGCGTTTGTGAATTTACATATATTTTTCAAACCATTCGTTGATCTTACTTTGGAAAATAGTTAACGGAATGAAAGAAGGATTTATAATGATCACTCCGGTTTTGTTCAGGTTCTCAATCTCTGACCCCCATATCCCCATTTACGCCACTTCATGCGTTCTTCAAAGCCACTTGAGCCCTCTTATCTTTGTTCTAACAATAAACGATATTGACAGTCAATATAACTACTGGCTCATATCGTAGTTATGTAGTTGATATTAAAATCATTAAGGTCAATTCAATTTATTCCAAACTTGGTGCGAAAAGAATTTCTTAGAACTCAACATTACTTTCAATCTATAACCTTCTCCCGTAAACGGTTTCCCCCAACCCCTAGTACATATTGCTTTCGCAACGTGGCTATTCCCATTATTTAATCCATTCGAGACCTTGGAATTATTTGTGACAGTGAGCTTAACCTTCGCTCCCATTAAGGCTGTATTAATAATCTTATTCCCACAGATATTTTGTCAACTACTACTGATTACTTCGCTCCTATTCTGTGTCTCAGTAAGGATTTTAAAGTTGTTTTCCCATCCAGATAGGACTGGCAAAACGACATCGTGACGAAAGACTTCGACACAACTATTTTTACTGATGGTTCAAAGATGGAGTGTGGGGTTGGTTCAGGAATATTTTCCGAATCTCTAAATATCTCTAGATCTTTTCGGCTACCCAAATTTGCTAGTGTTTTTCAAGCTGAATTACTGGCAATTGGGGAAGCATGTAAGGTACTCAAACAAGACCCCAACCAATACCGAAATACCACTATCCTGACAGCTGTTTAAGCCATTAGCTCAGCTGCATCGTCTTCCAAATTGGTGCAGTAATGCCGTGATGACCTCGCCAGCCTAAATGTGAATCTCAAGGAGAGGGAAACGAGCGGGCTGACGAACTAGCCAGGCAAGGTTCAGCCCTTCATGACTCACTTGCGGAAACAGTTAACATTCCACTTGGAGTCATGAAGGGCAATACATTCTCTATTTTTCTTACCGAATCCAATCGCAGGTGGGGCAATTTGTCAAATTCCATCATTAATAGGAAAAAACGCGTGAACGTTACAAATCAAGAAAAAACACCAGGAATCAAATTTTATCTACTGTTGTCGATACTAGTTCCGATCCCAGACCTTATGCCAGAATAAATTAAGCGGGTCAAGAGATTCTGAGGCTGTTAGACAGTGGGGCGAGTATCAGCATTTTAGGAAAAAATTGTATGAAATTAGTGAATTTACTAAAGATACCGATTCAGCCATATAAGTCCGATGTAAAAACTGCCGATGGCAAAAATCAAGCCATAGTCGGAAAAATTAATGTAGAGGTAGAATTTAAAAATCACCATCATAAGATATCTTTTTATCTAGTTCCAAACCTAGATCAAGAACTATATTTAGGGATTGATTTTTGGAAAGCGTTCCAAATCGCTCCGAATGTGGTTAGCTCCGTCTCGATTTTGGAGGAGGCGGGGGAGGTGAGCAACGCCCACGTACTTTCGGCGGAACAGGTATCAAAGTTGGAGGCAGTGAAGGGGAAATTTCTGGATTATGATCGCCATGGTCTCGGAAAAACGTCTATAATGGAGCATGTCATAGATACCGGGGATGCGATCCCTGTTAAGCAGCGACACTATCCTGTTTCTCCGGCGGTACAGCTCTTTTGTATCAGGAGTTAGACAGAATGCTGAAGCTCGGCGTTATAGAGGAAAGCGAAAGTCCTTGGTGCTCGCCTGTCGTCCTTATCAAGAAGCCAGGTGAAGATGGTACTATTAAGTATCGTTTTTGCCTGGATTCTCGTAAGGTCAACGCGTTGAGCAAAAAGGATGCCAATCCGCTTCCTCATATGGACGGGCTTCTCAGTCGTCTACCAGACACCTACTTTATAAGCAGTGTTGATCTGAAGGATGCATTCTGGCAAATACCGCTTGAGAAAGAGAGTAGAGAGAAAACTGCGTTTGCGGTACCGGGAAGACCCTTGTACCAGTTTACGGTCATGCCTTTTGGGTTGTGTAATGCCGCCCAAAGGTTATGCCGTTTAATGGACAAGGTGATTCCTGCACGACTCAGGGATCAAGTTTTCGTTTATCTCGATGACCTGCTAATTATAGCACCGGACTTCGAGACTCATATTAACCTGCTGAGCGAAGTGGCCAAATGTCTCCGGAAAGCGAATCTCACCATCAACGTGAAGAAATCAAAATTTTGCTTCAAAGAGCTAAAATATTTGGGCTTCATCGTTGGTGGTGGGAAGTTAAAAGCGGATCCGGCTAAGATAGAAGCAGTAGTGAATTTTCCGTTACTGAAAAATCCAAGACACGTACGTCGGCTACTTGGCTTAGCGGGGTGGTATAGGCGATTTATTCGGGATTTTTCCACCTTGACTGCGCCTCTAACCGATACATTAAAGAAGAAAAATGAGAAATTTCATATGACCGAACAAGCGATAGCAGCGTTCGAAGCCTTGAAGGTAGCACTCACTACCGCTCCGGTTCTCTCACATCCCGATTTCAGAAGAAAATTTTACATTCAGTGTGACGCTTCTGATTCCGGAATCGGGGCGGTACTCTTTCAAAAGAACGAGGCTGAAGACGAATTTCCTATCGTATATTTCTCGCAAAAGTTAAATTCCTGCCAAAGGAACTATAGCGTGACCGAGAAGGAGTGCATGGCAGCGGTAATGGCAGTGAAAAAGTTCAGGCCCTATGTCGAAGGCATGGAATTCACCATAATCACCGATCATTCTAGTCTGAAATGGTTAATGAATATGAAAGACCTTAACGGTCGATTAGCTAGGTGGAGCCTAGAACTGCAATCGTATGCCTTCGACATAGAGCACCGGAAAGGTTCACTGAACGTCGTGCCGGACACTCTTTCTCGGGCACATCTCGATAGTTTAGAAATAGCTGAAGTTGCACCATTGATTGACCTTGATTCCGAAGAGTTCCGTTCTGAAAAGTATCTGGCCTTAATAGAGACGATACGAAAAAATAGTGCTGAGTTGCCTGACTTAAAAGTCGAAGACAACTTTGTTTATAAGCGTTATTTTTGTTCAAATGATACGCCACTAGTGAATTATTCATGGCGTTTGTGGATCCCTTCAGGTCTGACTGAGGATATTATCAGGCAGGCGCATGAACCCCCACAGATGGCACATGGAGGAATTGCTAAGACACTGCACCGAGTAAGGCAATACCTTTTCTGGCCAAACATGACTGTTCAAATCAAAAATTATGTAGCCCAATGTTCAACATGTAAACAAAGTAAATCCACCAATCAAATCCTTCGCCCAATCATAGATAATAGTTATGTCACAGATCTACCCTTTCAAAAGTTGTTTATAGATTTCCTGGGTCCGTACCCGAGATCGAAAACGGGAAATGCTTATGTGTTTGTGGTCCTAGATCATTTTTCGAAATATGTGTTTCTAAAACCTTTGCGTGCAGCAAATACCACGAGTGTGATTAAATTCTTGAAAAATGAAATTTTTAACGCGTTTGGAGTTCCACAGATAATTCATTCTGATAACGGGAAACAATTCATATCGAAAGATTTTCAAAATTTACTGCAAAGCTATGGAATTCGGCATTTCAGAACTGCGTTTTATTCGCCTTAGTCCAATGCATCGGAAAGGGTGAACAGAACGTTGCTAGCTGCCATCCGTTCTTACTTAAAAGACGATCAACGCGAATGGGATATGCACTTAAGTGATATCGCATGTGCGTTGAGAAGTTCAGTACACTCCTCAACTGGCGTGTCACCATATTTTACCCTATTCGGCATGAATATGATGACACACGGCAAGAGTTACGAATTGGTCGAAAAACTCAATGCGATGGAGGATGGCGAGCTTTTGACCCTTCCGAGGCTTAACCGGCTGCAGTGCATTCGCGATAAAGTGAAAGAGAATATTATTCGAGCTAACGAGAAAAGCGCAAAAACTTATAACATTAGAAGCCGCAATGTTCGTTTCGTTCCTGGGCAGGAAGTATATCGCCGAAATTTCGTACTTAGCGATTCGTCGAAATACCTCTCGTCAAAACTCTGCCCGAAATTTATCAAATGTCGCGTAGTCAAATGTATTGGCAAGAACACGTACGAGTTAGAAAACCTTTCCGGTAAAAGCATAGGTGTGTTCCATGCAAAGGACATGAAGCAATAACCGATCTGTGATAACAACGTTCTGTGATAAAAACAACCGTGATAACTACGTTCTGTGATAGGCCTAGCCATAACATCTCTTCGTGCAATAAAACCTTAGTACCCGTACATAGCATATATTTATTTATTTATTTATTCATTGTTAGTGTAAATGTTCATAGGTTAAACAAAAAAAATTATACCGATAGTACCTATCATCGCGTGAAAATGAACCCTTGTTACTAAGAAAAGTTGACAGAACATCGACAAATGGTTGAAATCTGAGATTAGAAAACTCCCTTAGACTTGTATTGGTAAGATTCAGGATGGCGATAGGGCGCATAGTATAAAAGAAAATACGAAGTAAGCCCCACCGGTTTGATGAACAACGACCTTTGGGTATACATTTTCACGATAACAAAATAAACGAATATAAACCTGCGAGTACATAAGTCGTAATAAAAATAAAAAGTCACAAACGAGTAGATAGTATAAAAACAAGTAACACGGATAGAAAAGTAAATCACTAAATTATAAATCCACTGGGGATAATTATGATATCCATAATATATAAAAAAAAAGGGTAAAAAGGACTATCTGGTATACACTCAAAAAAAGAAAATTCAATGGTACTAGTTTTGATTTAATAGTACGCGAAATAATAGGTTTTTCCTATAAAAACAACGATTTTGGGGTTCTCTTGTCCTATTGATTTGTTATTTTTTCAAAATCATTGATTCAATTGGATAACCTATTAATTTTATGTGTTTTTTCATATTGAACCTATAGTTATTACCCCATTGGCTCAACAATGCAAAACTATTATTTATTAATAATTTGCGTCACATTAAATCAATTCTATTATACTATTATTCTTATGGTATAATACTTTTGATTATTTACATTAATAGTATTGGTACTATTGTTTCACAATTCAATGGGATAACCTAGTGATGTTATGGTTTTTTCCTACATTAAACTTATAGGTCTTATCCCATTGTTTTTATAATGCAATACTATTATTTATAAATAAGTTACGTCCTATTAAATCAATTCTGTTATACTATTATTCTTATGGTATAATACTTTTGATTATTTACATTAATAGTATTGGTACTATTGTTTCACAATTCAATGGGATAACCTATTGATGTTATGGTTTTTTCCTACATTAAGCTTATAGGTCTTATCCCATTGTTTTTATAATGCAATACTATTATTTATAAATAAGTTACGTCCTATTAAATCAATTCTGTTATACTATTATTCTTATGGTATACTACTTTTGATTATTTACATTAATAGTATTGGTACTATTGTTACAATATAATTCAATGGGATAACCTATTGATGTAATGGTTCGTAAAGAAATAAATTAATTTATAAATGATAGAAATTACGTTAGGGGAAAATAGTAGAAGCAAATTCGGCGCGATTACCCTTGGAATTTTTATCTTACCTTTTTTCTGAAATTATAAAATTTTTGTTTACCTAAATGAACTTTAGGAGCTCAAGAATGGCTTAAAAATTAACTTTTTCAACATAAAATTTTTTTAAGATAACAGTTTTTGTTTTCTATCGCTTATAATGATTGCTCAGATGTTTTCCACAAAATTTTAATATTTTCATATTTTAGGTCAACAAGGGATCATTCAAATGCATTCTCTTTCACCGGCTTCAAATTGAAATTTATTCTGAAAGCACGACCATTTCTCTATTAATTGATTTGTTTCCTCTGAAAATCACAGTTTTACATGTAAACTCTCGATATTTTACTCGCAAAATACGAACAGTGTTGGAATTCTGCGAGCTAATCTTCGATAGGTATCAAAACGTGTATCCACTTGCGAGTTACTATTAAAAAAATTGAATGTCGAGAGCAAAAAGTCAACTCTCCGCAACCTATTCTCAAACCTGTTTCCACTTGCGAGTTTGCTCTCGAGAGTGGCCTGAGAGCAACTCTCAACGTTTTTACTCTCAAATGGGCACGTACCTCAAGAATTTGAATAGGTTACATATATTAAATCTGTAGGATGAGTAATTATAGAAAAGTATCCATAAGGCATGCAATAAATTGGAAAAACAACTTTACAATATACTGAGCTCAAAAAACAGAACAGCAACTGATTTCAATTAATAATATGAATTCGTGCAATAGAAATTTGAAATATAATTTTTTAAAAGTGAGATTTTAAGTTTTTTTTTCTTAAATTCTATCGTAGGTAGGTGGTATATACAAATTTTAAAAATGTGTTAATAAATACAGCAAAAATATACCAAATCATGCAAATACATAAATGCTCAATTAAGAAAAAACAAAAAGAACAGCTATTATATGCTATGGTTAGATTTGCCAATTAAAATCGTTTTTATTTTAGGTAAATTCAATATTGTGGAAAGTAGTTTATAGTAATTAGAAGAAAATTTATTGCTGATGAAAAAAGTAATAATGGCTACACTCTTTTTAAGAATCAAAAAACCTTATGCATTCAAATCTAAAGCACTATTAATTCAATAGTATTACAGCATTGTTAGTGTTGGTTAATGGTGTTGCACTATTGAATCAATGCTTAAAAACTATTAATGTTGCGAAAATTAATATTGTGATACCATAGTTTCATTCAAATTCAAAAATACCATCCTATTAAAAATATAAGAACTATGTTTTACCAAGCACAAAAAGTTGCCATTTTAATAAATTTTCCGAAACTGTTTTTTTTTTTAATTTATAGTTAAATAGTATTAGCAAATCTTAAAAAGAAAGAAATTCGCAAAAAAGGTAAAAGTATAACATTTTCTTACACTACACCAACAAAATATACTGAATGTCAAAATTTTACACTTTTACACTTTTGCTATACTTCAAACCTATTGTAAAAGAAAAATACACCATAGTAAAGTTTGCGCTTGTGTATTTGATAGCTCACCAAATGTCATTCTAATTGTCAACTGATATGTGTTTGTGAAAATTTGTGGGTTTGCTACAGTGTGCCTAACTATACAAGATAAGCAAAGTCCGTTCACGATCTATTGTAAAAAAATAAAATTTTACTAGGCTTGTTACACCAGATTGTGAATACAATACCCCCATAGTTTTCAACAATTAATACCTATAACCAAATTACATAACTTCAACTGCTAAATACATTTTTTGTTAAACTGCTCACTACTTTTTTTTGTTATTTTCTTCTCTTATATATTTTCCATTTTCAAATAAAATGGAGCTGGAAATAAATATTTGGTAATAAAATCTTTAAATTGAATAAATCATTATTCATAACCTCATTGTGTTGAAATTAAATATGTGCCTTATTTATATTAATAGCCGCATCTTTTTATCTACGGATCTGGATCACGATCATCCCATGAAAATAAAACCATACGGATTCTATGTTATTGTATTACGTGTTAAAAGATGATCCAGATCCGTAGATAATAAAACTCTTCTAATATAATTTGGGAATTTTCAACTAACCTATTTTATTTTTCGTAATGTAAACCTAGTAGGTAGGTGGTAAGTATTTGAAAATAGTGATTTTTAATAAAAATATATTGCCGCGTACAAAGTACACAGAACATAAAACTGAAATTGTGCCCAAATACAAATTGAAATAATAAATATTGACTTTCAAATCCAATGCGTGGGCCATAATATTTATATTTTTATATTTATGTATTAATAAATATGCATTCTTATTTCATTATAATTTTTATTTATTTTTGATTTCATTTAAAAAAAATGGATTCCCGCTGTTACATTACTAAGTGGAATAATAAAATTCAAATGAAAATTAAAATTCTTTACTATTTTAAGTTAAATACATTGCAAAGTTTCATAACATTTAAAAAAAATACAATGGCAACACTCTTTCTCAGACGAAGAAAATCTTATTTATTCAAATCTATAGCACTATTAATTCAATAGTATTACAGCATTGTTAGTGTTGGTTAATGGTGTTATACTATTGAATCAATGCTTAAAAACTTGTATGTTGCTATAATTAATAAGGTGATACCATAGTTTCTTTCTAATTAAAAATATGATACTATTAAAATTATAAGATATATACGTAAATTCGAGGTGAACTGCATATGTGTGCGTATTTTAGCTTGTAGACTCTCGGTTGTGTGAGGTCCGTTATAATTTTGGTATTTGCTCAATGGCCAATGCTCAGTTTTAATTTTATCGTCTTGTCGGGAAGTCGACTTGAGTGTTTGTCGTTGTCTTAAAATAAGTCTTAAGTAACTAATTTCGGGAAGTGGCTGTAAAATTTTATTGCAAGTAAAAATTGGCTGTGGAATATTGGTAACTATCATATATTAGTAAGTTTAAAAATAATGGTAATTACTCTAAATTAAGGTTCACTTAAACCAACGCGAAACATTTACAATGTTCAAGATCGATATATCTTGGGATTCAACATGGCGACCGTCTCGCCACGTCGTGTCACGTCCATTTTTATTCGCTTTGAGATCTAGAAGTTTCATTTGCGTTCTATTAATTTGGCTTGGTTTGGGTGAACCTTAACATTTAAAATTAAATGCAATTGAGAATCTCGTTTTTTATATAAATTATATGTGTGGAAAAAAATGTGTATTAAACTTCATTTTGTGTTACACCAAAAAAAAACTACTTCGGTTTGCGCAACTAATAATAAGTTGTTCAACTAAAATCATAATAACAACTTTTTTGCAGTTCATCTCTACCCTCTGAAAACATTCAAAGATTTTGTTTAGATTTAAGTCAAATCTCGCATTTTTAAATCTCAAAATTGTATGGTAAAATTTTAAAATTTGGATTTAAGACTCCGAATTGGAAGTTTTCTTTTGGTGGGAACATAGTATACTCATTTATATATTATTATATTCATTTTTAAGTGCTTATAACTTATAATCTTTTTATATGCATACTTATAGTTGTTTTATATTCCTTTTATTAATTCAAAAGTTTTTATTTTTGATCACAGGAGTACTACGTTAAAAAAAGAGGTTGTGGCCTGAACCCGCTTGGAAAGTTGCACGACAAGGCCGTTAACGGATGTTACAAATTAAGAAGATTAGATAAATCATTTTCGGAGGGCAAGCAAGGTAAAAATAAACATTTTAAAATTTATAATTATAGAAAAAAAGCTTTTAGGAGGGATTTATTATTATTAATATAGATATAACCGTTTAGCAGTTTCCGAAAGAATTTGAATTGATTTGCTCTTTTCTCGGAAAATAATTTTTTTATATAGAATGTGTTGAAAATTATAGATAATATTGTTACCAGTCAAAAATTCGAAAACGGTGTGTTCGATTTTATTTACTAGTATTAGTACAAGTAGTTTCAAAAAAAAAAATTGGTTATTATTAACAGCCTCTTGTAGAAAGATTTTTTTCAATTTTCAATGATCAGTTTGACCGATCTTAATTGTATTTTATTTTATTAAAAAGCTTCTGATAAGTTTAAATTATATTGCAAAATTTTCAATTATTTTCAAAGAAAAAAACTAAATTTTTGAAAAATTTTAAGCTTTTAGTTTTTTTTTTAATTTTAAAATTTTGAAAAAGTGGGTTTTCATCCCGCTTTTGAATTGGTACAAAAAATAGTATTTAATACTTATATTCCACTAACGAATTATTTTTTTCATATGCGAATCTTTTTAATTAAATAACTGCTTGCCTAGCTCGAATTGAAATATTTTTTTTTGTAAGTCTTGGAAAATGGTTTTCAAAATTAAGCTTTTAAATAATCAAAAAAGTTAAATTTTTAAGTTATAGTACGAGATAAAAAAAAATTGGCTTCTTTTTCATTCCGATCTATAAACTTTTAATCATTTAAATTAACAGTTCTGGTAGGTGTCAGACGTTGCAAAATACGTCTGGCAAGTATTTTTTATTTTAAAAAAATGGAATATTAGGATTTTAATTCGGGAAAAATTATTAAAAAATAACAGTGACACTATTTTTTACTATATCTTTTTAAAAACATTGGAATCTGTTCTTTTTTATATTTTAATTATTATATTTGTGTGAATAGTTTTTTAACATTAATTTTAAAACTCAAAATTAAAAAAAAAACACAAAAATGTCATACGTACTGTTTTTTTTTTAAATGTATGGTATAAAAGACGAACATCTTCTAGTATTCAATACTATTTTCCATTTCTATTCGATCACTAAAAACTAGAACTAAGAACTAGATATATGTATGTATGTTTTCTGTTTAAAAAAAAAAAATTGAAATTTTGCAGAAAAAATATTGAAAATTTTTCTAAGTCTTTTTCCCAAAGAAAAGATATTGAAAATTTTTCTTAGTCTTTTTCTCGAAGAAAAAATATTGAAAATTTTCCGAAGTCCTAAAATTTTTCTAAATCTTTTTCTCGAAGAAAAAATATTGAACATTTTTCGAAGTCTTTTTTCAAGGAAAAAATATTGAAAATTTTTCTAAGTCCAAAAATTTTTCCCGAAGAAGAAATATTAAAAAAATTTCTTAGTCCTAAAACTTTTCTAAGTTTTTTTTCCCGAAGAAAAAAAAAATATTGAAAATTTTCTTTTTGTCGAAGAAAAAATATTGAAAATTTTGCTAAGTCTTTTTTCCAAAGGAAATATATTGAAAATTGTTTAAGTCCTAAAATTTTTCTAAGTCTTTTTCTCGAAGAAAAAAAATTGAAAATTTTTCTAAGTTCATTCAGTAACAAAACATTAATGAATAAATGGCCTGATTTAAAGCCTTATCTATGTTTTTTGTTTAGTTTGTCTAATTTCTTTTTCACTTAACCGAGTTTTTTACTATAAACAATATAAAATTTCAAAGGAAGATTTTTTCAGATATCAGGGTTTTTCACTTAGGTTTTAGTAAAGACGAGTTATTTATGGGAAATTTGTTGAAAAGTGAAACTTGATCTATCGAGCAATTTAAAAGATTTAGCCAAATTAATAGAATCTTATTTCTGATATTTCTCAGAAACTAGAAGACATTTTAATATCTGGTTTTTAGTGCTTAACTAAAAATTGATTAGACCATTGAAAATTTTTCTAAGTTCATACCTACTTCTAAAAAAATCTAATATACAATATATTATGTATTTTTTTTGTAGATTTTCGAGGCTCTCCTGAAATCACCAATAGTCACAGCAATAAACAAAAAGTGGAAGTCCAGCATAGTAGATTCTCAGAACTCAACACTTCTTCATTGCCCTACCGTAAGTGTATATGCCGAAAAGGTCCAAGAACTTTAAAACAGTTAAAAAAAAAAACAAATTAGCCTTTCTGAGCTTAACTCATTCTAAACATTTTATAATGGAATATCAAAGTTTCATAAAATCTTTGGACTCAACTTACAAATTGTACAACGTCATTTATTTTCGATAGGTACCCAATTGAAGGGAAAAATGTTTAGATATATATTTCTTGAAAACTATTTCTATGATAATCTTAATACGTCATTTAAAAATACAACAACCTCGGCTTTGTTAAATATTTTAAAATTAAAAAAAAAAAAATTAAAGTAAAAGTAAGTTGCCGTTATTTGACTGTAAATTCCGATTGTACACATAAAAAGCGTAACACGTAAAAAAAGTAAATAAAATTTAATACCCTAAAAATAATTCTTTCATTAACGAAAATTTATTTGGAAGTTGGTACATGTATTTTTCAGAAAACATCGATGGAATTTTTTGTTTGTTTATAAAGTGTAAGTAATATTTGCAAATATTTTTATAAATTTTTTTTAATTATGGTTCTCTTTCTTGCTGAGTTTGGAAACTTTTAATCCAAAAGGACCGTCTTATTAATCCAATGGGGCATCCTTTTATTCACAATAAAAAAATATTATAAATATAATTCTTTCATCCTATTGAAACAATAGTTTGGATACTATTATTTCAATAGCACCGTCTTATTAATCCAATGGGACATCCTTTTATTCACAATAAAAAAAAACTATAAATTTAATTCTTTCATCCTATTAAAACAATAGTTTGGATACTTTTATTTCAATAGGACCGTCTTATTAATCCAATGGGACATCCTTTTATTCACAATAAAAAAAAACTATAAATTTAATTCTTTCATCCTATTAAAACAATAGTTTGGATAATTTTATTTCAAGAGGACCGTCTTATTAATCCAATGGGACATCCTTTTATTCACAATGAAATAATACTATAAATTTAATTCTTTCATCCTATTAAAACAATAGTTTGGATACTATTATTTCAATAGGACCGTCTTATTAATCCAATGGGGCATCCTTTTATTCACAATAAAAAAATACTATAAATTTAATTCTTTCATCCTATTAAAACAATAGTTTGGATACTATTATTTCAATAGGACTGTCTTCTTGATCCAATGTGGTATCCTATTATAAACATAAAAAAAACTATACATTTAATTGTTTCTTCTTATAAAAACAATGGTATAAGAGTTTTATTTTAATACTTCCACACTATTAAATCAATTCTGACACAGAATTATTTCAAAGGGTCGATACCATAAAAGTGCAATGGTAGGGCCTTTTTAAATTAATAGGAGATACTATTACTTTTCTATGGTACACATTATTGAATTAAAACGGTAAAATTATAACATTAATGGGACCAGTACAGCATTGATTTAATAGGGACTACCTATAGTTAATAATAGGATAAAACACATTGACCAATTTCAATAGTAAAAAACTATTGAAAACAGCGATTTTCCTATTGATTTTATAGTATTTTTTTTTGAGTGTAGGTATCAGGCACCAACTTAATACAACAAAAACCTCAAAAGTTCATGAAATTGTCGCGGCACGAACAGTGAATAATACCAAAAGATATTTAAATAAACAAAAAAAAATAGGTAAAGAAGGTTCACAGAAGCTAAATGAAAAAAAAAGGGTTTGATAAACAAAAACAAAAGACTAGTAAAAGCTATATGGAATCAATAATTCCACAAGACCAGTTAAATAGTGCTAAGTCTTCTACTTGGCAGATGTACTTTAGTAGAGAAAAGAGTTTCGTATTATGAATGAAACATCCTTACACAAAAACCGATTGTGATTTGCGTGTAAATCATGTAGGTCAAACCGACGCACGGCGGAATACACTAGGTTGATCCAATAACCTTTCGCCATCGACACGTTTCAATAGGCTTTAATATTTACAATTCGATCAACGTTCGAAAATTTGGTTTGACCGAATTATTCACTGAAGTGCGTTTAAAGGATTTTTTTTATCCACCATAATCCTAAATACATATTCATATAAGATATAAAAAAAAAGGGAACACGTTTGACACAACGCACACATACAGCCATAATCTGCTATCCGATCCCAACGAAATTTTCGATTCACTTGGTCGATGCACTTCAATTATATTTAAACTACTTTTACCTTTCGAATTCAAACTCTGTCAGTAACTAATTTTCAAGTATTTAAGTGAAATTAATTGTTAAATTTTCGTATTATCACAATTTATATGTTTTATGAAACATTTGTTTCTCCCGACGTAAAGCAGAATACGAAAATTCACGCGAACGATTTTCAGAGTATGGTTGATAGAAAATGAAAACAAATGAAAACAAAAACAAAAAAAAAACTCACTGAAAAACCTGCGACACCTGGCGCTTCGGCTTAGGTGATATAAAAATGCCCGGCTGTTTCGTGGGTTAAACTCCCCACATTTCTTTATTCTTATTATTAAAATAAGATCTGCCACCGTCCCTGAGGTGAACCAGTCACGGCCAGAACCGGTGTTTTGTTGCGATCACCTAGAAGAAATAAATAACAATAAAGTTAAAAAAAAAGAGTCCTACCAAAAATATCCATAAAAAAAATACCTACCTGTTTCATTTATAGCGCTGCAAAAATCCTCCTTGCTCCTAGTGGTAGCGAACGGCGAATAACCCTGAAAAGAATTTGGAAACAAATGAAAGGAATTTCAAAACTATGTCTATTCTACATTATGCTAAATCTATTTTGCGAGTACTTTGCAATATAACTCGTGAATCTGAAAAGAAAAAGTAAATTAAAACCAATATTGAAACTTACCTGCAATCACGCCGCCATATTCATTGATTGGTTGTGTAGTAGGTATATTCTTTTCAATGAAATATGGATGGAAAATGGAAATTAATGGAGAGGAGTTCAGGTAGAGATTAGGTATAAGGTTAGAGCGAGGAAATTATATTCTGGTTACTTACTTTCCAGTGGAAAAGAGTGTTCCAAAGAAGTTCCAATCCAGTTGTCAATTCCCGTCGTAAGGGGGTGCTGCCACGTCGGTATGGTGGAAATGCCCTGAAACTTTTAGGGGGTCGTTAGATGGTAACGGGAAGGGGAGGAAACTAACCAGAGAGAGATCTTTATGTAATATAAGAATAAAATATATACATATAAAAGGATTGACATATTGGTGCAAGTAGCTAGTTAGTTGTGGTAGCGGTTTTGAGTAAGCGGTTCATGCGGTAATGTATTGGTGGTCAATGGTAAGGAAGCGGGATTTACTTGCGGGTCGATTCAAATTTTGAAAGTCATGTCGGTCATAGCTAAAGCATAGTGAGCGCAAGAAAGAGTCTATGAAAAGAAGCGATCTTAACCGCCAGATAGATTCAAAAAGAAGAAAAAGCAAAGTAAAATAACAAAGAAAAAAAGGAAGGAAATTTCGTTTCGAAAGAAATTAAAAACTAAGTGAGAATTTGGAGGAAATTAATAGTAAGTGAAAAAAAAAAAAAGTTGTGAAAAAATGGATAAAGAAAACAGTGAGTGATAGTGGTAAAATTTTAGGAATCCCAGGAAAGATAGAAGAACTTTAATCAGAGGCAGGAAAAAGGAAAGAAAGGCAACCCTAAAGCCGCCAGAAAGTAAGAAGTACGCAAAAATATAAAGTGGTGAGTCAAAAAAAAAGAAAAATAAGCTAGATCAATAAGAATTTAAGAAAAATATAAAAAAAAAATAGGTTTGAAGCGCAGGGGAAAGTAGAAGCGATTTTTGGGCGGTCACCAAAGAAAAAGTGACCGCCGAAACTTTCACGGAAATTTCCGCAGGTGAAATCGTGGAACTCGTATTTGCTCCTTAGGCGAAACCGTGAAATTTTTGGCAAAAAAAAAATCAGCGAGGCCTTTGTTCATGCTCCGCCACTGAATCCTGAAGAGACTAGATAGCCTGGAGAAAAAAAAAACATATACCGAATAGATATTGAATCAAATTCATCATTTGTGAAGTCCTTTTGTGTTATAATTATTTATTTTTTTTGGCGTTTAGTCTTAGCCTTAAGTTATTTATAGTCTTTATATAAATAAAAAAAAAATAAAGTAGAAACAATAGGAAAAAAATTTCCAACGGTAAAGAAAGAAATAAAAAAAAGGAGGTAAAATAGAAAAAAAAACGGTCAAAAAAAATAAAGGTTTGATACGGGATTCGCGTAGCGGATGAGTGGAAATTGCAACCAACAGCAACTGGTTCTTTCCTCAGATAGGTTCGTGTCGCGGTGAACCGGTATTTACCCAGGTTCGTCTAGAAGACGTAGACCTATTTAGAGCTCTGGATAGGTAGGGTCCTCAGACACGTCCTTCGATTAAGGTTGCCTGAAAGGGGCAACATTTAGTACCGCCTGCGGGGAGGCGAAGTTGCCGAAGGGGGCGCTGGTACGCTCGGCGTTCGCAAAATCCTAGTTGTTGTAATAGTCCGTTAAAATACAAATAGCTGTATCTTTTCTAGAAACCTTCGAAGCCATATAAGGCTCTTACCAAAAACGTAACAAGAACCCAAAAGCAAAAGCCAATAAAGAAAGAAAAAAGCAATAAAGAAAAAAAGAATATTAGAAAAAGGATAATTAACCATCCAACAAAAAAAAAAACAAAGAAAGAAAATCCATAAAAAAAAGGATCAGTTATTTTTGTAAAGTTAGGAATAAGTATATATCGCATTAGTAGCTTTAAGTTTAGTAGGTTTAATGAACACAGAAGTTTTTATAAAAAAAAAACTTTAGGTTTAGTTTCAAATGTTATATTTCTTTAGTTTTAAGATCCAAATTTTTCATTCATCTTCAGAACCCTAGTTTTAAGTTATCCTCTGATTGTTAGTTAAGTTTTTAAATAAATGTCCTTATATACGCCAAGATTTCGTTGGTTTTTTTTTTCTAATCCCTAGTAAGGTAGGCCAAATGGCATTTTAGAGGAAATTTTCAGGGGGTGGAAAGGGGTGATGCCGACACTGGAGGAGATGAATTGAGACCAACGACTGCCTCTGCATACGGGGAGTCCGAAAAACCTGGCCACGGACTCCAGGCAGGGAGGGCGGCTAACCGCATGTCAGCAGCGGAGCCCGAATCGATGTGTAAATGATGGTGAGCCAAGAGGGTAAGCAAAGCGTCCATCATCTTGAACTTGTGATCGTCTATTTGTTTTGTTTGGCACGATCTATGTTTTTGTTGCCGGCTTGGTCACATCTTGGGACAAGATCCCCCCCATATCCGGCGAGCTAAGCCGAGCGTCGCCAGCGTGCCAGTCCCAAGGTGCGACACTCCTCTCCCCCGTTCAGGTATCATTACTTATCCCTAACTTACCTTTGCGACCTTGTTTCCTTCCTTTCCTTAAAACCGAAGTCCTCCTAGCATCATTCCCTTTCATTCCATTAAGACCCAAAGCCCTCGATTTATTTCCGTTTCCTACTCGCTTTTCTTCGTTAGAATCATTCCGCTTTGAGCCTGAACAGTTATCCAATACCTACCTTTCCCAATCCTCAATCCTACCCACGTCCTTACCTCATACCCACCTTTGCCTATCCAAGCAGACCGGTAACAACATCTTGGTATTATAGTATCTTTGATCATATGGTTATACATGAAAACAAAACAGTTATTGGGGTTTTTAGTTGAAAAATGCATTTTAAAATACTATAATGACGTCTTCGTCTTTTTGTGACGACGGAATAAGGAAGTGGTGTACCTTTTGTTTCATTTAACTCATTATGCTTATGGTAAAATAAATTCAATGTTTTTAAGAAAATTTATTAGTCTACCTACTTTATATTTAAAATGTTTCAAAGTATTTTAACTTTATTTTTTGCATACTTCAAAGTCGTCTGGCGGGATGAAGGCTGAAACCAAAACGTCTGGGACCTATATTTTTGTAATCAGAAGATTTTTTCTGATTTTTTGGTATATAATTCATGTGGTTATACCCTTTACACCAAAAGTTGATTTTCGCCCACTTTGAATGACGTCTGGCAGGGGGAAGGCTGAAAGTGAAACGTCTGGGACACAAGTATTTGAAGTCAGTGCCCAACCCTCTACCTTTTATATATATCAAATGGTTATATCCTCTACAACAAAATCGGAGAAATGGCCCCTTTCGAACGCCCACCCCCACCCCCGGCTGAAAAAAAAATACATTGAAACAACAACAATTTAAACATTCCATACATTGAAGCAAAAACAAAGTAGACTCATGAGTCCGGTTTTTATGTTTTCTTCGTGCCTCACGAGATGTTTTCTTCTCTTGCCTACGAACTGCCGTGATACCGGCCTCAATCTTCCCATTCTAAACAGCGTCTTAGATCCCTATCAATCACTTAGACTGCTTTTAAACGATGCAATCACCCCTTGCGATTTTTAAGAAACTAGGCAGGGGACGTATGTGGTGGCCGGGGTAGACAAAATTGCTGAGGTTGAAAAAATTGCAGAGTTGTGCTTTTTCGTGTTTTTTTGAGACATAAGCAGAGTAAAGAGTGTGAAGATATGTTTCCTTTTCTTTTAACAAAAATTGCAGCTATTAAAATTCGCAGCGTTTAAAAGCATTTGCTCGAGCACAAAGAGCACACCCTGGCAGCATTTTTGGACATCGAAGGAGCGTTTAATAACGTCTGGAAGGGGTTGGCGTTGAATCTGCCATCGTGCACTGGATTTATTCCATGCTCAATGGTAGAATCTTAAACACGCAACTTGGGAACACTATTGTCGAGAAAACAGTTACAAGAGCCACACCACAGGGAGGAGTAATCTCACCTCTCCTCTAAGTCCTCGTTATTAACAAAATTCTTACAAAATTTAGGAATAAGGGCATTAAAACTGTGGCCTAAGCAGACGACATAGTAATCTTGATATCAGGTAAATATCTTACCACCATCAAAGAGATTATGAAATCTGCGCTTAAGGAACTATTTTTTTGGGTAGCAAAAAATGGTCTCGGGGTTAACCCTGCAAAGACCAAGCTAGTTCTGTTCACGAAGAAAAGGAAATTATAGTACTTTACCACTCCCAAGCTTAATGAAATTCCTCTGAAACTTTCCAAAGAAGCTAAATATCTTGGCGTAATCCTTGATTCTAAGCTGACCTGGAAACGGAATACAGAACCATTAAGAAAACATTCAGTACACGGTGGGGAATGCGACCGCAAGTCATCCATTCCATCCTTAACTACGGTTCGATTGTATGGTGGAAAGCCGTAGAAAAGGATAGCTATCTCAAACACCTAAACAAGGTACAGAGACTAGCTTGTATAGGAATAACGGGGGCACGGAAGTCTACGCCACAAGCATTACTGGAGATCATTCTCAACCTTCCAGTCCTGGGGCCAGATTCTGTAATAAACGAAACGAAAGCGATCGTTCGTTTTTCATAAACGAACATAAGCAAAAACGAAAACGATTGTTCGCTTTTGCCATACAGAATGTCACCCCTGGATAAATACATAAGGGGTACAGCAGCCAAAAGTGCACTTCGACTTAAAGAAATGGACTCTTGGAAGCACAGCACCTATAGTCATGGGTCTATCTTTCTAAGATATGACGGACTTAATGTGATAACTGACTACGTACCACCCGTAATAGATTTTAGAAAAAACTTTTCGATTCTATGTAATACCCGAAAGGCATGGATGGGAGCCCAACTCACTACTCGGTGAACAGGGCATAACCCTTTACACTATTGGGTCAAAAATGGAAGAAGAACAGGAACTCGTGTTTTGTGAAGCTCTTAATATTAGAGAATCATATAAACTCCCAGATGAGTGTAGTGTCTTTCAGGCTGAGATTTATGCTATTGAAAAGGCAGCTGAAATTCTCAAGAGAATCCTATTTCTTTTGAATACAAACTTTCACGCGAAAGTTTAACAGAATAGGCCTGTACATAGTTGCCACTATTTTTCAAAATAAATTTCCTTGGCTTTCCCTGACCAATTTTATAGTTTTCCCTGACCAAATTAAAAAAAAAAACTTAACTCTTTTAACGATAAATACATGCGCATACATAATATATGTGACATGTCTCTCAAGTTAGCAGACAAAAAGCCAGCAGAACCAATTTTTTTGTGACGTCATCAAAAAAATTCAAAAAAATTTGCTCAAATAATAGAAGACATTTAGAGCCACTTTCGTCACAGTGGATTAAATTTGAACAATGACTTTTACAGCTTCTAATTAAATGGGCTAATCAATCAAAATCGGCTGATAAGCGATTTCCATGATTAACAACTTAAATTATGGATTCCTTGAAAAAAAATTTGATTTCCATGCACATTTGATAATTTACCAGTGCAATAATCCTTGATTAAAGATGATCAGCTGTGAAAAAACTGGCCCTTAACCATCTAGTTTTTAATGATCGAATAAAAATGGATAATAATATTGAATACTAAAAGATGAAAAGGAACTTAATAACATACAATTTTAAGAAAAAAAAAAGTTTCGAGCGTTAAAAAAACTTTTCATTTCAATATGGTAATTTAGATGTGAAATTAAAGAATAGAATTTTTCACAATTTCAAAAGTGACGCGTTCAGAAAAACGCTACGTATCCACCAGTCAAACTTTTAAAATTTCACTCGAGATATTAAAAAACCATGACTGTTGAAATGCTTTTTTTGTCGACGTTGCTAGCTCGTACTATAACTTAAATTCAATTCTCAAACAATTAAACTTTTTTCTTTTTGATTATTTATTTACCGCATTTTCAAAAACATTTTCCAAGATTTACAAAAAAAAAATTATTTCAATACAAGCTAGGCGAGCTTTTAATTAATCAAAAATTTCGCAACCTGAAAAAAAATAATCCGTAAAAGAATAACGTATTAATACTATCTTTTGCCCTTCGAAAGTTTTACAAAGTTCCAATTCAAAAGCGGGACGAAAAAGCACTTTCGAATAGAATTGATTTTCGAAACGAAATACAGAGTAGGGTCCCTATGTGCAACAAAATTTAAAAATTTTTGTATTGTACAAAAAAAATTCGCGTTCCCTGATTTTCCAGTCGGGTGGCAACTATGCTGTATATATTTTGACTGTAGGATTGCTCGGAACTATAACTTACTTATTATTCGATGTTGTTATTTATTTGAGTGTGTGAAGAAGCACAAACGCTCCTGTAAGTGGCGGCGGCGGCTTACAGAATTTAAACAAAACCCTTTCAAATAAAAACACTTGTAATTTTAATAATTAAAGTTTAGTATTTAATGAATGGATTATAAAAGAATATAAAATATAAATAAAAGATATTATTTTAAATAACTTAAAAACACTTATTTTATTTATTTTTTTTACTTAAATGCATTTCGGAAGCTATGCTTCCATCGTCAGTAAGTTTTATATAAATAATAATACAACAAATTTTTTTTTGATATATTAAATACAAAATAACTCATTACAAACAAAAACAAACTACACAAACAAATTTATAGTGAATTTAAGATCTATTATAAAATTTTTTGAAAATTGGATCTTTTATTGGTCCATCGTCACTATTCATTAAATTATTTCTATTTTTGAAAATGTAAAGAGATTCAAAAGCATCTAATTCATAATGATTATTTACATTGCGAATTAATTTCAAATTTTGTAAGCTAAAATTATGGTTATTCTCCAGCATGTGTTGTGCTACACTTGACTTTTCAGGTTCATTGTATTTTACATGTGCAAAATGTTCTTTGAACCTTTTCATGATTGGTCTTCTTGTCTGTCCTAGATATTCCTTCCTACAATCACTGCATCCAATAGTATAAATTCCTGATTGTTGATTTTTCTCAATTTTATCTTTTATTTTTGAGTTTTATCTCACTACACTGACTCATTTTTATGTTTTGCCTACTAAAAATTGGTCTTAATTTTGATGTAATTTCTGGATAAAAATTGAATTTTGAGCATTTCTTTTGTTCATCGTTTTTATTTCTGATTAAAATCTAAAGTTGTATAATTTTTATATACAGAGGCTAAGGGCTAAGTTATACAGAGCTAAGTTTTATTAATGTTTTATGTCTTTCTCTCTTGGCTTCGAATCAACTAATAAACTCTGAGTGAGAATCGGCAGTTGGAAATTCATTTTTCCCTTCCCAGCATAGATCCGTTTCACTCTCACATTCCTCCCCCCGTGAATCGCTCTGGGATTCACAATCCAAGTTTAGGACGGCTAGTCTTGTGGCTGGTCGACGAATACTTGTGTTGGCAGTCCGGACTTCCGCAAATCGCACTTGCGCGTCCTTTGCTGGAAACACTTTTGTGATGCGACCCTTACTCCATTGGCTTCGCGGCTGCTTTGGGTCACATATTAAAACGAAGTCGTTGATCTGCAGCGAGCGTACACTTTCATTCCATTTGGGTCTTTTCAAGAGTTGAGGTAGATACTCGATTATCCATCTTCTCCACAGGCGGTCTTTCGGGTTGAGTGCAATTTTCCACTGTTTTTTAAGGCAAATTTTTTCATCGGGTGGATATGGTGTCTGGCCTCTGGGTAGAATTGACGCACCCCAGAAGAAAAAGGTTTGGAGTCAACGGCTCCTCATCTTCTGTTGAAAGTGGTATGTCCGTGAGTGGACGTGAATTTATCACGTTTTCAGCTTCGATCAGTAGGAGGGTCTCGACTTTTGGGACTTCGTCTGTAAGGATCTTCATCATCAGACGTTTAATTATACGAATTAAACGCTCCCAACAACCTCCGGAACTTGGATTTAATGGGCAATTAAAGATCCATTATATCTCTCTGCTTGTGGCTTCCTTCTCAATGCGCTCCAGATCGAATAAATGTTGTTCTTTCTTCAATTCTCGTTGAGCCCCGATGAAATTGGTCCCATTATCACTTCTAATTCTGACTGGGGTTCCTCTTCTGTTAATAAAGTTGCGAAGACAAATGATGAAAGCGTCGGTGGATAAATTTTCGGCAAGCTCGAGGTACAGTCAGGCAAGTGAAAATGACTCCCCATCTCTTTTCACGCCGGCGGCCAATCGTAACGTTTATAGGTCCAACAAGATCAACGCCAGTGTAAGCAAACGCGCGGACGAATGGAGTTATACGGTCAATTGGCAGTTGACCCATAATTGGAGTCTGAGGTTCGGCTCTATCGATTTTACACTGCTGGCATTTTCGTCTTACCAATTTCAGAAGCATTCATTTAGGACAACAGCTGAGTTTTGATGATGGAACTTCTCGTGATAGAATGTCATAATGAGTAATGACATTGGATGTTTTGGTGGCAGTAAGACTGGACGTCTGGCTTGAAATGGCAGGTAGAGTGCTTCGTCGAGTCGACCTTGAATTCTCAATAGGCCGTTTTCGACTAGGTATGGATTTAGTGTGTAGATTGGACTTTTCTTGGTCAACGGCTTTGATGACAACAGGAATTTGATCTGCTGCTCCTTCTGGACGATTTTACAAAGGTGGTTCTCTGCGTTCTTGAGTTCGGCGATTGTCAGAAAACAATTGGATGTCTTTTCAAAGGGCACAATGAAGCGGAATTTTTGTGTGGCACGGATAACATATGCCATTGTTCTCTGAAGTCTCTGGTAGGAAGAAAATACTTTAAAATTTATTAATTTACCGTTTGGGGCTTGGAACAGGAACAATGGCTTGACTTCTTCGGTGTCAGTGATTGTTGTGAGCGGTTCGATTATTTTGGCTGGCCATAATTCTTCGGGCTGTTTGAGATAATCCGTGTCATCCTCAAATGTCAACGAAAGGCAGAAAAAGCAAAATGTCAAAAATACCTGAACATCCTAAATAAGAAAACCTTTTTTATTGGTTGGCCAATGAGCGATCTCGTTGTATCGCATCTTAATAAATACGAGCAACATAACCTGAAAGCGGTGTACATTCATTATTAAGACAAAGGAGAAAGGCAGCGGTCGCATTTTATAATCGGGAAAAAACATCAAATTTTAAAACAACGCATATTTTTAAACTAAGTATCAAATCATCTAAAATAAATGTATAAATAATAGTTTTCCAAGTGTTTTAATTATTTTGCCAAAGAAATTTGCCGCCGCTACGATACCTTTTAAAATTTGCAGTTCAAAAATTATTTCCACGAGTGCGCCGCTGCCTTGATTGTGTGAAGAGTTTGCTGCCACATGAATATACGAATAGAGCTACAACAAAGGAGCCTATAATTGTCTGGACAAGAAAAGCCTTTTGCACTGTGTCCTGCTGCAGCTAATTACAGCTGCAGCAGTCTTGTAAGTATACAACAAGTTGTCTCAAAAACAAATTACTGCCGAAGGTTTATTACAGTGGCTCATCGAATCCAGACATTTTTGCCATAAGTTCCCGTAAGCTGTACTGTGAGAAGCAGTTGCCCAAGCTATTTGGATACAATCAAGCAGTGGCTTAAATTGCCAAGCCAGCCACCAATTGCACAACTTTATGTCATCACCAGTCTTCGTCTTCGTCAGCCGTCATCATTAGTATCGCCATCGTCAGTCCTTGTCGTTATAAGCCGTCGTCGTCATCATCAGAGCCGTAGCAAGCAGTAGGAATCGACAATTCCTTTTCATCGTTCAATATTCCACGTTGCCAGAAAATACTACAGTTGACTAGCCATCCACATCGCATCACGTCGCCATTTCGTCATCTTGGAAATAGTGAAGTATTGGAGGAACCATTTAAAAAGAAATATTCCATCATAAAAGTATGTATGCATGAAATTTAACGTTATCGCCAAGGCTACGGTAATTCGGAATTTTCTAAATCCGATACAGCTATTACAGTAAAGTAACCACACGGTCCGTTATTGTTGGACTTTGTATGTACCTACATTCCATCGTTTATTTAAATGCTTGCTGCTGAATTCGGAATTAGAAATTTCGCGAATAATATTACAACGAATTTCGATCCTTTATCTACTGCTAACATCATTAAAATCTTGAATATTGAACGTAATACAACATAATGCAAATCAAGAATCATTAATTAAACTGCAGCTTATTTAATTTATTGAACAATAATATTCGTTTATTTGCTCTGCGATCATCATACTTTGCATTTTCTTGTTCCTGTGATTCGACATTTCGAAGTTAAGATTGATTTTTATTTACATGTGTTCTGCGATCATCATATTATATTGAACCAGTGCCTACTGAAACCTGAGTTGACGGGTTGCACAAATAATTTATTGCACATTTGAACAGCGTATAATATATACAAATTTTAATAACATATATACAATATATAGTAGTTTTAGTAGTATTGCAGGAATTTAGTAGCCGTTCCCTGTTGCTGACGCCAAAGAGGCATATTTTAGAAACTTTTTAGCCAGCCGCTTCTTACTGCCGTGGATAAGCCAAGCTGCGGCAGTCAAGTAAGCAAACAAATTCTAAATTAATTGCTTACCGGGATTCTGCCAAGAAAGATTCCCGCGTATAGTTTATGTCGTCTACGCCTCGCTCCAGCAACAGAGTCAACAAAGGTAAACCACCTGCACGTTTCGTACCATACAAAAGGATGGAAAGGTCGCAACAACAACAACAACAGCAGCAGCCAGCAAGACAGCAGCAGCCAGTACAACAGCAGCAGCCAGCACCACCGCCACAGCAACCACCACAAATGCAGCCAGCACAAGAGCAGTCACAAGGTCAAATATTAACGGCTTTGGTAGCGCAGTTGCAAGCGCTTAAAGAGTCGGTTGACCAGCTGCGAAACGATACAAGTATAAACCAAGTTGAAACGCAACGCCTGCGAGAAGCAATTAACTATGAGAACAACCCTAGTTTACACATCGCCGAAGTTAATCGTTGAGAAGCATCAGCCTATGAAACGCAATCAACAACAACAACATCAACAATGCAGCCTTATAAAAAACTTTATGATTTGCCTAACTTTAATGGGAAAGCGGAGGAATGGCCTCTAGTTTGTAGCTTCTACAACGAAACCGATGCAGAACAAATTAGTGAAGACGTTAAGAAGATACATGCTGAAGGAGGTTTTGAAATTCGAAATTTTGTAAGCAATATCAAAACGGTTCAAGAACGGTTAAACAACCTTAAAAACCTACACAAATCATCAGCCAACTTGGAGTCGGATAAAAATAATGAAAAGGTTTTGGGGATTTACTGGAACACCGATGATGATACCTTTCGTTTCAGCCTTAAATTTCATCGTATTGCCAAGGATATATTGGAATCTTCAATTTGTCGCGCACAGAATTGCCGAAATATTGGAATCATCAAACGCTTTGGATTGGCACTGGCTTCCAACAAATCTAAATGTAGCAGATGACGCCACAAGACCTGGTAATTTGCCTAAGTTTACTACGAATAGCCGTTGGATTACCGGCCCTGAATTTTTACATCTCCCAAAACAACAATGACCTCATTCTGTAAGTTTTGAAGTCCCAGAAACGCTTGATGAAGAAATTCGAAAGCGCGTTCTTCATATTGAAAGGGCAAGTTTTTTAATCAACGTTAAAAATTATTCTTCCTTTTTGAGACTGAGTCGAATGGTAGCCTGGGTTTTACGAAGCCGCCGAGCGTTAGACCGTGCAAGAAAAAGAATCGAGATGAAACACCAAGATAAAATAATTCGTCCTTACCATAGAGATGAACTCACTTCGGAAGAGATCAAAGCTGCAGAACATTTTTTGTGTTACCAAACGCAAAATGAAGTCTTCTACGAAGAGAGAAAGGCACTTGAGCAAGGAAAAGAGCTGTCAAAGAAGAGTACCATCTATCAGCTTTCGCCATACTTAGACAAGGATCATTTGTTGAGAATACAAGGACGCATCGATGCAGCTTATTGTTTACCCGAAGAAGCCAGGAGACCGATAATCTTGCCACAAAAACATTCGCTTACAAATCTCATAGTGAAGAAGTATCATGATTCATTCCATCACCAAAACAATTCAGTAATTATTAACGAGATTCGTCAACGCTATTGGATACCCCATATCAAATCGGTACTTAATTCTATAAAACAGAATTGCCTAAAATGCAAACATGATCGAGCCAAACCTATCATTCCGCTGATGGGACAACTGCCGCCAGATCGTCTAACACCCTTCGTCCGGCCCTTTACCTATACAGGTCTAGACTATTTTGGGCCAATAAACGTTGCTGTTGGCCGCCGAAGAGAAAAGAGATGGGTGGCACTCTTCACGTGCCTTACCATAAGAGCTATACACTTGGAACTGGCCGCGGATTTGTCTACAGATTCATTCATTTTATGCCTCAGAAATTTTATAAACAGAAGGGGAATTCCGGTAAGGATAAGATCCGACAATGGCACTAATTTCATCGGAGCGCAACGCGAAATAGTTAAGGAATCTCAGTTCTTCGACTTCGACAATATACAGCAAGAAATGGCGAACAAAGGTATTGAATGGAAGTTTAATTGCCCGCTTAACCCGAGCGAAGGAGGAATCTGGGAAAGGATGGTGCAATCAGTTAAAAGAATTTTGAAGGTTACACTGCAGGAAGAAGCACCGAGAGTAGAAACTCTCCGAAGTCGACTGATAAAAGCCGAAAAAATCGTCAATTCCCGACCTTTAACCGAATTGCCGATCAGTTCAGCAGAAGATGAACCACTCACGCCGAATCACTTCTTGATCGGCTGTACCAACTCGACACAAACGCCTAACCTCGACGACTCACCGATATGTAGCCGTAAACAATGGAAAATTGCGCAATATCTCAAAGACCGGTTCTGGAAAAGGTGGATTTTGGAATACCTTCCCTTTTTAACAAAACGTAGCAAGTGGCACAACAAAAGCAAGCCTTTAAGAGTGGAAGATATTGTCATTATATGCGATGCTAGTCAACCAAGGAGTAAGTGGCAACGTGGTAGAATTATAAAGGTGTATGCAGCAAAAGATGGACAGGTCCGAAGCGCCGAAGTTAAAACCACTAATGGTATCCTGCGTCGTCCGGCGTCTAAATTAGCCGTCCTAGAAATAAGTGGTGAATCTCCTTGAGGATTCACGGGGGGTGGGATGTCATCCTCAAATGTCAACGAAAGGCAGCAAAAGCAAAATGTCAAAAATACCTGAACATCCTAAATAAGAAAACCTTTTTTATTGGTTGGCCAATGAGCGATCTCGTTGTATCGCATCTTAATAAATACGAGCAACATAACCTGAAAGCGGTGTACATTCATTATTAAGACAAAGGAGAAAGGCAGCGGTCGCATTTTATAATCGGGAAAAAACATCAAATTTTAAAACAACGCATATTTTTAAACTAAGTATCAAATCATCTAAAATAAATGTATAAATAATAGTTTTCCAAGTGTTTTAATTATTTTGCCAAAGAAATTTGCCGCCGCTACGATAATCCGGCCCATTGATCCAAACACATTTTGTAGCGCAGTTGTTTTCAGTTGGTGTCCATCGCCATTGGCTGGCCTCCGATGAAGTTAGGATTTCACTTATACGGTGAGCTACAAAAGCTTTGAATTTGCGTTCAGTTGATCCAATCCAATACAGTAGTGTTTTCGAGTCGGTCCAGAAGGTTATTTTTGAAATGTTGACATCGTGACTCCGAGTTATAATTTTGCTGAGTCGTACTCCAAGTACTCCAGCTTGGAGTTCCAGGCGTGGGATAGACACAGTTTTTTGAGGTGCATCTATTCCAGTCATAGATTATTCGTAAATATGCTGCGGCAGCGAATGCAACTTGACTTGCATCCACGAAGACATCAAGTTCAATGATTCCCGTTGTGCACAGATGTGATGAATAACATCGCTGAACTTGGAATGTGTGGATGCTCTGGAATTCTCTCCACCAGTCTTGCCACAGTTTGTTGGTCTCAGGAGGTAGTTGATCCTCCCATGCAATGTTAGTTTTCCAAGTGTCTCTTACCAATTTTTTTAAATACTGGAGGAACTCTGCTAAATGTCCATAAGGATCATATATAGCCATGACGATACCAAGTAATTCCCGCTTGGTTGGTGGACGGCTGCCTTCTAGGACCTCTTTCGGTATGCGATGAAATTTTGTCTTAAACTCGAAAGTATCCGAGGCTGTATTCCAAAACATACCAAGTACTTTCTCTGATGTGGGCTGACGTTCCATGTTAATTGTGTTTGTCATCTCTGCTGTTCCAATGTTCATCTCATTTTGAAGTTTTTTCGAGTTGGATGTAAAATTCCTGAGTTCAAAGCTGGCTTCGTTGTTGATGCGGACTACGTCTTCATAATCCTGTTGAAAGTCTTGCGCATTCAGATTCTTGTCATATTCTGCGACACATGGCGAGCAAATCGCTCCGAAGATCATGGACACCATCACATAGTGGTCGATAGGCTTTGCTTCACCACCATCTCGCCATAAGAATCTCTGTGCTTGTTGGTCCTCTGGACGAATTCGTATTTGCGAAAACATCTCGCGTATATCAGCCGCCACTCCTATTATGCCTTCTCGAAATTTGAAAAGTATATTCATTAGTGGTTCGGCTTGTTCGGGTCCTTTTAGTAGGGCTGAATTAAGGCTCACATTATTCACTGTGGCAGCGGCATCGAAAACAATTCTGATTTTCTCAGGTTTGTGCGGGCTTTGAACAGCAAAGTGGGGTAAATACCACACTGGCTGAGATGAATTATCTATTTCGTCTGGTTGGAGTTTCCTAGCATAACCCTTTTGGGTGTACTTCGTCATCTCGTCTTTATATTTTTTGGTGAATTCGGCATTAAGTTTCATTTTGTTTTCGATTCCGGACAAACGTTGCATGGCCATCTTAAAACTGTACAGCAGGATCGGTTTTGGATTTTTCCATAGAAGGCCGGTCTCAAAACGTTTTTCGATACGGCGAGTTGTGGTTTCCATCGTCCGACGGGCTGTTTAGTTGTCTTCAGACTCAAGGATGCTAGATGACGGGTTGATTCCGAAATTGTCGGCGGCAAAGTATTCTTTAACTAGGCAATGCAGTTCATCCTGACTTCGAATCATAAGAACTGTTGGCGTTGACGTCACCACATGCGACCCAAACAAGTCTTGTCTTCATAGCCACAGGTTTTTTATCTCCAGCTGAGACTACCGTGGAAGATGTACCAAGATGGATGTTGGCCAGTCCAATGAGAATCGATGGCCGTGCGCATTCAGAACTCTTTAATGGAAGAAATTCCAAATGTTGGTGGCCCGATTTGTTAAACGTCTACATGGGCAAGTTGACATTGCGCACTGTGCGGCAGTTGGAAATCGTATAGATGTTTGATTCACCTTCGCCCCGAATCTCTAGGCTTACACTTTTTGACGGTTCGGTAGTGGTGTTTTCTCCATACCATTGTAGTGTCAATGGTTGCGATCTTCCTTTTAGCCCAAGTGTAGAAGCAACTTCTTCTTCGAGGATTGTCAAAGCGGATCCCTCATCGAACATGGCGAAAACTTCTACTTTTCCATCAGGACCAAAAAGCGTTACAGAAAGGACTTTGAACAGGAGACTTGTGGTGCTTGTGGTTCGGCAACTCAATAATGGCTGGATAGCAGCGGCAGCATTGACGACGAATTGGTCTCTTACTTGTGACGACTCGTCGTGTAGACTTGCGTGGTGACATTTTCGACACTCTTGTATTCCACACATTTTTCTTTTTCGGCAGGTTGCAGTATAAGCATAAATGCTTGGACTTAAACTTTTGCCAACGATCGTTAACACTCAAAGAAATACCTTACCAGAATAACCGATCTGCCAAAACGAAACTTCAATTCCTCGATTACCTCTGGAACATTTTCCTTGTTGATCAGCATCGATGTCACTGCTTCTCGGGCCGATCCGATGAGGCATTTCTGCAGTCTTTGGAAGTTTTGTCGATTGTTGTAGTTAAAACCAGCTGTTGAATCTTCGTAATTGGCGAGAAAGAGTGGCCATTCGTCAGGCCGACACGAGAACGTTGCAAATCGTGTAATTTCAATATTGGCTGTGAGAAGTTGTTGCTTGTTGCTGGATTATGACTCCAGGACATCGGCGGCGTATAGTGAAGCATTTGGTTCTCGGTTAAGCTGGCAGGCGTCGTGTTCTCGGCGGCATTGGACGTTACATTTGTAGGGATTTCGTTGGCATTTGGTTGGAGTTGGATGGCATCTGGCGAGACGTCGATGGCATTTGCAGAGCTGGCGGTTTTTATTTTGACATGTAGCTTATCGATTTCGTCCTGGCTTTCCTTTGTATTACTTTTTAGCTCTGCTACAGCTGCGCTGAGTGTTTTGAGACTTTCTAGAATAGTGTCCAGTTTGGAACCTTCCACTATCGTTTCATCTGCGCTGTCCTCATCGTCACTCCGTGTTCGTGGCATATTTAGTCCTTACTTAGAAATATAACAATGGCTGTGATTGGTCACTTAGTGTTATTTGTAAAATCTTCAAATAGAACGCTAATTCTGATTGGTTGTCTGTTTGTCCGTGTGGCGCGACAAACTTTTTTCTTCTTTTTTAAGACGAAAGACTTTTTATTAATAAAAACATGTAAGTTGCGGCGGCGGCTTATAGAATTTAAACAAAACCCTTTCAAATAAAAACACTTGCAATTTTAATAATTAAAGTTTAGTATTTAATGAATGGATTATAAAATATAAAATATACAGAGGCTAAGGGCTAAGTTATACAGAGCTAAGTTTTATTAATGTTTTATGTCTTTCTCTCTTGGCTTCGAATCAACTAATAAACTCTGAGTGAGAATCGGCAGTTGGAAATTCATTTTTTCCTTCCCAGCATAGATCCGTCTCACTCTAACAGCTCCGTTTGTGAGCATTGAGGCGGAAGCGAAGAAGATGGGCTTAGCGGTCAATGAGGACAAGACTAAGTATATGCTGTCATGAAGAAAGGTCACTCAACATCTTCTTGGACAGAACGTCACCATAGACAGCTATAACTTTGAGGTAGTCAGGGACTTTGTCTACCTAGGCGCCGCTATTAACTCAGACAACGAATCCAGCGCTGAAATCAAACGAAGAATAACTCTTGCCAATAGCTGCTTCTTTGGACTAAGAAGGCAATTGAGTAGCAAAGTCCTCTCTCGAACAACTTAAGTGTCCCTTTACAAGACACTTAGGGCCAGTTTCACAGTGCACACTTAACAAAATAAGTGGTACTTAATTTTCCCATTTATGCACTTTAGACGTAGTTTTACTGTCTGAGTAAGTGGAACTTAAGTGGCCGATATGGGAGACTTAAGTGTCACTTATTTCGATAAGTTTAGACTGTGAAATTGGGCATTAGTTTTCCATATCTAGCACTTAAATGACACTTACTGTACTGTGAAACTGGCCCTTATCATCCTGGTGATTATATATGGCGCAGAGGCATGGACCTTGTCAAAACTGGAATAGATGGTGAGTGGAGAAGATGCAATCACGAACTGTACGGGCTGTACAGCGAGACTGACCTGGTCAAACGACTCACATGGGTGGGTCATGTAGAGCGAATGGACCCCAACGCTCCGGCCAGTAAAGTCTTCGAATCCAATCCCGAGTGACGGCGCAGTTGAGGAAGACTGCGACTCAGGTAGCGCACACAGGTGGGAGAGGACCTCAATCCACTTGGCATGCGAAACTTGAGACAGCTAGCTAGGGACTGAGCTGGCTGCAGAGGCATGTTGGTTGAGGTCCTGGTCCATCCTGGACTGTAGCGCCACCTTAAGTAAGTAAGCAAAAGAGCACGCTATAAGGCTAGTTATTTAATAAAATAAATAAAAGGCATCTTTTATTACTTATGTAATAATTTTTGTATTTATTATTAATTGTTTTTGTCAATATGTAGTTGTTTTTACACAATTTGCTTATAATTTTTTTTTTGTTTCGTTTAAAACGTTTATGAATGAATAACATTCCTGCAAAATAACACTACTAAACTATCTTATGTTTGTTATTATATATACGTTTTTTTTATAATTATATTTATATGTTATGTATTAGTTTAAATAAAGATTTTTGATGTTATAAAGTAAATTTTTTGAAAAATCATTTGATTTTAAAACTAATTTTTTTTGTCTGCTTTTTTGTACAAGTTATTGAATTAAATTAAATTATTGCTACTCATTAAAATGAGGATAACATAAAAAATAGATGCGCACAAATAAACCAAGAGAAAAAAAATTACTTTTAGAAATGAATTACTTCTTAAGAAATTCTATACGTGATAGCAAGTTAAACAAATGATTAAAATTATATATACTTACTACATAAGCATTCACCTTAATTAAGAGGCAAACATTTAAACAAAAGTTAACTTTATTACTGCATTATTTGTATTTTTCCCCGATTTTTCGTTTACATATTATCGCCGCCATTCTGGTGGTTTCGAGCAGACTTTCGTCTCGTTATTACTCTCGTTGGCTGGCTATTGCTATTTTCGTCATCGCTTCGATCAACCGAAACTCCTCCAATGTGCGAGTCATCTTCATTCAAATCGATCGACAACACGGAAGAAGAACGACGGTTTTTTTTTTTTGATTTTTTAACGACCGCATTTCGCGTTGTTGTCCCATTTGTGCTGCCACATTCACTTGAATCACTGTCAAAATTACGTTTTCGTGAGTTAAGTCGCGTTTTTACTGTTGTACCGCCAACGGTACTATTGCTATTGCTGCTGGCGTCGATAATTAGATCGTCACTGTTCGCGGAGACGGGCTGCGTAAGTTCAGCATCGTTACCGTTAGCATCGTTCGAACTGGCTCCGTTAAAAAACTCACTACTACTTGCACTACCCAATGTTTTATTACCACTGTTACTGTTGCAGTTGGGATTTTGCGTCCTAAGACAGGAGTTTTCTTCTATTGTCTCAAGATTACTGCCACTGAGAATATTAAAATTAGCACCGGGAACAAATTTAGGATGTGCCGAATCGAGAATGGAAGGTGGAGAATAACTGTCGACTGATTTGAGAGAAATGGTTCCCTTGATTGCGCCACCGTTCATAGGAAGGTGTTGTTGTTGGGCGGATGGTGACGACGCAGCTGCAGGATCGGTAGGTTCATCGCTTATTCCATTTTTAAGTTGGTAGTTCTCTTTTTCCAAAAATTGAATGCGATCTCGGGTGGTTTTCAATTCTTGTTGTAGAAATAAAATCGTACTTTGCATTCCTTCGACATCTTCGTCAAGTTCTTGAAGAAAGTCATCGAGTTCTGCAGAAAAAAAATATAAAAATATATGAATAATATGAATGTATATGATTCTTAAGGGTATGTGTCCCTTGAAAAAATAGGTTGGGGTTTTGCGCTAAACTGTATAACTTTCACAGTTTTCCATATTTTTTAATGAAACAAATGGTTATCGATAGAAAATATGTAAGGTGAATTATTTTTCTAGATTAAAAAAAAAATAAAAAAATATTTGTGACTCAAAATCACCAGGCAAGTGAAAAAATCATAAAATTTAGTACGATGCTTGCGCATATGAATGGGAAATTCGTTAAATATTGTTTTTTTATTGTTTTTATATTTTTTTTCTAAAGACAATAGATTTCAATACTGAACACCGTTTTTCGTTTTTTTTAAATTAATTTATTTGTTGCCAAAAAAAAATGGACAAAACTATGAAATATTGACGAAATTTACAAAGTGGTACAAATCAACTACTTGATAAAACTTCTAAAGTGTGAAAGGCAACGAGGTCAAATGAACTTTTTTAGAAAGCCAATAGAAATGTGAGGTTACTTTTATTTTTTTTATTTTTTTTTAAAGCTTTCACAGTAACTTTTTAGAGACAAAAACACAAAAGATATTTATTTTTTTATAATATTTTGTGCGTTTCTTTGGGAAATTGATACTTATATTTTTTAATGTTCGTCAATATTTTTTTAATCAAAGAATAATATATCCTGAACATAACCTCGGTTTTTAAAAATTTTTTTTTTTCTTGTAGCATTTTTAAAAATCCAGTTCATTATGACACTATTTGCCATGCCGTTCTGAGGGAATGACAGCCAATACAATTTGCACATATTTTTTTTATTTTTTGTTGGTACTTTTTTTATTAAATTTAAAGAACAAAATAGTGTTTTTGAACACTGTTTTTTTAATTTTAATTTTGTAAAAGTTGTCTATTTTGCGTTTTCAAAAAAAAAAAAAAAATGTTTATCACGCACACAAAGAAGTTTGCTTCAAACAAATGCCACTGGGTGGCGATGCATTCTCTTTCTCTCAGTTCTCTTTTTCTTAAAAAAAGAAGTCATGACTCATGAGCTCTAATGTTTGTTTTGTTGTTTCTTGACTCCTCACTTTTTTTTTTCTTCTATGGAAAGTATACACACACATTCTTCTGTAGATCGTGATGGATAGCGATCTTTCTTTATATAAAAGAAAAAGACAGAAGTCGTTCAAATATATAGGTCATTTTGCAATATGTACATACCTATGCTATTCTTTTTTTTTCAGCGGGAAGGTAGATTTGGTGGAAATTCGCGTGGGATCGTTGCAGGAGATTTGTTTGAATTTTGTGTATCGGTATGTACCTATGTATATTTTTTATTGTTTAAATATCTGTTGGAAGTTTTTCTGCTTCTTTTGCGAAAATAAGTCCATCATATTGCGTGTGTAAATATATACGAGATTTTTTGGTCATTGAGCGTTAGATATTTTTTCTGATAAGAAATGGTGCAAGGTCGTCATTTAAATATTTACTATCGTGCTGAAAGATAGTTTTGTTTCAATTTTGCGCACCTAGGTAATGGATGTATTTAAAAAATATATTAGATGCATGTTATGCAAGTAGATACTGCACCAAGCAAGGAATGTGTCAAGTGGCGCCATAATATACACCTAATTTGGGTAGGTTAGGTACATTAGTAAATAGGAGAAAATCGATCACTTTTGCTTTCGGTGGTGACATGACATTATTAGAAGAAGGGTTAGAGTTGGAGCTAAGTCAAAGTGTGTTGAAAGAATATGGCAAATACGCAATCATGTGTTTTTATTTTACATAGGACGAGTTTTTTTGGTGGGATAAAATGACCATTAAATTTCCGTTAAAAAAAAGAGAATGTCTATTTGTTTTCGTTTCAGTTTGAGTTTCTGTAGGTAGGTAGCTAACCTAATTTGAATTCGTTTGGTTTTGAATCCTGTTTTGTACGCTACGCAGCTTAATTTGTCACGCGATCTTTATAACGTTTTGCATAAACTGTAGATTTAAATTTTATTTCGTAACTTTCGATCAACATAAAAAGGAACTGAATTCTGACTCTGAGCTTCTTTTTTTATTGAAAAGACAATCGGATGGAAATTTATATTATGTACCTATACATATTAAACAGAAAATAAATTTTATAAAATAATTTAATATCATTTCTTATTTTGTCTACTTATTTATACTAGGGCACGAGTACGATAACTATGGCGCCAAGAATTGATAAAGGTTTTTTGTAGAGGGGTCAAAAACAAGCATTTTTTATTATGCGACGGAAATCCAGCCAGAAATTTGTTCTATAATCCTAAATTTAAACTAAATTATTTATGTCAACAGTTTTTGAAAAATTCGCATGCAAACTCAAAATTTTGATTAAAAAAAAAAGTTTAGACCAATTTTTTTCAAAATTGTGAAATGAAGTGCTAAATTGGCTTTTTGTGGTTAATGTTAATAAACATTCTAAATCGAACGCAAAACACAAAATGGTTTTATGTCTTCTAGTTTTTGAGAAAATTTAAAATTACTGAAACTATTTTTTTATGAGATTTCTGTTTTTTTGCTTGCTTATATAAATTCATCAGTGCTAGCACCCAGCATTACGGCGTATAAACAGTGAGGTATGTATGAGGGGGCATGCTGCCCCCCTGCAACCCCCTGCTTGGGCACACTACAGGATTTGGGGTAGATGCGAGGTTATCTTCAAATACTGAACTGTTCATTATTATAATGAACGGATGGTCACCGTAGGTATATGCAAAGTTCCTTTTGCATTTAAAGTGTCTAGATTTAGAGAAAATTTGAATTTATCCTACATATCCAAAGTCTAGAGCTGTTTCTAAATATACATATACGTATACGTTGTTCAAAGTTCCAGATTTAACATTTTCATATATGAAAACGTAATGCATTATAAAAAATTCAAATAACCAAGGTACTACTGTACGACTGCAGAAAATCTATATAATTTCTTATTATATTTCGTTTGTGACATATCTATGTAATGCAACTGTAACGCTAAATTAATTGCTGTACTTTACTTACAAAGATGAACCATCAACATTAATCCACCGTAAATACCAAAAAAACAAAAATCTTATAAAAAGTAATTTTAGTAATTTTCAATTTTCTCAATAACTAGAAGACGTAAAACCATTCGGTTTTCTGTGTTCGATTCAGAATTTATATAAGCATTGACCACTAAAAGCTAATTGAGCACTTCATTTCACAATTAAAAAAAAATTGGTTTAAACTTTTTTTTTCGTTTTTTTTTATAAAAATTTGAGTTTGCAGGCGAATTTTTCAAAAACTATTGATAAAAACATTTAAATTTTTTTTAGGGTTATAAAACAGATTTCTGGCTTTCAAAATCAGTATTGTAGGTTTTGCCGTTGTTTTTTAATCATTTTAAATTTATATTTAAGTCATACGTAGCATACTGATAAAAACATTAAATATTTGATTTATCAAGTTTTGAAGAGCAAAGATAAAGTTTTTTTTAAATATTTTGAAACTGCGAAGAGCACTTGAATGCTTTTTCATATTGCCTTATGCGAAAGACACACACAAGACGAAGATTTGACTTCATTCATTTAGGTAATAGGTACTAATCAAACTAATATTTTCCTGAATTGTTTATTATAAAAAGTTTCTGGTGTCTATTTCCAGTTACATAGGTATCTTGAAATTTGAATTTTTATTTAAAATTCGACTCAAAAATTAATTTGTTGCTGTTTTTTGCAACCTTGTAGATATCTCAAAAATTAATTAACTATAGCTGTAACATAATCTTTTGTAAAGTTTCCGAATAATAATTTGTTTTGAAAAATTACATCCTCGTTCTTTTGCGATTAAAGTTGGGAACCCTATTGGCCAACATCTTCCCACGGGCTCTGCTAGCTATAGGTACTGACGGATCAGATTTTTATAGGTAGTTTCATATCTACCATAAATCTATGGGATATATAGGCAGCACACCCAACTATCCATTCCTAAACATTTAATCAAAACACTCGCCAAAAATGCGTATGAAGAACAAAATATAAAAATAATTACGTAGCATTCTGCCTCCATTTGATAATAAAACATAAATAAATCCAACAACAACTTAAAGGTGCTACCACCAATGGTATACGAATTAATTTATAATTCGTTTTAATTAATTATTTGGCTGGAGATATAGCTATTTCAAGGGGTGCCAAGCCCTATCATCAGTCTCCTTATTAGTGGTGCTGAGCTTTAATCCAATTTTATTATGAAAAACTTTCTGCACACCATGAGATTCGAACCCACGCATATCAGATTTGCTCAGTCTTAGAAGTCGTATGCACTACGCATTCCACTACCTTAGACCACTGACATCACAGGTCGAGATGTGTATCGTTTGTTTATCAAATGCATTTAGAGCATCAGCATTTTTCTAAGCGCCTTCAAGTATGCTATCTTGTTCCGCCTCCATTTTTCTCCATACCTTATTTCAATAGACTACAATTCGTAGTACGTATCAAAGGGGGAGAGGTTGGAAGATCGGCAACAGACCAGACTATTAAGTTATTATTATTATTTATTTTATCCGTCAATTTGACGGAATAAAGAATGGTCAAGTCTAATAAACTGACATTCATGTATGAATAATACAATAAATAATAATAATAACATAAATAAATAAATCCTTCAACTGGCTCAAGTGTTTGGTAAATATAGGTATGTATGTAGTATGTACCTAGTTAGTTTGATGCCTATTTTTTGATGCGTCACTTTAAAATGCGATCACTCCAGAAATCGCATTTGCATTCAAAAAAAGTTTGTTCCTACCTCTCATGAATGTATGTAGGTTGCCCTAGGTAAAGAATATACACTTTTTTTAAAAACATACAATATATCTAAGTAGGTATTCCTCCTAAGTTTATTCTTTTATATTTTGTAAACAAAAAAATTACACCACCACCGCCGCCACCGCGCACCTCGCTGCGCTGCCTTCACCACCATCCAACGATCCAACAATTCCATCATTATTTTTTTTCTTCAAAATATTTACACGATATTCGAAAGAAAAAAAAAAGCATGTTGTGTCTGGTATATTCATACATTCTCTTTCACGCCTCACGACAGAATTTGTTGCTTTTGTTTCTGTATAGGTACATATTTTACTTTGTCTTTTCTGCGCTTGCTACTTGTGTTTTTTCTTTCTTGTGCGTGCGTGATTCTACCTGCGGCTTCGTCTGCGATGAAAAAAGACCCCAAGAGTAAAATTAAATTTCAAATACAGAATTTGATGAAGAGAGAGCTTACTAACACATTCAAAGTCATTTACATGAGTTTTGAGTTGGCTGGTCGGGGACACCTACCCTTAAGGGTAGGTGTCCTCTTGGGCTCTTTTTTCATCGCAGACGAAGCCGCAGGTAGAATCAAGCACGCACAAGAAAGAAAAACACAAGTAGCAAGCGCAGAAAAAACCAAGTAAAATATTATGTATACCTACAGAAAAAAAGCAAAAAATTCTGCCGTGAAGGGTAGGAATATATGAATATACCAGACACATGCTTTTTTTCTTTCGAATAACGTGTAAATATTATGAAGAAAAAAAATAATGATGGAATTGTTGGATGGCTGTGAAGGAAGCGCAGCGCGGTGAGCGGCGACGGCGCACAGTGGAAAATGGTAGAACAATAGCATATCATAAATGGTTTTTACCAAAGTCGCTACTGACATTACATTTCAATTTTATTTTAAAGCTAAATTGTCAATCTTTACGATAATACAAGAATTTTACATAATATGTGCAAGAACAAATTTTTGTAAGCATTATTATTTATTATTTTTTTTGGGTTTTCAATTCAAGTCCGTTTGGTTCATCACTTTGAAAGTTAGTTTTCTATAAGACTTTGTAGGAATAGGTATAAAGTATTATACATTTCTGAAAAGCTTATTTTATGGAGATCTTAGAAAATTTTTAAGTTTTAAATTATATTATTAAGTTCAAAAGTGATTAATTAAAATATAAAATAGAATTAAAACAAAATATTTTTTAAGTTCACCGAGACTTTTAGTAGTTACCCACGCCTTACCACGCTTTGCAATTAGTTTTGATTAAAAGCTTAAGTTCTTATAAAAAAACATTTATAAGAATCAGCTGCGGAAACGTGCGGTTTCAGAAGTTATCAGCAAAATAGTGATAAAAGCGATACAATTAAAAATCGCTATTTCAGCTATTGTAAAAAATATTAAAAAATAATGGCAAGACTCACAATGTCATATTATATCTTTTTTTAGAGCTAAAAATTCATTTTTAAATCAAGTTGTTTGAGCAAATAGTTTTTCAAAAATTAATCTTCTAACTAAAAATTAAAAAAAAAAAATTTTTTTTGTTCAAACTGAAATTTTTCAAAATTTTACGTTTTTAGGTACTGTTTTGAATTTTAATATTCAATGCTCTTATCAATTTAAAATTAAAAACTAAAAACCAGAAGGTTCTAGGGCTTATACTTCAAAAGATATAAGCAAATATCTTAAACAACTTCGTTACAAAAAGAAGAAAAATTCAATTCATATGATCATTTCAGCTACCCTACGGTATGATTGGGGTCAGTTGTTTTTTCTTCCTTCATATCTTTAAAAGTATAAGTACTAGAACCTTCTGGTTTTCAGTGTTTGACTTCAAATTGATAAGAGCATTGAGTTTTGAAATTAAAATCAGGACTTAATAACGATAAATTTTGAAAAAATCAGTTTGAATAAAAAATTAAGTTTTCTTTTTCAAAATTTTGAGTTTGAAAATTAATTCCTCAAAAACTATTTGTTCAAGCAACTTCAATTAAAAAGCAAATTAAGGAATGGAATGGCTTTCAATAAAATTATTGCATGATATTTTAAGTGTTGCCATTGTTTTTTAATAATTTTGTCTGTTTTAAATTTAATTTTTTTTATAAAATTGTCCCTCCCACCTAAACGGGGGGGAAATAGACCCCCCCTTCCATGCGATTAATTTCTTATCTCGACCAAACCTACACGTTTTAGTCTTTTATTAAACCTTATGCAAATCACCCTGTATATTATTCCATGGAGTTTTTTTAATTTTTTTAGTTTTTTTTTTAATATTTATTACTGTTATTATTATTCATATTAAAAGGATTTCACTGGAAACGTTATACATTCCTTTTTATTTATGCAAAATTTCAACGCTCTATCTTAAAAAAAAAAAAAGTTAGGGATTTTTGATACGAAACACACAATTATTTTCCACTGTGCGGCGGTGGTGGTAATTTTTTTTATTTACAATAAAAGAATAAACTTAGGAGGAATACCTAGATATATTTTATGTTTAAAAAAAAAGTGTATAGGTATTCTTTACCTAGGGACACTTTTTTCTTAGCGCTGATGATGTACCTACATACATTCATGAGAGGTACCTAGAAAAAAACTTTTTTTGAATGCAAATGCGATTTCTGGAGTGATCGCATTTTAAAGTGTTTTGACGCATCAAAAAATAGGTACCAAACTAACTACATACATACCTATATTTACCAAACACTTGAGACAGTTGAAGGATTTATTTATGTTTTATTATCAAATGGAGGCAGAATGCTACGTAAATATTTTTATATTTTGTTCTTAATAAGCATTTTAAGTGGATATTTTATTGTAAAAGAATTACAAAATTATCAAAGTTGCAAATACGTAGGGTACATAGGTATTTTTTTCTTGATTAGCGAGTGTTTTGATTGAATGTTTAGGAATGAATAGTTGGTAGTGCTGCCTATATATCCCATAGATATGAAACTACCTATAAAAATCTGATCCGTCAGTACCTATAGCTAGCAGAGCCCGTGGGATGATGTTAGCCAACTTAAATTGCAAAAAACGAGAATGTAAATTTTCAAAACAAATAAAAGAAATGTTATTCGGAAACTTTACAAAAGATTATGTTACAGCTATAGTTAATTCATTTTTAAAATACCTACAAGGTTGCAGAAAACACCAACAAATTTATTTTTGAATTTTAAATCAAAATTCAAAGTTCCTACCTGGAAACAGACACCCGAAACTTTTTATAATAAACAATTCAGCAAAATATTAGTTTGAGAGTACCTAAATGAATGAAGTCAAATCACCGTCTTGAGTGTGTCTTTCGCATAAGGCAATACGAAAAAGCGTTCAAGTGCTCTTCGCAGTTTCAAAATATGTATTTGAAAAAATTTTATATTTGCTCTTCAAAACTTGATAAATCAAATATTTAATGTTTTTATCAGTATGCTTATATAGGGGTACGATAACTATGGCGCCAAGAATTGATAACGGTTTTTTGTAGAGAGTCAAATCAATCATTTTTTTACGATGGGAGGGGGGTCTATCTCGCCCCGTTTAGGATGTAGGGGCAATTTAAAAAAAATGACTTAAATTGAAAAAAAAATTATTAAAAAACAACAGCAAAACCTACAATAAAGTACTATACTGATTTTGAAAGCCAGAAATCTGTTCTATAACCCTAACAAAAATTAAAATATTTTTATCAATAGTTTTAGAAAAATTCGCATGCAAACTCAAATTTTTATAAAAAAACGAAACAAAAAGTTTAAACCAATTTTTTTAAATTGTGAAATGAAGTGCTCAATTGGCTATTAGTGGTCAATGCTTATATAAATTCTGAATCGAACACAGAAAACCGAATGGTTTTACGTCTTCTAGTTATTGAGAAAATTGAAAATTACTAAAATTACTTTTTATAAGATTTTTGTTTGTTTGGTATTTACGGTGGATTAATGTTGATGGTTTATCTTTGTAAGTAAAGTACAGCAATTAATTTAGCGTTACAGTTGCATTACATAGATATGTCACAAACGAAATATAATAAGAAATTATATAGATTTGCTGCAGTCGTACAGTAGTACCTTGGCTATGTGAATTTTTTATAATGCATTACGTTTCCATATATGAAAATGTTAAATGTGGAACTTTGAACAACGTATACGTATATGTATATTTAGAAAACAGCTGTTGACTTTGGATATGTAGGATAAATTCAAATTTTCTCTAAATCCAGACACTTTAAATGCAAAAGGAACTTTGCATATACCTACGGTGACCATCCGTTCATTATAATAATGAACAGTTCAGTATTTGAAGATAACCTCGCATCTACCCCAAATCCTGTAGTGTGCCCAAGCAGGGGGTTGCAGGGGGGCGCGCTAGCACTGATGAATTTATGTAAGCAAGCAAAAAAACAAAAATCTCATAAAAAAGTAGTTTCAGTAATTTTCAATTTTCTCAAAAACTAGAAGACATAAAATCAATTTTCGATTCGATAACTTTTTTTTATCAAAATTTTGAGTTTGCATGCGAATTTTTCAAAAACTGTTGACATAAATAATTTAGTTTGAATTTAGGATTATAGAACAGATTTCTGGCTTTCAAAACCGGTACTATACTTTATTGTAAGTGTTGCGTTGTTTTTTAATATTTTTTTTTTTCAATTTAAGTCATATTCTTCTAAAATTGCCCCTACCTCCTAAACCGGGTGAGATGGACACCCCTCCCATAATAAAAAATGCTTGTTTTGACCCCTCTACAAAAAAACTTTATCAATTCTTGGCGCCATAGTTATCGTACTCGTGCCCTTGTATAAATAAGTAGACAAAATAAGAAATGATATTAAATTATTTTATAAAATTTATTTTCTGTTTGATATTTATAGGTACATAATATAAATTTGGGGAGTACTTTCCATTGGATTGTCTTTTCAATGAAAAAAGAAGCTCAGAATCAGAATTCAGTTCCTTTTTATGTTGATCGAAAGTTACGAAATTAAATTTAAATCTACAGTTTATGCAAAACGTTATAAAGATGGCGTGACAAATTTAGCTGCGTAGCGTACAAAACAGGATTCAAAACAAAACGAATTCAAATTAGTCTAGATACCTACCTACAGAAACTCAAACTGAAACGAAAACAAATAGACATTCTCCTCTTTTTAACGGAAATTTAATGGTCATTTTATCCCACCCATCACCATACCACGCGAGTAGGCTTACCATCCGTCAGGATTTCGCCTGACGCGTCAGGCTTTTAATGTCCAATCAGGCTTTGGCCAGGTTTTGTCCTTTGTCAGGCTTTTTTATAATTATCGCAGAAAATATAATCGTTAGAAGAAAAACGTTTACTGAATGCTTGTAAATCGCAGTGAACACTCAACACATTCATTTTTTTTTCATTTAGTTGTCGCTTTTTAGAAAGAGACAGAGCTGTGCAATAGGGTGATTGAAAAAAACACCTTTCTCGAAATTCATTCGGGACCGGGCGAAATTATGAAATCCCTGAAGATTTAGATTTTTATTTATTGTAGCTGAATTATTATACATTTTTTCATTAAACCTATATTGCACAATTTACAGAGATTTGATATAGAACTATCTTACAACTGAAAAATGTATAACAATGTTTTAAATATTACATATATAAACAATGGCTTGAAGGAAAAGCTACAGAAAAAAACTTCTTTTTAAAAGTTGAGATAGAGAGAAGAGGAGGAAATGAAGAAAAAAAAACCTCCTTCAAATCACGGACTTTTTACAGAAAAATGTTTAATATTCATATATAACAAAATTAAACAAATAAATAAATTAGCAAGTGAATGAATAAACAAATAAGTTAAATAAATTTACAAAATAAATAAATAACAAAATTAAATAAATAAACGATTAAACAAATAAATAATTTAATAAATTAATTAACGAGTTAATGTATAAATGAATAACAATTTAATTAATTAAATACATAAAAAAATAAATAAATAAATATATGAACACTTAAATAAATAAATATATAAATAAATCGATCGATCATTAGTGACTTTGAAGTTTTGAGCATGCCTTATTCTGATCATATGCCAATATCGATAAAACTAGGCTCATCATCTTCAATGGGTGAGGACCTTAGAAAACTTGAACTGCCACCAAAACTGCTATGGAAAGAAAATAAAGCTGCTGATTATCGACACAATATTGCTAAATCTAACAGACATTGAAATAGCAATTAAATCTGCTTACCCTTGCTGCAGACAAACGCATCATGCAAAAAAAAGGAACAGTGAAAAATGGTTTGACGAAGAATGTAAAGCAGCTCGAAAAAGATCTTTTGGATGGTTGAGAGCATTTTGGAGACATAATAACCAATGTTTTAAAAGGCACTACATTGAAGAAAACAAAAACTACAAACTTATCTGCCAAAGGAAAAAAACTTTGTTTTATGAGGCAAGGGCCTTACAATTGACTCATTGCAGAGACTCAACGGAATTCTGGAGAACCTTAAGAACCCTCAAAGGCAAAAACATACAAATCGGAGTTAAACTATCCTCCAATGTGTTAAATGACCACTTTCAAAAACTTTTGAACCCAACTTACGATGCCCCAATGTTTCACTACGCGATGCCATCTCTTGAAAATGATATCCTGGATGCTGATATTTTTGAAGAAGAAGTCAGTTTAGCAATAAGTAAACTCAGAGATGGAAAAGCTCCAGGAGTCGATAGGATCACGGTTGAGTTTCTTAAATATAGAACTGTTGAACTCATTCAAAAACTTACAGTGGTATACAAAAATATACTACAAACCGGAATCATACCTAATCAGTTAAAGGAAGCGATTATATTTCCAATTTTTAAAAAAGGTGATATATCTGACCCAGAAAACTACCTGGAATATCTTTTTTAAATACCTTTTATAAAATTTTTGTGACAATCCTAAGCGACCGCTTAGCTGTTTGGATGAACCATAACAAAATACTAAAGGAATGCCAGGCGGGATTTCGTAGTGGTTACTTTACAAACGACAATATATTCATTTTGGCAAGCATTGCGGGTACTCTTTTGGAGCAGAAAAAAAAACTTTATGTACCTTTTGTCGATTTTAAGGCTGCCTTCGATACAATCGATAGAAAAGCCTTGTTCTATAAGCTATACAACAAAGGATTGTCAAAAAAGTATGGAAGGGTGATAGAAAACCTGTATGATGGGAATAAAGCGACGGTGCGGAATGATCATGAAAGATCTGACTGGTTTGAAACAACAATGGGTGTAAAACAGGGATGCCCCTTGAGTCCTTATTTGTTTTCTTTGTTTATTGATGACCTCATTGATGATTTATCGGGAGGAATAGAGTTTGCTGGAGTAAAAATTAAAGCTCTCCTATTTGCAGACGATGTTGTTCTTTTTGCTTACTCTCCGGAAACGCTACAACTTATGATCAACCGCCTCGAAGTCTACTGCAAGTTGTGGAATTTAACGGTCAATTTAAACAAATCGAAGGCGATGGTATTTAAAAACGGTTCTGGCAGATTGACTAGAAATGAAAAATGGCATTTCAACCATGAACCTATCGAAGTTTTGAAAACATATAAATACCTTGGGATACTTATTACAAGCAACTTAAACATGGAAAGCCATTTTAAAGACAAATTGGTCAAAGCGAAAAGTGCTGTAAGTTCCTCCTGGAAAAACTGTTTTGTTAACGATTCTGTTTCGCACAGCGTAAAATACAAAGTGTTTACTGCAGTAGCGGAATCTATAATGATGTATGCAGCACAAGTTTGGGGATACAGAAAATATGAATCGGTAGAAAATCTACTAAGATTCTATGTTAAAAGATGTTTTCAACTTCCGAAAAATACACCGAACTACATGATAAATATTGAAACCGGGTTATCACCACTTTTCATCAAAACACTTGGGCTTCATATCGATTTTCTTTTAAGAATTTTTAACATGAGTGATGACAGATTATCTAAAGTGATTGCGATTTGTATTATGCAGAAAAAAAAGTCTTTGGTTCGAGAAGTTAAAAGAATTAGCAGATTACTGTGGACTGGATTTTATTCTTAACGTTCAAGTCTGTAATGGAAAGGAAGTCAAAGATTCGTAGTATAATCTTATCGCTAAAACTGATGAAAAATGTAGACTCGAATGTATCGCACAGGCGACTTCTTCTGTACATAGAGCCACATATAGCATTCTTCAACATAATCTTTGTGAAAGAAACTATTTTAAGATCGATTTTAATCAAAAGCTGATATCTGCGGTTTTCAAAATGGGAGGTGAACTAGTACGATTAAACTTCATGCCGCATCGTGAGGATTTGCTGATTATTTCCACAATGTGTAATATGTCGGTAAGAGAAGATATAAAGCATTTCATAGGAAAATGTCCAATACTGAAAGAGTTACGAAGGACCTTTCTTGGCGGGAATGAGATCCATGACGATGATGTAATAGCGCTTCTTAACTGCGAACGAGATATAACGAATCTATACCATTTTTATAGAAAAGCTATGATCTACAGAATACAAATACTTAATGAAGCATTTTAGAAACACTTTTTAAACACACATTTTTTTTTTAGTTTAATTATTTTTTTCATTTTTCGTTTAACAAATATAATTTTTGTATTATGTATTCAAAATTTAAAACTACAATTTATAACCTTGTTTAAAGATTGTCAATCGGGCAGACGGCAATGCCATGCTTATACGATTTTTTTATCTAAACTTTTAAGAATTGTAATTAAAAACTATTCAATAAAAATCAACTGAACTTGAACTATAAATAAATAAATAAATAAGTAAATAAATAAATAAGTAAATATATAAATAATAAATAAATATATACAAAAAAAAAAAAAATAAATTAAATAATATAATATCACAGATTTAAATATATAAATAAATAGATCAATAAATAAATATATCACAGAAAATAAAAGAAAACAAAAAGCCAGATTTGAGATGAGATAGTTATCAGATGAACTACTGGATATGTCGTATCTGTTGCATAAATTCGTTATTCTGAAAGGAATTCTTTCAATGTTTGTTATTCTATGTATGTAATTCATCTGTTGAATAATGCCATGACAAACTAAGCATCATTTTCAAAATTTTGTTTTGCATTCTTTGTAACTTAAGTATATTACTTTTTGCACATTTTCCCCACACAGGTGATCCGTACAGCATTATACTTCGAAAAATTACTTTGTATATAATTAACTTATTTTCATCACTAAGCTTTGAATTTCTATTAATGAAGGGATAGAGCATTTTTATTGTTATGTTAACCTTGTTGCTTGTTTGTTGGATATGTAATCCGAAAGTTAATGTTTTGTCAAGATATACACCTAATTATTTTGCACTGTATTGCCATTCCGTCTGCGTTCCACAACTGTTAGCCTTGGACTGGGTAGAAAAAAAGCTTTTATTTTTCTGGTGAAAAAGACGGCTTGAGTCTTTCCAGCATTCAATTTAATTCTCCACTTATTTAGATAGTTCTGTACATCATCCAATGCAAATTGCAAATTGGTTTCAATAACAAAACCAATCGAATCCGCTGAATAGATGCAAGTATCATCTGCAAAGATAGCGATTTCGCAATCCCTATGCTTAGGAAAGTCAGATGTATATATATTGTACAAAAATGGGCCCAAAACTGATCCTTGAGGAACACCAGCTGAAATTACTTTTGAATTTGAAAATGCAAAATTAACAGAAACTTTAAACGTTCGTCCGGTTAAAAAGGAAAACATTATTTTATTTGCTTTTAGCACCAAAACTCGAAAAGTTATTCAGCTTTTAACATTTGAGAAAAAATTCGATTTTCAAAGATTTTCAAGCTAAATTTTAAAAAAAGCGCTGGTAGCGACCGCTAAATGCTGTTCGATTTTGAATTTTTTGGTCTTAATTTTTTGCTTTCAATCTAAGCTTCATAATTTCGCCCGGTCCCGGTTGAATGTCGAGAAAGGTGTTATTTTGAATCACCCTATTGTGCAAGATATGACACTTCCATTTATGACGCATTTTTGGGTGTCTGCTGCAGATTGCAGTTCCAATCTATCGTCTCGTCGTCTTCGTGCATCCAAATCAAGGTAAGTTATCTAATATATAAAAGATATTATTTTAAATAACTTAAAAACACTTATTTTATTTATTTATTTACTTAAATTCATTTCGGAAGCTATGCTTCTATCGTCAGTAAGTTTTATATATAAATAATATTTAAAAAAAAAAAAAAAAAAAAAAATTTTTTTTTTTTTTTTATCTATGAATGTTTTCAAAAATTAGGCTTTTCTTTATTGTCAGGCTTTGCTGATTTTAGAGCTGGTAACCCACCGAAAGCAAAACTGATCGATTTTCTCCTATTTACTAATGTAACTTACCTACCCATATTAGGTGTATATTATGGCGCCACTTGACACATTCCTTGCTTGGTACAGTATTTACTTGCATAACATGTATCGAATGTATTTTTTAAATACATCCATTACCTAGGTGCGCAAAATTGAATGAAAACTATCCTTCAGCACGATAGTAAATATTTAAATGACGACCTTGCACCATTTCTTATCAGAAAAAAAACGCTCAATGACCAAAAAATCTCGTATATATTTACACACCCAATATGATGGATTTTCGCAAAAGAAGCATAAACACTCCCAACAGATAAACCAACAAAAAATAAACATACACACCTACATATAAGATACACAAAATTCAACCAAATCTTCTGCAACGATCCCACGCGAACTTCCACCAAGTCTACCTACCCGTTGAAAAAAACAGAGCATACATAGTACCAAATGACCTATACATTTGAATGACTTCTGTCTTTTTCTTTTACATAAAGTATATACTTTCCATATAAAAAAAAAGTGAGGAGTCAAGAAACAACAAAACAAAATATATTAGAGCTCATGACTTCTTTTTCATTAAGAAAAAGAGAACTGAGAGAAAGAGAATGCATCACCACCCAGCTGCATTTGTTTGAAGCAAACTTCTTTGTGTGCGTGAAAAAGAATTTTTTTCTGTTTAAAAACGCAAAATAGACAACTTTTCCAAAATTAAAATTAAAAAAATAGTGTTCTAAAGCACTTTTTTGTTCATTACATTTATTAAACAAAATACCAAAAAAAAATAAAAAAAAATATGAGGGAATTGTATTGGCTGTCATTCTCTCAGAACGGTATGGCAAATAATGACATATTGAACTGCATTTTTAAATATGTTACAAAAAAAATAAAAATATTTTTAAGACGGAGGTTATATTCAGAATATATATACTTTGATTAAAAAAAGATTGACGAAAATTAAAAAAATATAACTTTCAATTCTCCAAGGAAAAGCACAAAATATTAGAAAAAATAAATAAATATTTTTTATGTTTTTGTCTCTAAAAAGTTGCTGTGAAGGTTTTAAAAAAAAAAATGTTTTAATTTAATTAACTGCACATTTCTATTGGCTTTGTAAAAAAGTTCATTTGACCTCGTTGCCTTTCATACTTTAGAAGTTTTATCAAGTAGTTTATTTATACCACTTTGTAAATTTCCTCAATAATTCATAGTTTTGTCAAATTTTTTTTGGGAATAAATAAATTAATAATAAAAAAAAGAAAACGGAGGATAGGTAACGAGATCTTTTGTCTCTAGAAAAAAAATATAAAAATATAAAAAAAAAATAAAAAAATAATATTTTACGAATTCTCATTCATATGCGTAGCTTCATACTAAATTTTATAATTTTTTCACTTGGCTGGCGGTTTTGAGGTACACAGAATTTTTTATTTTATTTTTAAGCTAGAAAAGTAATTTGCCTAACATATTTTCTATCGATAACCGTTTGTTTCATCTAAAAATATTAAAAACTGCGAACGTTATACAGTTTAGCGCATAACCCCAACCTATTTTTTCAAGGGACACATACCCTTAAGGTTTGTTTAAGCATAAAATATGTACTTTTATGATTCAGTTAAAAACATTTAAAGACTAAATAAAATTCGAAGGACTCCATTCAACTTGAAGTTATAAACTAGTTTATAGTTCACGTGCGAACAAAATTTGAATAGTTTAGGGAAACATGAATTTTTGGCTATTGGCCAATAATTGGAAACATAACAACGATTATCTTTTTTTGTGGATGGGAATAATGAATGAGTTTTTTTGTCAAATATAAGGGAAAAGTGCATTCCTGTAGAGAAGTCTTAAATAAAAATGCTAATTATTCCGAAAGAGTGTTGCGACAGTTCTTTAAAACTAATTATAATGCAGGAATTCCATCAGATTCACTTAAAGCGTCATTATTCAATCTCTCAATATGAATGCCGGCCACGAGCAACCTAGCTCATTGACCCAAGTACACATAAACACATAAATAACTTATTCCATTATATCTGAAAGAGTTTTTACAAAGTCTTAATAAACATACAAATCTATGTACAGCAACCAACTTGTGTTTGGTTAATAAAAATGCTAGTTAAATCAAATACAGGTGTACAATTAAACCTAAATTGGGATGCACCAGTTCACGTGACTTCGGTAGCGCATTGAGTGCTGCATTTAGCTCTGAAGACGCTTGATCTACGTTCAATCCTTAGTTGAGGCCAAAAGTTTTTCAAATTAAAATGAACTTGCAAATTTGGTGGTTGCTTAGCCAAGTGGATGTTGTTCCATTTCAACCATCAATATTAAAGACCTTGTTTTAGAAATTTAAAAAAATAAATTCAATACATTTCGTATTTTATTTCCAATTTACATACACATATTTATATTCATATTTTGAAATTTATAAAAATATTTTGAAAATAAAAAAATATCCATTAAAAATACCTTACAAACAAAAAACATGCGGTTTCTGAGATTAGCGCAAACAAACAACATTTGAACCGTTTAGGGTGCGCAGATATTCTTCGCTTTCAAAAAAGTTTGTGCCAAAAACAAGTTACCTATGCTTTTTTAGGATTGGGCGCCAACCTAAGTAATCTTCTCTTTCCCTTGTATTGCACAATTCACAAGAAAAATTGCAGACTTATACGGTTTTCACAGCGAACCAAAATCTTGGATTTTGGCACCAAGATTTCCAAATCTCCTTGAATCGTTCACACCACACATAAACTAGATTTTGTTTGACCTTTCAAACAAATTTCTCAAAACAAATACACACATTCACCCCTGTTCTGATTTCCGTTCCAAATCAAATCCGTAAACGCAAGTGATTTCCGCACGGATTCAAAAAAAGTGTTCTGATTTTCACTTTCACGTTAGCTAGTATTCAAACCTATTTTCATTTACCCCTCTTCTGATTTCCGTTCCAAATCAAATCCGTAAACGCAATTGATTTCCGCACGGATTCAAAAAAAGTGTTCTGATTTTCACTTTCACGTTAGCTAGTATTCAAACCTATTTTCTTTCGAAATCAGCAAAAACAAAATTCGTAACGTGAAATTTGTTGAAAAAAATTAAATAAATAACAAAAAAAATTTTATACTATAAGTATAATACCGTGCCAATTCAATTCGGACACGAAAACTCACAAGAATTTCCAAATGTCAATTATTTTCAATCCGATCGAAAATCAAAGCACACTCATTCCGCAAGTATTGAAAGCAAAAAGTATTTCAGAACACCTAGATTTTGAAAACTAAAGGATTTTAAAACCGATCGGAAATCAGACCAGGGGTGATAACTTTCTTTCTCGCTTTCTGTTGAAAAAATGGTCAAACGGAATGAAATCCCACTACCTCAGTACACTACACTCAATTAATATAATAAACTCTCTTTCCATCATCTCTTTTTTTATGCCTGCACTGTTATACTGAAGAGAAAATTGAGTCACCCCTGTTCTGATTTCCGTTCCGAATCAAATCCGTAAACGCAATTGATTTCCGCACGGATTCAAAAAAAGTGTTCTGATTTTCACTTTCACATTAGCTAGTATTCAAACCTTTTTTCTTTCGAAATCAGTAAAAACAAAATTCGGAACGTCAAATTCGTTGAAAAAAATTAAATAAATTACAACAAAAAATTTTATAATATACGTATATTACCGTGTCAATTCAATTGGGGCACAAAAAAACAAATGGATTTTCAAATGTCAATTATTCTCAATCCAATCGAAAATCAAAGCACACTCATTCCGCAAGTATTGAAAGCGAAAAGTATTTCAGAACACCTAAAGTTTGAAAACGAAAGGATTTTAAAACGGATAGGAAATCAGAACAGGGTGAAGTGTGTTTGTTTCACATTCATACCCTTCCAAGAAGATTTTGAGGAGATTTCGCAGTAATCTACTAGATTACGAAATCTGAAAATGTATGGGAAATCTTATTGATTTTGATGAGATTTTGTGCTTTTTGCTCGAAATCTAGATTTTGATTCGGTGTGTAGTATAGCATATTACTGTTGGTGTTGTTTTGTTTACAATTTTGATATAATCAATGAATGAATCGAAAATTTGTTCTGTATTAGGTTTTATTGCTTCTCTGACAGATGCAGAAAGGGTTAATAAAGTTTTTAAGAAATTTAGTTTATTTACAATTTTCTTGACTAGCCTCGAGTAGTCCATTTTAAGTATTTTAAAAATATAGTCAAAGTGAATCCTCAAAATTTAAAAAAATTGAAGTAACTAATTTTCCACATCATTGTTCTCTTTATAGCCCTAAACTTTCGCAGAATATAACATTTCTGATTTGAAAACAGCTTGAAAAAGTTTGTACTTATCTGAGTAATGAATTGATTTGTTTTCTATTAATTTTTACCAAGAAACACATACTACAGAATTGGGTTCTGCTTTGCTTGGACGTGGTTTTAAAGCCCTCGAGTTTGAAGAAAAGTGACTCTCTGCCAAAAGCTGCCTTGAAGTCTATGCAGAAAGCGTACAATGTTTACGAAGAGTAATATTTGATCTATTGTGGAGTAACTTGTTCGAAAGCCAGCCTGAAACTCAGATAAAACTGCATAGTTGCCACTATTTTTTGAAATAAATTTCCCTGACTTTCCCTGACCCTCCCTGACCAAATTTAAAAAAAAATTAAAATAGTAACTCTTTGAGAAACATAACTTAATTTTTGTGACGTCATCATTGTGCGCTTATCAAGTGCTAATTAAGTACCCAACAAAAAAATTTAGTGCTCGAGTACTTTTCTTGTAAATTAATGCAGTTAGCAGAGCAATTACCGGAAAAAGTTTAAAACGTAAGGAAAAAAGTTTTAGTCTAGTATTTTGGAGCTATTTAAGAGCTCTAGGAATCCGAACAAAAATTTCAAACAAAAATAGAAGACATGTAACCAGCTATAGTTTTTAGTGATCGAATAAAAAAGGATGATAGTATTATATACTAAAAGATAAACAGGAATTTAATAACATGTGTACCTACATTTTTTTTAAGAAAAAAAAAAATAGTAGATATGTGTAACATGTTTTTGTTTTTTTTTTTTTTTTATTTCAAGTTTGAAAATTAATGTTAAAAAACTATTCATTCAAATATAGTAATTTAAATGTGAAATAAAAGAATAGATTTCAAAAAGCTATAGTAATACTATGTTACCGTTATTTTTGTAATAATTTTTTTCCAAATTAAAATCTTCATATTCTTTTTTTTTTATCTAAAAAAAAGCTTCCCAGACGTATTTTGCAACGTCTGACAATTACATGACCTGCAATTCATATGGCAAATAGTTTATAGAACGGAATGAAAAAGAAGCCAAAACTGTTGAAATGACTTTAAAAATCAGTTTTTACGGTTTCAAAAGTGACGCGTACAGAAAAACGCACCCCACAGCTAGACTTTCTAAATTTCACTCGAGATAGTGAAAAAAAAAATCATGACATGCTTTTTTCGTTAGCTTTGTGTTTTATGGGGTTGACCGTTGTTTATCGGCTGGGAACTTCAAGTGCAAAAACTTTTTAGTTATATGTAATTTGTTTCCAATGATTTTATATCAATTTACACTTTTTTCATATCCTTTAAACAGAAATGGCATTTGCAAGGATTCAGAGTTGTATGCTCAATAATTTAAAAAAAAGATTTTAAACTATTTAATTTAGGGTCTCTAAGTTTTACTTATGTAACTTATTACGTAAGTAACTTTGAAGTTAAGTTAAATTATGTAAATCTATCCATATATATAAAAAAGAAAAAAAATTTGAATGAGCTAAACAGACTCGAAAACTACTGAACAAATTTAGTTTAAATTTTAAATGTTTGTCCCCAATAGCACCGGGATGGTTTATAAAGTTATTTGAGGAAAATCCGCCCACTGAAACGGACATTGTGATTAAAATTTATTTTTCAATAATTTAGTAGAACAAATAAAATAAAAGAAAAATTTATAAGAAAAAAATTACATAATTTCTAGGAAATATATGTATGTCAACTGAAGAAAATTAATTAAACGAAAATTAAAAAAAAAGTGGTTAATGAAAATTAAAAGGAATACGAAAAAGACAATAATTAGTGGCATGTGCATTGTGGACATATAAAAAAAAAGTTAGATTAAAGGAAAAAAAAGGTATGTATGAAAGTATTAAAAGAAAATTAAAAATAAATAAATATGGATTGAATAATTAAAGGAAAATACTCAAAAAACTGTAAGAAGTGGTTTGTACATTGTAACGGGTGATTTTTTAAGAGGTTTAGAACTTTTTTTTTTTAAAAAAACACAAAAAATTCGAAAAAATGAATGAAATATTTATTTGAATCGATAGTTTGAACCTTGCAATTTAATGTTTAAAGATAATTTCATGCAAATGTTGACCGCGGCTGCGTCTCAGGTAGCCCATCCACTGAGTCCAATTTTGGCATACTCTTTCACACATATCGGCCGGTATCTCATGAATGAATGCATGGATGTTGGCTTCCAGTGCGTCAATCGAAGCGGGCTTGTCCCTATAGACATTAGCCTTGACATACCCCCACAAAAAATAGTCTAATGGTGTCAAATCGCACGATCTAGGCGGCCAATTGACCGGCCCGAAACGTGAAATTAACTGTTCACCAAACTCGCCTCGCAATTGCGCCATTGTTTCGCGTGCTGTGTGGCATGTGGCACCGTCTTGTTGAAACCACATATCATGCAAGTCAAGAACTTCCATTTCGGGCAAAAAAAAGTTTGTTATCATCGCTCGGTAGCGTTCACCATTGACAGTAACGCTGCGATTCGCATCATCTTTGAAGAAATATGGCCCAATAATGCCGCCGGCCCATAAACCGCACCAAACAGTGGCTTTTTCGGGATGCATTGGTAGCTGTTGCAATGCTTCTGGCTGATCTTCACTCCAAATGCGGCAATTGTGCTTATTTACGTACCCATTCAACCAAAAATGAGCCTCATCGCTGAACACAATTTTTCGATAAAAAAGCGGATCCTCGGCCAGCTTTCCAAGAGCCCATTCACCAAAAATTCGGCGTTGTGGTAGGTCGGCTGGCTTTAGTTCTTGCACCAGCTGTATCTTAAAAGGCTTTACGCCCAAATCCTTCCGCAAAATTTTCCACGTAGTGCTGTAACAAAGGCCTAACTGCTGGGAACGGCGCCGAATCGACATTTCGCGGTCTTCTGTCACACTAGCTGATACGGCCGCAATATTTTCTTCACTACGCACAGTACGTAAACGTGTTGGTGGTTTAATGTCCAACAAAGTAAATTTGGTGCGAAATTTGGTCACAATCTTCCGAATAGACTGCTCAGAAGGTCGAGAATGCCGACCATAAAATGGAAGCAGCGCGCGATGAACATTTCGAACCGAGCACGAATTTTGATAGTAAAATTCAATAATTTGCAAGCGTTGTTCATTTGTAAGACGATCCATGGTTAAATTGCAAACCAAACTGAAGCTGTTTGACAGTGACACAAGGTACTAAACACACGTCAGCTGTCAAAACCAGTGTTGCCAAAACCAAACCAGCTAAAAAATCACCCGTTACATATGATAAGTAGTACAATTTAAGAGATAAAATAAAATGTTTACCACTCGCAAGGCTTTTCCAACCGCAAAAAAAGTTGGACTAAGCCCAACTTCTGTTGACAATTATTTTGAAGATCCTGGGTCTTATGGAAAAAATATATATCATTCAGATAAGATTGTAAAGAAAATGCTAACATTTTGAAATTATAACCTCATCACAATTTAAACTTAAACACAATGATATTGGAGCTCTTTTATCAATCCACAACCTCCTAATAATTTCTGAATTGACCATTTGATTCAAAATTGAAACTGTCACACACAATCACATAAAAAATCGATTCTTTTACAAATTCCTTTCAACCACAAAAAAAAATTTGAAAAATTTATATGTATGCACAGATTCTAGAGTTCCAAATATTGACAATCCCTGCTTAACATAATTTGTAAATTTCTTATGATACGTGGTTTTTTAAAGCCGTGCGAAGCCGGGGCGGGTCAGCTAGTTTTACATAAATAAGAAAGTTTTAATAAGAACGTTTTTTTAATAATACAAATTCTATATACTACTAAAATACATCAGCCAAGTAGAAGAATTAGCTTTTAAGTTGAGAGAAAATTGAAACCGTATGAACGCGTTTGTACTCACTTACGAAATTCGTATAGCTTACGCAATTAGCATTGATAAGTTTACGGTAGGTAGATTTTATTGAATGTTTATCTGAAATTCATTACATTCTTGTAAGATATTTGAATAGTACTTACGTAAGTTGTTAAAAAAAACTTACGTATGTACAAATGTATGTATGTATGCCTAACAAAACAATTCATGTCCAGTTGTTTCTTTGAATTTAATTGAATCCAAGATTATAAAAGAGTGGACAAAATGGAAATATCAGAACTTTCCGAAAAATCAAGTATAGAAAATATAGAAAATTGGATAGGAAATTGTATTCGAAAAAATAATGGAGATGAAGTTCGTAATTTTATTGCATGAAAAGCTTATTACGACAAATTACATACCTGATTGAGATTTTTTCACTTCTTCCGCAAAGCTTTTTTGCATAGCCAGTTCAGTCTCTAACTTTGCTAAACGCCCATTCGAAGTCATTTTTCCAAGTTCTTCATTTTCCTGAAAAAAAACAAGTAGTTTCACCTTCTCGAAAAAAGAATTGTATTTTCTTACCTGATACAATAATCGACATTTCGCCATTAACCGTTTTCCTGTATTTGAATCCGGTGTGAATTTCCAAGCTGATAATTCTTGCTGAGTATCTTCAAGTTTCGCTTTAGTTGCCTGTAGTTCTTTCTTAAGTTTTTCAAAGAGTAAATTGACGGCTGGGTCAAGCAGGGCGGATCGTAATGCTGCAGGGCCAGGAGCCTGTGCAGCCTTGTATTCCGCGATTTGACTCTATAAACATGAAACACAATGAATGATAACAAGACACATTTTTTTTAAATAAAACTTACGACATAGTCTTGAAATTCCTGTTCTTTGTTGGCAAGTCTACGCATAAGTATTTTTTCCCGTCGTTGGGCATCGGTAAATTGCTGCTGAACTCGACTTTGTTCAATTTTCAGATTGTGTATTTCTTCTGAAAATGGGTTAAATAGGAGGTAAGTAAAGTAAATTTAATTAATGAATTCTAAGCTTTAGAATTAATTTTTTTTTGAGAAAGTTAATAATACATCTTTAACCATAAACTTATTCCAAATCATACCAATAAAAGAAACGAGTTAAATTTCTTTGAAATTGTGTGCGAGAGAGACTCAAATCGTCCATCCACGTTTTTGGTAATTTTTCTAGTCGATCCTCGTCTTTGGATGCAAGGTGCACATCGTATTAAAGGACGAGTTTGTTTAGTTTAGGTAGATACCCGAGATAAGAATTTCCGAGAATCTAATATGGACTAAGGACACAAAACTATTTCACTTCAATTACATATATTAAATATTAATATATATTTTCTTGCTCATTTAAGGGAAAGATTTTCTTTATAGAAAGATTTTTTTAGACCGACTTAAAAGATTTTTTTGTAATCACAACACTTGCCACTCATTATCTTTCCCATTCACTGTTTTTCTTTTAGACCTATTGCAATTTACACTTTTCAAAATATTGAAGAGAATCTTTTTTGCTTAATGGAGTTGATAAACATTAAATTAGATTTATGGTTTGATTTACAAATTAAAACTTCACGTCAGGTATAAAATGACTTTATATTTAGTTAGTTTAAAATAATATCTTGCACTGGCTTGCTTAAGATAAAGTTGTAACAAAAATGAACCATTAAACTGATAACTTTTTTGTTTGACATACATTTTGTAAACAAAAAACTTGACATAAAATGTACATTACTTATAATTTTATTTTTATTTTTTATTTTTATCACTCAAAAAGCGAGCAAGCGAACCAAAGATTTTTTTTCCTCAGAGTTTTGACAGCAAAGCGGAGAAATTTTGGTGAGGAATCCTGTTCATGTAACTGTGATTTCTGAGATCTCATTTTCCTGAACATGCCTAATAACTTAGAATTCCCAAAATTGTTTGCATACAAAAATATATACATTTAAACGTAGGTATATGTACTTTTGAAAATACTTAATATTATTGTTAAAATTTAAGTATTTAGCCAGTTCACGTTTCTTGAGATCTCTGAGATCTTAGATCAAAAATATAAGCTGCTGAACGAGTGAATTCCTTACCCGGATGAACTTGAAGTTTTACGTTTACTACAAACATTGAGTACGACAGGGAAACCTCATATCTCCGCCACTTTTTTCAGCAGTCCTTGAAGAAAATTTTCGTAAACTCAACTGCACAAAGAGATTTGGAATACAAATATGGGGAGAAAGACTGAACAACCTTAGACATAGTTTTAATTTCCGATAAACCAGGAAGACATAGAACAAATGATAAATGAACTTTCAATGGAATGATCAAAAATGGAATACAATTAAATTTGAGAAAAACCAAAATAAATGATGGAAGGTATATGAAAGACATCTTGCTTCGTTGGTGACTTTCCCTACCTAGGGCAGCTGAAATCTTTCCTTAAGCAAGAGGAAAAAGAATAATTAGACGTTTAACAAATACCATAAAACATAAAACCGATTTTATACTCAAAAGTTGGAAAAGACACAAAAATATATCATGGATTCAATAATACTTCCGGTAATATCTGGCATACAATTCACTTGAAAGACTTAGAATATGTCAAGTGAATATAGAAAGGCGTTTACCAAATATAAAGAATATTTAAAGAATCAAAAATGAAGAAATAAAAGGAACTTAAAATGACAAGATAGAAACATTTTGAAAAAAAAGCAATAAAATTAAATGATTACTATTAAACTAAATCGAGATTGAAAACTAAATTTGTTTTAAACGAAAAATATAACCCATCATAAAAATAATGCAATGCCAACAGTTAAATATACCAAAAAATAATTATTTTGTACATTGTGTATGGATCTAAAAACTCTTTTTGTTAGTAAAGCTTTTAATAATAATAATATCAATGAACATTCATACATATTAAAATATAATTTAAATCGAAATAACTGACATAATAACTGGGCATACATATTATTATTTATAGCGTTTTCATTTGGTCAAAAGTCAGATATGTGGTGCAGTGCAATAAGACCCGCGGAAATAAAGCCCGTGGGTTATATTTCCCAAAAAAGGGAAAGAACACCCGCGGGCTGTTTTTTCCTTTTGAGAGTGGCAATAAGACCCACTACAAAAAAGCATTTGCTTTTCTCAATTGGCATTAAAACCCATACTAAAAGTTTGATTCAATATTTCCAACTTTGCTTTAAAATATTTTTCAATTAATGATTTCAAATCGAAACGATTTTAAACTTTGTTAATAGTTTTCCTGGATATTAGTACTTTGGGTGGCCCGGTTCGCGGGTTCCAAGAATTTTAACTCCCTTTTTGGGAAGCTATGTCAACAGTTTTCTTGGACAACAGTAACTTGCACTTTATTCTTTGAATAGAAGCCCACAAGAAAAAAGAATTAAAACTTTTGTTTCCATTTCAGAAAGGAAAAATAGCCCACGGGTGTTATTTCCTTTTATTTTAGGAAATAAGACCCGTTGTTATAATAAGACATGTTGTTTTTTTAGAACTGGGAACAGTCTTCTTTGTGATAGCAGCTACAGGTTGTTTTGAGGTTAGTTTGCTTTTCCAATTCATCATGAAGGACTCACGTCGCGACGAAGCAACGTTTGGAAATATGCATCTAAAGTGAAAAAAGGTCCACAAGTTATTTTAAAGCCCAAAAATCATACCAGAAAGTTCGATAACAGAAAAAGAAATAAAAAAGAATATTAGTCCTTCATCTCTATCGATTAATGTAACCAGTGTCACAATCGGCTATTGGTTTTGAGTGCGGGAATAATGAATCGAGTGTTAAAATAAAAAAAGGCAATCAAAGAAAAAAAAGAGTGAGAAGTATTTTATTCAAATTCTAGAAAATGGAAAAATGAAAATTTTTGTGGACAATCAGTATCGGCCGGTGGACAAACGATGGACAAGCGAACCTGATATATTCAACCTAAAATTTTTGAGGTCGGGTTTCTGGCTTCACACAGCTTATTTAATCAGTTAGAAAAACTGCACAGCAAATGAAACCTGCGTTAAATGTGGAGAAAACCATAATAAAATCCACTGTGATATGGACTGTGTAAAATGCGTGAGCTGTTTCAGGGCAAATGATGCCCGTCACCTGAATATGGAAGTAAACCACGATGAAAAAAGCTCCAAGAGTCCTATGATGCAAAGAAAAATACAAAAGATTTTTTTACTAGCAATTAAGCACCTGTAGATGTTTCTTTGGTTGGGAATATATTATTGTCACGACGCGTCCAGTTAGTACCGAGTTTTTTAACAGTATCAAAAAAATGGGCCCGATACAATGTCTGCTAATTTTCCCAAATAAAAAATGCAGTTTTTCTCAAAGGAACATGTGTGCTTATTTGATAAATTAATATTTACAGTATAATTTTTTAAACAAATATTGGCAGACACCTGGTGCAGTACCTTTTAAAAAATCTTCTTACAATTTCTGGTAATTTTCCTTTAAGAAAAATATATAAGATATTATTGTTTATAGTATTATTTATTTAGAAAAACATATTGGTTGAGACCTCATTTGTTAGCGGAATTTTAAAAAAATAAAACAGAAAAACCTCAACACAAATTTCACAGAAAAAGAAATTCCATTTTTCATATAAGAATTCGTCTATGGGTATAGTACCTTTGGCAAATAATTATTTGCAACACAATACAAAGTGGTTACGAAATTACGGATACAGTAATTAGTTAAGAATACGTCAAGTAATTTCCTCCCCGAATAAAATAATCCCCAAAATACACGGTTCTCGGTCAAAGGTAAAAAATAAAATAATATTTTTTATTTCTGCAATTTTTTAGGGAAAATAAGCAGAATTTGTAAGGAGATTTATCTAGTCTGTTTTTAAAAATTTCGTTAAAAAATCTAGGCACTGCCACAGATATCTGCCAATATTTTTAATTAAACATCAAATAGGAAGACATTCTTCTTTTCAAAAAAAAACGCATTTTTTCCGCTCACAAAGGACGAAAGTGGAAGAAGTTGTATCAGAATCGATTAGTGTAAATTTAAAAGTTGTTAAATATTGTTTTTTTTTTGTTTTATTGTTTGCCGATGATGGTTTGATATATTTTGAGGTAAAAACATAGACAAAAGTTTGAAAAAGTATACAATAATTAAGACTCATTTTGAGTATTGCCCGACCAAATTTTTCTTGATAGTAAAACAATGTTAATGGATTACAAAATTGGGTTATATTTAAAAAATAAACTGCTTCCCAATTATTTATGTGAAAAAATCATTTATGTTAATGTATATACACTGCCGCTCATCTGAATAGGTTCAAATTTTTGTACCTTAATGTTAGCCTCTCTTCATATAAAGGGTTTTTTTCTAGACGTGTGGTTTGCAATCTGGCAATACTTATTACGGAGTTGGTCTTTTTGACAGGTTTCACTTGATTTATGTTCAGTTTGGTTTACCATTTCATAATGAATGGACTTACTCCTGAACAGAGTTTGCAAATCGTGTAAATTTATTACCAAAATAATGGTTCGGTTCGCGCGACGCATCGCGCGCTGCGTCCAATATTCGGTCGACATGAACGCCCAGCAGAGTAATTCGAGCACCCATGGATCCTCAGAGACGCCTTCCAGTGCGCACCGAAAACGCTATTGCTGCTGTGGAGCAGAGTATCGAAGAAGACCAGAATGAGTCCATCCGCCATTGCGCGCAATAATTGGAGCTGGGCCTCTCGACTGGAATTTATTCGAGCCAGCTGCGGTGGCCACTTGCACGAAATCATTTTTAAAACATCTTATCTTTATATTAAAGCTAAATTCTTGGCCATAACATTTAATTATATGCGTTTTATTTCTTCTTGAAAACCACACGTCTAAAAAAAAACCCTTTATGTATATTGCAATGACACACTTTTTTTTATATATGTAATGAAAGAGCATCATTATATGCTTAGTTTGGGGACAAAATTCTGTCTTATAGTGGGGCGGCTTAGTTATATAATTGTGCACTTTGTGATAAAAGCATAAAATTTTTTTTATTGTTGGTACATTATATGAATATGATTTTAAGATATTGGGCCACTTCAAAATTCCGCCCCTTTAGGTGGGAGGGGCAAATTTAAAACAAAAATTACATAAGATTGAAAAAAAACATTAAAAAACAACGGCAACACTTACAATATCATGCTATACCTTTTTTTAAAGCCAAGAACCCATTCTTCAATACTGTTTTCAAATTAAGTTATTTTAGTGCTTAGTTTTTGAAAAAAATATTTTCAAACTCAAAATTTTGAAAAAAAAAAATTTAAAAAAAAAGTTTATTATGATTTTTTTGCAAAATTTTACGTTATTAAGTACTAATTTGCTTTATCATTTTCGATGCTCTTATTAACTTTTAGTCGAGTGCTAAAAACCAGATAGTCTTAAGACATTTAGTTTTTTAGATAATTGAAAATTACCATAACTACTTTTTTCTTAAAACCGTAATTTTTGAACATAAACAATGGATTTTGACTTTGTTTAAATTATAAAATTAATTTAATCAATAGACCTACAATAGTTTAGGTAGTTATGAACTTTTAATATGTTATTTAATATGGTTGTTTGATGAAAAAACAAATTACGACAACCACGCCCGCCTTCACAATTCTGAAAAACCCACACTTTTTTCGGTCTCTTGCCTATAACTTCATTCTGGTTTTTATTTAAGCAACAAATATTTTGCGACAAATACAATCAAATGAGAATTATTACTAAGATCTATTGTATGCACCCCATTGTTTTTCGTTTTAAGTGTATGGGGAGAGATTGTTTTATACTTTTTAGTAAAAAACGTATTATATTAAGATTTAAATTTTTTGTATTCACTTAATTAAGAAGACTTTAGTTGTTTTATAATATAAAAATTACATAATTTGGGTGTAATTTATACAATTTGTCTCAATTGATTACGGACAGTAAATTTTTTAATCAACAATAGTGTACATTCATAAACATCAAACATTTGCTTTGTTGCGATGCTGATGCGTAACGCAGCTGATGCTGATGCAATACATCAGCAACTACGCATCGCATTTCCTTGATTCTGGTTTTGCTTTAAGTTTGCGCATTATATGATGCAAGTTTGCAATAGTGATAACTTTACATTAAAACTGATGCTGGTTTGATAGCTTTATGAATGTTTGACCCAAGTGATTGTGCAACATCTCTACAATCTTCTCTCTTTGTGAATTTACATATATTTTTCAAACCATTCGTTGATCTTACTTTGGAAAATAGTTAACGGAATGAAAGAAGGATTTATAATGATCATTCCGGTTTTGTTCAGGTTCTCAATCTCTGACCCCCATATCCCCATTTACGCCACTTCATGCGTTCTTCAAAGCCACTTGGGCCCTCTTATTTTTGTTCTAACAATAAACGATATTGACAGTCAATATAACTACTGGCTCATATCGTAGTTATGTAGTTGATATTAAAATCATTAAGGTCAATTCAATTTATTCCAAACTTGGTGCGAAAAGAATTTCTTAGAACTCAACATTACTTTCAATCTATAACCTTCTCCCGTAAACGGTTTCCCTCAACCCCTAGTACATATTGCTTTCGCAACGTGGCCATTCCCATAATTTAATCCATTCGAGACCTTGGAATTATTTGTGACAGTGAGCTTAACCTTCGCTCCCATTTTGGTCAAATAATTAAAAAAGGCCAATACCTCTGCCGGCTGTATTAATAATTTCCCACAGATATTTTGTCAACTACTACTGATTACTTCGCTCCTATTCTGTGTCTCAGTAAGGATTTTAAAGTTGTTTTCCCATCCAGATAGGACTGGCAAAACGACATCGTGACGAAAGACTTCGAACAACTATTTTTACAGATGGTTCAAAGATGGAGTGTGGGGTTGGTTCAGGATTATTTTCCGAATCTCTAAATATCTCTAGATCTCTTCGGCTACCCAAATTTGCTAGTGTTTTTAAAGCTGAATTACTGGCAATTGGGGAAGCATGTAATGTAAGGTACTCAAACAAGACCCCAACCAATACCGAAATACCACTATCCTGACAGCTGTTAAAGCTATTAGATCCGCTGCATCGTCTTCCAAATTGGTGCAGCAATGCCGTGATGACCTCGCCAGCCTAAATGTGAATCTCAAGCAGAGGGAAACGAGCGGGCTGACGAACTGGCCAGGCAAGGTTCAGCCCTTCATGACTCACTTGCGGAAACAGTTAACATTCCACTTGGAGTCATGAAGGGCAATACATTCTCTGTTTTTCTTACCGAATCCAATCGCAGGTGGGTCAATTTGTCAAATTCCATCATTTATAGGAAGATTTGGCCCACCTATAGTAAATCTCGGACAAACGACTCAATTTGCAGACCCAGGCGAGACATAGCCAGGTCGTTGCAACATGAACAGGATGCTGGCCAATCGGAGAGCATGCAGCGAAGCTAGATATACCCCACAATTATCACTGTCGTAGTTGCGGGGACCAGCAGGAAAAGGAAACAGTCATTCATTTCCTCTGTAAATGCTCCGCTTTGGCCAGAAAAAGAGCTCAGTCATTTGGTAAAGCTTTTTTTCGTGACCTTAACGAATTTTCTGAGATGAGGATCAAAGATTTGATCTCCTTCCTTAACGAAACGTACTAGCTCTAGGATAAACCTCAGTAGCCACTGTACATCTTTCCTAGGACTAGATGATCGTTCTAAGAGTACAAACCTTGTAAGTCTCTGAGCCAACCGACAATCTGATCAATGTGGCATGTTGCTGCAAGACTCAAACAACCCATACCATTTTCATCCATAGGTCCTATGAGTTATGGTATCAAAACGACTCACTCTAGCTCTAATTGGCTCAATAAGCTAGGTGGCTCGTGACCGCCATTTCAACCTACCTCTGCCGGTTTCTGCGGCCTTCCGTGGACCGATAACATCAGCCCCATATGTAATTTATTTCTTGTCTCAATAAGTTAAAAATCGTTCGAAAAGAAATCGGTTTAATTGAAAATGAAGCGTTTGAAAAAAAAACACTTTCTCAATCCCCCCCTCAATAAAGGTATTCGTCGCAAAAAACAAGTGGCACCAGTAATTTTTATGTGATCAGATTTTAAATTTATTCAGAAGACTTAAGGGGTTATTGCGCTGTACTGTGCGAAGAAACTGAGAATTTTACAACTAATGGAATTTTAAGTTTTTGTTGAAGCTTAATAGCGTCGGTTATGTACAAAAATGTCATGAGGATCATATTTGTAGCTTCTTTTGTTTTCTACAAGTCGCAAAATAACTTAAAATACATATACCAGAATGATGTTCAAGGCAAAAGACTGAAAAAATGATGGTTTTCTGTGATTTTATTATGATACTGAAGGGGTGGAGGGGCGTGGTTGTGAAAATTCTTTTTTTCATCTACCAAACTTATTAAGTAACATTTTAAAAATGTATAACTAAATACATGACCTTTAATAGTTTTATCGATTGGACCAATTTTATAATTTAAACAAGAAAGTCAAAATCCATTGTTTATGTTCAAAAATGACGGTTTTAAGAAAAAAGTAGTTATGGTAATTTTCAATTTTTTAAAAAAGTCATTTAGACTTAAGACTATCTGGTTTTTAGCACTCGACTAAAAGTTAATAAGAGAATCGAAAATGATAAAGCAAATTAGTACTTAATAACGTAAAATTTTGCAAAAAAAATCATAATAACCTTTTTTTTATTTTTTTTTTCAAAATTTTGAGTTTGAAAATAATTTTTTCAATAACTAAGCACTAAAATAACTTAATTTGACAACAGAATTGAAGAATGGGTTCTTGGCTTTAAAAAAAGGTATAGCATGATATTGTAAGTGTTGCCGTTGTTTTTTAATATTTTTTGTACAATCTTATAAATTTTTTTTTTTTTATTTGCCCCTCCCACCTAAAGGGGCGGAATTTCGAAGTGGCCCAATATCTTAAAATCATATTCATATAATGTACCAACAATGAAAAAAATTTGATAATTTTATCACAAAGTGCACAATTATCTTTTATATGGAAGCTATGCCGCTCCACTATTAAAGCTTACCGTTATTCTGATACGCTAGCTAGACCAAATTTATTTGTAGAAGCAAACATATTTTTTGGCTCAACTGAATAGGTTCAACACCAAAACCCTTAGTTTACGTTTAGCTGCGTCGGTCAATCTAACTCAAAATTTTGCCTGCCAATAAATTTAATTGTGTTTTACCAATTAACATCGAAAATAGGTCGCGGAAAATTTTTTATTAAGGGAGAAAGCGGCAAAATAAAAGCATTTCGAAAATTAGGATTAAACCAGGCGAAAAAATTAACAGAAGTCAAAATGAAGTAAGCAGTTATTTGCGAAACGTCGAAAGTATGTACTAAATATGAAATATGGAAGTTATACGGCCACATTAAGAGCCAATAGACGTGCAATCATCAGAGCAGCTTCCAATTCTCATGATTCCGCGTCAAAAATCAAGATAAAACCGGTGTAACATGTAGTTTAGCTGTGTGGATAGGGGCATTATCATGTTGGAATGTCAACGATTGGTCCAAACTGGTCAGGTCTGTAGGAAGGCCTTTTCTAGCACACCTTTATACGCATTTTAATTCATTGTCAATATAAGAAATTGGAGTTCGAAGGTTCCGTAGAAGAAAATAGCTCCCCACACCATGACACTACCTTCACAGCTATGCAAACGCCTCTAATACCGCTCCTTTTTTCGAAGGTCAGTAGTAAATAGTAATTAAAGCCGTCGAGCCCCCTAAATTAAACTTTTTTTCATCTGAGAAAATCACTTAATGCCACTCCACTCCACTTAATTTCAAGTTCAATTTTATTCAAATCCAGTGTACAAATAAGACTTAGGCCCGTTTGCTGGTACTACACATACAAATTTAAGTTGAACTTAAATTCTTAAGGGGTACTTTTTCCATGTCATAAAGTGATACTTAAGAAATTAAGTTCAACTTAAATCGTTATGTGTAGTATCAGCAAACCTCTCTTAGTCTTTTATAGTACTTTAACAATATGGATACCTAATAATAATAATACAATACTTACAAAAAAAAAAAAATACAACTAGGTATAGGCTGATAAATATATCTACTTAATATAATATAAAGATTTTTTTTTTTATTACCTAAATTTTAATTTATGTTTATTTATTTAACCTGTTAGTTTTTTCTTTTCTACTTAAAAAAAAAAAATTAAGTTGAGGAAAAATAAGATATGATTGCATTTTTGAAATTTGTTATTCCAATAATTCTTTTAACTGTAATTGGAAGAGAGTTCCATAGCTTGGTTGAATATACTATAAATAGCCGTGAAGAATTCAAGTAGTTGAAAGTTGGTACTAAAAGATTGACAGTTCGCAAAGATTGAGTAAATTGTAGCTTATTATAAAAATATAGTGGTGTTTTATTTTGGATAATTTTGTGCAAAAATATGCCGCATCTAGCATCGAGATATTGCTGTAGCCAGCATCCAAGAACCAATTGATAATAGTGAGAGATGTGTTTATATCTTCGAAGACCATACACGTATCTTAACATGTCATTAAAGGCCACAAGGAGTTTATGTTGAGAGTGCGAATCAAGCTTACAATACACAACATTAGCGTAATCGATTAAAGGTACGAGTAGTTTTTTAACAAGTATTAGTTTTGTATTCACAGGCGTAATAGCAGAAAACGGCCATAGTCTACGCAGTCCGGAATAGATTCTTCCGACTATGTAATTTATATGATTTTCGGCTGAAAGCAACCGATTGATTTTAAAACCAAGGCTTGTTACTTTATCTATAAAATTAAGCTGGTAATGGGAGAGAAAGATCGGAGGAAAGAGTGAGATATCAATATGCTTTTTGGATATCGCAATAATTTGTGATTTAACCGGGTTAAGACTTAGGCCATTGTTAATCGACCAATTGGAGATAGCCATGAGATCTTCATTTATCCTACATATTAAATCCTCTTGCAGACCAAGCGGCCAGGATAAGTAAGCTTGTACATTATCTGCATAAAGATGTAGCAATACATTTGAACATACATTTGGGAGGTCATTTATAAATGTGCAGAATAATAAAGGCCCTAAAATAGAACCTTGTGGTACACCCATGTGCAAGTTCAAAGACTGTGATTCTACCAGGTCAAGTTTTACTTTTTGGCAGCGATTTAACAAATAACTCCAACTAGACGCACAGGTCTTTCATGGAATTCAAAATAGTACTTCAGTTTTTGGCAAAGCATTTTATGGTTAACTCTGCCGAAAGTCATAGTCAAACCTAATACCATCGAGTACCTTGATCATTACAGTTTGGCGGCTGTGATTTGCACGAAACCCAGACTGAAATGGTGATAATAAATCAAATTTCTTAAGATTATATGATATTTACAAGGCCAGAATTTTCTCAAAGATTTTTCGACATGTATTTTTTAACAAAATGGAGACGAATTTCATTTATGGATTCGTTAAGTGGTGGTTTTTTCTCTTCAAATGTTTAGCACTTTTAAAAACTAGTTTTACCGTCGCCAAACTACATGTTACACCGGTTTTATCTTGATTTTTGACGCGGAATCATGAGAATTGGAAGCTGCTCTGCTGATTGCACGTCTATGGGCTCTTAATGTGGCCGTATAACTTCCATATTTCATATTTTGTCCATACTTTTCGACTTTTCGTAAATAATAATAATAATTTTTCGCGATCTATTTTCGACGTTAACAGGTAAAACACAATTAAATTTATTGGCAGACAAAATTTTGATTAAAACTGACCGACGCAGCTCAACGTAAACTAAAGGTTTTGCTGTTGAACCTATTCAGTTGAGCCAAAAATATGTTTGCTTCTACGATTAAATTTGGTCTAGTTTGCGTATCAGAATGACGGTAAGCTTTAAGACAATATTTTGTCTCCCAAACTAAGCGTATAATGATGCTCTTTCATTACATATTTAAAAAAAAAAGTGTCATTGCAATATATGTACATATATGAAGAGAGGCTAACAGTAAGGTGAACAAAAATTTGAACCTATTCAGATGAGCGGTATTGTAGTTATAATGTAAGAAATAGGTGTGATATTCGTCTTCCAAATTTGAGAACACATTCTGCACAAAATATGCTTACATATAATGGGCTTAATTGATTTGAAATCAGAAAAAAATTTAAAACGATTAATAAAAATGTAGTTTTATTTATTTATTTATTTGAGGTATCTCTTTAAATTTGCATAATTTTTTTACAGGTACTAGATTACACCAATTAATTGAACAGCGTGTTTTCTTATTTCAAATATGGTGAAAGTTATTCAGAGGTTTTGGAGGTAGAAAACATTATGAACAACTTAGCTGGTCTATTAGGCATATCTTTATTTAAAATAATACTTCAAATTTGAACATTCTTCAGTTATATTTAGCTATAAATAGCTAATATATATATTGCTAAATAAATAATTTAAATTAAATGAATGTGCAAATTTACTTTGAAAAACATGGTTTAATTCAAGAAGCAATATTTTAATGCCAATGCTCAAATATTATTTCTATTAAAAAAAAATTTATTTCGGTCCAACCTTTCATATATGTATGTATGTAAAATTGCTTTTAGTATTTCAATGATTAATGATAAGATAGTTCAATAATTGAAATAATAAATTTTATTTTAAGCTGAATATTGGGCCAAAATGAAATTTTTGTTTGGCTAAATTGTAGTATAATAATTATAACCCTCAAAAATTAAAAGTTAAAATTTTCAATGATCGTTTTCAATGAAAGCTTAACTGGAACCTAAAGGGGTGATTGAAACTGCAGTCAATTTCATTATCCCGTTTCAAAATCCATTTATATGAAGCATGAGTGGCTGATTTTGAAAAAAATTTAAACCTAAAATTTTTTTATAAACTACATAGATATATGGATCAGTAGCAATACTAAAACGCGACTGTTTTATCTTTAATAAAACAAATCGGATCTGTAAGATAAAGGTGAATAAAATAAAGACGCATATATCTATCCCCTTTAACCCAATAATAATTAAGCACTTGGAAGCCAACATTCGACGAGTTATTGCCGAAATGTAACCTGTGAAAATTGGGTTTCCAGATTACGCCATGTACGCGCCCGCTATTTACTCGATTAATCCAGATTTAAACTTAAGTCCGGATGTACCTATTTACATTTAATTTATATTAACTTAAATCCCGATCTACTAACTTGATTAATTGAGTGAATAATTTGGCGCTGAAGAACGAAAATAAAGTTAAAAAGTTTGAAATTTGTGGTTTTGAAACAAATTTATCTACGAAAATAAAATTGTGACATTTGTATGTACATATGTAAATCCACATTTCCAAATGATTAGATATAGTTAATTCCACCCGAAATCCATTAACAGTTCACTTGAAAAAAGAAGTTTTATTTCAATAATTCTCGACTGGACATGAACGCTTATTTTATTGTGTGTATGGGAAAAAAGATGGATTCTAAGTGGATAAGAGATAGGGGAGCAAAGATTGAACTGAAAGAATTTGTCTTCATAGTTTTTAAAGGTCAATTTTTGTCAAAACATTACCTAATTCATTTTTCAACACCGTTATCAGTTTTTATTCGAGTGCTACTAAAATGCAGTCCTGTAAAAATTATGTTTTGTGAAGTGTATAACGTCAATTAATTATTTATGTTTTTAAAGAGTTTCTTTATTTTTAAATTTTGGAAAGATGCAATTTATTAAAATTAAAAATGCAATATAAAAAATTATATAAATAAACGTTGAAAAATTAATGTCAGGAAAAACAGTTCTAATTTGAGTTTTACTCAAATCTATGATGCCCATTTCAATGTAACTTAGGAAATACGTACCCATCATAATTTAGCGTTGCATTAATTGTAAACATTTAAAATTGTTGAATGCAAATTATTTAGTATTCAAATGACCCATTTATTTCTGTTGATTAAAGAAGACTTCGTCGAAATAATTTACTTTAATCCGTCCCTCAATGATAAGAAAAATTCAAATTCAATATTCAACAAAATAATGGTTTATAATATTACATAGGGTAAAGGCACTAGTATCCGGACACCTAACACATTTCTTCACTATGGTCTCAATTTATTTTCATACTATGAAGATTTAAGAAACAAATTATGGTTTTTCTAAAAGTTTGGATATTTGTTGATAATGTTACATTTAAATAACTTACTAATTTTAAAATTGCATAATTTATACAATTTAAAAAAAAAAGTTCGATTTGCGCTAGTTTCCGGACAGCAAAATTTAGTGCCCGTACACATTTATTTTAGTATCCGGGCGCACTAGTTTTGTATGAAGTTTAAGTAAAATTTAAAATGTAAAAATAGAAAAAAACTCCTTTTTGTTAACTTAACATTATGTACTGATTATGATTTCTGAACCCCAAACCAGCTCAGGGTAGTCAAATACCTACCAAGTATAGGTAGGTAGATATACCAATTGATAAACTATGAAACTTATCAATTCAATAGAAATATAGAATTGATAAATGTTATTTTTATTCTGAATATTAAACAATCCTTACGATTGTGAGTAAATGCTAATTTGATTTAAAATTTCTTATATTTCAGTTGTCTCTATAAAGTTTGTCGAGTTTTTTGGATAATGATTACTTCTATCTTCATAGAATCACAGAAGGTCTTCAGAATTGTCTTATAGAATTCCCTCATTTTTCATTAAAAAAAACCTTCAAAGTAAGCGTATTTAAGGAAAAATATTTTTAGAATTTAAATCCCAATTTTTTGGCTTTTGTCCAATTAATATTTTCTGTTAGATTGTTGATCATATGCTCAAGGATTTAAATTACGCAAGCCTCTTATCCTTAAATTATTTAAAGTTTAAAGACACAAAAGCCATTACATTTTATAAAAAATAGACTTGTCCGGATACTGAACTTCATGGATTTTTAGTATCCCGACAGAGTTTTCTGAGTGATAAAACCCTTGTTCTCACTGATAAAACCCGAATACTGAAACTATATGAGAAAAATATATTTCTCTTCTTCTTAATCATGTAGAATATGCGTAACTATCATTTAAGGGCATTAAAATAAGAATTTAAAATTTTTCTCTTATTTTCAGTATCCGGACGCAATGTCCGGAAACTGAAAATGATATAAATTTTAGTATTCAGTATCCGGACACCAAATATTTTGGTCAAAAACTAAGTTTACTTAACTTTTATGGTTTAATTATTAAAATTTATAATATTTTATAGAATGAAAGTCACTTTCTTTACCAATAAACTAATAAATACTGCGTAAAATAATTCAATCTTCAAAATGTTCGCACTAATTTTTTTTTACTCAAATCGTCATTTTAATCGTTCTCTTAGATCTGAGAAACTGAAAGGTCGCATAACTTTTATATTATATCCTTAATTTACTTGAAACTTTGCATATATGTTTGTGATACATAAAGGATTGTATTTTGATTGTTATTTGGGACTATTTATGAATGGTATGCTTATTTTTTCCAAATAAACGACAGTGTCCGGAGACTAGCACTGTCCGGATACTAGTGCATTTACCCTACATAGGTACTTAAATCCATAAAAAGGATTTTTTTAGACAAATGTAACTTTCGTGACTTTAAATTTCTTCAAAGACTAAAATACATAAAAACTATCTGGTTTTTAATGTTTTATTTGCCTAAAGTCTTTTTTTACCATTTTTTTCCTATTCGAATTAAAACAATTCAATGTTTTCTCTCTGGTTTTTTATCATTTGACTAAAAATTAATGACAGCATTTAAAAGTAAAATTGAAAAAAGACAGAACCCTTTCAGAACATTGAGTTTGAAAATAATTTTTCATGAAATAGGTATTATTCAACGAAGGAAGTTGTTCTAAGAAAAAACTTCAAACTTCAGAACTTTGAGAAAACTTCAGTCCCGCCTAAACGGAAAAAGACCTCCAAAAGATTTTTCCTTTCTTGAACAAACCTTAGCGCTCTAGCTTTTTGTTTAGCATCTAATGAGATTCAATGTTTTAATTTTTCGTTGGATTGGAAAGTAAGGTCAATATTCAAGAAGTAAGAGCGCTTGGACTTGAAATTCTAACAAGAGCTGTGGACCGGCAATTTTATTATTCAAATGATAAACTAAATACTTTTAATAAATGTTACTCTATTTTGATATTTAAAACATTACCTATACCTATATTCTTTAATGCTAAAACAAACCATTCTAGTCAATGTATATCTCCATTACAACAAAACAAGTTTCTATTATTTAAATTTTACTAGGTATACAAAAATAAAATCTATTTATGCACTTGAAAAGGGGCACTTGTGAAGAATGTTCGTTTTTTATCGATTGGTTAAACATTTTAAAGCACCGAAATCAGCAACGATCGCGCGTTCATTCAAATAATTACTCACTTTACCGTAACCGTTCATTTGCAAGCATATCCTTTCAAAGAAAACTATTTTTTTCGCATAATTACATGGAAACAATCAAGATAGACAAAAATAAGATTTTTTTTTAACACAAAAGGATTGCTTTCATTTTTAATATTTCCACATTTTCTTTTTGGCATCGCACTCAAGGTTAAAAATATCCCGAAAATATTGATTTCTAACAATAATACGGCGGCGGACGTGATAAACACATTTTTTTTAATATTGCTTAAACCTAAAGTCTCGTTATCTCGAGCAACCAACGAAACGACAGACTAAAAAACATTTGGATTGAATTTCTTTACAAAAAACAAATTTAATTTTGAAAAAAATAACAAGGAAATAGAATAAGACTGTAACCGCACATTCTTGTTTTTTCTGTGTCTTCAGAGAAACAAAAAGACAAAAATTCGAGAATGGTTGCGTTTTTTTTTTTTTTTTTTTTACAAAATTACCAGTTATTTCTTTTTTTTAATTGATTTTTTTAGTTTTTGGTTTGTAAGACTTTAGTTTTGTTTAGATACCTTCCAACAAACGTCGATGCTGGGCTGTGTAAATTGTTTCTGTGGCAGCGGAGGCCGAGGCTAGAAGCATCGATGTTGATGATGAATTGTTGTTATTGTTGATGTTGACTTGTGGTGAAGCTGGAGGATGTAAGACAACACTACTTGCTTCGTTGTTACCAATAGTAGTTGCCGATGATGTTGAGGATGACGCTGCCTTAAGTTTATGTATAATATGATTTTCGTCATTATTGTCCGATATGCTATGACTGTGATCGCCAGCAGCTGCAGCGGAACCAAAAGTTTTTAAAATTGTCTTCTGTTCATCAATAGTCATAGCAGCGGTGGCTGAGGCAGCGACGACACTCATTTTTGCGGAAAAACAATACCACCAACTACTTTTTTTTTTTCTTTTTTTTTTCAATTTTATTTCATAAATTGGTCAAGTCTACAGGATAAAGAGAATACAATACAACAGCTTTCATTAGGGTATAATTTAATGATAAATAAGTAAATAAAAGCGAAAAGAATATTGGGAAGAATTAAAGAAAAAAAAAGGAGAAATAAATGCCAACAGTGTACACGCACTTCTATATATTTTTTTTTTCTAATATATTCTGCTGGGTTGCTCTGTAATACGCTACAATGGCAAGATTTTTTCAAACTGAACTTAAACACACTTGCGACGAGTCGAATGGGTGGAATTATGTCGCAAAATAATTAACGAATACTTGCGATCAATTTGATTATAAATTATTTCTAATTTCTAATTTCTAATTAGGATGCACTTTTTGAATTAAAATTAAAGACACAATTTTCGAAGGAAATCTTCGTTCTTACGGAAAAAAATTCAACATGGACGCTCTAAAGATGTGAAACGAAACGAACAAACGACGGGGATAGATATACAAGATGGATGAAGTGTGGAATGTGGACTTCATTTTATTTAAGGGAATTGCCATATCGGAAAACGTAGAATCCAAAAAATTCATGAGTCGTGTTCACAAATCAAAAGTTGCGTTCCTTTACTTGGATACCAAAGTCTCCTTTCACACGAGGAAACTGAGTTTCCAGCAACTTTCAGTTTATAGGTGAGAAGGGCAAGAAGTAAGAGGGAAAAATGAAATCTCCCCGGTCAACGATTTGAGGAGATTTTTTTGAAATTCCTCTTCACATACACAGTAGTGTGTGTTCAACCAAGCTACTTTGAAACGAAACCTTTGTATATAGAATATATTCTATATACAAAGACGAAACAACAGAAAAATTCCACGATTTTGTTTCTTCGTGTGAAAGGTGCAAGAGATTTTTAAGGAAATTAAAAGAAAATATCAAAAAAATTTCCGGCAACTTGTTTCCTCGTGTGAAAGGGGACTATGTCCATTTTTCAAATTGTTGGGAAATCGAGTTGTAAAGTTCAACTAGGTTCAATATTTTTGTTCAATCAACTAGATTTTTTTTTTAAAGTAATTTTTTTTATGAAAGGTCAAACAATTTTGTATTTAATGATTAAAATATTTTTGTACTTAAACAGTCGTATTTATTACATTTTTGTCTACTTAGACACTGTCTTACTATTTTCAAATTGGTGGAAATATGCTTTATTTAATTAACATAAATATCACATTATTCACGTTTAATGGCCAGTTGTACAATAGTGGTTCAGCCTCGGTTCAAGATTTTAACTCACCGATTTTGGTGGATTAACTAACGTTCAACGCTGGTTCAAGTATGTTATTGGTTATTATCACACACTTGAATAGTAAACCACTGTTGAAACTCAATTAATCCGCCGAAATCAGTGGATACAAATTGCTGAACCACGGTTTAAATACTTGTACAACTGGCCCTAAACAACTACTCATGTGTCTCAGTTAGGCGTCTATAAGACAATAATAAACAAGGTTTTTGAACACATTTTCCAAAGTTGGACAGTTGTCTAAAGTTAGACAACGTTTATAAATAATACCTTAAGTTTCTAAGAAATAATTGAAAATTAAAATGTAGCATCATGTCATTTTGGATATTGCACAATGATGTATGGGATGAGTAAAAGTTAGTTCAAATGTTGGATATTAAACAAAAAAAAAAATCATACTGAACAAGACAGAACATTAAGAAAAAAAAATATATGGAAACAAAGTAACTAACATTAATATTGGACAAAAAACCTTCCTAATATAATACATATGTGCATATGTATTTAAATTCGATTTATTTTTTATCTGAGAACTTGGAAAACTCTTGATTCTATGAATAGATTATGCGTTGGAAAAAATTATGTAAACGAGGGGACTAACTATAAGAACAAGAAATTAATTTTGTAAAAGTAAATATTAAAATAATTATTTTATTACAAAAAATACAAACATTCCTTTTTTTAAAATAATGCTTTTATTGAAACATAAAGCCTAGTACTCAATTCGAGTGGAAATGGAATTTTCCTACAAAAGTGACGTTTTGTTCATTGGTGTGAAATTCACAACAAGAAATAAATACCAAAATATGAAAGTGAAATATGAACCAGTTCTCCAATCAATGCAAAATGTTCATTTTCCAACGTATGATCAATTCAATTTCACCAAAATTCAATTTCACCAAAATTGGTCTATTGAACAAGATAGAACTCAGCCACCAACGATACACAGTGTATGTGAGTGCAGCACCAAATAAAAAAAAAAAACAAAAGAACCCGGCCTGTCATTTTGCTGAGCTATAGGAAAGTGTTTCGAGATTTTAAAACGTTAATCCGAAACGACACCTATCTCGTGTGGTGTGTTGTGGTTAGAGACAATCCCGGGATCCCGGTCCATTTTTCGATCCCGAAAATCCCGGGATTATAATGCTCCAATCCCGGGATTTCCGGGATCAGTGGCTTTAATATTCGCAAACCTTAATTTATTTTTCTGCTTGCTTATTTCTTACAGCAAAAGCTAAAGGTTTAACAACATTAATAATTAAATTATTTTTAGAAAAACGTAGGGTAAAGTGAAAATTAAATATACGATAAAGGCATTTGTGTGCAAAAAGTTAAAAAAAAGTTTTTCTTGTCTTTTCAGTTCATATTAATTTGACAGATAAAAATGCTTTTCCTGCCCAGGTACTCTAGCTCATGTTTTTCACTAATTGTTGTCATATTTTTCCAACGTTTTGCAAAAAGTTTCAAAAAGTAGTTAAGTTTAAACAAAGTTTTGTTTTTCTAAACAAAACTTTTTTAAATTTCACAAGCATCTTCTTTCCTTTCTTTCAAGGTACTTTCAATTTCCATTATGAAAAAAAAATAATAATTGCTATTCCTCCCTTATTTCATTTTAGTGTGATCAACAGGTTTAAAATAAAGCAACTAAAAATTAAAAATTAAATACTTTACATTGTTATCCACACATGGCTTAGTTTTATTTTTAGGGGATACAAAACAAAGTTCAAATGATAACTTCCATATTTTAGAATAAAACAAAAATTTAAAATTGTATAATAATATCCAATGCATACCTAAAACAAAATCAGTATAATGTTAAGAAAAACCTGGACCCATGTTCTGTAACTCGGCGATAACTTTTCGCGTCGAGAAACGGCGAAAAATGGAACAAAAATGGAACAAAACTCATAGGAATTCTATGGGTTTTGTTCCATTTTTCGCCGTTTATCGCCTCGAAAAGTTATCGCCGAGTTACAGAACATGGGTCCTGGTCACATCAAGGTATAGAACAGCGCAGAGATAGAGAAATAAAATATACCATGCTATCAAACTTTAGTATTAATATTTAATAAATGATATTTATTTTTGTATACTTAATACCTCCCTATTGACTAAATTAATTAATTTTTTGTTTAGAAAAAATTATGTTCCATTTAAGTATGATACTAAATTTTTTTCTCATTTTTAATTCATAAAAAATGAAACTAGAGCAGTACGAAGAATTCATTACTGAAAATTCCAATAAGACTGAGTGTGTACATACAAACCCTAAAAATGTCTCAAAAAAATGTCACAAAATGTGATTTGATTTACATTTTTCAGCTTCGAACAGCTTTTTTTTGATATTTCAGAATTTAAAATTAAAACATATTTCAAAAATATTATAAAACTATTTTATTCAAAACATTTCGGAGAAAATTCAATCGGATATTATTTTGTGTTGCCGTTAAAATAAGTTAATCAAATATTGCAGAAGAAAAAACAATAAGGATTTTTAAATAATGTTGACAATTCATATTAGTTTTTTGCCAGATATTTAAGTGCATTTCCTTTTTTAAAAACAACATCTTTCCCTTTTTCTCTTGGCTGACACTTTAGTATGATTTAATGAGCTAAAAATGAAGAAAAAAATGTAGTGTCGTCATACGGGCCTTAAGCCCGTATTGTCTTATTGAAATACACTTGAAAACTATTTTTCTAAAAAAAATAAATGATTTTTTTTCGAAAAAAAAAATTAAATAGGTAGGTAATACATATTAAAATTTAGGGTTGCAAATTTTAAAAATCGATTGAAATACCTAGTTAGATAGGTAGGTACTCGTAAAACTATTTATCCGAAAAATTTAATTATTTTTATGAACCATCATTTTTTGATTATAGGTACATTTCGTAAAAATTAAAAAAAAGGGGTATTTCGTATGCAAATTTCCAAAAACGATAGAAATAAACGTAACAATTAACGATAACGGTGGTGAGTACATTGTAAAAGATTTTAAAGACTACTGTAAGTCGAAGGGGATTCAGATTTCATACACTGTTGCGTACAATCCTGAAATGAATGGCATTGCTGAGCGGTTAAATCGAAATCTTCAAGAGAAGGCACTTGCAATGTTGATGGCAAGTGGTTTAGAACGAAAATTTTGGAATGAAGCTGTCCTTGCGGCGAATTACATCAAGAATCGATGTCCGACGAGCGCATTTGGGAAACAATTCATAAACAAGACACCAGCTGAACTCTGGTATGGTCAACGGCCAAACATTTCCAACATACGCATTTTTGGTTCAATTTGCTACAATCATATTCCATCTGAAAAGCGAAAGAAATTAGAACCAAAGGCAAAGAAATGTTTTTTGGTTGGCTACCCTTCGAACAATTCTTACAGACTATGGGATATTGATAGCGATAAGCTGATTATTGGAAGAAATGTTACATTTAATGAAAAATCAATTTTGAATCGGGCAAAAATCAATGGTTTTTCGAATTCAGAGGCGGTTTTCAATTTTGACAACGATTGCAACGATCACAATTTATCCATTGCCGGGGAATCATCGAAAAATAATATAGAACTTGGGGATGATGATACGGGCAAAGATAAAATCGACAGTGTTAAAATGGATAACATTGGTAACATCGAGAACCCAGAAACACAAATTCGAAAAAGTGAACGAGAGCGTAGAAAACCAAATCGACTAAATTTACTTGCGGATTCAGTAGGCATTGATGAGAACTTTGCACTGTCTGCACAAGATTACGTTGAAAATGACCCAAAATCGATTGAAGAAGCAAGAACACGTGATGATTGGCAGGAATGGAAATTGGCAATAGAATGTGAGTATAAATCATTACTTAAGACCGAAACATGGACATTATGTGAACTACCGAAAAATCGTAAAGCTATTCCGAACAAGTGGGTTTTTAAGCTCAAGCGTAAAGCCAATGGTGAAGTTGACAAATACAAGGCCAGATTGGTTGCCAAAGGATGTTCTCAGAAAGAAGGTTTCAATTATAATGAAACATACGCACCAGTAGCAAAATTGCCAACGTTACGCATTTTGTTTGCAATGGCTGTACAGTTCAATATGCACATAAACCAAATGGATGTTAAGGGAGCATTTCTCAATGGCGAATTGAAAGAAGAAATTTACATGAAACAGCCAGATGGTTTTGCAAAAGACTCAAAAGTGTGCAAATTGAATAAATCACTTTACGGTCTTAAACAAGCATCGCGCATGTGGAACGAGAAATTCAATAAGTTCATTACACGTATCGGATTCAAGCGTTGCTCATCGGACTATTGTTTGTACACAAAATTCGATAAAGGTATTCGATGTTGCATACTTTTGTACGTGGATGACTTGTTGATTATTTGTGAAAGCATCGATATGATTGGTATTGTGAAGACTTTACTTGCTAAAGAATTTGAAATGACAGATATTGGAAAGGCTGAGTCGTTTCTTGGAATGCACATTGAACATGATCAAGAAAATGGAATCATTAAATTAAGTCAAGCACAATATTTGGAAAATGTCGTGGGGAAATTTGGTATGAACGAGTGCAAAACAGTTTCAACCCCCATTGAAAAGGGTTTACAATTAGAAGGAGGTGAACAAATCAGTGATTCAAATATACCATACCGTAAATTAATTGGTTGTTTAACATATGCAACAAGACCGGATTTATGTGCAACAACAAATTACTTCAGTAGATTCCAAAGTTGCTATACACATGAACATTTTGCACATGCAAAACGGATCTTGCGTTACATACAAGGTACATTGAATTTGAAATTGGAGTATCGTAAAAATGAAAATGCTGATACATTAATCGGATATGCTGATTCAGATTGGGCTGGAGACAAAAATGATTGTAAATCAACTTCAGGATTTGTTTTCAAGCTATTTGGTAACACAGTGACTTGGTCGACACACAAACAAAGTACGATTAGTCAATCGTCGACAGAAGCCGAATATGCAGCAGTAGTTGAAGCAATGAATGAAGCTGAATGGATCAAAGGATTACTTCGTGAATTGAGTATCGAACCAAATGAACCAACGGTTATTTACGAAGATAACCAATCATGTTTTAATGCAGCAGAAAAACCGAAGAATCATAAACGATTAAAGCACGTAGCAGTAAAATATCATGTTGTTCGTGATACAATCGAAAAGGGACTTGTTGAATTGAAATATATACCAACTGGTGAACAAGCTGCTGATATAATGACGAAAGGACTCGGTCGAATTCAATTCGAAAAGCTACGACCGTATTTAAGTTTAATTTGATTTTTTTTTTTATTTTGTTTGCTCAATGTTATTAATTAATGTTTGATATTCTTATGAAATTAAGAGGCGGTGCCAGTTAGAGTAATTTAATTCCAATCAAAAAGCAACCTTTTATTTATTGTTCGATACTTGTCTCAATTTATATTTAATTTTATTATTCTTATTTTGTTTTCCGTTCAGATCACATCATTGTTATTTATTATTTATTTTATTAAATAACTTTATTTTTCCATAATATTTGTTGGATTTTATATCATAACCGAAGACCTCAATTTCTCACTTTGTTTTCAATTTTGTTGCCCATGCTAGTGAAAGTGATTTTTTTTTATTCAGTTTGAATATTTTATAATTATTCACTTTTTCACATACATTCTTATATGATCTCAGTGATTTTTTAACTCAATAAGTTAGCCTGACATTTAACCTTTATTTTAAGACCTTAATCTTACAGATACGATTAATAAAACAGAAGTTATAACCAACCAAATCAATCCTTTCTTACTATTTTATTAAATAAAAAATTACCTACAAAATGTACTCTACCCACAACATATTTCCTTAAAAGGGTCAAGTACACGTGCATGAAAATATTTTTTTTTTAATAAATTTGTGTTTCCATTAAATTTTAAAATAATTACCTTTTTCACATACATATAATATATTCTTTTATGTTACTCCGCAATTATTTTGTAAAATAAATGTATCCTGACATTCTACCTAAATTTTAAGGCCTCAACCTTAACGATCCCATTATTAGAACAAAAGTTATCAGCCAACCAAACCAACTATGAGGGGACTTTTACAATTATTATGAATGAAAAATACCTACCTCAAACGTGTATTCCTATATACATATATCAATTTTTTTTCCGATGCGAACCCAATTTGCCAAGATTATGGTTTTTTATTTCACATACTCCACCGTCTTTAGAATAACTATCTCCCTCCAACCAGTATATTCTTAATAGCTAACTTTTTTTTTATTTTGTTTGTAGTATTCTTCTTCCTCATTACGTTTGCCTCGATGAAATTTATTCTCAAATCCAATTTCAATGTTTTTAGTATGAGATTTTGAATGGTTTTGAAAATTTGTTTGTAGCTGGTACACGCCTGTCATTCTGGCTTTAATTTTTGAAAACCCGACCATTGGATCCAAAGATATAAGCATTTAAGTGAACGCAAAACGGGTGTTTTTGAAATTTTGCAAAAATTGGACAATTCTCCACTGAAACACGTCGGTTGGCAATGAACAACAACCCCATTTTTTTTAGTTTTTTTCCGAGATTTTTCAAACTGTTTCTTGTTTAACTATTGTGAAGGTCGTGTAGGGTGTACAATTATGAATGATGTATCAAATTAATTGTGTATTTTTCTAGATGCGCAAAAAAAAAAAATAAACGTATAGATGCAATAACTAAGTAGCTATGAGGTGAAAAAAAAAACAACAGAAATATGTCAATATCTCGGTTGAAAACATTTTTAAAAATCTAAAATTTTTACAACAAATGTAAATGAATACTATCTATCACTTACACGATTTTCAGATTTTTTAAACAACCCGGTAAAAAGATACAAATCCAAAAAATCCAAAAGTGGTAACAATTCAAGCCTAGTACGCTGCTGAAGCCTAGTACGCTCCTGATGCGAAACGAAATTTTTCTGTGATCTCCAAACAGACAACGAAACGCTTGCGAAAACACAACGGAAAATATCCTTGGAGAGTTTCACTAATTCCAAAAACAAAATCAAACATAAATGCAGAAACCCATGATGTAAGAAAATGATAAACAAAAAAAAACACAAATAAAACACAAATGTCATTTTTCCGCACACAATAAATAGTCTGTATAATTAAATCAGTGCGAAAAAGGAGCGGAGACTTCTCCAAATAATCTGCTACAATTATAAATTTCGCTCTTCGAACAGCGTACTGCAAAACGAAAAGCAAAACGAAATTTTCCGTTTCTGATTTCGTTGTGTCATTTTTGTATGGGATTTTTCGTTTCGCATCAGCAGCGTACTAGGCTTGATGCGAAACGAAAAATCCCATACAAAAATGACACAACGAAATCAGAAACGGAAAATTTCGTTTTGCTTTTCGTTTTGCAGTACGCTGTTCGAAGAGCGAAATTTATAATTGTAGTAGATTATTTGGAGAAGTCTCCGCTCCTTTTTCGCACTGAATTAATTATACAGACTATTTATTGTGTGCGGAAAAATGACATTCGGGTTTATTTGTGTTTTTTTTTGTTTATCATTTTATTGCATCATGGGTTTCTCTGATTTTTTGCATCTATGTTTGATTTTGTTTTTGGAATTAGTGAAACTCTCCAAGGATATTTTCCGTTGTATTTTCGCAAGCGTTTCGTTGTCTGTTTGGAGATCACAGAAAAATTTCGTTTCGCATCAGCAGCGTACTAGGCTTCATCCCGAAAAATCCCTGTTTTTGAAACATCAAAAATGGTAGGTATCAACAAAAATTAAAATCCATCTATTAAATAAAAAATAAATGAATGTTCTACGACCTTCCGTTTAGAAGTTAGTTTTTAAACCCTCGACCAGTTTTATCCTGGTAATAAAAAACGGGTATTAACAAAAACTCTTATTTTGTGAATTCTTGTTAGGAAAATCAATAAGTAAGTCCCCTTTCACACGAGGAAACTGAGTTTCCAGCAACTTTCAGTTTTTGGGTGAGAAGGGCACCAAGTAAGAGGATTGAACGGTCTACGATTGGTGGGAATTGAAAATTAAAAGAAAACGTCAAAAAATCTCCAGCAACCTGTTTCCTCGTGTGAAAGGGGACTAAGTTTCAATTTTCATTCAGATTTTATAAATTTGTTGTTTATTTGGTGAAAGTACACTCGACGTGACTAAGATGGAAAAGACGAAAAACATAAATCAAAAGCAAAAGGAAGAAATTTCCCGACTTGGCTTGTTCTCGTTCCGCTGACCGCGTTCTGTTTGACGTATCAGAACGCAGAGGGCAGCGGCGCGTTCTGACCGTCCCGCCGGACCGCGTTCTGTTTAACCACCAAGCCTTAAGTATGAGGTGAGTTCTCATTATCTGAACTGGCCTATTTTTAATTTTTTGTATAAAAAAACTACACTCTTAAAAATCCACACTATGGAAGTTTCTGTAAATAAAAGACAAAAAAACTTATCTCGCCAAGACCTCGAAGCTCTGGATAAATCAGAACTCATTAATAAGATAATTCAACTGCAAGCCTACAATATTCAACTAAAAAACATTCTCCAAAAAAAGCTTGATGCCGATTCGGTGGATAAAACTAGAACAGAGGCAGGAGAAGAATGTGTTAAAAAATCAAAAGGACAGCGAAAATTCGATTTTAATAAGTAAGAATGATAAAATATAATTTATTTAATTTGATTAAATCAGCATGTTGCCTACTAGATCCTCAAAGCGTCACGTATTGCTCAAGTTTCTTTACTTTGGTTGGGACTATCATGGACTAGCGTGCCAAGAAGACTCCAATGCAACAATCGGTATCTACTTTAAAACATATTTATTTAAGAGTCTGTCTAAAGACCCGACAGCGCGTACGCGAAAATGTTTCTGGCTTCTGTTTTTTTTTTTTTGCTTGCTTACATAGATGCAGTGCTAGCACCCAGCATTAGGTACGGCGTATAAACAGTGGGATATGTATGGGGGGCATGCTGCCGCCCTGCAACCCCCCTGCTTGGGCACACTAGGATTCGTGGTAGGTGCAAGGTTGGGTGTATGCAAAGTCTCTTTTGCATTTAAAGACTCAGGGGATTTAAAGCCAACCTCCCACCTACCCCTAATCCTATAGTTTCGCGTACGAGCTGTCGGGTCTTTAGACAGATTCTTTATTTAAATGATAATTTTCCTAACAAACTTTCTAGAGTATCACATATTCAAATCGCTTACTCAAACATGTCTCATAAAATCGCGTGATACCTCCAATTACCATAGATGTGGTCGAACAGACAAGGAAGTCAGCGCATTCTGTCAGGTAATATCAATTGATTTGAGAAGTAAATTTTCGGAAGAGCAACAACTTACTCCGGATGCCATTAAAAATGAAATCGACTACTGCGGGCTTCTGAACAAGGTTCTCCCTAAAAACATTCAATGTATTGCCTGGATGCCACTGCGTTGCAATGATTATAGTGCGAGATTTGACTGCAAAAAACGAACCTACCGCTATTTCTTTCCCAACGGTGACTTGAATATAGCAGCCATGCAGGCAGGATGTGAGCTGTTAAGCAAATCTGAGAATGCGGATTTTAGAAATCTCTGCAAAATGGATGTTCACAATGGTGTCATGAATTACAAACGGAAAATCTATTCTGCAGCTATACACGAGTGTCTGAATCAAAACGAAAAAGAGAGCTTCAAAATGTGCTTTCTGGAAATACAAGCAAATTCATTTTTATGGCATCAGATACGATGTATAGTGTCGGTGTTGCTGCTTATTGGAGAAGGAAAGGAGGAACCAAAGGTTATTGAAGATTTGCTAGATGTGGGTGCTAATCCTTGGTAATTGCATACCTATATCAATTTGTATAAACTTTAAATATCTTCCTTTGGTTTCGGAGTTTTAAATTCGAATGATAGATCACTACTAACATTTTTTGTTAACAGAGCCAATTTGAGATTTGAGTCTTATCGTAGGACGCTGAAAGCAATGTTTTTTTAGTTAGAAGACGACACAGCCGTTTTGGCTATGTTTCATATTAAGAGCCCTTCACATAAATGTGCAAACTATTTGTATGAAATGATTTGCGGCTCAGCTAAAATCTTAATAATTCTTTATAGGTAGAGGTTTTAAAAATGTATTGTTTTAAATAAATTTAAATTTAGAAATATAAATTTGTCAGTAAAAATCATTACACGAACAAAATTATTTGAAAACGTAAAGAAAAACGAGTTAAAAAACTGTATTTATACTGTTTTTGAAATCAATATATTATCGAAATCTTACTGTATTATTATTATTATTTTTGGCAGCTGCATATTGAAAGATACCTCTAATACTTTTAAAATAAGACCAAATTTGTTTCAATCAAATTACTTGTATATCTAAGAATAACAAGCAACTTCAGCAAACAATCTGACAATACAACACTATATTTTAAAAAATATCTTCTGCTGTACGCCAACTATCCACAAACCGAGTGTACATATTGAAAGAATAAATAAATAGTTCTTTTTTTACACTCACAAATGGTTAAGTGAAATTGAGTGGGTATCACCATTTTTTCGTTTTTTTCTTTAAATGTAGAGAAAGGCCTCTTAAGTCTTAAGTTATGTACTTTCCCGCACGGCGAATCCGAGTACTAATATATTCAATCTTTGTCGCAACTGTAATCTCTTTGATGACACAAAACCCGAATAGTCTAGGTCCTTGCTTTACCCTAGGACAGCAGGGCGCATATTTCGCATATTTCCTTGAGACAGTTGAAATATTTGTAAAAAAAATAACCGAACTCGTTGGTTTAGATCTAGTATAACAAAAAGATGGAGGAGTTCATCTCTGACAAAGCCACTGTATTATCTCCGAACTCTTTCTGAAGGTTTGGAAAAAAGAATTTCACAGCCGGTCATAAAAAACGATCATCCTTCTTTCTCATGAAAACACGTTTGAATACAAATATTAAAAACAAGCGTAAAAGACGAATCACATTGTGCTCGGGGTGGTGCGGTAACACTTCACCCGATTATGGCGCTGAATTTAAAACATTACAGGGAAGATCTTCCAACAAACTGCACGTTGTGCAATCTAAGAGAAAATGAATATACGTACCATTTTTAGTGAAACTGAAAAAAGTAATTCGGATATTAAACGGATCTAACTGGACCTTACTCTGCAACTATATATCTGATGCACTAACATATAGAAACCAGTACATCGAAGACTAAATTTATCCTCTTTTTATGTTACAAATTAATCGAATAGTTACAAAAATCCTATTTAATTTTTGCAAATCATTAAAATTGCGTTAAATTAAGCATAAAACTTATAACTAGTAAAATCATTAAAACTCAATCTGGCTGACGGCTTTTGCCATTGCCTTATAGAATTTGTTAAAATTGTAATTTGAAGATTACACAACTCAACAAAAGAAAAAAAAAAATCTTGTCCTAACATTCATTTTACGATTTTTATATTCACTATGCACCAAAATGAATAAATAATCAGCCTTATTGTGAGTTTCACCCGAAAAATATTTCATCTTAAAATTTTTTGTTTCCTCGGAATTTTAAAAGCTGTTGTGAGTTTCGCCCGAACGAAATTTCGTTCGCTTACTAAAAATAAGTGAACATTTAGGCTGTCAATAACATTACATTCCGCCCGAAATGAATGTTCACAATAAGGGGAATTTTTTTAACACAAGATTTCGGACGAAACTCACAATAGGCGAAAAGTGAAATATCAAACTTTCTGGGTGGAATGTTGTTCGGGCGAAACTCACAACATTTGGAAAAATAAAATGAAAAAAAAAAATGGAAATTAATTTTTTTTTTTCAAAATTTTGCATTATTAACTAGTATTTTTGTTAAATAATAATTTTATTTCAATAATTAAAGATATAAAAATAATCAAAAATCTATTTATTTTGATTAAAAAAAATAAAAAATTAAATCATAGTTTTAAAAATATCCTGTTAAAACCTTATCCTGGCTACAAAATCAAACTTTTCTATCAAATATATTTGTTTTTTGTGTGACTATAGGTACAGCTTTATAAATTTAATACCCTTTTTTAAAAGTCAAAATTCATGTTGACTTGTTATTAAATGATACAAATAAAATTCATTTTAACTACCTAACTAGAAGCTTACAAAACCAATCAATATCCGTCGCCTATTAAATCCTCGCCAATTTTCATAACCTCTTACTCTAACAAAACATTGTTATTCTGCCCTAGCGAGGTATCCGTTCGGAGCGGAAAACTCTCCGAAACGCATACAACGTCGGAGGTTCAAAGTTCATTAGAGATGTCAAAAATGTCACTTCAAAACACACTTGATCGCACTGAAATGCAATGTCGGAAAAACGTTCCGAGCGCTGTTCGGAAGAATACCTCGAAGCAAAAATCCTCCGATTCCGCTCCGACGGATACCTCGCTAGGGCAGATTGATAGACATAATCTTCCAGTAAATTATAAAAGTAAATTAATTAAATTATAAAACAAATTTAGCTTCTTTTTTGTTTCGTAGCAAACCACAATATACTCCAGCCGCTGCATTTCCACTCAATCTTTATGATTGTGAGTTCCGAAAGTTTTCAGAAAAAAGCCAATTCAAAGATCAAAACGATGATCAATCATATGATGATGAGCAGAAAGAAACAGTAGCAGCTGGTGACTTAACGAATTGGGTATATATTCAAGAGAATTTATCAAAGCTCATTGAAACGATTCAAGGTGAATGGACGAAACAAAGTGTTAAGTAAGGCTTAAAAAAAATAATTAGAATTTGCATTTATATTCAATTTTTTTTAGATCCTTCATGATGAGAAATGTTTTAGCCAGTTTGGAGGATTTAATGAAACAACATTTTGGCGAGTTTAACGTGAAAGCTCAAGCAAGTGTACTCCATGAATGTGTAAGACGAAAACAGTACCAAAAGCTAATGACAAGAAAACGATGTGGTGAGTTATAGAATAAATGGATTATGTCCATTTTAACTTAATTATTTTGGCGTTTTCTTTAAAAAAAACAAAAATATTATTACCAAAATTTCAAACCTAAAATACCGTTTTATAAGGCCTAAGGTAAAAGAAAAACCTAAGAAATTTGCAATTTTTCAATTGATCACTTATTTCAAATAGGTTAAGTTCAATTTACAGTTCACGCCAAAAATAAAATGATTTGCAAAGATTGCCGCTTGCCAAAGTTTTTGATGCGAATTCAAATTATTTTTTGTTCATGATTGATTTACAGTTGGGGAAAAAAATATGTGTATGACTTCATTCGGCCGAAATTTTAATCAATAATTATTGAAAAAATTATTTCAAAATTCCAAAAAGAAATATCTACTTACAGCTGCGGTAACAAAAATAGCACCACTGGTAAAAGTTTCATTTTAGCGTTTCTAAATGAGTGAAAAAAAAATTATTTAAAACCTCTACTGTGTTATGTTGTTGCTTGAGAGGTGACACTCTCTTTATTGTGTATCTCTGGCTCAAGCATGTTAACGGCTCTTTTTGTACGACGCCATATTGGGGGGAAACCTTTTTTTTGTGCGGTAAAAATAATAGCACTGATCGCAGTTAAAGTAGTCAAATGATAAAATTTGCTTACGATTAATCGGTTTTCTTAATTTAAAGTACAAAGTTAATAGTTTTTAATAAAAATGGGTCGTGGAAAGCACTGTACACACGAGAAACGTGAAATTATTAAAAAAATGATATCAGAAGAAAAACCATATGCAGAAGTTCGACGCTTTGTTGGTTGTTACAACAAAATGATTCGAAATGCAATAACATACGCATCCAAAACCGAAACTCGTGGACGGAAACCGGTAATGTCGACAACTCTCATCAGGCGCCTTGTACGAGAAAGCCAAAAAAACCCTTCAAGCCTGCAACTGAGCTCAAAAAAGATTTAAATATTACTGCTTGCGTCGAAAGAGTTCGGCACAAATTGAGGGAACACAATTTAACTGCGTGTTGTCCACGAAAAGTCCCTCTTTTAACTGCAAAACATGCTCAGAAACGCTTAATATTTGCAAGACAGCACTTGGAATGGCCAACGGAGAAATGGCGCAACGTTTTATGGACGGATGAGAGCAAAATTGTGTTGTTTGGTGGTGAAGGATCTCTTTCCTATGTTAGAAGACCTCTAAAATCGGAATATAACCCCAAATACACAAGCAAAGTGGTTAAGCATGGAGGTTCAAGTATAATGGGGTGGGCTTGTTTTTCCTACTATAGATTTGGGCCAATATACTGGATTAAACCCATCATGGATCAACATGTTAACGTTGACATACTCAAGAATTTAATGCTCTCTTATGAAGAGGAAGAGATGCCGCTTTTGTGGGTCTTCCAACAGGATAATGACCCCAAGCACACCAGCAAAAAGGCCAAAAATTGGTTTGAAGATCATTCAATTAATGTGATGGAATGCCAGCGCAATCGCCTGACCTAAACCCAATAGAAAATTTGTGGCCGGATGTGAAGAAAGCGGTCTCTGAAATTAAACCGACTAGCAACGAAGCACTCTGGGCAGCAGTAAAGGTCTCCTGGGAGAATATTCAGTTGAAAGGTGCTAAAATTTAGTAAAATCTATGACCAGACGGTGTGAGGCAGTAATAGCATTGAATAAATACAAATAGAAGTAGACACCCAGAAAAACGCCGCTCGAAAAAGAGGATGGCGTTACTGTCGCGTCCCAGAGAGCGTTAGTGTCGCAAAGGGATGGTGTATTTAATAAAATAAATTTCTTTTTTATAAAACAGTCATGTATTCGAATGGGATTTTTTTTTAATATTTTTAAGGTTGTTGTTTTTGTATATTTAAGTTACTATGGAGACAATTATTTTGTTTACTTTTCTAATATTCAATATTTGTGTGTATTTCTATGGAAACGAATGTACACATGTAGTTGTGTTTTATTTGAAATTAAAAATAATTTTGTTACGTTTTGAATTTTTTATTGAAATCATAACAAGGGATATATGTAGGTATACCTAGATATATTTATCTTTATTATTGATGTTCATGAAACGAAAGTTAGATTACTAAGGCATAAATAATTTGAGTTCCACTGTGTTAATCTTTAAGGTGAAGGTTTTAAAATGCCGGTGATAAAACAGGGGACATTCTTGTAGGGCGGGAAGGAGGGGAGGAGGCAGAATTTCCAAACGCATGGGGGTAACTAAAAAAAGAAAATTACCTACTTAAATTATTGGAAACCTTTGGATAAATAAATTTGGTGGTGCGAAAGTTCGTAAAGTATTAGGGACTTTACTGACTAACTCTCAAATAATATTCTGTGCATGTCTGCAGAAATGCCTGCTGAATCCGAACAGTGGCTTAGATGAGAGGCACTTAATCCTGAAAAAAATGCTCTTGGAGAGGGTATGCAAACTGTTTATTGATTAAATAATTGAATAAAGAGAAAAGATTAAGTGATTGATATTCACTTATTCTTTTACTACATAGGTATTTAAAAGATTATAAAGTCACAAACAATTATGAAAGCTAAAAACTAATACAGTTACTTTCACGCACAGCTATATAACTTTATGTTGAGGTTATGGTTATGATCTAATTGGGTCGTGTCATTTTTAGTAATATAATTAATTAATGTTTTCTTGTTTTTTCGGGGTTTATATTGAACGGGCTATTATTATTGTTGCTGTTGAGTTTTATTTTTTTAAATGTCAAGACAAAAAGCATTTCGAAATATCAAGCGAGATTTCTATAAATGATGTTCTGATTATTTACTCGATACAAAAATATTGCACATAGTCGATTTCCTTGTTTAAATTTATTATTACTATTAGGTATACATATTCAGATTGATATTTAATTTCGCCTTACGCGATTCTACCCCAGGTGTTTGTTCAACATGTCCATAATTGACTTTATTTTTTCTAAAATTTTTCACTTTACTTTTCAACAAAATGGTGTATGATATCAAAAAAATTTTAATGCGTCATACAATTAATTAATTAAAGTGACAAAATTTACATAAAAGAAAAATCTATTATGTACATGGTAACTATGGTGATTATGGGACACCATGTATAGGTATCGACTTTTCGTAAAGTTTTGCTCACATAAGGTAAACCGTTTTTATTATAGCATATGAGATATCCCTGCATGATTGCTCGATGATTTCGTCAAGAATAAGTAGAGTTTTTCGTCAGTTGGAATCAATCTTACCTCGAAGAGGGATATAGAAAGAAAAAGAGTTTGGAGATGTGGTTTCCGATTTTAATGAAGAGTAAATTGGTAAATACCCACCATATTGTTTTAAATACGTTATATTATATGGTGTTTAAAGGCTAGACTAGGCCTACAGGCGACACCATGTAAAAAAAAAAGTCGCCATGCATTTTACATCAAAGGTGGTGTGGAAATAAATGCACCCTAACGCCCAACTTGTATCGTTCGTACATCTCGAGACTTATCCAACATATCTTGTAAAGGACGTATTTGTGTAAGTGATTAGCGTTACCTTCACAATACATATGTACATATAAGGGTAATTCAAAATAACACCTTTCTCAAAATTCAACCGGGACTGAGCGAAATTATGAAGCTTAGGTTGGAACCAAAATATTCAAAATCGAACCCCTTTTTCAATAATTTTGCTTGAAAATTTTTGAAGATCGGAATTTTTTTTCAAATAGGTATTAAAAACTGCCTAACTTTTCGAGTTTTGGTGCTAAAGACAATTGTAGTTTCTGAATATCTAGTTTAAAAATTAATTTTTGAAATACATATGTACTTTTTTATAGCTTTTTTTGTTTATAAATAAAATGAAAGCGAACACAGAAAAAACCGCAAGGGATCTAGGACTTGGTGTGTATGTATTTTCAAAAAAAAAATCACTATAACCATGATGTAGAAAAATTCCTATCATATTGTACAGGGTGCGTCAAAATGATTTTCTTAAGAAATTCTGTAAAATGGTGGTCAAAATTATTGTACTTGAAACGTTTGAAACAGCACCCTGTATAAAAATTCTACTACTCAATATTATTTTTTGCTTTTTAAAGCTTGTCCTTGTTTCTTAAAAGGTATACAACTTATCACAATTCACCTTAGATCAAAAGTTATAAAAAAAACAATATTGCTACAGCTTCCAAAAATTAAAAAAAAATACTGATTTCTTTGAAATTTTTATTTCTATATCTTCTGCCGGTCCTGTTACAATGAAAAGTTCTATTACTTGCTTTTACGATCATATTAATTAAGGACAACTACCATTTTGTGTGGAAAATTGGACCAACATAATTTTTTTTGCCAAGAATTAATATGTAATAAAATTATCAGATTTATATTTGCATTATTATTATTATCTTCATTAGTTACAGATTAACTTTTCATCCAAATAATCAGTAAGTACCTCAAAAACAAAAATTTTACAATGATTATTCTCAATTAAAGCTATAATTTGAGATGTGTGAACATGTGATAGAAAGATGTAGGTCAGGTGGAGATGAAGGGAGATCAATAGGGGAAAAAATGAGGGATATAATGGACGAAGCAGGGAGGGGGGAAGAATGGATAAAGGCACTAGAGGTTGCGAGAAGGAGTAAGGAGGGACGGATGGGAGACTTATAACCCTTAGGGGATGCAATACAAAACAATACAGAATACAGCTATAATTGGCTTTTTGCGGTATCTTATGCGAATAACTCTGAATGTACATTGTACCATACATAGGTATATATATTTACACAAAATAATAACTTTTTGCAAAAACTTTACAAAACAGACCCTCACTTGACAAAAGTAAAAAACATCAACAAATTTTTATAAATCTTTAAATTGCTGACTTTTTTTTCATTTTCAGAAATAAAATAATCAAACTATTCTCAGATAGTTTTGTTCTATATTACAATATACAAAAAAAAACTTCAGCTTAGGTTGAAAAAATAATGCAAAAACAAGCACAACAACAACCATTAAAGATAAACACAAACAAATATTTTTCCCACCGCAAATTTCATGTATACATATTTCAAAGTAAACAAAATATTGAATTAGTATCGTCATGGTTACCAAAACAAAAAGGGAACTTTTAATAATTAAATATCCCTCTTAAATTGGTTTGTGTAGACGGAAATTCGACATCATAATTTTTGGTTTCTCAAAAAAGCCGTCAAAGGAACAGCGCTGTTTTTTATTGGGTGTCACTTCTATTTGTATTTATTCAATGGTAATAGCTAACAGAGGTTATGCGACGAAATATTAATTTTGGTCGACAATATCTAAGAAATAAAATCATAAAAAATGATTTTGAATTTGAACCATGTTTTAGTTTTAAATTGTATGATGAAACAATGGCGCTATTTTTTTTACCGCTTATTTATTTAATTTTTTGGAGAAAATTTAAGTTTTTTTTCTAAAGTTGATGAATAAAAATTGGATTTTGTTTTTGAATGCGATGTTTTCACTTAGTGTAACAACATGTGCAAAAACATGTTAAAAATTTCTCTCGATATATTGGAATGAACTTTATTTTACAAAGAAATTTGATTCTCCTTATGGTGCTATTTTTTCTACCGCAACTGTATGTCTAGTTTTTGACACATTTACAGAGTGTGAAAAAAGTAAACACTATTTAAAAAATTGATTTCTCTTTTTATTATTTTTTTTTATAAAAAATATATTCTTAAAAAATATTGAAAAAGAACCTATCCGATTGCAAAATTGGAACAAAATTGGGAGATCCAGTAAGGTAATATGCAGGAATACCACAAAAATAATGCAATTTTCTCAAAACTCTGTATCTAATCTAAGATTTTGTGTGTGGTCAAAAAAAGTTAATGGATGGCCAAATGTAGTAAATAATCATCTTTACATAAATGACTAAAAAAATTCCATTTTTTGGGGACAAGTTAAGAGCAGAATTATTACCATAAATTCATCCAATCTATTAAGAATAGTTTATACATTTCTGATATGAAGGTATATATATATAATAATATAAGACACACAGTAGTGACCATAGTTTTAGGGACAGTACTATATCTATTTTAGTATCATCGCCTTTTCAACATATAAATTGTGTCAAAGTTTCTTAAACTAATACTTTATTTTGATAACATATTATATATCTTGTTAAGCAATAAAAACAAACTTTGATATTATTCCTAGATTTCACTATAAAATAAAGTGTTAAGATATATTTTTTTTCTGGTCATGTTTATAGGGAATTCATTTAAGCTTTCTGAAAAATTAGCTAAATTGGTACTAGCTTTTAATGTTTATTTTTTTATGACTCAATACAAGTACCAGTTCGATTGGTATTACTTCTCATATTTCATGAAATCGTTTCCATAAACTCTCTTGATTTTAAAATTTTTCTTTTCCAATAAGATCCTTAACATACTTCCATAGATTCTCTATTGGACTTAAATATGGTGACTGCGCTGGCAAAACATAAAAGCAATATTTTTAGTGTGGAAAAAGTCTTTTGAAACGTTTTCCATATGCTTTGGATAATTATCCTGTTGAAAGATCCACCAAAGAGGCATATTTTCCTCAGCGTACGGCAATATAACACTGTCCATTATGTTCTCCAAACAAAAAATTGGCATAATTTCTTGGATTCGAAAAAATTTTCACCGCTTCATTACAAAATCGCCTGTCAATGTAGATGACGTCCAAAAAGCTTTTGAAGGAATTTCAGACTGGATTTAGATCAGGATATTCTCTGTTAAAAAGTATTGCTGATTCTTTTCTCGCAAGAAATAAGAAACTCTATGTCTTCTTCGTGGATTTTAAAGCAGCGTTTGATATATAAACTCTACGGCATGGGAATGACCCTAAAATTTGGTAAACTTATCCAAAACTTATATAAAGACACGAGGGCAGCGGTATGCAATGGTACTGAAAGATTGGAGTGGTTTCAAACCAAAACAGGAGTGAAACAATGATGTGCGCTCAGCCCCAACTTATTTGCTCTTTTCATAGACGACTTAGTTGATTGTTTGCCGGGAGGCATTGAATATGCTGAAATTCAAATAAAGGCCCTTTCATGTTGTGTTGATGGCATACTCACCTGAAACTCTACAGCTTATGGTTAATAGATTGTATGATTACTGTAAATTGTGAAACCTTGTGGTAAAACTGGAGTTATTAGTAATGGTAATAAAAAAGGGAGGTGGCATACCTTGCAAAAGTGAAAAGTGGTTTCATGGCGGTGAAAGTATTGAGGTCGTGAAGGAGTATAAATATCTCGGTGTATATCTCACGCAAAATATGAGCATGGATAGACATCTTAAAGAAAAGTTAGTAAAGGTCAAAATTGCTATTAACATTACTTGGAAAAAATTGCGTAAACAACAACTACATATTACACAGTAGTAAGTATCGAAGCGGTAGCTGAATATATTCTCTTTTATGCTGCGCAAGTGTGGGGAAGTAAAAATGATTGAAACAGGATTGTCACCGTTATTTGTCAAAACTTTAATGGCCAAACCACAACCACGCTTCGGGCGCTCGGGCTTTTGACAGGCTTTTCACCGACTTTACGATATTTTACGATATCATGTGTCATAAAGCGCGACCTTAAGAATTTGCAAAACGAAATGTAGCTTCAAACCTCGGGCGTTGAGATACGAGAGAATAAAAGTTCTGTTTCCTTAAAATAACACTGCGCAGATTCTTCGCAGATAATAAGGAACTAAAAATGTCCCTGTTTTTATGGTTTCAATTAGGTACTAATAACAATTTAAATAAAAAGCTTTGCTAATGAAAGTAATTATTAATGTCGATGTTTTCTTTTTGATTTCAATGAAATATGAAACAACCGTCTTACGACATTGACAAAATGCTAGTTTACGAAAAACCTTTCTTCAAGCATATTGAACTTTGACAAGTAATTCGAAGAATGACTTTGTATTTGCAATCGCGATGTGAAAAAATAATTAATTATTATTACTATTATTATTATTATCACTAGTTGTATTTTATGTTCCCAGATCAAATCCAGTGCCTATACAATTTTTAACTCTCGCAAAACAATTACCTACACATATTTAATTTTAATTTTCTTTTCCTATTGAAAAATTCACAAAACGGAATGAAATGCCTCTGCCTGTGAACACTTCACTCAAAACTGTAATATGAAGAGACAACGATCCCAGTGACAACGTTGTTATATACCTATCTCTTTTTTCCATTTGTTTGTTTTATTTGTATGTACTCGTATCTGTTTCTTTACACTCCTGCGCCATTTTGCAAATTAAAACAGTCATCTACCCGTAAAAGTCGGATCTTGTGTTGTTTTTCCTAGCACACAAAATAAGACAAGTGAGAATTCGGCATTACAGGTACGAAAACCAGAGAAAATTCACTCTCCGGAACCAGACAAAAATTGCCTAAATCAAACAAGTCCAACCAAACAAGGGTACTTCCAAAACAGCTGTTGAGCATTAAATTTATTTTTGTTGGTATTTTAGAGTGAAATAAATAAAACACAAGCAGATTTCACTTTAAATATGATTTATTTGTTATATTTTTATTGTATCCAATTAATAAAATCTTATCTACAAAGGTGTGTGTATCTACTGGAATAATAAAAACATGCAAATTAATTTCCAAGAATCCATAATATTCAATTGAATTTGGATCTTGAACCACAATTTAACAAACCACACGTATATAGGAATAATTTAATTTTTAATACAGCAATTGTTGCATTTAAAACTTATTTTAGTCACTCACACACAAATATTCCAATGGTTTTACTGAAATAACATATTTTTGTATTTTTATTTTAATAAAAACTTTCACATCCAAAAGAAATGGAATAGCAAATTAAAAAAACATTGATTGTTGTTTGCTGAGCTGTCAAAGCGCGACCAGAATAGAAAATAGATCTATTCGGGCGTTGCGCTCTGGCTTACGCGACCTGACGCGTGGTTGTGGTTTGGCTATTATAGCCAAACCACAACCACGCGTCAGTTCGCTCTGACTTTAACATATTGAATAGAAACAATGGGCTCTTATGAAGCAATCTGAAATGTTACCTCAAGCTTCGCGTTCGCTTTAGATCGTAAATATCGTAAGCCGGAGCGCAACGCCCGAATAGATCTATTTTCTATTTTGGTGGCGCTTTGACAGCTCAGCTCACAACAATCATTTTTTTTTGCTATTCCATTTCTTTCGGATGTGAAAGTTTTTATTAAAATAAAAATACAAAAATATCTTATTTAAATAAAACCATTGGCATTCCATTATATTCCATCTTATTTCCGATCTCTTGAAATTTATATCTCTTGATGATAACTTCTGATCTTTAAATAATCTAAAATTTGTAATACAATCCTTTGGTTTCTATACCATAAAGTAAGTTTAATTGAATTATCTATTTGAACTAATTAAGAAAATAAGAATATTGTTTCAGGAATTTTAACCTACTTTATATTGAATTTAATAAAGAACCATTTGTTAAAATTCGCAACTGGTAATTTTCTTATAAAGAGGTTCAAAATCCTCAGAGGCCAAGTGGATTTAGCCAAAAAAAATTAAAATTCTTTATGGCGGACCACGATTACAGCAGCCGTGCAGTATAATTATACAAATTTAAGAATCACGACCCTAACTGGGCATCGAACATATGTTCTATATAACACATCTTACCAAACCGTAAGTACAATATGAGCACTAATAATTTACAGGGTCAACCACCACCTTCCCCAGCAACCCAAATTATCGCATCACCAAACGACCAAATTGTCCAAACAAGTGAAGATCATTTATCCACGTGCCAAAATTGACTAACCCTAAAAACCAGGAAATGATATGCTGCTCTCTGTGTCATAAACAATTTTACAAATGTTACACTAACGCCAATGCGTCCTCGCTTTCTGGTTGACAATGTCAGTCATGTCATCTAGCAAGCCCAGCTCATCGTTCGTCGTCTGCCAAAGCACCTGGTAGTGGTACTTCAAACATATCCAAGAGCTCTCAACCACGTAGAGCAGCTCTAGAATTGCAGCGAGCAGAAGAAGAACGCGAACTAGCTCTAGCTGAGCTAACAATAAACAAGGAATTCTTGAAAAGAAATACCAGATTTTGGCCGAGGAATGTGAAGAAAACGAAAGTAAGAGCAGCCACTCTGTGTCCGTGGAGGCATGGCTCAATGAACAACGAGAATTTGCAAATTCCAACAGCACAGTTATTCCCCAAAATACGAAGGCTTGCAAGGTTCTCATCCTATGCCAGCCGGAGAAAAAACCGATAAAAATCCAACTGAAGTACTCCCGCGAGGCGAAAGCGTAAAATTTTCTCTGCCACCAATTACAAATACAACATAACAACCAAAGTACTCGCCAGGAAATCCGACAACAACATCCAGTCAGCCGCAGGTAGCCCCCGAAGATCCATCGAGTAACTTGAATACTCAACTATACAGCTCTCCATCAGATCAAAATAGAAGCCGTATTTCCGGAACAAACAGAATAAATAACACCAATTCAACATTTTGTAATGTTCCAGCAGCGCTTATCTATTCCGGTCGCCACCATGTGCCAGAAAGTGGATTCGTACAGCCACAAAACGCCAATACCCAAAACGGGGTATTCCCACTAAGTTATGGCAATCTAAATTCAAATTCGTTTGCATCCTCAACACAAATATCTAGTCCAAATTTAACAAAAGAACAAATACAGGCGAGGCACTCTGTTCCAAAAGAATTGCCTATATTCTCTGGCCAACCGGAAGAGTGGCCAGTCTTCAGTTCCACATTTGATTGGTCTACAATGATCTGTGGGCTGACCGATGCAGAAAATCTTTTACGGATGCAAAGGTCCCTTCGAGGAGAAGCTCTTCGATCAGTCCAACATATCCTCGTCCACCCATCGAGCGTTCCTGCTGCAATTTCCACTTTAAAACTTCTAAGATAAAGATATTACAGTCTATCAAAACAAGAATTAAATCCACACCACCAATTAATACAAATAAATTAGAATCATTTACTACATTCGCCATTAATGTTAAAAGCCTTATCGCCACCATCGAAGCATGTGGACTGCAAGACGAACTAAATAATTCTTCACTTCTTCAAGAGCTTATAGAAAAAATGCCTTCGCAATACCAACTCATCTGGGGAACGCATAAACTAGATTTATTGAAATTAAATCAAAGACCTAACCTACTCGAGTTCTCTAACTGGATATTTAAGTTTGGACTCTCTGCTAGCAGTGTTACAGTGACAACAGCGAATGCTTCTGCAAGTGAAAACAACATCCGACAAAACAAAACAAAAAATGCCTTCATAAATGCACACAGTGAAGGGCAACAGAGAAAATGCTACGTATGCAAAATGCTTTGTAAAAATGTAGCCAGCTGTGAACACTTTCTCAAAGCCGACCGCGGCGAACGATGGAATATTGTGCGAAAAAACAATTTATGTAAGCAATGCCAGTACCCACATGCCTACAGGGTATGCAAAAGTGAGAAACCATGTGGTGTTAATGGGTGTGTATACAACCATCACGCTCTACTCCATCGCTTCGTTCCAGAAAAAAACAAACACGACGAACAAGACAGTGCACAAGATGAGATAAACGTTAATGCGCATAGTGAAATAAACCACAAAACACTGTTTAAAGTCTTGCCAATAATCGTTGTCGGAAAAAACAAAACAATAGATAAGTACGCATTTATAGACGAGGGTTCATCTGTGAGCCTATGTGAGGAAGACCTAGCAGCCGAACTAGAACTGGAAGGAACCCCACAACCACTGTGCCTTAAATGGACAGGTCAAGTGCAACGAACGGAAAATGCATCGGAGCGTGTTGCAGTAACTATCGCTGGTACAAAAGGAAAGCTCATTGCATTAGAAGTACACACAATTCGTAAGTTATCGCTTCCAATGCAATCTCTAAATTACGAAGCGCTTAGTACTCGTTTTCACCATTTAAAAAACCTGCCCGTTTCCAGCTACAAGAACGCTATTCCACGACTGCTTATAGTTGCTAATCACTGGAGCTTAGGAATCCCCAAAGAAATACGGGAAAACAAACCATCTGAGCCAGTGGCTGTGCGTACCCAACTAGGATGGCTCATATACGGAGGTGGAAAAGAATTTAAAGAGCCATTTAATCTTCATATCTGTGAGTGCGATACAACATTACATAATATGGTAAAAAACTCTTTCTCTATTGATAATGTAGGCGTGGTTGCTTCCAAAAAACTGACATTAGAAGAAGATCGCGGAATTTCGCTGCTACAAAAGTACACAAAAAGACGAGCTGATAACCATTTTGAGACCGGACTTTTATGGCGATTTGATGAGTTCTCTCTACCAGAGAGCATCACAATGGCAGAAAAAAGACTCCAATGTCTAGAGAGAAAACTTAAGTTGCAACCAGAATTACTTCATTACATCGAAGCATGTGGACTGCAAGACGAACTGAATAATTCTTCACTTCTTCAAGAGCTTATAGAAAAATGCCTTCGCAATACCAACTCATCTGGGGAACGCATAAACTAGATTTATTGAAATTAAATGAAAGACCTAACCTTCTCGAGTTCTCTAACTGGACATTTAAGTTTGGACTCTCTGCTAGCAGTGTTACAGTGACAACAGCGAATGCTTCTGCAAGTGAAAACAACATCCGACAAAACAAAACAAAAAATGCCTTCATAAATGCACACAGTGAAGGGCAACAGAGAAAATGCTACGTATGCAAAATGCTTTGTAAAAATGTAGCCAGCTGTGAACACTTTCTCAAAGCCGACCGCGGCGAACGATGGAATATTGTGCGAAAAAACAATTTATGTAAGCAATGCCTGTACCCACATGCCTACAGGGTATGCAAAAGTGAGAAACCATGTGGTGTTAATGGGTGTGTATACAACCATCACGCTCTACTCCATCGCTTCGTTCCAGAAAAAAACAAACACGACGAACAAGACAGTGCACAAGATGAGATAAACGTTAATGCGCATAGTGAAATAAACCACAAAACACTGTTTAAAGTCTTGCCAATAATCGTTGTCGGAAAAAACAAAACAATAGATAAGTACGCATTTATAGACGAGGGTTCATCTGTGAGCCTATGTGAGGAAGACCTAGCAGCCGAACTAGAACTGGAAGGAACCCCACATCCACTGTGCCTTAAATGGACAGGTCAAGTGCAACGAACGGAAAATGCATCGGAGCGTGTTGCAGTAACTATCGCTGGTACAAAAGGAAAGCTCATAGCATTAGAAGTACACGCAATTCCAATGCAATCTCTAAATTACGAAGCGCTTAGTACTCGTTTTCACCATTTAAAAAACCTGCCCGTTTCCAGCTACAAGAACGCAATTCCACGACTGCTTATAGTTGCTAATCACTGGAGCTTAGGAATCCCCAAAGAAATACGGGAAAACAAACCATCTGAGCCAGTGGCTGTGCGTACCCAACTAGGATGGCCATTTAATCTTCATATCTGTGAGTGCGATACAACATTACATAATATGGTAAAAAACTCTTTCTCTATTGATAATGTAGGCGTGGTTGCTTCCAAAAAACTGACATTAGAAGAATATCGCGGAATTTCGATGCTACAAAAGTACACAAAAAGACGAGCTGATAACCATTTTGAGACCGGACTTTTATGGCGATTTGATGAGTTCTCTCTACCAGAGAGCATCAAAATGGCAGAAAAAAGACTCCAATGTCTAGAGAGAAAACTTAAGTTGCAACCAGAATTACTCGAGGTTTTCAGAAGAACTGTAGAAGAGTACCTATTAAAAGGATACATTCGTAAATTATTCTTAAATGAATCAAAAGCACATAATGTAAATAAAACCGGGTACTTGCCAATTTTTGCAGTTTTCTGGGATGCAGCAGCCAAATCTCACGGTGTTTCATTGAATTCTCTTTTAATAAAAGGTCCCGATTTGCTAACGTCTCTGCTCGCAGTACTGTTCCGCTTTAGGGAGAAATCAATCGCTGTCTGCGGCGATATAGAGCAAATGTTTCATCAAATCTTTATACGACCAGAAGATCAAGACGTGCAAAGGTTCCTATGGCGAGACTGCGATGATGCTAGGCCACCCGATGCTTATGTTATGAACGTTATGATCTTCGGAGCGTCCTGTGCTCCTAGTACATCGCAATTTGTAAAAGACCTGAACGCTTCTGAGTTTGAAGGAAAGTTTCCCGAGGCCGCAAAAGCAATCAAAGAAGACCACTATGTGGACGACTTCTTAAAGTCAGTGGACACAGTTCAAGAGGCAATAAAATTAGTTGCTGATGTTAAGTTTGTACACAAACAGGGTGGTTTTAATATACGAAAATGGTCCTCAAATAGCAATGAAGTCTTATTATCAATCGAAGAAGATCAGTGCGTGTTAGAAAAGAGTCTGGCACTTAGCGACGAACCAACAGTGGAAAAGGTACTCGGCATATTCTGGATACCTAGTGAGGATATGATTACCTTCAAGACTTCTTCAGCAGTTCTTCAAAACGATATATTCCTAGGTAAAAGACCACCCACCAAAAGAGAGATGCTTCGTATTCTGATGTCCACATACGACCCCCTGGGTCTGATAGGAAACTTTCTTATGTATTTGAAAGTTCTACTGCAGGAAGTATGGAGAAGCAACGTCGACTGGGATGAGATAATCTCAAAGGCGCAAGTAACAAAGTGGAGTCATTGGGTAAAGTTTATTCCCTGTTTACAAACGTTAAGAATCCCACGCTGTCACTTGCGGTATTTTCCTAATTATGACGGTAACGACACGCAACTACACACGTTCGTTGACGCTAGTCAGAATGGCTACGCTGCAGTGTGCTATATTCGACTCTCTAACGGTCAGAGAACTTCATGCTCCCTAATAGGGTCAAAAACAAGGGTAGCACCACTCAAAATTGTATCAATTCCCCGCCTGGAACTTATGGCAGCTGTCATTGGGGCGAGATTTGCAAAATACATTTTGAACAGTCACTCCATTAGCATCGGCAAACATTTCTATTGGTCTGATTCAGAGACTGTGCTCAGCTGGCTACGAGCGGCTGACCATCGCCAATACCAACAGTTCGTAGCCTTTCGTGTTTGTGAAATACTCGACAGTACAGAATTGAAGGAGTGGCGCTGGATACCTAAGTAAGTTAAACATCGCAGATGAAGCAACGAAGTGGTCAAAAACGCCAGATATAACTCAGAGTAGCCGATGGTTTAGCGGACCATTCTTTCTGGAGCAAGAGGAAGCAAACTGGCCAAAAGAAAAAGGTGACATAACATCAACAGAGATTGAATTGAAACACCAAATCCTGGATATTTCCGTTGCGAACACCTTGTTCAACGTACAACGATTCTCCCGATGGATAACGCTGCTGAGAGCTGGCGCTTACGTCTTTCGTTATGCACTGAACTTGAAACGTAAAAAAGAAAAACGTCCTCTAATATACGGTGAGATAACTCAAGAAGAGTTACAGAAAGCTGAAGCATTATTATATCGACAAGCCCAACAAAAAGAATACGACGAAACTATCCGCGACCTCGTCTTATATCCACTTTCACCCTACTTGGACGAGAACGATCTACTTAGGATGGACGGACGGATTGACAACGCCCAAGTTCTAGAAACTCAAAAGCAGCCTGTAATCCTACCGAAAAATAGTTATGTAACAAACCTAATTTTGATGCACTATCACATGAAGTATCACCACCTGAATCACGAAACAGCGATCAACGAGCTTCGCCAAAAACTTCATATCGCCCATATTCGTACAACATATAAAAGAGAGATAAAAAACTGCCAGCAATGTAAGATCGACAAGGCCATGACAAGGGTACCACAAATGGCTAAGCTGCCTCCGGCTCGACTCGCTTCCTTTGTTGCACCATATACATTTACAGGTTTGGACTTCTTCGGTCCTTTGACTGTTTCCGTTGGCCGCCATACGGAAAAAAGGTATGGAGCCCTATTTACCTGCCTAACGATAAGGGCAGTCCATATCGAGATGGAGTACTCACTTAATACTAGCTCCTGTATTCTAGCTATTAGGAACTTCATGGCAAGGCGAGGCATCCCAAGAGAATTTTATAGCGACAACGGGACTAATTTTGTCGGAGCAGAGAGAGAACTGCGGGAAGCACTCAAGGAAGTTGACGAAAATGCTCTTATACGAAATTTTACAACTACAACTACGAAATGGAGCTTTAATCCACCCGCCGCACCTCACATGGGTGGTGCGTGGGAGCGCCTAGTACGCTCCATTAAAACTGTGCTTTATAAGATTGCTCCGATTCGAGCCCCAACCCACGGCATACTGGAAAGACCGACAACGAAAATCGCAATCTTAGATGTGGCAGCTAGAAAGGAGTAAGGCAGCGATAATTTATCTTGCCATACTGGGGGAAGTGTTATCGCCACTGACAACACCCTCTAATTTAATCTATTACTTTATTATAAACCCTTCTAGTACCTTTTGAATTGAATTAGCTGAATCAAAAATTCATAATCTAACATACATATAATTGTCATTCTATCTTATTTCCGATCTCTTGAAATTTATATATCTTGATGATAACTTCTGATCTTTAAATAATCTAAAATTTGTAATACAATCCTTTGGTTTCTATACCATAAAGTAAGTTTAATTGAATTATCTATTTGAACTAATTAAGAAAATAAGAATATTGTTTCAGGAATTTTAACCTACTTTATATTGAATTTAATAAAGAACCATTTGTTAAAATTCGCAACTGGTAATTTTCTTATAAAGAGGTTCAAAATCCTCAGAGGCCAAGTGGATTTAGCCAACAGTTCCTATGTACGTGTGGCTTGTTAAATTGTTGTTCAACATCCAGATTCAATTGAATATTATGGATTCTTTGAAATTAATTTGCATATTTTTTATTATTCCAGTAGATACACACACCTATGTAGATATAATTTTATTAATTGGATACAATAAAAACATAACAAATAAATCATATTTAAAGTGAAATCTGTTTGTGTTTTATTTATTTCACTCTAATAGCGAGTTTCATTCAAATTTTAAAGAATTGCACTCAAAACCAATGAATGAAACTTTCAATGAAACTTTTTTTAGTAGTTTGACATACCTGTCATTCACGATTCAAACAAAAACTCCAACAAATTTATGAAATCCAAATAAGAACTTCCTCCATAGTTATTTTTTTTTTTTAATTTAGCACTAGCCGACACAAGTTCACAACAAACAACAAAATATTTTTCATTTGACAGAAAAAACTGTGTATTCAGATCGAATCTCTCACCCCATGAGAGAGCTCTTCTTTCGTGTTAAGAATTGACCTAGAATTGCTCTTTTTCTTGCAATGAAACTCTTAAAATAAGAAAAGGGCACATCTTTTAACAATAAGTGCAAATCTTTTCGTGAATGAAACTCGCTATAAAATTAGAACAAAAAAAAATTTTTGATGCTCAACAGCTGTTTTGGAAGTACCCTTGTTTGGTTGGACTTGTTTGATTTAGGCAATTTTTGTCTGGTTCCGGAGAGTGAATTTTCTCTGGTTTTTGTACCTGTAATGCCGAATTCTCACTTTTCTTATTTTGTGTGTTAGGAAAAACAACACAAGATCCGACTTTTACGGGTTGATGACTGTTTTAATTTGCAAAATGGCACCAGTAGTGTAAAGAAACAGATACGAGTACATACAAATAAAACAAACAAATGGAAAAAAGAGATAGGTATATAACAACGTTGGCACTGCGATCGTTGTTTTATCTCTTCGTATTACAGTTTTGAGTGAAGTGTTCACAGGAAAAGAAAGAAAAAAAATTAAATGTGAGTAGGTAATTGTTTTGGGACTTTTACCTAACTACAATAGCCGTGTTTTTTTGCAAGCCCGGGGGGAATTGGATAAAAAAACGACGTCGGTGCTAAACAATTAACATGTTAAATGCAACAACAACTAATCGCAGAGAATTCTCGGGGCTTAACAGAAACGCACAGAAAATCTGTGTTACCGGCATGAATTACATGCATGTTATCGATAGTTTGTATGAAAACTCCATGTTTTTTACTGTCGGCGTCGCTAATCCCCGCTGTGGTTTTTTCAACCAATTCCCCCCGGGCTTGCAAAAAAAAACACGCGTAATGCATACATTTTTCGATAGTTTTCTTCAATAATAAAATTTGTTCGAAATGTCAAACAAAATCTAGTTTATGTGTGGTGAGAACGGATTTCGTGATCTTATTGCCCGAGATTTTGTGAAAACCATATAATGGTGGATTTACATTAATCTTCATGCGAGTACTGCAAAAATAATGGATGTAAGATTAAAATTTATATTTGAAGCGTTGAGAATGAGAAGGGGTCAAGTGACATTTTTGAAGTTTTGAGTTATAAGTGTTTAAAGTTTTACGTTTACTTCAAAATAAACGTGTAGTAAACCCCTTTATCTGAAGCTAACTTTGTAAATATGTAATAACAAGAGAGACACAAGAATTAGACCAAAATTTAAGTTGTCGCTTAACACCAGTATTGGTAAAAAATAAAAAAAAAAGTCGAAAAATGTCACTTGACCCCTTCTCACTCTAGACGCTTCATTTGTTAAATAGAGAGAAAGGACCAACATGTTCATCTCGTATGAGTTTTGTTCCATTTTTCAATGTTTCTTGACCGATGCGAGAGTTAAAAATTGTATAGGCACTGGATTTGATCTGGGAAAATAAAATATAAATATTAATAATAACAATAGTAATAATAATTAATTATTTTTCACATCCCGATTGCAAATATAAAGTCATTCTTCTAATTACTTGTCAAAGTTCAATATGCTTGAAGAAAGGTTTTTGTAAACTAGCATTGTGTCAATGTGGTAAGACGGTTGTTTAATATTTCATTCAAATCAAAAAGAAAACATCGACATTAGTAAATACTTTCATTAGCAAAGCTATTTATTTCGTGTAAATTCATAAACATCAAACATTTGCTTTGTTGCGATGCTGATGCGTAACACTGCTGATGCTGATGCAATACATCAGCAACTACGCATCATGAATTTTCTCGATTCGGTTTTGCTTGAAGTTTGCGCATTATTTGATGCAAGTTTGCAATAGCGAACACTTTACAATAAAACTGATGCTGGTTTGATGGCTTTATGAATGTTTGACGCAAGTGATTGTGAATCATCTCTGCAACGATGTGTTTGTTAATTTACACTTCAATTGTTGTTAGTTCCTAATTGAAACTATAAAAACAGGGACATTTTTGGTTCTCTATTATCTGCGAAGAATCTGCGCAGTGTTATTTTAAGGAAACAGAACTTTTATTCTCTCATATCTCAACGCCCGAGGTTTGCAGCTACATTAGACGCTGTTTAGATTGGGAAGTTTGAGGCCGGTATCACGGCAGTTCGTAGGCAAGAGAAGTGTGGGGTGAGGAATCTCGTGAGGCAGGAAGAAAACATAAAAACCGGACTCATGAGTCTATTTTGTTGTTGTTTCAATTTGTGAAATGTTGAAATTGTTGTTGTTTCAATAGGCGTTTTTCTTTTTTAGCCCCGAGCGTGGCACTGAGCTGTCAAACAGAAAACTATGTTACTTTTTAACTCGGAAGTCGGAGCGCTCCCAGCTCTCAACTTGCATTTCTTTTTTAACTCAGAGCTCGACCGGGGCTCGCTCGATGAGCTCGGAAAAAAATGACCGAGCACAAAGCTGAGCGCGGCTAACTTCATACAATTTTCATGTAATTTGACAGATTACTAAGCATATGAGAGTTCAGTGCTCAATTGAGTTTCTTAAATAGATCGGTGCGCTCAGGTCACGCTCTGTTCGGAGTGAGCACTATTCGCTCAGAGCCCGCTCTGTGCCCCGCTCGGGGCTAAAAAAGAAAAACGCCTAATGTATTTTGAGGCGCATGAAAGTTTCAAATGTAAACACGATGACACTCACCAGTACGGACTCAATCTTCCCAATCTAAACAGGGTCTTACGTTTTGCAAATCCCTAAGGTCGCGCTTTATGACACATGATATCGTAAAATATCGTAAAGTCGGTGAAAAGCCTGTCAAAAGCCCGAGCGTCCGAAGCGTGGTTGTGGTTTGGCCATAAAACTTCAAGTTGATTATACACTCCGCTTCAACTGAATAAGCACAAACATTTTCTAAGGTACATTGTCCATTTTTTCCAAACCTTAAGTGTTAATTTATCATTTGATGATGCTTACTGTTTGCTTATGATGTTGGGAAAAGAAATCAGTAGGCGTTTTTCTTTTTTGGCCCCGAGCGTGGCACTGAGCTGTCAAAAAGAAAACTATGTTACTTTTTAACTCGGAGCGCTCCGAGCTCTCAACTTGCATTTCTTTTTTAGCTCAGAGCTCGACCGGGGCTCGCTCGATGAGCTCGGAAAAAATGACCGAGCACATCGAGCACAAAGCTGAGCGCGGCTAACTTCATACAATTTTCATGCAATTTGACAAATATGAGAGTTCAGTGCTCAATTGAGTTTCTTAAATAGATCGGTGCGCTCAGGTCACGCTCTGTTCGGAGTGAGCTCTATTCGCGCAGAGCCCGCTCTGTGCCCCGCTCGGGGCTAAAAAAGAAAAACGCCTAGTAAGAATAATTCAAAAAGTACCGCTATTTTTTCTCTGGCTCTCTTGCAAAGCGTTCCATATTCAATAATGCAGATTTTTTTTGCGTCAACTGAATAGACATAACGTCATTATCTTCTTTTTTTACGAGCGTTCTCAAATGATTGTTATATTAAATATGCAGTTGAAGTGTTTTAAGTGAAATTTAATCGTTTACTTGAAATTCTAACGAATATGGGTAGATCAAAACCTCTTAATAGTGTTGAAAGAGCTAAAATCGATTTATTAAGTAAACAAGGGCTGACCGGGCGTACTATAGCTGAAAAATTTTACCCAAGTTTCAGTGTGGTCTACTGCTAATTAAGAAATAAAGATTCGTACGGAAAAAAACATGAAAGGAGGTAAAAACAACGGCAACAACAGCAGTTGATCGCAGAGCAATTTTTAGATGTGCTTCCAATTCGTATGATTCTGCGGCAAAAATATTACAAAAAGCTGGTAGAAGTGCAAGCGTTTCAACAGTCCTTAGAGTAATCAACAGTGCAAGTCATCCAAAACGAATGAAACTTGAAAAGAAACCACCACTAAACGAACAACGGAAGGTATGCGCTTCGAATTCTCTAGACTCCCTATGAGTTTCGGATAATAAGTTCAATTTTGATGGTCCTGATGGCTTTAATTATTACTTCCACGATGTGAGGAAAGAAGAACTATCAAAATTTAACTTCTTCTCATCCAAAAAAACCACAGGGCGCCATTCATTTTTCCAAGGCATAGGGAGTCTAGAGAATTCGAAGCGTATACCTTTCCGTTGCTCGTTAAGTGGTGTTTTTTTTTCAAGTTTCATTCGTTTTAGAAGATTTGCACTGTTGATTACTCTAAGGACTGTTGAAACGCTTGAACTTATAACAGCTTCTCGATAGTTCAGCTACTAGAGAGAAAATATGTGCAGTAAGACTAAGTATTTTAAATAGAGCCTCGGACACCACCGCACTCCGATGCATGCACACGATTTACAGTTGCTGCTGCTACGACACACAGCTTTTTGTGTTATTTTTGCCGCAGAATCATACAAATTGGAAGTATATCTTAAAATTGCTCTTCGATCAACTGCTGTTGTTGCCGTTTTTTTACCTTACGAACGAATCTTTCGTACGAATCTTTATTTATTTATTAGGAATAGAGCACACTCAAACTTGGGTAAAATTTTTCAGCTATAGTATGCCCGGTCAACCATTGTTTTCTTAATAAATCGATTTTAGCTCTTTCAACACTATTTAGGTATTTTGATCTACCCATCTTCGTTAGAATTTCAATTAAACGATTAAATTTCACTTAAAACACTTCAACTGTTGTTCTAATGTATCAATCATTTGAGAACGCTTATAAACAATGAAGATATTGACCTTGTATCTATTCAGTTGACCCAAAAAAATCTTCATTTTTGAATATATAACGCTTTCCAAGAGATCCAGAGTGTGCTTATTCAGTTGAAGCGGACTGTATACTAAAAGTATTGCAAATGCCAGACTACCGGTTACCAAAAAAGGCCATAATTCAAGCGGCACAGAGCCAAAAAGGATGTTTAAAGAATGGTTGGATTTGGCTGGAGCATGTGGGATGGTTCTAAATATAAGTGTAAATAAGCATAATACCTGGAAACCTGCTTTGTACAAACTAACCGATCGCCTGGATGAGCAGATAGGCAGAAATATGAGGAGGAAGCTTCGAGTTCGCTGTACAGGTCAATTTATATTCGTTTAGATTACTCTCTTAATGAAAAAAATTATTTGAGAGATGATTGCAGAATAGAAGAGATTGTAATGATTTTTCGTTTGCGTAGAGAGATGCTGGAACTCAACTACAAATAAACTTATGTAAATTTATGAATTGTGAATCAGGCAGACGGCAAAGCCATGCTTTATAGATTTTTGTTAATAATATTGTATTCATAAAAGATTAAAATAAAAATCAAAATTAATCTAAAGAAAAAATCTATAAAAAAATTCTTGAAATCTTAATTCATATATACTGGCATTTAATTGATACACCAGTCACGATGGATGACTTCATACAATGTTGATATTAGCTTTTTTTTTAACTACTTTCCACCTATAAAATAATCATGAATTTCACCTGGATTAATTTCTTCTCGTAAAACGGAACTTAATTTTGTTCATAGTATTTTATAAAGCTCAAAGTCCTGAGCTTCCCATTTTATTTTTAAATTAAATTGTTACAAACATGTATAGTCTACACAAAACTTCTCTTAAACAAATTATTTTTTCCATTTTTCAGAAAGCCTTGAAAATCGTGTTGACCACTTTGTCAAAAAACAGCGTCTGCTTGTCAAGGATAGCGATTGAGTGACTATACAGTAAACCAACGGTGAAATAAAAGAAATTTGATAAAATAAATCCATTTTTTACAATATCAATATTGGTATATTTCTTAAAAACGACATAATGATTTTTTTGATTTACATTTTGTATTAACACTTATTCTAGGCAGTCCATGGGGTTTTTGTCGTTATTACTATTTTACATTAGACTCATTCAAAAAAGGAGTTTAGTGAAATAATAGGCCTTGTTAAAATTTCAGAACTTTAGATTAATATTTTGATATCAATCAATTTTTTTGAAGCGAATCAATTTTTATGAACAAATTGTTTGCTATATGAACCGAAACAACAGAAGTAAATATTTAAAAAAAATTCTTTTAAAAGAAGTAAATTTTTATACAGTATGCGGAAAAATTTTAGAACTTTGGAAGGAATATATTAATTAGATACAAATTCATAACCTTTTTAAAGAACATTAAATTGCCTTTAAGAATACTCTCGATCATTTCCGTATATTAACCGTTTCTAAATTTATAAAATAAAGAAGCAAAAAAAAAACAAAAGTTCTCATACGATTTGTATGCAAAAAAGAAAGTATTTGTGACATTTTTACGAGTCTTATTATTTCACTTAACTCGAACTAAAAAGCTGGCGGGATTGAAAATTTGAAAACGTTTAATTTCAGTCTATAATACATTATACATTGTACATATACATTTGTTTATAAGCTTTCGTTGTAACATTGAAAAGAATATAATACAAAATCAATTAAAAAATAGCTTAAAAATAGTTATTTTATAGAAATATTAACGAAATTTTTAAACAAGAATTGTGATATTTTAAATTTGATTTAAAGGCCCAATTTATCAGTAATGATATAAACCAAACATACAAATTTTGCTTTTTGTTAATAATTTTTAAATTAACAAAAACATACAAATTTTGCTTTCAGGATTAAGCAAAATAATTATATAGTAGTTATAATTGATAATTTCATTATTCACAATAATATCAAGGTACATATTTTTAAAACATTTAATATTTTAAATAAACAAATTTTGTTTTCACTATTTTTGAATGTTTTTCAGTTATGTATCAGGATGTTTGGCTTTCAGGAATCTGTTTATAGCAAAAAAAAATAATTCATGTAAATACATAAATTAAATAAATAAAAGCAAAATTAATAATTACCTCCGCTTTATAATCTTTAGACTTATAGCACCTTCACGAACATTTTTAAAAAGGCTTATCGTTTCTACATGACTCATGTCTTGAACAGACATTCCATTTATCTCCACAATCTCGTCTCCTGTAATTAAAATTAGTTTATATATTACAAAAAAATATAAAGCAATGAGTTTTTTTTTTTGAGTTAACATTTTATTACTTTTTCCAAAATTATTGTATGATGTAAAAATAAATTTATGTATAGATGTCAACATACCGGCATGTAATTTACCATCATCAGCTGCTTGACCAGAAGGAAATACAGTTTTGACAAAAATTCCCATATTGCCTTTTGGAGAGTCCCGTCCGCCAACAATGCTAAAACCTAGAGATTTCATACCATGGCCTTTGTAGAAGGTAATTGTTTTAATTAACGATTTATGAAGCCCTTGAAAAAATATAAAATGAAGTCAATCGTTTTAATTTTTAAAAAATATTTGGCAAAGATATCATTTAAGCAACAGAAAAATACCGTCCCTTGAAACCCTCAAATGTTAGACACAAATTTTAAACCAATGGTTAGTTTTGAAGTAATATTGTTTTATTATTTTTAATAACAAATGCTTTTTGTTGTCATTAATGCTTACTCAATGAAAATTCGAAAAACTACCCTTACAATCTTATTTTTAAGAAGAATTGTAATGACCTTATTATCACAAAAAGAACTAGTCTTCAAGAATTGCCCATTTTGCTTTGTATATACTTATATCACAGATAATAAACTATACTCTGTTCAATTTATATTTGCAGTACAGGGAAGATAGGATATTTGCCTTTCAGTCTGACTATTATGAAATTCAATGAGCTATCTTCATTTTAAAGCTCTTAAAGGGTTGCAGTAGTGAGCATTTAAAATTGCCGAAAATCTCACAAAAAATATCGATAGAGTTACCAACTATTTATTAATATACGCAAATTTAATAATCAAAAACAATGATGACCTAAATAAATGGAATATATCATTTTCCACATCTCTCTGAAGGACAATAACCAACAATTTGTATAACTGCATTTTAATTTTTAACTGTTTTTCTATACATAAAAGGAAAATCTAAAACATGAAAACAGAAAAACACCAAGCGTCAACACATTTTCTCTAAAGTAGAAATATATGGTATCAAAAGCTCTTAAAAAGCTTAAATCCTGAAAGTTGCATAGCAAAAACCAAAGAATATGCCATACGAATTTCCATCAACTGGGTAATGGTAACTCTGATTCAAAGTATTTTTTTTTTTTTAATATCTAAGGGTTGATTGCAAATTTGCGATCAGTCTCCTTTCACCCGGGGAGGAGTAAGGTCATGGTGGGATGCACGTGAGCTCAAAAAAGATTACACAAACAATTTAAATGTAACTCAGTGATTCTGTTTCTTATTTCAGTGGCAATTTCTTCAGTTAAGGTGCCGTGCAAGCAGCAGCAGGCACCAGTGCCATAGAAAATAATGTCCCAATTTATTTTTACACCACGCAGACGATCAACAGGCAAGAAAGCTCTTTGCCCGTTCATAGTAAAGCACAGAAAGAAAGCTATTTGTCTTTTGGAAAAAGTTCTCTCTTGCGTGCTCGCTCATATGTTTTCCCTCTTGCTCTGCTACTCAGGATATAGGAATGAAATGAATGGGGAAAAATTGAATAAAAACGTTCTGCAATACTATGCAGTCAGCAACGATCGAGAGGAAGACGAAAGACATTGCGATTATGTTTGTTTTTTTTTTTTGTTTACTGTGTTGTATGCAAAGATACTGAATTATACAGATTGGAATCCTCGACTGTCATTCTGGTTTGCCTACAAGCTAAACAAAATGGCGGACAGTGGTGAATTCATATTTTTGCACTAGTGTCCCATGTTTTAACGCACACTAGTGCAAAAATATGAATTCACCACTGCATAAATTGTTGTTGCAATTCACATCTATTCATCGCCACGAAATGAAATTACAAAAACAACAATGTAAACAAATGGGTTTTGGGGGATGGAACGCACGAAAGATTCCAATCTTTATAATTCAGTATCTTTGGTTGTATGTACGATTTTTTTTTAAGGTCGTCCGAGGCTGGGGACAAAAAATAAATAGTGTATGAACTCTTTTTCTTCTTTACATCCATGGATATTGGATATAATATTCTTTATGTGGGTAGGTAGAACTTTTTTTTTGAGTGGTGGGGGTTATTTTCTTAAAGACAGAAAAATATCTTATTTTTTATGTAGATTTCGTATTCTATTCTAGATTCGTTAGATCGGAGCATTTTTTGATTAGCTAGGTAAACATTATTTTTAATTTTATTTAGATAATCATTTTCCAGTTTCTTATATTAAGAAATTTATTTATTTATTATTAATACATTTCAACATTTTGAACCTGTTGTTTAGTAAAAGGAAACAAATACAAAATAATTTAAAAATATGTAATTATAATAAAATATTTTAATTTGATCTGATAGGTAGATTACGTACACAGTACACATATTAAAGGTAATATCATTAGCGTTTTCATTTTTGTTCAGTTCTGCGCATCTGTCAAAATCGAGGTACTATGGTGGTAAAATGGTGGATTCAGTGCCCCTTTCCTTGTCTAATTTCAATATTTTGTTGTTGTTTCTAATGATGCGCGTTGAGTTCCTGTGGTCACTCGAACAGCCATTTTTAATTTTTTGACATTTCGAACTTTGACAACCTGCGCAATATAACGGGTGATTTTTTAGCTGGTTTGGTTTTGGCAACACTGGTTTTGACAGCTGACGTGTGTTTAGTACCTTGTGTCACTGTCAAACAGCTTCAGTTTGGTTTGCAATTTAACCATGGATCATCTTACAAATGAACAACGCTTGCAAATTATTGAATTTTACTATCAAAATTCGTGCTCGGTTCGAAATGTTCATCGCGCGCTGCTTCCATTTTATGGTCGGCTCATTTTTGGTTGAATGGGTACGTAAATAAGCACAATTGCCGCATTTGGAGTGAAGATCAGCCAGAAGCATTGCAACAGCTACCAATGCATCCCGAAAAAGCCACTGTTTGGTGCGGTTTATGGGCCGGCGGCATTATTGGGCCATATTTCTTCAAAGATGATGCGAATCGCAGCGTTACTGTCAATGGTGAACGCTACCGAGCGATGATAACAAACTTTTTTTTGCCCGAAATGGAAGTTCTTGACTTGCATGATATGTGGTTTCAACAAGACGGTGCCACATGCCACACAGCACGCGAAACAATGGCGCAATTGCGAGGCGAGTTTGGTGAACAGTTAATTTCACGTTTCGGGCCGGTCAATTGGCCGCCTAGATCGTGCGATTTGACACCATTAGACTATTTTTTGTGGGGGTATGTCAAGGCTAATGTCTATAGGGACAAGTCCGCTTCGATTGACGCACTGGAAGCCAACATCCATGCATTCATTCGTGAGATACCGGCCGATATGTGTGAAAGAGTATGCCAAAATTGGACTCAGCGGATGGGCTACCTGAGACGCAGCCGCGGTCAACATTTGCATGAAATTATCTTTAAACATTAAATTGCAAGGTTCAAACTATCGATTCAAATAAATATTTCATTCATTTTTTCGAATTTTTTGTGTTTTTTTTTTAAAAAAAGTTCTAAACCTCTTAAAAAAATCACCCGTTATTACCTTTAATATGTGTACTGTGGATTACGTATACCTACCTACAAATAAAAAAAAAATGTCTACAGGTGGAAATTTTCAAAAGACACTTGGTAATATTCGTTACCGAGTAGTGTGGGACTTGTGCTGCACTAAAACCACCGGAAAATCAGGACCAATTCTTCAATTCAAAATCGCATTGGGAGAAGTTTAAAGTTTTAATACTTTCCCATCGCTTTTAGACCATCAGCTCATGAGGCTTTGTTCTTCTTAATCTTCGAACATTATCTCTTACATTTAATACATTATCCATCTCGGAGTTAAAATGACTATGTAGTCGCTAATTATGTTAAACAGCGTGTTTACTAATCACTTCAGAAACCATTTCTATTTATAGTTCACTATGTAAATCGCTATTTCTAAAATACCAAGGGGCATTTATTATTCCACGAAGGACTTTATTTTTGGATGGTTTTAGCATTAATTTTCTTTGTACAAACTGTGCCTACGTTCTGTAACTCTCGCATCGTTAAAATTGGTCGAGAAACGTTGAAAAATGGAACAAAACTCATACGAATGCTTCAATATTGATCGTTTCTCGACTGATTTTGTCGATGCGAGAGTTACAGAACGTAGGCACTGGTTTCAGTATTTGTTTGTATAGCATTATTTTGTTCTTGATAGAACGCATTTAGCAGGCTTCACAACGCATTTATCAGGCACTAAAATGGCAGTATCATCTGCAAATGTGGCCAAGATAGCAATTATCCACTGGAATATCCTTAGTATATAACAAATACATTTTTGGTCCTAGGTCACTTGCTAGTGGTACACCAGTTTTATTAATTTCTGAATACTCTTGCTCGTACCGTACTCTAAAGACTTGATGTGAAACAGGATTTCAGTATTTCGTAGAACTGCCTTGGGGGGTCTCTATGCAGTTTGTACTTAAATCCCAAACCTTGTCAAAGGCTTGAGCAACATCTAGAAATAGAGCGGAACACACTTTTTTTTCTTGGTCTATCGTCGGATGTTTATTTCTAAATCCAAACTGATGGTTTGGGATTAGTTTTCATTTCTTCTATTACTTTGCTAAGCCTTTTCATGAGCAGTTTTTCGAAAACATTTGCAATATTTGGTGTAAGAGATATTGGCCTGTAGGAAGTTACTTCTGTTGGTGGCTTTTTTTCTGGAATAACAATGACTTCTGCAATTTTCCAATGATGTGGTACATATCGAAGCTTAAAACATGCATTTATTATATATTGGAGTTTTTTGAAGGCGTTGGCATATCTTTCAAAACCTGAGCAGTAACTAGAATATTCCACTGTGCTTTTTTATTTGATAGCTTGTGTTGACACATGCTTTTTACTTCTTTAAGCGTGAAGAAGGGAATTTCCAATTCGTCGTTTCTATCAAAAAAATGTTAATCATTTGTACCTAACTGCGCTTTCTGGAATGGGCTTAAAAACATTCAAGAGATGTTCCGCGAGGATTTCAGTTTTCTGTTTCGCAATCCATTTTCTGTCTTGTACTTTGATGGGCGGGTTTTGAATTTGTGGTCTTTTTAGGGTTTAGCTGCTTTCCATAATTATAATATTAATAATTATATATTAATAAATATAATAATTAAAAACTCGAAATATTTTGTATAAGTAGGTATCTATACATTATATAAAGTTTTGAGCAAAATTGTACAGCTTATGCTTCGTCCTAATCTTTGAACCTTCCTTAATTAAAACCCACCCTATTAAATCCCCAAAATTTAAAAATCAACAAGAAATAACCTCAACAAAAAAAGTTTTTTTACAAACAAACCAAATTAAAAAAAAGTTCTTTTAGCACGCCTTAAATTCCTGCTCATACAATTTACAAATTTACCTCAATCAAACATTACCCCGATATATGACCAATAACACATAACAACAAAGTTTTTTTTCCGGGAAAACAACTATAGATAATCGGCATCCTGAATCTGAAAATGAAACCCATTTTCATCCATCAGCTTTATTTTTTGAGATATGACATACGGATTCTCCTATAGAAAAAAACCTGCCATGCGGCGAACAAAAATAAAATTTGTCTTCAGAATCAACCAAAAATGATCTTTTCCTTGAAAGTTGGTCGTTTGGCAGATGGTACATTAGAATAAATCCATTTATAACGGTTATTTGAGTTAATACTATTTAGATTAAAAAGGCAAAAATAACAATCATCGCACGGGGATTTTTTGATTTTCGCCAGTTCATTTGCGTATTGAGCTTCAAAGAACATCTTGTTCTACTTGACCATAGTCGCAAACTAACAACACAGTTTCGACAAACAGTTTTAGACACCCAGAGCTTGTATAAATTACACATTTGCATTTTGAAGTAATCAAAATAAGCTGTTTTCACGAATTCTGTATCCAATTTTTTAAACAATTTAAGCCTCATTCACCGCAAATGTTACAAACACAGTGTGGGATATTAAAACAACTTCTCCGTGATATTGTTATAATTTCTTCATAACTGGATATTAACACTAGGTGTGTTTTATTCATTGCTGCATAGCCAGCGCAGCAAAATTTCCCTTGGCAAACAAAAACAATTTGATTGCTGGCGAAAAAGAAGTCAGTAAAAATAAAGATGGATGTGCTGGCGATAGAGCTTTCAATTATTGAAATGAACTTATAGAGTGAGCTTTGGTGCTGCGCTGGCTATGCAGCAATGAAAAAAACACACCTACTGTACCAAACTGCAAAATGTGCGACTACTCTTCTTAAAATACAATAAAGCTTTGTAGGCCAAACTAATGCTGATGGATTAAAACGGATGGTAGATTTAAATTTACCGTTTTTGAATATAAAATAAAAATAAAAAAAATTCCGGAAAATTTTAAAAAGTTAAATTTTGTAGGTATGTGTAATGAATTGAATCTAGGCAAAAGCTATTCGATCTTCCATAAAATCTAAATCACGTAACTCATTAAATCTATTAAAAATAATACATAATTCAAAAAAACCTCTTCTCTGTGCAAAATGACATACAATTTTCCTTGAATGAAACGTTCTTGTTTAAAGTTCCTATTTAAATTAATTTTTATTTCTATTATTTTTTTCCAAACATTCTCAAAAAACCAATTTCAATATTCAATATACAAATATATCATACGCCATCTACAAGTTCGCAGCAGAAGCCGAAAAATAAATCAAATTGAAACAGTGTTGCCGTCTGTCAAGCAAGTAGTATTAATAATTATAAAAATGAAAAAAAATCAAAAAAAAAAAAATTAATATAATTTCGTATAATGTAGCTGGTCTAGGTAACAAATTACTTTTTTTAGACTTTTTTAATTTTGTAAAAGAACATGATATAATTTTCCTTTTTGAGACATTTATAATAAGTGAGCATATCGATAATTTTAAAAAATATTTCAGTGAGTACAAATTACATTGGATACCAGCTACTCGGGAGCATAAGTTTGGTAGAGCGATAGGTGGCTCTATGTTTGGGTTCAAAAACAATGTCGAGGGGAATTTTGTCGAAGAGAATGGTCAAACATGCCTTGAAATCAATAATATAGGTACAAAATACATAATTGTTCCTACTTACCTCAACTGCAACTCCTAGGAAAACGATTACAATGCTCTTGAGGACTGTCTACATACTCTTCAATCACAAATATAATGGTTATTGGAGACGTTAACGCTTGCATAGGGAACAAACAGATAGTTCTAGATAAAAGTAATTTTATTGGTTCAGACATTATCGAAAACCGAAACTCGAAAGACCAAACCGTCAACAGAAATGGGCGTATTTTCATGAAAATGTGTCAATCAAACGATCTATTTATTCTAAATGGATGTTCTAAAAATAATTATTTAGGTGAGTTTACATACATTGGAGGACCAGGAAAATCAGTTATTGATATCTGTGCAATCTCTAGAGAATGGATGAAAATTATTTGGTTTTTCCAAGTAGGATTAAAAGCATTTTCTGAACATATGCCCCTCTTGTTAGAACTCAACCTCAACAAAATCGCAGCACACTGAAATTCTTCTACCTCCGAAACTTGTTTGGAAAGATAATCTTAAGGAATTATATTCTACCAAATTAGTGAGCAAAATTCAAAGTACCTGTGTGACCACTTTAGAAAACCTAGCAGAAGAAAATATAAATTTTTTGAACAACTGTATAAAACAAGTAGTTCCTGTGCATAAGCAATCAAAAGCCTATAATAACCGACAGAAGTGGTTTGACCAAGAATGCTTTACAGCAAGAAAAGTACCATTTGATCTGGATCATAATGAAAATTTAAGAAGTTATATAATTGCAAATAAAAACTACAAAGAACTATGTCATATCAAAGGCAAACAATATTTTAATTCAGTAGCTTTAGAGTTTTATTTCAGTAGCTTACACAAGAGATAGTAAGAGTTTCTGGACAAGAATAAAGTCACTGAAAGGATTGGATTACGTTTTTGGGATACACATATCTGCAGGAAAATTAGCAGAACACTTCAAGCTCTTACCGATTTGCAACACAACCTGTACAGCTCTAAAAATAGAAAAGCACCAGGGCCTGATCGAATCCCTAACGAATTTTATAAAAACGCTCCGCTGGAGTGAGCATAGCAGAAATCAAAATAAAAGTGATCCTCTACGCAGATGATATCATTTTGTTAGCTGAATCGCCGCATAGCCTACAACTAATGATCAATAAACTCAATGAATTTTGTAATACCTGGAGTCTAACAGTTAACTTAGATAAATCAAAGATCATGATTATCCGTAACAGACAAGCAAATTTGGGGAAGCAGGAAAAATGGTTGTTCAATGGTAAAAAAATTGAAACAGTCAATCAATATAAATACCTTGGAGTTATTCTCGAATCAAACATGAAATTTTCCTGCCATCTCGAGTCAAAACTGGTAGCATCAAAAAATCTTATAAATGCTTCCTGGAAGAACATAATCGGAAACCAAGATGTCATCACCTCAGCCAAATACAAGGTTTTTAAATCAATTATGAGCTCAGTTATGTGTTATAGCTGCCAATTGACTACCATCTCTTTATACCTACACACTGAAGTTGCATTTTGATTACATACTCAAAATACTTAGATCACCAATACATAGAATTCCCCACATTCTTACAAAATATGTAATAATCTGAAAAGTGGATTGGGTTGCAGAATGGTTAAATTTATCAAGTAAATGTAATTTCAACTTTAACATACAATATGAAGATCAAAGTGTGCTAAAACAAAATCTATATAAGTTCCTGGAGGTAAGTGACATTCAACAACGCAACGAATACGTACAACAAGTGACTCACTCCGTCAATAGGGTCATTTACCCAGAGCTTAATTTTAACCTAAACAGCAATAACTATTTTAATGACACCAACACCATCCAATCTATATCACTGATTTGCAGAGCTAGATGTAATATGCTGAATTTAAATGGCTCAACCTACACAAACAAAGAAACGAATATTTGCACAATATGTAATATGAGAGCAAATGACACTTTTCACTTTTTAGCCATATGTCCCATCTACAGAGACCTAAGATACATTTATTTCGGAATGCTAACTTTGACAATGGAGCAAACAAAAACAATACTTAATGGTGAGAACTGGGAAGCCCTTTACAATTATCTATCAGAGGCACTGAAATATAGACACTATATCAATACCGAATTCCAATAATAAATATTATGTACTTACATTATTCATATATCATGTTCATAAGTTTTAACACGACATTTTAGTATGTAATTTGTCTATACTTTTATTGCTTTTCTTGTTATACTTTTCAAAATTACATATGTTAATATTAATCAAATTCTTTTTATATGAATATTTTTTATAAAAGATCAATTGTTAAAAAAAAAAGTTGTTTAACGTTTCAATCGGGCAGACGGCAACGCCACTAGCTTTATTTATTTTTATTTATTAAAAATCTAAATTTCTACTTATACCATATTAGGCGTTTTTCTTTTTTGGCCCCGAGCGTGGCACTGAGCTGTCAAAAAGAAAACTATGTTACTTTTTAACTCGGAGCGCTCCAAGCTCTCAACTTGCATTTCTTTTTTAGCTCAGAGCTCGACCGGGGCTCGCTCGATGAGCTCGGAAAAAACGACCGAGCACAAAGCTGAGCGCGGCTTACTTCATAGAATTTTCATGTAATTTGACAGATATGAGAGTTCAGTGCTCAATTGAGTTTCTTAAATAGATCGGTGCGCTCAGGTCACGCTCTGTTCGGAGTGAGCTCTATTCGCTCAGAGCCCGCTCTGTGTCCCGCTCGGGGCTAAAAAAGAAAAACGCCTATTGTAAACGTAACTTTTGAAATAATAAAAAAAAAAAATCTAATCTAATCTAATCTGTATCATGAAGCGCACATGCAAAATACATATGTGTATAATGAAACACACATACACATAAATCTAACGATGTTGATGATTTTCATCCTCGATTTAAAAACCGCATACCAGACTCAGATTTTTTTTATATCAAATTTGTCTCAACAACAACAACAACAACGGTAGCACATAGCGAGTAATGATCATGAAAACAAAAACAATAAACACACGATTCCTAAAAAGAGAGAAGCAAACAGGTTTTTTCCGTTCGTTTTTTCTCATATCTCTTGAAGGAGTAAAAGAAAAAAGAAAACAAAAACAAAATTCTGCATTTTTTTCCGTGTGTAGCTCTCCCATAGGTTAGAGTAGTAGAGAAAATAAATTGAAATGTTGTCCCTTCTCTAAGAAGTTGAACTTTTAAGAAAGCTCCTTTTTTGGACGAATTTCGTTTTCATGGACATTTTTTCCTATATGGATGATGCTACATCTGTATAGTTTATTATCTGTGCTTATATATTTATAATTTGTTAAAAAACGGGCTTGAGTATTGGGTAATTGTTTTTGACTTTTTGATCACAAGTTAAAAATCTGCTGACGAGGCTTAAAAAGTCAGTAAGTGATCTTTAGCATTCTAAATGGGAATCCAATCTAACCTTCTAACTCCGTTCTTACTCAATTTATTGAGGGTAGAAAGCCGAAGGGGAAATTAATTAATTTAAAAATAGAAATTATGTTTTGGTTTAAATTATATTTTATTAGTGGTGGAACTGGGCTCGTTGTCGTTAGCATCGCGGTCTCTGCCATTACCGAAAAAGAGATCAAAGTCGGAAACAACTCAGCTTATTTCAAAATATCAAAATTTGATCAAAAAGTTTACATTTTTCAAAATATATAATAAAAATATGTACAAATTTCAAATGTTAATTCAAAAATTACTAACTTATCAATTCTCAGATATGTATGTACTCTAACAATCAAAAATATTGGCACTTCTATACATCCCTAGTTTCAACTGAATGCCTCCCGTACCCGTGGGATTGGATGCGATAATCAACACCTTATGTCTCAGTCAGCAGTGACAATAACAATTCAGGTTGCACTTAAAAGACCTTCGGTTATATGCTGGATTTACACGACCGAAAAATTGTTAGAATTGTTGTCACAAAACTGGAAAAATAATAAGGATATTTATGCAACGTCGGAAAACCATCGTAAACGTCTTAAACGTCGGAAAGTTTACGACGCGACGTTGTAAACGAACTATCAAATTTTGTATCTAGATTGCCTAGATTGACCATGCTTCTGATTTTGATTCTGAATTCTAATCAACAAGCTTTATCTTCTATTTAAAAGAATAACTGTCATCTGGATAATCAATCGAAAACGCCATTAGTTTATTATCTTAATAACTTGTTTTATTGACAGTTACTCACCCTCAATAGATGACCGGATATCCGTTGGCTCATTGTGAATAGCTAGACTTGTTACATTAGCTGACGTCGCTAGAGTTTCAAAACCATTTCTTATTGAATATTCAAGCGTGGAAAGATGAGTATCTTGGTGATTTGGCTGTTGTTGTGGTTTTATACAATGATTATTTATGATATCACAATGTTTCATACTGCTTCTCTTAACAGTGATAGTTGTTGTTTGAATATCTGAATTTGGTTTGGTGTGATTATTTGTTAGATTAGCTTCGGGTATTGTTAGAAATTCTTTGGGAGTGACAGTAGAAGTTGCAGTACTTTCGCTTTCATTTTTACCCGGTTGAACGTATAAACTTAACCGTCTAGAACTTAAGCGTGAGTGTAAAAATCTGAGGGATCGATAATTTGAATTCGAATAATTCATTGAATTCCGAGAGTAGTGTGATCGCGGTGTAAAATAGGTTTCGCCATCCGCACTTTTGTCTAATGCCATGGAGTTGTCTTCGGATTTTGTTAGACCAAGATCGTTAGTTTCCTTAACAGCTTTAATATAAAGACGGTGAACGTTTTCCGGAGTATTAGAAATTTTAATTTTAGGTTGGTTAGTACTTTGGTTACAAGTATTTTGATATGAAGTTTTCAGCAATTCGGAATAATCCGAATGCTGAAGAGCTTCAGTGCGTTTTCGACTGAGAATTTGCCACTTCTCGTCGTCACTGATTGTGTTTGTTATTGTTGTTACACGATTAGCATAAACAGGTATATATTCGGACGTACTGTAAAGTGGTGTTAGTTCCAAATTTCGCACAGATCGAGGGGGGCGTGGTAATTGTTCGGATTCTTCGGATTCATTTGAAATTGCTCTACAGGGTATCGGACATCGTGTTTGAGGTTTATTTTTTAACGTCGTCACAGACATTAAGTTATCATCGTCTTCAAGAGCTATTTGTAAACTACTTAGATCATAGCTATTGATACTTTCTGTGCTATGAGTAGAATGGCTGTATGAAAGTCGTTTTCTTGCTCTGCTGTTGCTATAGTAATCTTCAGGGGCATTGTAATCCTTCGAAGGATCATTGCAATTTATTTTAATTTTTGTACAAAAATCAGTCACTGTAGACACTTCATCATGAGCTATGACAAGATCTATGTAATTGTCTACGAATGTAGAAAGCAGCCTTTGTACTTGATCAAAGGACTGTATTCCACGTAGGTGATTGCCGTTAACGTTAACGATTTCGTCACCTAATCGCAGTCGACCATCTCTAAACAAAAAAAGAGAAAATAAATAATAATACAAACTTTTCAAATAAGACCTTAGTTACCTAAAAATTAATTAAAGGAGAAATGATTAAACAAAAATAAATTGTGAAACGTTTATTTTTAAATGGTTGTTTAAAAAAATCTTCATAGTTAAGTTTCTTTATTTAATAATATTAATTATTGCAAATACATAGTGTATACAGGGTGTCCCGAAACTAAACGTCAATCGGGGACCGGGTGATAGGGTAGCTTATACCTGTTCTGGAAAAAATAAGAAAAAAATCCATCTCGCTTGGTTAAGTAATAATAGCAATATTTAGAAAAATAGTGAAAATCGATACTCTAGGCCACACTTTTAGGTACTTTGGGCAAAAATTTCCAAATTTTGTGGTGATTTTTTTTACGTAATCCTTATAACCATTGCTCTTGATCGCAATCACAAATATATTATAAGTTTCGAAAGAAAAATAAAGTTTGAATAAGTGATGATTCAAAAAAATTTTGTAAGCTAACTTGACACTTCATATTTAAAAAAAATGTACTGCACTACCCTCGGCAAGTTATTTAAAAAATTGGCCCAATTCATCAAGATTTCAAAATAATACATCACTTTCTTCTTATTCATTCGTAAAAAATATTATTCATTTTTTATTTGCAAAAATGACCTCAGTTCACTTCAATCACTTTTACGAGAATAATGCTTTTTTGTACTCAAAAATCGATTTTACCGAGGTGTACGTAACATGAACAGAGGCACTAAAATCAAACACTGTTTGTCTTAAATTAGAGTGAGATAGATCTACATTACATTATATGGTACGCTACGATCTACGTTCGGTACGCTACGTTCCTTGTTTTACTCGCAACTTCTCACAATCGTGCGCTTTTGTTACCCTGGACTCGAATAGTGTTGTGGAAATCATTTTTTTTTTTTTTTTTTTTTTAAGTTATTATCTAGTAATAGGTACTAAAGACTTCACAAATTTTTGCCAACATTATTCTGCAAATATCAACTCTGGGAGCGTATAGTTACGAGGGAGCAAACTTCGTATACACGTTGCATATGGTACGGGTGGTAGTTGTTTTGTTTTAAAATTCGATGAGCAATGCTTTTCGGTATTTCAGTGGATCTTTCAATCGCACTGATCAAGCGCTGGGATCACATTCAATTCAATTTAATTTAATAAAACTAATTCGTCGTTATGTCCTTGGGGTTTCCCGTCTGCAGCGCATAATTCTAGAAAAATCTTCTAAAATAATTGCAATTTTGAGAGAATGTTTAAATTATCTTTAAGATTATATAATGCCAGTTTTGACAATATTCTCATGTAAAACTACAGCGTGGTAGCCGTAAAACGGTCACACTATGGTTCAGGGACGAGTGATAAAGGCATGTTAAATATTAAAGTTTTTGACAATGCAGTTTAATAAAGAAATAATTGAGTTTTTTAATATTAATTTTGCATTCCGAATTTCATAAACGGAACCTTGTAAGAAAATATTAACATAGTTCAATAATTTTTTTTGTTGAAAAAGTTTAAGCGGGCTGTAGGTCCCGCTTAAACTTTATTCAACCAAAATTATAGAAACAAAGGTCACGTAAATAAATAACAACTTTAATAATTTTTTTAATTTGATATTGGAGATTTTTAACGTTTTTTTCATGAAATAAATAAAAGATATTATTTTAAATAACTTAAAAACACTTATTTTATTTATTTATTTACTTAAATGCATTTCGAAAGCTATGCTTCCATCGTCAGTAAGTTTTATATAAATAATAATAAATGATTTTTTTCTATTTTTATTGTTTTTTTATTTAGGCTTATACAGGGAAATATGTTTCGCAAAACAAAAATAAGATTTTGTTTATGGGTAGGTAATTCTTTTAAAATATAAATTTTTAAATCAAACTTCAAGTAAAATTTGAAAAAATGTATTTTCTTCAAATTCTCCGGTCAAAGATACATTTTTTTTACTTTTGACTAGAAAAATCTCTCTTAAGTGGACAGGGGACCACAGGTATAACATTGTATATCTATTATTAAGCAAAAAAAAAATAAGTTAAAAGACTAAGAGTTAATTAACTGCAGTAAAAAGACTTATTTACTAAAACCAAAACCAGGGCAGTACTGAACACTTTCAAAAGTCTTTAACAAGTTGAAAAGTAGGTACTGCAGTTAATTAACTTTTAGTCAGTTAACTACTTTTGCTAACTGCACAGTCAGAATATTAGTTCTGATTGCGAATGTCGGATTAAAGTTACTTTATTCTAAAGGTAGTTAGAAATACACAAAAATTCCGAAGACTCCAATGGCCTGAGACCCATTTCTTACGAATTTTTCGCTAAAAGGATTTAATTGTTGTCGTTATGAGTTCTATTTCATGTTCATTATTAACACCTTTTTAAATTAATTGTTCAGTTACGTACTAGACATCGGATATCGAAAAGCTCTTTTTCGTATGGTTGTGTATGGGTACGGTTTTATAGCTCAAGTATAATATAGAAGCAGGGCTTTAATTCAATAGTATTCTCAAGGCGGAACTCTTCGGGAAAAAAAGTAACACTCCATTTAAATTTCATTTTGCGATAATTTACAGCCACAATTTTACTAAGTCAAGCGATTGTAAATATGACTTCTCAAAATCCGTTAGTTATTTTTTTCATATTGTACTAAACTTTACTTTAAAGTACCTACAAAAAAAAATATATGAGATTAAACCACTAGTTAAGAACAACATTTTCAAATTGAAGCACTTTAAATGAATAATTAGAACTTGAACTTGTTCCGTTGACAGATTGGAATGTTTGAACAAGTGTTATGGCGGTTTTCCCAAGCAGTGTCCAATTCGTTAACTATTCCTCATAATAGAACATAGTCCATTTCATCAAGATTTTTACTTGTAATTTCGACCAAATGTCCACCTAGATTGGGCATTTTTACCAGTGTGCGCCGGCCATACGAGTACTATAGGCAATCGTCCTTGTGAATATGATAGGTGTGCATAGAGGAACCCCCGGTGGTCATGGGTGACGCCCCACTTTTGGGAACCTTTCGATCTACTGGAATACCGAAAAGCATTGCTCATAGAATTTTAAAACAAAACTACTTCCACTCGTATTATGTGCAACGTGTACAAAGTTTGCTACCTCGTGACTATACGCTCCTAGAGTCGATTTCTTCAGAACAATATTTGCGAAAAATATTGAAGTTTTTAGTTCATATTAGTAGATAACAACTGACACAATTTTTACAACAATTATCGAGTCCAGGATAACACAAAAGCGCACGATTATGAGAAGTTGCGAGTAAAACAAGGAACGTAGCGTACCGAACGTAGATCGTAGCGTACCATATTATGTAATGTAGATCTGTCTCACTCTTATTTACGGCAAATTGTGTCTGATTCTAGTGCCTCTGTTTATGTTACATACACTTCGGTAAAATCGATTTTTGAGAACAAAAAAACATTATTATCATTTTTGCAAAATAAAAAATGAATAATATTTTTTACGAATGAATAAGTGGCAAGTGTTGTACCAATTTGAAATCTTGATGGATTGGGCCAATTTTTGAAATAACTTGCCGAGGGTATTGCAGTATATTTTTTTTAAATATGAAGTGTCAAAGTTAGCTTACAAAATTTTTTTGAACCATGACTTAGTCAAACTTTATTTTTCTTTCGAAACTTATAATATTTATTTTTGTATTTGTGATTGTGATCAACAGCATGGTTATTTAGGATTACGCAAAAAAAAAAATCACCACAAAATTATTTTGAAATTTGTGCCCACAGTACCTAAAAATGTGACCTATGGTATCGATTTTCACTATTTTTCTAAATATTGCTATTACTTAACCAAGCAAGATGGATTTTTTTCTTATTTTTTTTCCAGAACAGGTATAAGCTACCCTATCACCCGGTCCCCTCTTGACGTTGAGTTACGGGACACCCTGTCTATTTAATAATTATTTACAAATATATTTATTTTTAAAATAAATACAAATTCACACAAAAATTTAACTTTAAACATCAGCGCTGTTTTTAACAGATAGGAGAATTGGCGAGTTTTCCGAGCCCGAGTTTATACTTTTGATGTCCTAAATTCGAAATTGTTCTTATAATTCCTAGAGGTAATTGGTTTTGAATATATAGACCTCAATTACAGAATCTTCTGAATGAGCTGCGGAGGGAATCAGATTCAATTTTGACATTTCGCTAAATATAATAAATATGTCAAAATTGAGTTCGGCTCCCTTCACAGATCATTCATCAGATTCTTAATCGGAGTGTATAGCCACTCCGATTAAGAATCGGCATATTTATTATATTTAAGATTACACCACGAAATAATTTCATTCTTCAAAATTCGTTATGAGGTCTGAAAGTACAATTTTTTCGATTCAAGATCCATTTGGATTTTTTCCAATAGTTATTTAAATTACTTACTTGGCTAAAAATTCTTAATTGACATTTATTAGTCTTGTATAAAAGTGGAATTCAGTAGGTTAAGGCGAAACCAAAAATTAACCAACGATTTCTCGAAGGAAATAAATTATAAGAAACATAAATTTGGCTTTAAGATTAAAATATCTCCAAGTTTAATTCAGGACATTGGAATCCTTCGACAAAGTATAATTTCTATTACATAAATTCTGAATACTGAAATAAAAATTGTTTCCTGATCCCGTAAAGTTTTCAAACGAAGGAGACATGCTACACTTAGCACCATTCACAAGAAATTTATAATTGTAATAGAGATTAGTTAGACGCTCTAATGTTACAAACTCTTTGAAAACTAGTTTTTAATAGTTTTAAGTCTTCTAGTTCTTTTACTTGGTTGATTCATTTCATTAGTATAAAGAATTTTTATTAATATAAAACCTTTTTATAGACCCTTTGGGCGAGGGACGTTCAATGTTCGAAGCGATAAAAGTTGATAGTATCAAGAAGATGGGTGCATTCAAATTTATACCTAAATCTATTTGGATGGCTTTATTATGTCGTAATTCCTTGGAAAAAACAAATGATGACATCTGAGGCAACACCAACTTAAAATATCTGAGATTTTCTATTATCGACATTCGACAAAAGTACTTTCAAATTTAAACCGGTTGGATTAACAATACACCATCTTCAGACTTTTTTTGTAGAACATTCAATTTTCTACGAATTACTTTAAAAAAAAAATCTTACTTATGTGCAATTCCGTAGGTGTCGATCTCCACAACGAGGTACCTTAACTGCTGTTCATTTGATCTAGTCAACACAGTTTTCGGAGACAGAACCAAACCGATGAAATCACTGGCACAATGTCTTTCCAACTTGATTTGTCGAAAGCGTCGACGTATCGTTTCGGTTTCATAATCATAGTTGTATCCACCAAGTGAAACTGGTCCACTAACATCATTTTCGTTTTTTAATAACCCGATTTTTATCGAATTAATTGACACCAAACTATTCCGTTTTGTTGACGCATCGTCAACTAGACCACGGCCACCATCACTGTCATAGCCCGATTCGTTAGAACTCAAGCAACTACTTAATCTTTGGTAAAGTGGTTCCCAGTCCTTTGAAGAAATACTATTATTTCTCGAAACGTCACCTTGGGGTGAACAATTACTTATTGCACTATCATCCGAGGAATAACGTTTTATAACGCCACTCCGATAAATCACCTTTTGTTGGTGACTTGGACTAGTGCTTGTGAGAGAAACTGTATCACCGTCTCCTGCTCTATATGTTGTAATTGCTGATGATCTGATGCCGTGTTCTAATGTAACTCGGCTCTGAAGATTTGTATTTAACGATTGTTTCATGACAGAACCTCCGTTTTCCTCCGGAAGCACCGACAAGCGGGAGCGAAGAAATGCATAAGGAAAATTTCCTCTACGAGGCTGTTCGCCTAGGTTAGTAATTCCTGTTTTTGCAATGTCATCACAACTTGATGATTTGAGTGTAGATGGCCCAATAGTGGCGTTTTTATTTATAGATTTTTTTCCATTCTCTAAACTTAGACCTTCACTGGGATCATCACATTTGACGTAGGAACAAGTGCTTAGTTGGCTGGTGGAACTGCTGCGGTAAAGCTGTGGTTCTGAGGCTTTGACTAAATAATGCGATTTGTGGTTAAGCATTCCTGTGGATCCTATTCTATGAAAGAAAGATTTGAGGGTTTTCTGTCGATCTTTCGTAAGAGACGCACTTTTATTGGAAGATCTCTGGGAGCTAGACCCATGTGTGTCACTGTCTTTTGCCGATCTTTTTTCTGACTCGTTGTCTTCTTCTGATTTATCGACAGTTTCTATTGGTCCAGATTTGCATTTTTTGAGGGTGCTTGTTGTACCGGATGGTGGGTTATAGAAGATACTTTGTAGGTCGGGATGGCTTTTTTGGTCACCCCTTTTCAAAATGTCCAACTTCCTACTCATCCGCTTACCCCATGTAAACACTGAAATGAAAAAGTATAATAATAGATTGTCAATTTATTATTCATAGGTAGGTACTCCAGTCTTCTAAAATAATAAATAAAAGTACGAACATAATCAGTTTGCTGAAATAGGAATATGGTTAAGGTTCGGTCCCTATTGTTCATGGGTATACATAAATTTGTATAATGGTTTACTGTTAATTAGAACTAAAAAATAATATGATACTATATATATTATATTATTTCTCTTCGACTAATCTTTGGTTGTTAGTCTGTAACACTTTTGTGGTCGCCTGGGTCTTCTCCTCCCCGCAATTTTTTTGTATCAATAAGCTATACAAAAGCTTAACGTCAGACACGGTCGCCTAGCTTTGCCATCAGTTGATATTAGGAAGACAAAAACACAAACAAAATACAGTGAGCAGAAAACCACATTTCAATTGGCATTTGGCACTACGAATCGTTGCCACAGCCACCATACACCCCTGATCTAGCACCCTGCGGCCATAAGTTAAAATATACAGACTAGGGGAATTCCATTTTATACCAGTTATAACAGTAAGAAGGTGTGGATTGACGCGTTTTGGTGACTTGAAAAGCTCGAGGTATGCTCACCGTCGGAAGACCCTGACCCAGTGGGGCCGCATAAAGATTAGGTTTATAAACAAAACTGTCATACTTTCTACAGACATTTTTGTTCAGAATGGTATGACATACTTAAATTTCAGCCAATTTCACCGGGACAATTTTTTCATACATTAAGTGCGGGGTTCTTTAAAAGCAGAATCATGGAAACAAACTTTTGGTGTTTTTATGCTTATTTTTTTTTAACAATGGTTGCTTCGTTTCCTTCGTTTTTTGCACTGTCTCTTCAGATTTTAAAATATTTATTTTAAAAATTAAATTGCAGTTTGTATACAATAGCAGGTATCGTAGGATCGTGTGCGGCTAATCCACTGCACCACGTCTATATTTAAATTTTATTTCTATGGTCCTCCTGATACATACCTACCTAACCTACCTAAGTAATAAAAAATTTAAATAACGGCTTTGTTGGTAAACAAATCCATAAACAAACGCGTTAGCCAACGCGTCTATGAATTGCATCCGCTGATCTTCAACTTCAAGAATGTATTAAAAATGCATAACTTAACAGCCATTTCTTTTAAATGTGGAAGTGCAAAATGGTTTTGGTTATTGTAAGTTATGATGTTTGCGTTTTGCCAAAGCCATGGTTATTTTTTTTTCACGAAGGTTCTTTGAATGTAATTACATTAAAGGGTGGCCATAAATGGCTTTACTCAAATGTTCTTAGTTTTAAAATTTTTTTATTAAGCCTATTTTCTTATAATAAACTTCAGCGAAGCTGAACGCAAAAAAGTAAGCAAACATACCATTTTCATATTTTTAATTGTAAAAGTGACATTTGAAGCACTGCCGTAGCTAGCGTCTATTCTCGATGGTGCGGAAAATGATGACTTGTTCAAAGATGTGCTAACACAAAATGTATCGACAGCTTCAAAGAGGCGATAAGTTGTAGGAAAAGTGCTTTTAACAGGAAACAATATTTAAAGTATATTTTTATCGGAACAAAAATATAAATGTTACAAAATAGCCCAGTTCTTCTACATAAAAATCTGTATGTAACAATTTAGCCGTGAAAAGTAGTGAGATATAAAAGTATATAAGTTCTAATTTTATGAAGGTTTAAAGCGAATATTTTAAGTAGAGTAATATTGAAAAAACTCCAAGTTATGAGAGAAATTTGTTATTTAATAATTACTGACTACAATTTTGTGGGTTCACTGGCCAAGTTTTCAAAACGTTTTGAATTATGCGTAATAAAAAGAAAACTTGACAAGTAAACCCCCCAAAGTTTAGTTAGTAATCTTGTATACACTGCAAGTACTACCGCTGTGCGAAATAACAAGATTCTGCGATGTCGGGAAGTGCTCCATAATTTTGATGATCTGTCAGTGAGTAAGTGAGGGAGTGAATGAGTCAGTCAGCTACGGTTTTCGTGATTTTTGTCGTCTTATATCTCGGGAACCACAAGGATAAATGTAGGTGTGTTTTATTCATTGATGCATAGCCAGCACAGCAAAATTACCCTTGGCAAACAAAAATAATTTGATTTCTGGCGAAAAAGAAGTCAGTAAAAAAAAAGATGGCTGTGCTGGCGATATAACTTTGAATTATGGAAATGAACGTATGGAGTGAGTAATCGTTTTATTCAGACTTGTGCTGCGCTGGCTATGCAGTAATGAATAAAACACACCTTATAATTGTGCGGATTAAAACGGGTAAAATTAAACCAGTTATAAAATTGGATACTAACAAATATTTTGTCACACAAGTTTAAAATGTGGAAAACGTTAATAGTATATCAAATTTTTTTTTGGGTGTGCTCAAATATTTTTTAATATGTATTAGACTTAAAAGTTGAAATAGATATTACGATGCTAATTCGTTAAAAATTTGGAAAACTATATTTTTAACCATGCATCATGCTAAAAATGCCTATAATATTGTAACGTTTGTTATTTTAAATTATGACTTCTTACACTCTATAGCGCCATCTTGTAAATTATGGAGCAACATGAAGTGAGCCTTCTTACCGTCTATAGCGCCATCTTGTGGAATGTAAATGATGCACCAACATGACCAAAGCTCAAAACATCGAAAAGCTTCTTCTATGGAATGTTCAATTAGTTTCGGGAACCTATGTAATAAGTATAAAAGCGCCTGCTTGGAGATAAGTAATTTTTTTTCGGAAATTAGTTTCGGTATATTTGAGTGTTGAATAATAAATTGTTTGGTTGTAAGAAAGTAAAGTGTTTTATTTACGAAATAAATAAGTGGAAGTTTTAAAAAAGTAAATAAGTTTTATCTATCGAACCATGAGAAAATATTACAATATCATACCATTGAATAATTACAAATAGAAGTGGACACCGAACATTGTTCAAACGACAATGCGCCATATAAAGTGGTGGCAGCCGTAAAAACTTTATAATATCCTTTTCATGATATTGTTCGTTTTTGTTTCTGCTATTTTATATATCCCATTGCTCAAAAGAGCAACGAACTATAGGTCATACGAATCAGAGGTTGTTTGATCAATTTATTTCTAACTATATTGATTTTTTAACAATTTTCAGTCTAAACTGTAGCTTCCATGTTAAGCAGGTGGATTAATATATAGGTTCCCATAGCTAATTTTAAAGTCAGATGAACAGAATAATATTATAGATTAATAGATTATTAAACTATTCAGACTACAAAATCCGGTCATGAATATTTTTTATAAAATGGTTTAGCGTTTTTGTAAAAAAAAATTAATGAATTTTTTTTAAGTTTTGTGCACGTTTTTGATTTTCATTATTTTCTAAAGAACATTTAAAGAAAATCGACACACCCATTAAGGCTGCAGTGGAAGGACTGACAGACAGACAGAGAATTGCAAGACCAATTTTTTTCGACTTCGCTATTATCGTAATGACAAGTTTGATTAAAATATCGAGTTCGAAATTTTAATTTTAATTCAATAAGCCGATAGTGAGAAAGTCGAAAATCTTGGTAAAATTGTAACATAAATCGTATAGTTACCTATACTGTACAAATCTTTCAAAATTACCTTTCTCTAGTAATTGAAAAGTGGCTCTGACCTTAGCCGTTCGGATTCGGTCGATAATTTGCTACCGGCAAGGCACATGACCAGTTACAAACACCACACATACATATTCGTACTAGAGTTCTCCAAAAAACTACACTTTGCTCAGAATTCAACCTCAACAGGGCTTAATTATCAATCTGAGTTTGAATTAAATGATCAAGACAAAAAATCCTAAATCAAGCAACATTTAGAAATCGCTATCAGCGGTTCATATATTTGTTTGGTCTTGATCATTTATAGTTTCAACCCTAGATTCATATAATTAAGGGACACCCTAACCTACATACCATATTAATAATATATTTACATTATCATTTAAAAAAAAATATTTTTGTACCTATACTTACATAATATGTAATATGATGCCTGTTTGGTAACTTTTTTTTGTCAAAAAATTTCCCAAAACCGAGTTTTTTTTTCTATGCGTTGTGATAGAAAATTGTTTAATTTTGTGAAAATTTGTGCAAATTCGCAAGAAATTTCACGTTGCCAAAAAGACCAATGATGTACCCACATTACATTTCTTAAAAATCCACCAAAGTATTCACGATAAATTAATACCTATTGAATTACCTATATGTATCTTATACAAAAAAAATAATGTTCTTGTAAATGAATGGAACACCTATGTATATAGCACAGTACACATATTAAAGGTAATATATTGCGCAGGTTGTCAAAGTTGGAAATGTCAAAAAATTAAAAATGGCTGTTCGAGTGCCCACAGGAACTCAACGCGCATCATTAGAAACAACAACAAAATATTGAAATAAGACAAGGAAAGGGGCACTGAATCCACCATTTTACCACCATAATACCTCAATTTTGACAGATGCGCAGAACTGAACAAAAATGAAAACGCTAATGATATTACCTTTAATATGTGTACTGTGTGTATATAGTGACCAGATTTATTTGAAGGAAAAGCGGGACACATTTTCAAAACTTCGCCGGGAGTAGAAATTATGATTATGAGTAAAAAATTAATAGTACGCAAGATAAACAAGAAATGACAAACCTATTTATTTAAAAAAAAAACTTTAAAAAATTCAGGCTCAATATTGCTAGCGTGTTTAGACAATTAATTTTAATTACAAATTTAAAATTAATTCTTATACCTACCTACTAAGATGCAGTATGAATTTCTTTAAGAATTTCATTATTATTTTTTAATTTTTGCTAAAATTGTTTTATGAAACATGGAAACATGGAAGACTGATTATAAAGAATTATCAACCATAGTTCTGAACTTGGGTCTTTAAAAATCGTCTGAAGAACAATGCAACACTTATCAATTGAGAGAAAATATGTTTTTGTTTTCGATTTAAAAATTATAGACCACAAGCAAATCTGAGAATTCATTTAATGTGGCATATACATGAACTCATTTTCTTCCTTTAGCCTAGTACGCAGATCGCGCTAAATTTTAGCTTCCGTACAAAATTCTCTCCAAAATTTAGCTCAGCTAGAACTGAGGAAAGCATTTTAGCCGAAAGGTACGCAGCTCCAGCTAAAAATTCAAATGTTTGTTTCTTACTGTACATCACATATCTGTCAAAATTTAGCGCACGAAATAATTGTTCGGCACATTAATTCTCAACCCTTGTACGCTGCTGATGCGAAACGAAAATTTCCTGTGATCTCCAAACAGACAACGAAATGCTTGCGAAAACAACGGAAAATATCCTTGGAGAGTTTCTCTAATTCCAAAAACAAAATCAAACATAAACGCAAAAAATCAGAGAAACCCATGATGTAAGAAAATGATAAACAAAAAAAAAAAAACACAAATAAAACACAAATGTCATTTTTCCGCACACAATAAAAAGTCTGTATAGTGCGAAAAAGGAGCGGAGACTTCTCCAAATAATTTGCTACAATTATAAATTTCGCTCTTCGAACAGCGTACTGCAAAACGAAATTTTCCGTTTCTGATTTCGTTGTGTCATTTTTGTATGGGATTTTTCGTTTCACATCAGCAGCGTTCTAGGCTTCAAGCTAAATTTTAACAGATTCTGTAAGTCTTGAATTTTGCATGAATTGTGTTTTGTGAAAAAAAAAATTGAAATGGAAGAATATTTCGGAATAAACGATTTATCTCAGCCAAAGAAAAGAATCCATTTTATTTGATAAAATTTAGTTGCAATAATAAAAAAGATCATTGAAATGGTTGAAAACAATTTCATCTCGGAGAACAGCTGCTTTCTTTTACATATTCTCCACAACGCATGCTCTATGTCAAGGGTTTTTTGCAGATGTTTGGAGAGAAAAGTGGGAGCAAAATTTAAGCATGATCTGCGTACTAGGCTTTAACAGCCAATTTGTGTGCACAGGGATGTAAAATAGTATTTATATAATTGCTTAATTTTGAGAATTGTAGAGACCTACACACATTTTTACAAACGTGCGTCGTAGGAAAAGCGGGACATATAGCGGGTTTTTTAGAAAAGCGGGACATTTAGCGGGACAGTTATGGCCGCGGGACAGAGACCCCAAAAACGGGACTGTCCCGCTAAAAGCGGGACGTAAGGTCACTATACCTATGTATAGGTATGCGCACTTATCTTTTTGTTTTTTTAAATGTTTAAAAATAAATAAAATGAACTGAACTCCACTAAATAGCCGTATGTATATTTATGTGTTTATAATAGTTAAATTAACCTAGATTTATTATTCTGTTTTTTTTGTATATACCTATACCTACATATATGTATATACTTACATCTATTTCTCCATATGAATAGAGATACATAATTACATACCTAAATATTAACCTAAAAAATAATATATGTACCTAGGTGCCTATCTATTTGCAATTTAGTTAGATTCGTCCATATCCCTTAATGTTGTTGAGAAAAAAATACAAAATAAAAACCTTATTACATAAATCAGACAGTGAATTTAATTTGGAGTTTATATTTTATCTTACGATGTGGATAGCTTTCGTTGGTTTTCTAGGTTTCTTAAGTGTTTTTTGTTTATTCAAATTATACTAACCTAGGATACCTACCATATGTATCTTAGAAATCTCATATTTTTAGTTATTATTGTTTCTTTTTGTAATTATTCAATGATCATACTTAATGGTCTAAAATTTTGGGCCAATATTATTTGTGGAAGGTTAGTAATACTTTTGGTTAATTTCCAACGTCTCAATTTAAGGACAAAAACGGTAATCGGGGTGTTTTTTGTAGAATGCGAAAACTTTTTCTTTTCTGTCCTATACTATATGTCTAACTTGGGTATTGAATAGCGCACATTTATCTGCAATCTGCATTTTAATTTAAGTGTTGGTCGCAATTTTTCAGTATTGTAAACCGTTGATTTTAGTCTACTCTTACCACATGCATGCCTACATACTTCGAAATTATTCTTTTTTCCTATGCCTACTTAAAAGGGTGGGAATATTAAACATCAACACGCAAAAACGATCAAATAGCATAAGATGACGAAACTCTTTACCTCTCTGCATATAAGAGCCACATTAGGTGTTTCCGATGCAATAACAATATGAAATGTTTGAGGGTGTTAATGTTTGGTAATACTGCAGGTTTAACAAGAAAATGTAAATATGAACCATATCTGAGGCACACTATCAGATTAGCTAAATTGATCCGCAACTATAGCATTATTGGAATTTATGTTATACTGTTACTTAATAGTCACACATTCCCTAATCGACATAATAGAAGCTCTTTTAACTCTTAATCGACAAATTAGGTTTAGTATTCAAAGAATCTTGCCAAGATCAGAGTGTGAGGAATAAAGAACCAAAATCACCATTTTAAAAAGAAGATAAATTGTAATGTTTTATGCCAATTTGATAGGTATAATGTATAAGTTAACACATAATAAGTTCATCAAACACCGGAAGCACACGACACGCCAAAATGCTGACCAGATGCATTTTTGTGCAATATAATTATCAAGAAAGGTGAACGATCATAAGCATGTGAAAATGATGACACCACGTCCACGATGGGAACAAAGGTAACTTTAAGCTTAGCTGTAATTAGGTATATAGTTTGTAATTCAGTTCAGTTCAATTTTAGTTCTCAATAAAGCTAGTTCTCTTCAAGCAAGATAAAAAGTGTTTTTTTATGAAATAATAATAAGAAAGAAAATAATTGGCGCCCAACAAGTGTGGCTTCGGGAGTTTAAAAAAAAAATAACTAAGTGCAATAAGTCAACGTAAAGTACCTCGCCGTGGGTTTTTTTTTTAAATTAAATAACCGAAATTTTTTGTTGAGACAATAAGTGCGTAAGCCGTCGTAAAGAACCACGCAGTGCGTTTTGATAAAATCCACACGAATCCACATTCATCTGTATCAGGAATCAATAGACATACTGAGGCTAACGAAGGAGTACACCAGAAAACCCCCGGTAAATAACGAAAAGGACAATGTTTTCGATGTCAGCGTTGGAAATAGTAATTATGTTTATGCAAGAATTTATTTTAAGAATATTTAGAAAATATATCAGTGAAAAATAGGTGCAAAATTAAATAAATTAAACAAATTATTATGAATTAAACAAACAAAAAGTGAAATAAGTAGGAAGCAACTATAAATATATTTGTTAAATTCTTATTAATTAAACTAAGTGTTACTTTTTGAATTTATTTTATTTTTGAAATATGGCTCCTCCAATCCCACCTGCACCAATTTCCCCAAACCCGAACGATTTACTTACTGCCAGTCCGGCTTTTCAAATTCTTATTTCGACTATGATAAACCAAAGAGAAGGTCCACAGCTACTCTATTCCATCTTCAATCCAAACTCTGATCAATTTGCGGGAAATGATATTACAGTTAGTCAAGATCAGCAAGCTAATTTAGATGAACTCGATAAAATCCCCGACGTCGTAAGAAGCCTACGTGAATTATTTGGGCAACCAGGTGAATTTAGTTCTTGGCGTAAAAGCGTCGAAAGAGTACTTAGAATTTATGATTCCCTCAGGGGATCACCAAAGTATTTCGGCATTATTAATGTCATAACTCATAAGAAATAAAATTGTAGGTCACGCTGATCACGTGCTTGAATCCTACAATACCCCATTAAATTGGAACAATATTTCCAGGTGTTTAACATTGCATTACGCAGATAAGCGTGACTTAGGAACGCTTGAATATCAACTGACTTCCTTCATTCAAGGAAATCAAACGATACAAGAATTTTATCATCAAGTATGTGCACACCTATCACTGATCCTAAACAAAACGTCTTCGATGGATATAAGCGGTGATGCCCTTAATATATGATGCATTATAGACAGAAAGCTTTAGACACATACGAGGTCTAAGAAGCGATCTGCCTAGGCTTCTCGGTATACGAGAACCATCAGATTTACCACAAGCTCTTCACTTGTGTCTAAAACTATAGAAAACCAAACATTTCGTACGCAATACGCCGTTGCCAATAGTAATAATAATGAGAAAAATTGATTCACAACCCCCTCCAATACCACCTAAACGACATCCTTATAATCCACAACCTTTTAATAGACAACAACAATTTTTCCCAGAATTATACCGAAACAATTACCAATCAAACTAATACTGAACAATATGACTACCCCTACCAATCCGACATCAACGATTACAATTCTCTAATAAATTCTATGAGCACAAAATATGTTGGAGATGAACCACTAGACGAATATATTGCAAATCAGAACAACTACGATGAACAATTAAACTATTATGCAGATGTCCATTTTTTAGGCTAACGAGCTCGTCCTTACCATGCTTCGAATGTAAGACGAGCGATGGTAAAATTTTTAAATTTTTAGTCGGTACAGCTCAAATAAAAACTACATTTAAGCAAGCCTAGTAAAAAATCCAGCTCCGAATAACCAAAACTTTTACGCAAATTCAGTAGGCAGTAAAGTCGAAATAAGCCACCATATTATGATAAATCTTTTTGGTATTAATACCGTTCAACTACAATTTTTCATTCTACCACCCTCAAATATTTCCACGGAAGGCAACGACAGCCTCAAGATTTCGTCAGCCGTCATCTTTACGAAAGAAAGTTGTATGCTATATATATTATGTTATAAACTTAAAATCCGACTCAAACAACAAATTTCAGAGTCTTTAAACTCAGTCACCATCAGGGATAGCCACATGTCACACAGACAAAAATCAGAACTCCATAAACTTACGGGAACATATTGTAATTTATTTGCCGAATCAGACGAAAAATTAACTTTCACTACAACAGTGAAAGGAAAAATTAGAACAATAAATGACGAACCAGTTTATACAAGATCTTATCTGTACACTTCACGGTCCCCGTACAACGCACCAATATGGGTCATACCCAAAAAGATTGATGCATCTGGTGAAAAGAAATACCGACTAGTAAGCGACTATAGGAAACTCAACACAGTCACTATCCCCGATCGCTACCCGATCCCTGAAATAAACGACGTCCTATCCCAACTCGGACAAAACAAATTTTTTTCGGTATTATATCTAAAAAGCGGTTTTCACCAAATCAAACTTCAAGAAGACGACATTGAAAAAACAGCCTTCTGGGTCAGTAATGGAAAGTATGAATTCGTTCGACTTCCATTTGGATTAAAGAATGCTCCGTCAATCTTCCAACGGGCATTAGACGACATTCTGAGGGAACATATAGCCAGAATATGATTCGTCTATATAGATGACATAGTTGTATTTAGCAAAGACGAAGAATCCCCCTTCAAAAATCTATCCACGATTTTTAAAACCCTTCAAGATGGAAATCTTAAAGTTCAGATGGATAAATGCGAATTTTTAACAGACAATGTAGAATTTCTAGGATTTATTATATCTTCAGACGGTATTATGACAAACCCGATAAAAAAAGCAGCAATAACCCAATTTCCATGGCCAAAGACACTTAAAGATTTACGATGCATTTTAGACCTATCAGGGTTTTATCGACGATTAATCAAGGACTATGCTAAATTAGGAAAACCTCTGACAGTCCTTCTCAGAGGGGAAGATGGACGAACGTCCAAGCAATCCTCTAGCAAAAAAGTTATAAATCTCGATAAGGAAGCCCTTGAAGCTTTTCAAAAAATAAAAAAACTCATCTCTGAAGATGTTATTTTCAAATTTCCGGACTTCAAAAGAGAATTCCACCTTACAACCAGTGGCGGTTTAACCCTCAGGCAAAAAAGGCAACTGCCTAGGGGCCCAGCTACACCTAAGGGCCCCAAGGATCTTAACAATTTTTGTGCTTCTTAAATTTTTTTTAATAATAAATTAAATTTGATAATCATTGTGACTCAATTTATGTCGAATTCCTTTCAACAAAAGAATCGAATTTTTTTCTAAAAGAATCGATTTTTTTTCTGAACAATTCGGATTTTTTCTGTCAAAACAAATCTTGCTAATTTAGCAAGATTCAAGAAAGATTTTACACCGATTTGCACATACACTAGCAAGATTTGAAATTTCTAAAATGTCAAATTGAATGTCGCGGTGTTTTAAGAAAACAAATTGTGTTTTTGGTTGCAACGAATTTTCGGTGAATTTTATAGTGCGTTGCTTTTCAATTAACAATAATAATATTTTCCAAATTGAATATTTTCTGGATATTTTACTTCAAAATTGTTTCTGTCAAGTGCCACACACACAATCACAAAAAAAAATCGATTCTTTTCGTCTTTTCATATTCCTTTCAACGACAGAAAAAATTCGATTCTTTTTAGAAGAAAATTCGATTCTTTTGTTGAAAGGAATTCGACATTAGTTTTTGTGAACTAACAGAACACAAATAACTTTGAGAAATTTCTCGTTACTATTCATAGTTGAAGCGTGTTTGAACTACGCTTCAACCCATTTAAATACCTTCTTCGAGTTGAAATGGGATTTTTCTCTTTCGATGTTATAGCCCGAACATAAGAGACGCGACGCAGGGCCTTGAAATTTTGCAAAGCTATAGTGTCATAAAGTACCAAATAAAAAAAAATAAAAGTACATTTGTCTTCAGATAACTACGATTTCAGACCGCACCGCCATCCAGCCCGAGTTCTGTGTGACCAAGGCTTTAAGGTTGACGTCTTAAAACTAAGGTAAGATGCAAAGCCTGGTACATACATGGTACAGAATTAGAAGTCAGTAAAGTGGCTTACTATGACAACTGGATTGATTTATAGCCTTAAATTCTAATAGTCAGATCTTTAATGGCCAGTTGTACAATAGTGGTTCAGCCTCAGTTCAAGATTTTAACTCAGCGATTTCGGCGGATTAATTAACGTTCACGAACTTGAACAGTAAACCACTGTTGAAACTGAATTAATCCGCTGAAATCGGTGGATAAAAATTGCTGAATCACGGTTTAAATATTTGTACAACTGGCCTTAAAACTTTACAAGCACCATTGTACATACGTTCAACAGAACATTCAATGGTGGTATTTTTTATTCATGGCTAAAATATTATATGCATTTATTATTATCCCTTAGGCCCAGTTGTACAAATATTTAAACCATTTTTCAGCAATTTTTATCCATCGATTTCGGCGGATTAATTGAGTTTCAACAGTGGTTTACTGTTCAAGTGTGTGATAATAACCAATTACATACTTGAACCAGCATTGAACGTTAGTTAATCTGCCGAAATCGGTGAGTTAAAATCTTGAACCGAGGAGAAACCACTACTGTACAACAGGCCATTAATGTACAAATAAGAGACAAAATCTAAGTTATAAAGATTTATTCATGTTTCCTATATTTCTAGCAAATTGAATTCATTTTCAATGTCCCTTAGTTACTCTATGAAAAAAATCTGTAATTTTTTTTTGAACCCGAGTTAACTGAAAAGCAGTTCTTCAGTGTATGATTGAGCTTAACTTTCAGCTGTCAAATATTTATAATAATAGAGGTGAAAACATCCTTTTTTCATACAGTTTGGTACCTCAGTTTCCATCAAGTTTTGAAAGAAATACCTATTAATGGTGGAACCGCACTAGGCGGAACTGCACTTCAGCGACACCGTGCGCACTTTTGCACGAAACTGATCGAAACTTTACGTCGCGACACAGCTGGTCAGATTATCAACTTGTCGCATAGTGTCGCGTCGTGAAGTGCAGTTGTCGCTTAGTGCGGTATAGCTCATACATTTTTCCTACAAATAAGTCGTGAAGTTCAGTTCCGCTGAAGTGCAGATCCCCCAAGTGCGGTCTTAGCTTAAGAGTTAATTCACCAAATCTGTTGAAATAATTCGGGGTCTTAACTAACTGAAAACATGTTTCAGGTTTAAACCCCGGACCTAAGCGACTTTAAAAGAAAAAATCTCTTCCGATTTTGTTTTCTCGACCGAAATGAAAGTGATTTTAGAAATCAAAAGAAAATTAAAAAAAAAACATCTACAGCAATTGGTTTCCTAATGAGAAAACGGGTTTATGATATCGAGTAAACGATTATAGTAGTTAAAAACGAATAATGAGTTGCTAGTTATTTGTTCGAATACTATTCGAAAAGCTACCGCCTACCTAGCTATCAATAAATGATCATATATGTAGGTACAGAACTAATTTTTTTTTATTATTATGTGCTACGCGTTTCGAAAATTATAATTCCATCAGCTGCCATAGCCAGAAGATAGAACTATAATTTCGGAAACGCGTAGCACATAGTAATAAAAAATAAAAATTAGTTCTTTTACAAAAATGAAAGTTTTTTTATTAAATAAATAAAAAAAACTATATATTTTTAATATTTTTCATTTATTTATATTATTTTCAAAAAATAAAATATTGAAAACTAAAAATATTAATATTAAATTGACATTTTTTTCATTAATTTTCCATTGAGCAACATTGTTTTTAGAGAGGAGGGGGCCCTGAGGCTAGCATTGCCTTGGGGCCTCTACATGTCTTAATTCGGCTCTGCTTACAATAGATGCTTACAACTACGCGATAGGCGCAGTACTAGAACAAGACGGTAAACTTATAACGTTTATCTCCAGAACTCTTTCAAAGTCAGAAGAAAAATTTGCAACCAATGAGAAAGAGATGCTGGCCATCATATGGTCACTACTCTCAGAAATTACCTTTACGGTACATCATTTGTAAAAACTTCACCGACCACCAACCAATGACCTACGCATTAAGCTATAAAAATAACAACAACAAACTAAAACGTTGGAAAGCTATACTCGAAGAGTATAATTACGAAATTAAATATAAACCCAGTAGGACAAACGTGGTAGCAGATGCAGACAGCAGATGCTAACAGATGCACCCCTTATCACACAAATTAACTCCCTAACACCAACAATTCACAGTGACGAATCATCATCTCATGGTCTAATTTATACAGTAGAATCCCCAATGAATTGTTTCAAAAATCTTTTCGTGAAGAAGGTATATCTTCTAATAAATCATTTCAAATACCATTTCCGTCTTATCACAGACATCCTATTATTGAACCTGTTTTTAATGAAACAAATTTAACACAAATTTTGAAAAATGTCTTAATCCCTGAGTAACTAATGGAATCAAAACAATCGAACATATAATGCGTATGATCCAAAATATCTACAAAGAACATTTCAGTTCTTATAAGATCCGTTTTACACAAGTACTAGTTCAAGATGTGGAAAACGAAGAAGATCAAGAGAACTTAATAATGGACGAACATAACCGTGCACACAGAAATCAAAGGGAAAAAAGAGCTCAAATTTTGGAAAAATATTTCTTCCCTACACTAAGCAAAATACTAAAAAAAATTACTTAACTTTGTTTAATATGCAAACAAAATAAATATGATAGGCATCCTAATAAGGTCCCTATACAATCCACTCCGATTCCAAAATACCCAGGCGAATTCATACACATAGATATATTCTCTACAGAAGGAAATTTAGCTATCACTGCGATCGATAAATTTTCCAAATATGCAGTCACAAAAGGGATAAAGCCAAAAGCTGTACAAGATTTAAGACATTCCATAAGAGACATTGTCTTTGCTTTCGGAATACAAAAACTAATTGTTTGTGATAATGAAAAATCTTTCAATGCAACCTCAATACTCTCCATGTTACAAAATGAATTTGGAATCCAAGTCTTTACTACACCACCCTACACAAGCACATCAAACGGTCAAATAGAGAGATTTCACTCAACCCTCGCTGAGATTATATGATGTTTGAAATCTGAAAAAATTTATGAATCCTTCACGAAACTTTTAGAAGCAGCAGTTAATGCGTATAACTTTTCTATACATTCAGTAACAAATAGAAAACCTGTTGACATATTTTTTAGTAAAAATACCGAAATTCCAGCAGAAATCGAGGAAGCACATTTAAAAAAACATGGATAAATTGAAGACTAAACAAGAAACTGATTTAACAAATCATAATAAGAAAAGAACTGACTTGAAAAACTACTTACCAGGAGACATAAAAATGTAACAAAAGGTTAGGTTCGAAGTTATCAGCAAGATACAAAAAAGAAAAGGTGAAAGAAAACAAAACAACAACCATTGTAACAGAATCAGGCAAAATTGTTCACAAGTCAAACATTAGAAATTAGTCCCGTAATCCAAATTCACCACTCTCCTTTCTTTTATTCCACATGCATTTGATAAATCCTATCCAAGGAACTATTAACATTCTAGACTAATCTAATTCCCCGATCATCATCCTAAATAATGGACATGCAAAAATCTCAGAAGATAACATAAAACTAATACATACCCTAGAACTTACTCCGTATGAAAACTTTGTTTCAGAAGCACATCCTTCGCGATGTCGGTATTGGAAGGCAAAAAAGGTTTGATTGTTCTAACATTGATATCAATGAGTTGAACAAACAATTCTTAAAACTTCCCACTTCATCATCGCTTCAATTGAACGAGGTTAATTCTCATGTCTCTGAATCTGCCTTTGAGTTTTATGGAATTGATTGTACTACTGTTTTTAAAAGCTTTATGTTGGTTAAATCTTATGCAGTTGGAATTGATGAAATACACCCTGTTTTTATAAAAGCTTAGCTTCCATTAATTTTGCCGTACGTCACATTTCTCTTTAATTCTGTACTTACTACTGGCATCTTTCCTATGCTTTGGAAGCAAGCCAAGATAGTCCCCGTACCAAAAACTCCTAATGGAAAAGAATATCGTCCAATATCTATACTTCCTTTTCTTTCTAAGGTCTTGGAAAGAATCATGCAAAGGCAAATCAATGCTTATCTAAGCAGAACCAATATTTTGACGCCTTTCCAGTCCGGCTTTCGCCCAAAGCATAGCTGTACAACAGCACTAATTAACGTGATTGAGGATCTTAGGCAAGCCGTTGATCAGGACAAGGTGAGTTTTTTGGTTCTGCTGGATTTTTCGAAAGCCTTCGATACAATTGAACACTCGATTCTCATAAGTAAGTTACTCCACCAACTTAATTTTTCATCTTCTGCTGCTAATTTTCTTCTTTCATATCTGAGCGAAAGAAAGCAGGCTGTTAGTGTATCCAATGCACTTTCAACGTTTTAACCAGTCTCGAAAGGTGTCCCACAAGGGTCGATTTAAGGTCCTATTCTATTTTCACTATATATTAATGAGTTGCCATCCATATTAAAATACTCTCTTATAAAGATGTACGCAGATGATGTCCAACTTTATTTAAGTAGCCCACTCGGTCTTATTGAAAACTGCGTTCATAACATTAATCAGGATCTTCAAAGTATCCAAATTTGGTCCAAGCAAAATGGCCTTTTTTTGAACCCTTTGAAGACTAAGGGCCAGTTTCACAGTGAAGTAAGTGTCACTTAAGTGCCGAATATGGAAAACTAATTCCCAATTTCACAGTGTAAACTTATCGGAATAAGTGACACTTAAGTCTCCCATTTTGGTCACTTAAGTTCCACTTACTCAGGTAGTAAAACTGCGGCTTAAGTGCCAAAATGGGAAAATTAAGTGCCACTTATTTTTTTAAGTGTGCACTGTGAAACTGGCCCTAAATGCTTAGTTATTTCTAAAAAGTATACGGAGCCCTTCGAGTTCTTAGAGAATCACAATAACCACTATTGAAACTAGAAAAATGTTGGCAAAAACTTTAGTTATTCCTCCTTCTTACATACGGTTGTGAAATTTATTGTAACTGTGATGCTGAGAGTCGACGAAAACTTATAGTTGCATATAAAAATACATTTATGGTCTTAAAAGATATGATCACATCTCAGGCGTTGCCGCAACTTTGTACAACATGCAGTTTAAGCACTTTCTACAGTATCGAACACTCCTTCTTCTCTTCAGCATAAAACAGACGGATCAGTACCTATATTATAGATTACAATTCTCCGCATCAAACAGATTAAACATGCTTAACGTCCCACAACATACCTGCCTTACATCTGAGCGACAATTTTTTGTAAACTCCATACGCCTATATGGAACTCTTTGCCTAGTGATATAAGGAGACTTGAAAATGTTAAAATATTTCAAAACAAACTAAAATTTTACTTTTCTTTGCTGGGAACGTGAGGTTTTACCTTTAACAAATTATAGGTTGTACCTTTGACAAATTATAGTTAATTTCTTGGCTACTCAGTTTTTTTCGTTTTTTCTTTTCAATTTAATTTTTTACTATGGTATTTATATATTTGATCTCAGCTGTGTGTTCAAATTAAAGTTAGCTTTTATATTTAAAATTGTACTTTTTAAAGCTATCACTCTTTAAAAAGATATTGTATCTTACTGTGTATAGCTTATCAATGAATTCAGTAAACTAAACTAAACTGAACTATTATTATTATTTATTGTATTATTCATACTTGAATGTCAGTTTATTAGACTTGACCATTCTTTATTCCGTCAATTTCATTGAATTTCTGAACAACAACAACAACTTAAAGGTGCTACCACCAATGGTATACGAATTAATTTATAATTCGTTTTAATTAATTATTTGGCTGGAGATATAGCTATTTCAAGGGGTGCCAAGCCCTATCATCAGTCTCCTTATTAGTGGTGCTGAGCTTTAATCCAATTTTATTATGAAAAACTTTCTGCACACCACTATTATCCTTAAACAAATTCCCAAAGCCAATCCTTTCTTCTCAATAATTCAGCACAAAATAGAACAAATTATAGATATACATACATAATTAAGAATCTTAAAATTAATAGATCAAAACGATCCCTAGATTTCATAGGGACCGGTTGGAAGTGGATTGCCGGAACACCGGACCACGATGATTTTAAAATACTTAGAAATAAGATAAACAATGTAATTGAAAACAAAAATGAACAAATAGTAATAAACGAAGAATACAAAAATCGAATCAATACACTTATTAAAATAACCAATGAAATTATAAATACGATCTAGAAAGATAGTATTGAATATCAATATAATGTAATGTTAGCCGTGTTTTTTTGCAAGCCAGGGGGGAATTGGATGAAAAAAACGACGTCGGTGCTAAACAATTAACATGTTAAATGCAACAACAACTAATTCCAGAGAATTCTCGGGTCTAACTTAAGCGCACAGAAGAACTGTGTTAACGGCATGAATTACATACATGTTATCGATAGTTTGTATGAAAACTCTATGTTTTTTAATGTCATGGCGTCGCGTCGCTAATCCCCGCTGGCGTTTTTTTCAACCAATTCCCCCCGGGCTTGCAAAAAACACACCTATTATTATTTAAGTTTAAACTTATAATAGAAGAGCTAACAAATATTTTATATGCAATAGAACTTTCAAAAGAACGAAATGAAGTTAATTATAAGTAAAATAGACAAAGAAATTTTGCCTTACGCAAATGTTAAACAAGTAATAGAGTTTGCAAATGTAAAAATTGAATCTGATTTTAAAAATTTAATTTATATTATAAATATTCCAAAAACAAAAAAAGGAAATTTATGAAAAATTAACATTAATACCAATTATAAAGAAAAACGTATTAATAAATAAAATAGCACATAGAAATATATTAAGAAACGAAAAAAATACATATGGATTGTTAAATAATTCTAAGGAAATAGAAGAAATATCTCTCTGTAAGAAAAAAGACTTATTAGACTTAAGTGACGATAATTGTATAAGAGGATTATTGGAAAATAAGGGTGCATCGTGTAATTCTACAAATAGCCAACATATCGCTCAGGTTGAAGAAATAGAAGTCAAAAACACAACCCGCCCACTAAACGGAAACTATGACATCAAATTCAATAACGAAACAATATTAATCAACAACCAACGGTACGCTTCCCAAGAAATCATAAATATCCAACCCTTACCACCAACATTACATCCAACCTGAGAAGACTTAGCAGTCGAAGAAGTACTTTCGCTACTACTGATGAAAGAGCTACATACAAGAAATACGCACCATCTCAACAAAATACAAAACATCCTCCGATAATTTGGTAAAAACACCACCTATGATAATGATAACAAATAAAGGTGAACCAAATCAGCCAGCATCCCTCCAAAAATACCCCAGCCTCTATAACATCATTTAAAATGCGTGGACGCATTATCTTAAGAAGGGAGTAGTTAACACATAAAAAGTTCATCAATCACCGGACGCACAGGACACGCCAAAATGCTGACCAGATGCATTTGTGTGCAATAAAATTATGTATCAAGAAAGGTGAACGATCATAAGCTTGGGAAAATGATGACACCACGTCTACGATGGGAGCAAAAGTAACTTTAACTTAGCTGTAAAGTCTAGTACATAATTGTGAATCATGTCGTGAATCCATACAAATTTGCATTTTTGTTCACCTGTGAGCGTGCTCGTGAAGACATGACAAAAAGTGGAGAGTTTGCGTTCACGAGCGGTGAACCATATTCACGCGCAAAATGTACGGGAACTCTTTGATTTTTGATGTAGCTTTGACAATTTGAGCATAAAAGCTGCAAGCAAGCAAGCTGCAAGTCAAGCAAATTGTGTCAAAAATTCACTTTCCCCACTGATGGTTGTTCACTACACGAGGAAGTATGTATGTAGGTATTAAGTTTGTAATTCAGTTCAGTTTAATTTTAGTTCTCAATAAAGCTAGTTCTATTCAAGCAAGATAAAAAGTGTTTTTTTTTATGAAATAATAATAAGAAAGAAAATAATTTACATACAATTTCAAAATCCTCAGCAAAATACTCAAATTACCCAATTGCTAGGGCTGTAGCTGCCTACAACGTCTAATTCGGACTTACCTACTTACTTCTTACTTACTTCTCAGTTCTCGTTTAAGACTTAGATTTTTGATATAATTATATAAACTCAGAATTTCAAATTTCCAATTCAAATAAGCTATACATTGTTGGTAATTGAAGTTTTATCGGTTCTCTTTCTGCTTAACCTGCTTTGCAGATCAAATCTCACCTTAGTATGTAATGCATGTATGTAAATGTATGTATAGTCCCAGCTCATAAGATATAATTTATTTCTACTTTGATAAAACAAGCTACTCGAGTAAAAGTATTCCACTTTAAATAGGCGAATGAAATCGATATACTCTGGCCCAAACCACATTTTACTGCAAATTAAAACTAGGTCATCCGTCACTTTAGTTGAGTGTTCATTTCAAAACAACTAGCTTCTATTTTAATTTCTATGTGCCTTTGGTTATGTGGATATAGAAAACAGGGTGAATGAAGTGAAGACGTAAAAGCCCTCATGAAAACCTATATTTCTCTCTAAATTAACTACTATATGTGTATGATGTGAGATTTGATCCGTATAGTTAAAAAGTTTACAATTTCAAAAATCCGAAAAAAAAAACTACATTACTAGAGGTCCATCTTTCACATATTATACCTACATGAAAGTTATTGTAATACGAGTAAGTAAATAGTATGAACGTTTGATATTATTTGAAGTTTGAAGTTATGAAGTAGAATTAGCAGATAATAGATAAATGCTTACAAATAGTAGATTGTATAAAAGGGATTAACTTATTACAACAAATCGGAGAAATTGTAAAAAAAATTTATTAATTTTTGTCTGTGGTTTATAAAACGCACTATTTTTAATCAAAAATAGATGTAAATAGGTACTTAATAAACGCCATAAAATCAAAAATTTCAGCGATCTACAACTAAATATTTAATTTTTAAGAATTCACATTTCTAATTATCAAACCAAATTATGTATAAGCAAACCAATTAAATTTATACGTTCAATATTTTGAATAAAATGTATGATGTAGTACACAAATACAAAAGTACACAAATCTAAAGTAATCATGCCGGTTGTGGAAGTCGCAATACTGGATTCGCGGTAATTCGCAGTATAGTGTTCTCTTTTCTTTTCATGACAGATGAGTAAAGATGAAATAAAGCACTGCACTGCGAATCCAGTATTGCGAATTTCATAATCTGCATGAATATATTGCGCAGGTTGTCAAAATTTGAAGTGTTAGAAATTAAAAATCCTATTAGTTTTAGTCGCCTGTCTAAACAAGGAGTAAAATTAAGTTTCTAAATGGATTAAGAAATGGCGTATTGTTCAGGGCCATCACATAGGTACTAATCGGTACAATTTTGAAACAGACTTAATAGAGATAGAATTTTGCTTCAATCGCACACGGGATAACCAATGCTTTGCTTTGGAAAAACTTTTGTCCGCCACCGGGAATCAAATTCGAACCTAAGACGAAGATTTTATAAACGGAGGGCTATCATGGATTTACTTGTCTGATTTCAGGAAGGATGAAACTTTGTTACCGAGTGTACCTGGGATTTTTTTTAAGTTCTCAGGTTTTGAGTCCCTCTATGCATTTGTGTGAATTTCCACACATTTAATTTTTTTTATGAACTTTGACAGACTTTTGTGTAGAAATTCACATTTGTGAACACCTTTTATTTTGGATGAATAACTGTGAAAAGTCATAAAAAATTCATCCATTTGAAATAAACAAAATGTTTGACCAAAATTTCACCGAATTTGAGCTATGGTGGGGGCTATGTTGACTTTGAGGGTCGATTTTGGCATATTGGCATAGACCAGGGACTTCAGAAAACCCCGCAAAAAAAGTCCAACAGGGTCATATTATTCATCTTAGTTGCCAATTTATGTCACTTCGCGAGAGATAGCCTCACCCTTAAAACGTTCATTCAGAATAACCAAATGTTGTCCATAGTCCCCTTTCACACGAGGAAACAAGTTGCCGGAGATTTTTTTGACGTTTTCTTTTAATTTCCTTAAAAACCTCTTGTACTTTTCACGCGAAGAAACAAAATCTTGGAAATTTTCTGTAGTTTCTTTATAGAGTTGCTTGGTTGAACACACACTACTGTGTATGTGCGCACTACGGACGCTCAATGTATTTGAGCGCCTTGCAATCACCAACAAAAGTTAGATCGAGCCTGGGTGAGAATTTCAATTTTTACAGCGCGTAAAATGAAAATATTGTTCACTCCATGTTATAGGTGTTTTTACACAATTTAACACAGCACCGCATGTTGTTTTATATTTTTTTTTTAATAAAGTATTGCAAGTTTTCACTATTCTCATTTTTATTTCAATTTTTTATTTAGTTTAATTATCTTTTTTCAATATTTTAACGAATGAAAATCTGTAAACACTTTCCTTTTAGATCGGAAAAATTACAGCTAGGCACCTTTTTGTTTGTTTTTTTTTTTTTAATTTGGTGCTTCACTCACATACACTGTATATGTTATACATGTATACCTCTTCCTTATCTTCTTATTTTAATGTCGAATTCCTTTCAACAAAAAGAATCGATTTTTTTTGTGAGTGTGTGTGTGCTGCTTGACAGCAGCAATTTTGAAGTAAAATACCCAAAAAATATTCAATTTGGAAATTATTATTAATTGAAAAACAACGCACAAATATTTATTATAAAATTCACCGAAAATTCGATGCTAACCAAAAACACAATTTGTTTTCATAAAAAAAATTGTTTTCTTAAAACACCGCGACAATCAATTTGACATTTTAGATATTTCAAATCTTGCAAGTGTGTGTGCAAATCGGTGTAAAATCTTTCTTGAATCTTGCAAAATTAGCAAGATTTGTTTTTATAGAAAAAATTCGAATTCTTCAGAAAAAAAATCGATTCTTTTAGAAAAAAATTCGATTCTTTTGTTGAAAGGAATTCGACATAAGTAACTTCTTTCCGCCCGAGGTTTGAAGCTACATTACGTTTTGTAAATTTCTAAGGTCGCGCTTTATGACACATGATATCGTAAAATATCGTGAAGTCTGTAAAAAGCCTGTCAAAACCCCGACAGTCCGAAGAGTGGTTTGGCCATGAAAGGTCACCGCGTCTTCCGTAAAATGGGCGCCATCCGCGGAACGTTTGCACTACACGGAAACACTCATTTAAATAATAAAGTTGTAGGTATCATATGAATATGAAAGCGCTGCTTAACCGTGTAACCACTGCTGTCGGAATTGCTACTAAAGTTACATTTGGCTCCTGCCCATTACTGCGGAATGGGCTACTGTGCTCCCCATGTCTGAAAAAGGCTCCTCAAGTCAAACTTCTGTGTCAAAGGACTTAAGCCTCAACTACATAAGCCAAAAAAGTGAAAAAGTGCAAAAGTGAAAATTTTTAAATTGATTTTGTGATAGTGTTTCTGACTGGAAAACTTATAAAAATGATGCAGAAAGCTTAAATTTTGGTTTAAAAACAAATTTGTGTATTCTTTTTCACAAAACAACGGCGCTAGCGGTAAAAAAAATATTTTTACTTTTGTACTTCAGTACTTTTTGGCTTATGTAGTTAAGCCTTTAGACTTTGAAGATTTTTACCGAATTATATTCAACACTAAAAATACTTTATATGAGACTATGTTTCCTTTGATAAAAAAATTTGTTGGAACAATAATTGCTTTTCCACACAGTAGTGCGACTGCGGAAAGAAAGCTGTCAGATGTTAGTCTAATAAAAGACAAAAATCGAAACAGCTTTCACGTTGAAACAGTGAATGTTATTTTAATGGCAAAAGAACTTTTAAATAATAACTCATGCGAAAAGTGGGAACCTTCTAAAAATTTCATTAAAAATGACAAAAAAAGAGGTCTAGACTCAAGAAATAATAATGTATATTTGTTTTTATATTAAATAAATTATTTGTTTCTAAAGTACTTTTAAGATTAATTAATGTCATAATAATGATCTTTTTTAAGTTATTTATTTTTCTATTTAAAATAAGGCTTCTTATGAGGCTATATTTATGGACATATATAACTTCAGATATAAATGCTTTTGTTTAGTCCAATGGGACGTTACTTTCTTGTGTCTTTCTTGACATTTTTTTGTATGGATAAAAATATCAATATAAAAAAAAATACTTTTGTTTCTCTTCACTTGTGATCATATTATTTTATGAAATATCTCGAATTTTAACGGGGCTCCTCAACTTGCGAAAATGTTCCCTAATTTGATGAAAAGTCTCGGAATTTGTGAAACGACAGCACTGCGTGTAATTTGTCAGTTGCCTTGGTGATTTTGCATCAGCTGCGATGTGCATTTTGATATGCTCTTTTATCTACTTGAAAATATAAAACACTAATACTGATAATATTGATTAAGAATTCGAGTTAATTAATCTTAACAGTTTTGGTTAAATTTGACTTGAGATACAAATATGTTTTGGTAACCGTAGCTAAATATATACCTAAGCTACAACGCACTTATTGGAACCAAGAAGTAGGAAACTGATATATGTACATTTAATTGAATCGAGTGCAACGAACTGAATATACCAGCATAATATCGTTCACTGAAGATTTTCGCATTCGATTACACTTACAATGATTTGATATGCATAATTCTGACAAAACCGTTACAGGTTTTATTAGTTCAAAATCATCGATGTGGTCGTTCTCGCCTTATGTAGTCATTAGAAAGGTGCCTATTCATTTCTTACTTATGCCCCATCCCATCATCCCTGATGAGCCTGCATTGTATGATAATTCATAGTAGAATGCATTTTGCAGTGCAATTTTCTGCACTCTTCACCGAGACCTTGCTGACATTATCACCATCATTCAATATGCCAAAATGAAACACAAGGGGGCGTATATGTTATAAAATAAAGAACTATGATGGCATCTGGCACTTTCCAATCTTTTCACGGACGAATGGAACTTACTATGCGGTCATCTTTCTGCAGCACACACATGATGTGTCAACTTAGCTACATACAACATATATAATATATGTACCTATGTACAATCTACTTTATTTCTATATGAGAAATAGGACCATGGAAAATGGAATGTGAGCAAATATGAAAAAAGGGTTTAGGTCTTCAATTACTCTTCCGATGTTTTACGCGCAGCAAAGACAAATAGACGGCGGTCTTAAAGAAGGGGAGAATATCGGAGGAGATGTGGTACATACCGTTTCTTGTTTCCGGGCGATGATCATCATCGAGTACGACCACTGGCACAGCTGTTACTAGTTTATAGTCTGGTAAGTGACCTGGAATTGATACAAAGGGAAATCGATTATGCTTATACCTACATAATATACATGTGTTGTACGGCCGTAGCCAGCCATACTCTAGGGTGAGCTCAGCTCACCCAAAAAAAAAATTGAAACATTTGAAAATGTTCCACATTATTGAAACTTGTGATAAAATATTTTTTCATATCAAATTATACTGGTTTAATTTTGCCCGTTTTAATCCGCACATTAATTTCTTACATCAACAAGTCGAGAATTTCCCTTTAAAATTCTTCTTATGTGTTTTTATTGTCATCTTCCTTATTGTTTTTTTTTTTCAGTGAAAAGTCAAATGCGCTGAATACTTTGGGGCAGATTGGAATTATGGAATACCTACACAGTTTAAACGTTCCACTTTAACCATTCATATTGGTTTCTCTCATGAAAACCCAGTTCAAATTAATTTTTTTGCATTGATTTTTATTTTAATTATTGGGAATAATTGAAACAGCTAATAGAATTTTGCAACTAAGTGCAATTGGCTATAACGCGGTGCTATGCCAATTATTCAGTCAGTTAAAGAAGGTGTTAAAGATTTGCGAAGTGATGAATCAGTTTTTGAATGCAGCAGATGAACAACAGAGAATGCAAATTCGATCTACCCGATTATGCCAATCCTTTGTTATGTCTTCACTTGGGAAAAGGGATAGTGACAATTTATTAAAATTGTTAATATTAAAGCTAGTTTGTTTTGAAATTATCGACAAATTTTTTGGTATAATAATAACATACTGAATGCTGTCGATTCTACTACAGACTTTTTGAATGAAAATTTTAACTACAACGACTTTAAACCAATTAAATTAAATTTGGTATTGCCCTCACACGAAGAAATTTCAATTTCAACAAATTTTCTGCTCAACGGAAAAAATAACTCTGGATTTGCAAAATAAAAATATAATTCAGTTGTTTTTTCGTGTTAAATTGTTGTTGACATTTGGTGATGGTATATCTTTGAACAAGTCATCATTTTCGGGACTTTCGAGAGTAGACGCTCGGGGCTTAAAAGGAAGAACGTCTAATGACTGATAAAAGATTGCGAAATATTTCTTTTATGGTATTTTAGAAAAAAAATTATATTTTGTGTAAATTTGCCGAAAAAACCCGAAGAATTCAACTTTTTTAATTCTAATTTGATTTCCATTATATGTACCTACTTCTAATTGGTAATTTAAAAAAAAACATATATGTGATATTGCTTATAACTACGGTTTTAATAAAAAACAAATTTTTCTAGACTAGATATTTTGACTTTCATTAAAAAAAATTTCGGCTCACCCAAGAAAACTTGGAGCTCTCCCACTTATTAGGTCCTGGCTACGGCCGTGATGTGTTGGTATATAAGTAAGTATCTATTTTTTAATATCATAATATATTTACAAATGTTCTTGGTTAACGGCTACAATAACCCCTTATGAATTAAGCAAATATTACACAGTGCTTTCAAAATCTTCTGTTGATGAAATTCATCAATTTCAGATTAACTGTCATGATATTCTTATTTTTTTATTTTTGCGAAAAAATTTAAAAAAGAGATTTTTATAAAAATAAATAAACACAAAATATTTGTTTCATGATTTATATTTACTTTTTTGTTAATTTTTCAATACAGTTGAAATGTCATTTAAGTATCAGTGCTGCCAAGTTTTTTTAAAGGTTTCTTCTCAAGTGGGAAAGTGCGTTTTAATGCAGTTTTATTTAAGTGAACAAAAAAACACATAATATGTATGTTTTGACTTTTAAATTCAGTTTTTTCGGAATTACATATATCGAAGTCTAGTTTAACTGGGTTACATCTAGGGAATGAGAATTGGGTTGAATGATTTTTTCTTTGGGTTTTCAATGTGGATTATACATGCTGTGAAAAGCATACAAAATAAACGCATCTATTTTTTTTACTCCAGCAGTGGTTTGTTTTTCTTGAAGTCTATTGCAGCCTACTACCAAAAATGTGTCACAAATTTTATTGTGTAGAATCGCATAAGCTACAATTTTTGTTTTCAGCCATTTAAAAACAAAAAAACTGTTAGTTTTTAAGATGTTTACATCAAACTGAACTTCACTTCTTTTGCCCCCCTAATCACTTTAGCACTGGTCTGAATTTAAGGTAGTTACTTTTTCAGGAATTGCTAAAGAAATAAAAAAACACATCCAAAATTCAGCTTTTTCGGAATCTTTTTTTGAAGTCTGAATTTGTTTAAATCGAAATAACGGAGTGATTTGTTCCATACTTTTATCGTTTCTGCGTTATTTGCAAATAAATGTGGTTTCGTTAAAAAAAATTACTGGGGATAATGATCGAAGATAGCATTACCATTATAGAAAAGATTATGTTTGTCTCTCGAACCTGAATCTATTAAAAAAAAGAAACAAAATCTTTCGATTTTTTAATATACCGGATTGATTATATATACTATAATTGATGATATAATACCAATGAGAAACTGCCCTTCAACCTTATGACCAACATTGCAAAGTAGCGAGAGTGCGGGTCTGCTAGTAATTTTTATTAAAAAATGTTTTTCTTGTTCTTTGAGGGGAACACCGAATAAATTATCGGACATTTTTTTTTAGAAAAAATATAAAACTCATAAAATTTATCAAAAAAAACGGGCAGAATTTTCATCAACTGATATGGGAAGGGCCTTGAAATATATAGCCAAGTGGTTTCTTATTACAAGTCGAGGCTTCAAGCTTCTATAAAATTCCAAAAATGACTGCGGAATCAGCTACAAGGAAATTGGGCAGATCCAAAACGTAATACTCTTCTGGGTTGCTCAAAAATTAAAATTGTTTCTATAATTTGTCTGTATTTTGATATTTTTTTTTCTATAAAGAAGTCTGTTTTCTAGAGATCTCTGAGATCTCAGAGAACTCAGAGATCTAAGAATTAAGAAATCTTCCTCAGTAGCATTCTTCACTTTCCCTGTCAAAAAGCTGAACTGAGAATCCAGTGATGAAAATTGGTTTTCTCGATTGTACTGAATGAAAACTTAACAAAAAATATAAAAGAAATAGATAAAATAGTACTCAATTTTTTAAAATACATTAAACAAATCGCAGATATTAATATTTAACTTGATCAAAAACAGATAAAAGATAAATATATTTCATTGATCTTACTTAAAATAAGTCTTATGGATAAATAAGAAATTCAGCACAAGTGTATATTAAAAGAACTATATTCCACATTCAGATAAAAATCTTACTTTAAAATTTCTTCATATTTAAGTACTTTGCTTGGTAAATATAAAAAAAATATGTGGCTGGTTGTTTGGTGGTGTTTTTCCGTTCTGGACTGATTGTTTTGGTATGATCCCTCTAATTTATTGATAGGTACCTACAGGTAATCTTAAAGAAACATTGTTGATTAATGTTCTTAACTTTCTTTCTATAAATAATAATTGAGTCCTCATAAATAATCACTGATTTCGCCTTTTCAGTGCCTTTCAATGATTAGTTTCAATGAAAGCTATAATTGGCGCCTAATGTTGGTTTTTAATGCGTCTAGAGTTCGGGGATTATTCGTGTAAACACGTTCTGTTGGGAAGCTCCAAAGAAAAAAATCTGACTGTGTCAAATCGCATTATTTTGGTGGCCAATTATTGACGTCGCCAAAACGTGAAATTACGCGACCAAGAAACTTCTCATGCAATAAAGCCATAATTGGTCGTGTTGTGTTGTTGCCCCGTCTTGTTGGAACTACATACCGTCCAAGTAATGATCTTCAATCGCACGCCGGCCAAAAAAATCGGTTATCAATCGACCATATCGATCCGCATCTTCGAAGAAATACGGACCAATGGGTCTTGTGAATAAAAAAAAGGTTAAAGCTTTTTTTTGGAGGAAGCTAAAGCCAACTAGTCATAGCTTTTACTAGCAGCTAAAGCTAGACAGTTCTAGATTAATCTTTGTTTTATGTGAATAAAAAAATGATAACGCTAAATAGCTTGTGCTAGAAAATTCTAGTTTAAGCTTCGCAATTTAAGCAGTTTGTGTTTTATTCACATGTTTCGACTAGGTAGCTTTAGCTAGAACTGTTCATATATAGACCGAAAGGAATGTTGTTTTGGATTTTGTTTTGCCACTATCTGTTCTATAGGGCATGTTTTGATTTTGGGTAAAAAATATTCGTCCGTCAGTCTCTGCGTCTGTAGGTTCACTGTGGCCCAATTGGTTTCAAATTTGTACATGGGTCGGGAGCTCCAATAAAACAGTTTTGATATTTAAAAAAGTATTAAGAAAATTGTCTTATTTCTGAGTTATTCTCTAATATTTAACTAACAGTTCGGACAATTTTTTAGTACCTGCTTCATAATTTTCCATTGACTTTGTAATTGTACCTTTTAATGCCTTATATACATACAACGCCTGGATTGAATCCTATATTTAATTCATGCTGCAACTATCAACGACAACTAACTGCTTAACACGATTACATACGGAAGAGCGTTCAAGATCGTGTCCTATATCTCATACTGAAATCAAGATCACTTAGATATCTTAAAAATATCTACATACTCTGCTCAGGTACTCCTCCTCTACACTCCGTTGAGTCTTAAAAAGAAATCAGAAAGCCACTGCACATTTTCTTTTGAAAATCTAAAAAAACTATGAAAATCCTCATCACTTACTTCAAACCGTTTCTTCTAAAATTTTAGTTTTCTTACGCGTATAAACTCGTCCAGATAGATAGATATTTATTTCGTGATAATTTTTTATAAAAAGTCTGTGACCGCGCGTTTTACATTCAGAGATTTGATAAATATTATCTTGCTACTGAAACATTATCTTGTTTGATTTAAGAAGATAACTAAGAATTACAAGTTTAATTTGAAGGAAAATACGAGAAAAACCTTCTTTTCAAAGCAAAAAAAAAAAATAAATATAATAATGATAGGTTTTTATTTTACCTATGTGATATGTATATGTACTTTTGTGTATAATTAATAATTTAATTAAAATTTCATAGGTATATAATTTAAATATGTACATGTATTTTTTGTTTATATAATAAAAAGAATTAAACAAATAAATAAATAAATAAAATAAATATATGCTAAATATAAATAAATAAGGGTTAGTAGATGAATAAAAATAATTGTTAGTAATAATAAATAATAAATATGTAGGTAGTAATAGTAAATAAATTAACGTTAAACAAAACAAAAAACAATTTATGAGTAAATAATAAATAATATAAATAAAAAGTTAACATAAAACAGAAAAATAAATAACAAATAGTAATACATAAATTAATAAATTAACACAAAACAAGGAAATAAATAACAATTAGAAATAAAAAATAAATAAATTAATAAATTAACATACAAACGGAAAAATAAATAATTAAATAAATATATAAATAAATAGATACATAAATAAATAAATAAATAACAAATAGTAATAAATAAATTATTAAGTTAATATAGAACAGAAAATTGATTAATAAATAACAAATAGTAGAGTATAAATAATTAAATTTAAATCTAAATAAAAAAAACAAAAAAATGCAACAAGCAAACGAAACAATTATTGAGAGTAAATGGGTAAATGTATATTAGGTTATCCCAGAACTATAAAGCTGGCTTATGAGAGGATTCTCAGCACTATCACAGCTGTTTTTAAAATTATTCGATAGTTTCTGATTCGCTCTGATTCGCTGATTCGCTCCACATTCGCTCTTCTATGCAAATCAAATGTAGAGTGATGCCAAGGAAGATTGAGCATCATTTTTAAAACTTTATTTTGCGAAATTTGTAACTTTTTTATATGGCACATCGCAGCATTTCCCCATACTGGACATCCATATAATAATATTGATTGGAAAATCACTTTATGTATTGTGATCTTATTATCATTTGTGAGTAAAGATTTTCTGTTTATAAACGGGTAGAGCATCTTGATTGCAATACTCATTTTTCTAAGGATACTATTAATGTGTTGACTAAAAGTAAGTTTGGTGTCGAGGTGAACTCCCAGATATTTAACAGATTGTTCCCATTGTATTGTATTTCCGTTGATTTGAAGTTGATTACTGGGAAGAAAACAAGCTTTTTTTTTCGCGAGAAAAAAATGGCTTGAATTTTTTCAGCATTCACCTTAATTTTCCATTTGAAAAAAATGGCTTGAATTTTTTCAGCATTCAGCTTAATTTTCCATTTGTTATAATATTTTTCTAATATTTCAATTGCATTTCTTAAATTCGTCTCAATGTTGAGACCGAACTCATGCGATGAAAATATTGCCGTGTCGTCAGCAAATATAGCTGATGCACAATATGGAAGTTTGGGGAAATCTGAGGTATATACATTGTACAAGATTGGCCCGAGAACTGAGCCCTGGGGAACACCAAAACTCGTCCATAATCGCACCATAACTAAAGACAATACTGAAAATAAGACCTAGTCAAAGCTTTCTAGACAGGGAGAACAAATCTTGAAATTTTTGTAGCTTTAACTTTAATATTCTATAAGTTAAAGCTATTTTTATTCACACAAATTGTAGCTTAGGCTGGGAAAACAAGCTAAAACTAAATGAATTTAGCGTTGGCTATTTTAAAATAGCTATGTCTAGAAAACATCTTTAACTAGCTAGCTTAAGCTCATTTTCATTCACCAAATACCTAGCTTTTACTTAAAATTCTAAGTTTTAGCTTTTGCTTTTTTTTTATTCACAAGGTCCAATGACACCAATCGACCATAGAGCACACCAGTCACAGTCACTTTGTCTGGATGCAACGGCACCTCATCGATCACTTGTGAGTTTTCTGAGCCCCATATGTGGCAATTTTGTTTGTTTACATACCCACCGAGTGAGAAATGTGCCTCATACGCGAAAAGTGCATACGTTTGAATCACCACTTTTGTAGTAAGTTTTAATAATTTTAACGCGTTGTTCGATTGTTAAACGATCCATTATCGTAAATGGCAAACATTCAGCTAATATTATGACACTTCGAATGACAGCTGAGTTTGACAGGTGTCAACAGGGCCGGACCAACCATATCTGCAAGATGTGCAAATTATTTCCTGCAATTTAATTCAAAATATCGTAAAATGAAAGACACTAGACCTATGCAAGTTCAATCTTACCTACCTTATCTCAAAATACAAAAGAAAAAAAAAGAAAAAAATTTTAACACAAAAATGTCCACAAACACTGAGTCCCAAAAACAACATGGGAAAATTGGACAAGGAAAAAACTGAATCATGTGGGCTAGAACGTGTAGGTTTTGTATTATACACCGTACTTGTGTATGGGACTTCTCATATACTAAAAAAAAAACACTGATGAAAGGATACATTACTAATCTTCAGAAATCCTCATATCTATCGTGTTAGAAAGGGGCAGTTTTTATCTCTTCTTTTGCTCCGAGTAATGTGGAAAAGTCTTATGCATGTGTATCTCAGTGTATGTATGTGTGCAAATATAAAAAAGGGGCGCTTTCTACAAATGTTGCACAAGGCGCAAGTTTTGCCGGCCGGCCCTGGGTGTCAAATGCCAGCGCTACCAACTTGAAACCACGAAATGAATGACCTTGTGTATATATATATTTTTCTTCGTGTTTCCTCCAAATCTAATGTTTAAATCAAAAATGAACTCGTAGAAGTCCTTAATAGATAATATTTTAGATTCAAAATAGCTTTTAACGGTCTTTAGTCCTACAAAAATTTGGCGTTTCGTCCCGGCGATTGCACTAGGACTCATCAGTTGACTAGTGAGGGCCTTTGGCAATACGCAATTTTTTATTAAGTTCAGTTCATCATACATAGATTCCGTGACGAATATCTAGTGTGAACAAGAATAGAATTCCTAATCATTAAATTGGAAGTTTTTGTTTTGTTTTTGCCCGGGGCCGTGGCAATGTTTATATAAGAAGGTTTTTTTAATAATACAAATTCTATATACTATCTACTGAAATACATCAGCCAAGTAGAAGACTTAACACTATTTTATTTGGACTTGTTGAATTATTGATTCAAAATAGCTTTTAACGGCCTTTAGTCCTACAAAAATTTGGCGTTTCGTCCCGGCGATCTCACTTGGACTCATCAGTTGACTAGTGAGGTCCTTTGTCAATACGCAATTTTTTATTAAGTTCAGTTCATCATACATAGATTCCGTGACGAATATCTAGTGTGAACTATATCCAACAAGACTAGAATTCCTAATCATTAAATTGCAAGTTTTTGTTTTTGGTTTTTGCCCGGGGCCGTCTTCTACTTGGCTGATGTATTTCAGTAGATAGTATATAGAATTTGTATTATTAAAAAAACCTTGTTATATAAACATTGCCACGGCCCCGGTCAAAAAACAAAAACAAAAACTTCCAATTTAATGATTAGGAATTCTAGTCTTGTTGGATATAGTTCACACTAGATATTCGTCACGGAATCTATGTATGATAAACTGAACTTAATAAAAAATTGCGTATTGACAAAGGCCCTCACTAGTCAACTGATGAGTCCAAGTGAGATTGCCGGGACGAAACGCCAAAAAAAAAAAAATTTTGTAGGACTAAAGGACGTTAAAAGCTATTTTGAATCAATAATTCAACAAGTCCAAATAAAATAGTGCTAAGTCTTTTACTTGGCTGATGTATTTCAGTAGATAGTATATAGAATTTGTATTATTAAAAAAACCTTCTTAGATAATAGGGGTATTCCCGATCCGATGCAACTGGTCTTGTATCATTGCAAAAATGCAAAAGTGTAAAATTGCTATACCCTAACCCCATTGTAAAAAAAAACTTTGCACTTTTGGAATGATGCAAGACCAGTTTGCATCGGATCGGGAATACCCCCAATATTTTAGTTGAAAGATATATTGTATCGAATCTCTTAAATGTAAAATGTGCAGTAAGAATCCATTGTAAAATTATAACGAAATAGAAATCTATCTTAATTCTGAAAATAATACTGAACATTTTGAATTGGAACTTTCGTACTTGAGAAAGTCAAATAGTACTGAATTCAATACAATAGAAATGAGACCAGGGATGCCAGATTGAGGGATTTTTCCCGTTTTTCGAGATTTTTCGACCCTAAAGGGAAAAAGGGAAAACCAACTCAGAAAACGGGAAAAACAGTCAGCCCAAAAACTTTCACGTTTTAATACCAAAACTTCTTTTTAAAACATTCCAATTCCATCATATAACAAATTCAATAAAAAAACATTTATTTATTGAACACATTTCTTAGTCTTGCCATGTGCTTGCACCTTAATATTGAGATCTGGAAATTATTGTCTGGAAACAAATCGAGTCTCGTTTTTATTTCTTGTTGTTTTGTTTTACTTTCTTCAAGCTGGCTATACACAGTTCAAATGCTTGTCATGCATGTGCAAGTGTTTAGTAGCAAGTAGCAAGTGTATAAATAGATAAAGAATGTTTGCGTCTACAATCTACATACAAGTAGTATGTACAAAGATGAAATAGTCCTAGATTAAATGAACATACATTTGTGATACAAATATATTGAAGCTAGTCTTATGAAATAAATTAATATGGATGTGATAAATCTACCACTTAAAAATATTTATATTAATTTTTTTTTGAAATAAAAACATGTATTGCGTTTTAAAAAATTGTTTTTTAAAAACGGGAGAAACTAAAATCAAAAAAGGAAAAAAAAATGTTTGTCAAAAGTCTGGGAACGCTGGATGAGACTGATATTTTTTGGATTCGCTTGCTCAATAATTTTTTGTCGCATATGATCAATTTGTAAAAGAGAAGGAGATGAAGAGTGCTTTTGACTTCTAGACAAGAAATCTTGTCCGGGTTTCTCTTTCTGCTTATTGAAGTTCAGTGAGATCGTAGAAACATGGGCTGAATAACTAATACAATTTATTTTCGTTGTTTCATTTGTTTTTTGATAAAAAATACTTACATTTTCATCAGTAGTAACTAAAATTATTGAGGGAAATAATGTGAGTATTGCATTAGTATTCGGTGTTTTTAATAAGGTTCATTAATATGTTTTAAATTGTATTTTAACAACAAAATCTATGTTTTTATATAGATGTACCTATAAGTTATTCTTACTAAGCTTAATACTATTATTGCCAGTCTACTATAATTATTTCAAATGTATGATTGTTACCATTTCAATTTATTTAAGAAAATCAATAAGGTGAGCCATATTTGGGTAACCTGCCTTATTTTATATTCGAGGTGATCGCACAGATCTTTTTATACATAAACTTCAACGATACATGATACTTTGTAAGGGTAAACGTCTGATATGTGTAAAACAAGCATTTCTAAAGACCTTAGTGTTAAAGATGTTCAAATGGTAGACATGTGCACCCAAGAGGACACAAGCGTCCACAGGTTTTTTCTCAAAACCCACCTCTGTCTACCAACTCCTACTCTCACCTCCACGCGGTGAACATCGGGTGCCTAATACCTCAACTGGAGATTGAGTTTCAACCCCAATGGAAAGTTGTTGGGAGTAGCAAACGAGAGAGGGGGGAGAGGTGTTTCCACTAAAAAACCTCTCCTTTTATCCAGACGGCAGCGGAGGAATTCCCGAGATGGAATCAACGGTGGCGTTTACAGTTCCAGTTAGGTCGAACTACTTAGTGAACACCACGATTTAAGGACAACGAACTTCGGATATGCACGTGGAATGTTAGGTCCCTTAATAGACCACGTGCAGCCGAACAATTAGCGGAGGCCCTACACTGCTATAAAGCAGATATAACCGCCATCCAGGAAATGCGATGGGATGGGCCGGGCAAAAAGAGGATGAAAAACTGCGATGTGTACTATGGTGACTGCTACCGGGAAAGCCAACAGCGCCTATTTGGATGTGGATTTATCATCGGAACCAGACTTAGGCAACAAGTCTTGAGCTATAGGTGTGTCAACGAGCGCCTCATGACCATCCGCATCAAGGCTAAATTCGGCAACATTAGCCTTATATGCGCACACGCCCCCACAGAAGAGAAGGATGACAACACCAAAGATACGTTCTTCGAGCTCTTGGACAAAACATATGAGCAGTGCCCTAGCTACGATATTAAAATTGTCTTGGGAGATTTTAATGCCAAGCTAGGAAGAGAAGACGTCATGGTAGCCAGTACGTGTTTTCTCCTCCTCAATTTAATTAAAAAATTTTATTTTATTGTTTTTGTCCTCCATAAACAATAATTTCAAAACAATAATTTAAAAATAAAAAAAAAAAAAAACGTGCACTCCCATTTTTTGTTTCTAGTGTATCAGCATTGACCCGCCTTATATCCACCCACTTAAGCTGTACTATTAATTTCGTCATAAGTGCTTTGTTCTGTTGTGACCTACACTAACTATAGAAAATTATCGCTGTGCATTTGCCCATTGTGAAATCGATTGTAAAAATGCTGAACGAGTGCCGTGTAAAGGTATCTTTAAAAAATCTTTTCATCCCACTTGCACCGGACTTAACAAAAGATCAGTCACTTATATCAAAGAATATTCTAACCGTTTCTTTTTTTTTGCGATGAGTGCCGAAAGATAACTCTTTCTGATGTTTTGCTTGCTATAAAATGCAACAGCGTCAACATCCAGTCTGTTTTAACTAAATTGGACTCTCTGCAGCTGCAACTTTCCGCGATAACAAAATTGATTAACGTGAATAATTCGCCGCCCAATTCACCCAACTGCCGTAGTGTAGAAACATTAAATAGTGATATGTATAACGCTATCCTCGTTGACAACATGACCTACCACAAAAGCGTCGTAAATCACGTGCAAAAATTGGATGACTTTATAGTTAAGTCTTTTGAAGAGATTGGTAACACAATCGAATGCTCACTTAAACGATGTGTCTCCAAGTTCTCTTCAATCGAGAAGCAACTTGATGGTCTAACGGGTTTAGTAATGAACGAATCTCGTATTGATGTTTTTGACAAACGTTGTGATTCCCTAAAAAATTTTAAGTTCATTTTTTGCTACCAATTCCATCGAAGGTATTCAAGAAAATTAAAAATTTCTTCGCTCCGATCTTGAATGCCACTTTCAAAGTACTTCCAGCATTATTATATCCGGTCTCCGTCAACCTCTTGCCCTGCTTGAAAATGCTGTAGGTGCAATTAATATCATAAGTAATGAGTTAGTGAAAACTCGACTGAGTATCAGACAGATAGCTGATGATATTAAGACGACATCGTGCAAAATTGATGAGATACAGGCTCAATTCCAAACTAATGTAACCGCGTACAACACATCTTTATTGATGGAAATTATGGATACTGCCCCTTGCACTCCACCACCTCTTTGTCAATCGCATTCTTTACCAGCTATCTTAGCTGCATCTCCACCTACACCTGTATATCTACAACCTCCTCTTTCAACAACCACAACAATAACACCATCAACACCTCAACCCTATTGCCAACTGCCTTCACTTGGACCCATCTCCACTACTGCGTCATCTCCTACCATCAACCATTTTGGTACAACTTGGACTTTATTTAAATGGAATCAAAGGCTCAAAAGGCTCAACATAAAATCCGACAACGTAAGTTTCCACATCAAAAATGCTCCTCTACACGCAGATGCTCGATGGTTATCCAATCTATTTAGTAAAAAAATTTTCATTACTGTTACTGTTAAACATACCATCCAAATATCAATGGCTTTTTTGCTTATCCACTGTTGATGTTTTCCAGCTGGGAAGAATTACAATGACATTATGGATTGATAGGATTAAAGCCAAAATTACCCTTCTACCTTCTAACCAGAAAAAAACAATTTCGAGACCTAATAATAAGTCCGCCCGTTTTCCCAAATCCGACCCTAATTTTAGCTTTAAAACCAACCTTTTTCCAAGTTTTAACCACTCCCATTTTTCTCAAAAACAGCCCGTTCCACCCGTTTTATCAAAAGCACAGCGCAAACGAGTTTCCCTTAATCCAACCCCTACTACTCACTCTGTTCTTTCAACACAAGCCCTACGCCTAACCCCTCCTTGCTTAGTCAAAACAAAATTGCTGTTTCCTCCATTCTCAAAAATACCACAGAATCACAGAATCCCTCATTTCCATGTCCAACTCAAAACTCCCTTACATCTTCCTCCAACTCTTACAATTCCCTCTACCCTAACTTCATCCGTTCCCACATTCTCAATCCAGAGCCTTCAACTCGTCCATCCACTTCTAATAACGATCTTTCAAATCTTCCCTCTTCTCCTTTAGACTCTAACATTTCAGATCCTAGCACATCAGCCCCCTCATCGTCCAAAACTTGTTCCTCATTAATTGTAACACCTCCTATTTTCGACCCAATGCTTCCTCCCTCTGTGAAACTAACCTCCAGATTAGCTGACCCCTCGTCTACGATCACAGACCTCGATGGACGTTACATTATGTCAAGACTTCGCGATCAGAAACTTTTTGAAAACGTTCGGTTATACCTTGCTTATCTTCATGATAAATCAGACTCCGTTTGCATTGATGGAAAAACGAAAACCATGTTATTGTTTCCATGCAAAAGGAAGGCCTCCCGACAGATCCTTCAGCCCTAAAAAGCATTCATATACGTTATATATATAAATTTTAACATTTCACCCGCTACGGTAACCAACGACCTTAAAACTTATGCTTCTCACATTAGCTATAAACGCACATCTTACCTTCAAAATACACAAAAAATTTCAAAAACTATTTTTGCTCCTAACTCTAACTCAATAATTGAACCCACATCATTCTTATTACCAAAATGTCAGAGGTCTTCGAACCAAAACTACGAACGTGTTTCTTAACTCTCAGAAACTACCCTACGACATCTTTGCTCTAACTGAAACGAATCTTTGCCCGGCTTCCTAGACAGTGAATTATTCACCTCTGATTTTTCAGTATTTCGTGCTGATGGACAGACCTTCTAATCCTTCCTCAGAAAAAGAATCTCTAATAACTGACCGTTTTTCTGACTCTGGCCTTTTTCAATTTAGTGGCGTCACCAATAATTTATGTAGACAACTCGATCTCTTCTGGCTTCCCTTCTACTCTCAAATATCTTAATACTTCTTCTGCAGACCCTAAAATAATTTCTAATCTTTTTGCCTCCTTCTTCAGCCAATCGTATAGCAATAATTCTTACGTACCCGACTGCGAATTTTTCAGTTACTTGAAGAATTGCCCACAAACCTCTCTAGCCTCAATTGACATTAGGACTGATATTGTTTACAAAAAGATGCGTATGCTTAAAGATGACTTCTCTCCCGGTACTGATGGTTTGCCCGAAATATTTCTCAAAAAATGTGTAAACTCTCTATGTAAGCCCTTACAGCCTTATTTCGTCTTTCACTCTCTCAAGCCATCTTCCCAAAATTGTGGAAAGATTCGTTTATTTTCCCCATCCACAAAAAAGGCGATAAAAATGATATATCCAACTACCGACTTATTGCTAAACTATCTTCTATCCCCAAGCTCTTTGAAAGCATTGTCTACGACTCCCTATATTTTCACTGTAAATCTATCTTTTCTTCCCAACAGCATGGTTTCCTTAAGGGCAGATCGACTACAACTAACCTAACTGAATTTGTTTCAATGACACGAAAGCATTAGAGAGAGGAAATGAAGTCGACGTCATAACTACAGATTTCAGCAAAGCTTTTGACAAAATCTGTTATCAAACCGTATACCTCAAACTTAAAGCTTTTGGTTTTCCACCCCTTTCCATTTCATGGTTGAGATCATATCTTGAACAACGTCAATACAGGGTAATATTCAGGTTTTCAATCTCTAATCCCATTAACGCTACTTCAGGCGTTCCCCAAGGCAGCCACTTGGGCCCTCTAATCTTTGTCTTAACAACAAACGATGTTGTAAATATAATAAATGACTCATATTTGTTTATCTACGCAGATGATATGAAAATCATGAAGGTCATTTCTACCCCCACTGACTGGCTCTCTCTCCAAATCGACCTGAATTTATTCCAAACTTGGTGCGACATGAACTTCTTAGAACTCAATGTTGCTAAATGCCAATCCATAACCTTCTCTCGTAAACGGTTACCCTTACCTCCCAGAATATATTATTTTCGTAACGTAGCCATTCCAATTGTTTATTCCATCCGAGACCTTGGAGTTATTTGTGATAAAGAGCTCAACTTCCGCTCCCATAATGATGAAATAATTAACAAGGCCAATTCCTCTCTTGGCTTCATAAAACGGTGGTCTAAAGAATTCTCTGACCCCTACGTTTCTAAGTCCCTTTATATTACTTTTGTAAGACCCCTCCTCGAATACACTAGCCAAGTCTGGTCATACCATACCATAACTCACACTCCCTTGGAATTGAGGCCGTCCAACGTAGGATTGTTCGGGTTGCCCTTCGCGGCCTTTCGTGGTTAGATCGATTGAAACTGATTAATTTGCAAACCCTTAAAAAACGTCGAGAAGTAGCTGATATACTTTTTGTACACCAACTCTTAGCAGGGACTATTGATTTACCCATTCTGTTGGAAATGATCCCGATCTATACTAACCCACGTAACCTAAGATTTGCCCCACTCCTTACCACCGAACTCGCTATGGATTCTTCGAGCCGATATCAAGAATGTTGCATTTGGCAAATAACTCACCAACAATCCTTGACTTTTACACCCATTTATCCACTCTCAGAAACTCCCTCTACAACTCATAATATCACCCCTCATAATCCAAAGACCCCTTTTGTATTAACTTTTAAGTTTTTTCTGTAAAAAACTGGTTCAGTATAAAATTAATAAAAAAAAAAAAAAAAAAAAAAAAAATAACAACGAAAAATTCACCATAGGTCTTAAGTTTAGTTTTAAGAATTTTTAGATTTAAGTTTAGCTTGTATTAAGCTAAATAAATAAATAAATAAATAAATCCCACACCTCAACATCCACAAAGGAACTTGGAGTTCTCCAGATCAATCTACCGTCAACCAGATTGACCATATTGCGATCGACGCTAGACACGCTTCCAGAATCATGGTTGTCCGAACATTCCGAGGAGCTAACATCGACTCGGACCACTACCTCTTTGTAGCTAAGGTAGCACTTTGGATTTCCAGATCTAAGGCAAAACAGGGAGATGCTGGGAGAAGATACAACGTCGAATGGCTACAATCGCAAGAGATCGCTAAATCCTTCTCCGACCGAGTCACGAGTAAACTCTTTCGAAGTTCTCTGCCGCCAACACAATGTATCGAGAACCAGTGGCAACATTGCCAAGATGCCATCAGAGAAGAAGCCTCTGACGTGCTGGGTTTCAAGCAGCCGCCAAAAAGAAACCCCTGGTTTGATGAGGAATGTTGGCAGGCAAATGCAGGCAAACAACAGGCACGCAAAGCGGCGCTGCATAGAAGAACGAGAGCTGCTCACGAGTTCTACGAGCAGAAGAGGAGAGAGGAACACCGACTTCTCAGAAGGAAAAAGAGAGAGCATGAGAAGCGTGCGATTGAGGATGTTGAGAGGTTCCGAAGCAGAAATGAGGTTCGAAAGTTCTATGAGCAGGTGAAATGAAATCCACAAATGCATAAACCTCGAACCGAAGACTGCAAGGACGAAAGTGGAGGATATAGAAGGACCACTTCTGCAGACTGTATAACGGCGACGTCGAACCAAATTCCGCTGTCAGGCAGGATGATCCATTCAATATAGACGACGAAAGTCAACAATCCCGTCTTCCCGACTTAGACGAAATAAAGATTGCCATATCTAAGCTGAAGTCTAACAAAGCCGCTGGGGCAGATGGCATAAATGCCGAGCTTTTCAAAGCAGCTGGAGATGATTTGGTTAGGAGCATGCACCAACTTATCTGTAAAATATGGTCGGAAGAAAACATGCCCGATGAATGGAACCTCAGCATTGTTTGCCCGATACTGAAAAAAGAAGACCCTCTAAACTGCACCAACTATAGAGGAATCAGTCTCCTAAAAATCGCATACAAAACTTCTCTTCCGTAATATGTGAACGCCTAAAGCCAATCGTCAACAACCTTATAGGTCCTTATCAGTGTGGCTTTAGACCAGGAAAGTCCACAGTCGATCAAATATTCACATTACGGCAGATCCTGGAAAAAACCCAAGAACATCGAATCGACACCCACCACCTTTTCATGGATTTCAAGGCCGCATATGACAGCATCTACAGGGACGAACTATATAGAGCCATGTCTAGTTTTGGCATTCCTGCCAAACTCGTCCGTTTAAGCAGGATGACCATGGAGAATTCACGCTGCTCGATAAAGGTTGGAAACAACTTAACCGAACCTTTTGATGTCAAAAAAGGCTTTAGACAAGGCGATGCGCTGTCATGTGATTTCTTTAACATCGTCTTGAAAGAATAGTGCAGAGCTCCCACGTCAACACTAGAGGCACTATCTTTCAAAAGTCTGTCCAATTACTCGCATATGCTGATGACATTGACATAAGACATAATCGGAAGAACTCAGCGCGATGTCAATTGGGCTTTTGTGAGTATTATGACAGAGGCGGCAAAAATGGGTTTAGCGGTTAATGAGGCCAAAACAAAGTTCATGCTGTCATCAAGAAAGGACCTACAACACCGACCGCGACGTCTCGGTCAAAACGTCACCATCGACAGATGTAACTTTGAGGTAGTTAAGGACTTTGTCTACCTGGGCTCCGCTATGAATGCAGAAAACAACACCAGCGCTGAGATCAAACGAAGAATTACTCTTGCTAACCGCTGTTTCTTCGGGCTAAGAAAGGAAGAAAGGCCCGGAAAGTCTTCGAATCCACGCCCACAGGACAGCGCAGTAGAGGAAGGCCGCGGATCAAAGTGACCTCACCCAACTTGGAGTGCACAACTCGAGACATCTAGCTAGGGACCGAGCTAGATGGAGAAGTTTGTTGGGTGAGGCCTACGTTCACACAGGACTGTAGCGCCACCTTAAGTAAGTAAGTAAAGACCTTAGTGGTTGAGTGTTCATGTTTCAACTACACCAGTAATTGAGATTATTTAACTTCTTAGTGGTAACCACTGGGTTTTGATCTAATCCATCCAGAAATGACTGGTTAGACGTTAGTAATCTATAGACAACACAGAATTTACGTGAAATTTTCTGACATATTTAGAGCCAAATGTTAGTGCTGTTATTTTCAGAACTAGGCAGGGTGCTGAAAAAGAGATGGTATAAAGTATAAAGAAATACATACTACACTACTATATTTGGATTGAAATGGTTATAACTTTCGATTTACGGTGAGTTGTTCTAAGTTTTATACCTTTTAAGAAACTGCAGAACAATGGAAAGCTTTCATTGAGTAGTAGAATATTATATACAAATAAATTTTATACAGGGTGTTGTTGTAATTTATTTTGACCAGCACTTAGGATTATCGATTTATTTGTATAGTAAAAGGTAATAAAACATAAATAAAATAAAAGAAAATAGATTATTTAAGAAATGTTATTTATTATAACTTTAACTAACACAACTTTAAAATTTATGTGTGGTGTTGGAATGTCTTCGTAGAGCTTTTTTCGTGGTTATTTTTTACTTGTCATTTTTGTTCCGTTTTGCTGTTGTTTTTGATGCGTTTTGGTGTTGTTTGTGGATATTTCGCATATTATGTGCGTTGGTTGTCTTTTTCGGTTAGCCGGTGTGTTTGAGTGCAGTGTCATATAGTTGATTTGTTTTTAGTGTCAATTTGTCGTTGAGTAGTTTGTCTTCTTCTTTTTTGTTTGCCTTGTATATTTCGTATTCTTCGAGGGCGTCAAGTAATTTGCCTTTTTTTGCAGTGGTGTAAGGGGGTGAGGTTTGCTTCGAAGTCGGTATAGCTGTGATTGTTATCCATTTAGTGCATGGCAAAATTGGATTTGGAATTCGGTTTTGGTCTGTGTTCGTTAAATCTCTCAAAGAATGTTCTCCCTGTTTGACCGATATAAAATTTGGTGCAATCGTTGCATGTTAATTTGTAAACACCTGTGCTTGTTTTTTTGTCATTTTTTGTTTTTTTTTGTTAACCAAAAAATAATAACCTATTCATGATATGTAGATGATACTTTCATTCTATTCAATGGAACATTAAGACAAATAGAAATACTGAAAATGTACTTTAATAACATAAACAATAACATAAAATTCACCTCAGAAATTGAAAACAACAATGAACTAAACTTTCTAGACCTAAACATAAAAAAGAACAACAACAACCTTAAGTACAAAGTCTACAGAAAACCAACCACCACCGACATAACAATCCAACAAAATTCACATCATCCGCAAACACATAAAAAAATGCAGCCTATAATGCTTTTGTAAACCGATTATTAACCGTCCCAATGGATGAAACAGATTACAGAGACAAGCTTAATATAATAAAACATATAGCAAAAGTAAATGGGTACAACCCTCAAATAATAGTCAAAATCATAAACAAAAAGAAAGAAAAATTACACTACAATCAGAAACATCAAAATACATATCTGCACAATACACTAATCTACTTCCACAAATAATACAAAATATATTAAAAAACAGAACATAATAATATCATTTAGAACCAATAACCACATAAATAAACTACTTCAACCGAAAACAAAAAATGACAAAAAAACAAGTACAGGTGTTTACAAATTAACATGCAACGATTGCACCAAATTTTATATCGGTCAAACAGGGAAAACATTCTTTGAGAGATTTAACGAACACAGACCAAAACCGAATTCCAAATCCAAATTTGCCATGCACTTAATGGATAACAATCACAGCTATACCGACTTCGAAGCAAACCTCACCCCCTTACACCACTGCAAAAAAAGGCAAATTACTTGACGCCCTCGAAGAATACGAAATATACAAGGCAAACAAAAAAGAAGAAGACAAACTACTCAACGACAGATTGACTCTAAACACAATAACATTTGAGAATAATTCCGATTTTCAAGCAACATTATTGAAAAAAAAAAACGCTGGTAGCGACCCCAAAATTGTGTTCATAATTTTGCCCGGCCCCAGTGGAATTTCAAGAAACGTATTTTTTAAATCACCCTAATGCATAGGTACTATTTGACAAGTCTGTCTGTTCGGCTGCTGCCTAAAATAATGGGTCGTTTTTCTTTAAAATTGGTACGGACATTTTTTTATGACCAAAAATAACGGTAGGTACTTTTCATACACATTTTGTTAGTATTTTTGGTTCCACAGCATTAAAATAAATATATCAGTCTATTTTAATAGCTATTGGGTGGATGGTCTATCCTATATATACCTTTTGGTGATTGTTTTTGAACGTAAAATGGTTATAAATGGCCAACACTGGATGAGCAGCATAAAATTGGTGAAGACTTTTTTGCTTCCAAAACGCACATAATATGTATCTTGTTCTTGCTGTTTACGTTTTCCTAGAAGCATTCCACTTAACCTGAAATCAATTGATTTGCTGCTAATAAATAACATATAAATCGTAATTTATTTTCTTTCAGTAATTCAGTACTAAAATAAACAAATAACTTACACTGGGTATTTGTTTTGCTCATGCGTTCCACTCCAAAAAGCAAGTAAATTTTTTATCTGCCAATCGTTCCACCCGAATTGAGTGCTGCCAAATAGGGAAATTTTGGAACATGAAATTTTGCTTGCCATTTTTATGATGGAATAACGTTCGGGCGAAACTCATCATATCTAAGGCTGAATTTAATTCCTATAAGTCACTTAAAACCTAAGAGCAAGTGGGTACGACTTAATTGAGCATTTTAAACAAGGCCATATAAAAGCCAAATATGATAATTATCTTAAGATTCCATTGAAAGTATAGGTAAAGAAAAGTACTTATAACGTTTTTGTATACCAAAATAGTAAAACTCATACCTATAATAAAGCCAGAATATTCAGTTATGATTATAAGCGGTATTCAATAATAACAAATGTCTTTCGTAAAATATATCTTCTTCGGTTAGTATGTTTGATAAAAGATATTTACACAATACCCTATAATTTACACAAATCATAGAACTTTATATAATAATAATATTCATAAAGTTTAAAATTAACCTTTTCAGTACCATCAAGCTTTTAATGATCTTGTTGACACGGGGCCAAGCAAATTTATTAATTTATTCAAGTATACCTATATTGATATTCAAACTTTTGAATTATGTGACCACTCTTCGAATTCTAAATATTAAACTAAAGAATGTTTCTTTCAGTCAAAAACTAATTTACAAATTAGCTAGACATGTATAAATAAAAGACGTTTTGGAGTACTTTTAATTTTTTATTAAAAAAATTAACAAAAGCAAAAAAAAAACAGTTTGCCACACCTTTTAAATCAGTTCTCAGTTAATATTTAAAGTTAAATACGGAAAAATATAGTGCGTTGCATACCCGTCAGCAATAAATCCCCTCGGAGAATTGCTGAGATGACAGCCCAATTACGAAATAATCGCCGAAAACCTGGATTTTGGTATATATAGCCTCCTTATGGTGTTCTTAGGAAACTGTCAAAACTCCGCATCGATATGATCAGAAGAGATTTTTTATACTCTTTATTTTTAGAATTGTATTCCCAAATTGTTAAGTTTCAAAATCATTTATTCAAAAACTAAGCACTTAAATAACTCAATTGAGAATTATAACTAAATAATGAATTACTGGCTTTAAAAAAAGCTATATCATTATATTATAAGTGTTGCCGTTGTGTTTATATATTCATCTTTTTTTAAATTTTTCCTCCCACCTAATGGGGTCAACTAATTGAGTGGGCTAACATCTTAAAATCATGTTCATATAATGTACACAAAAAATTGATGGTTTTATCACAAAATGCACAATTTTTGAACTAAGCCACCCCAGTATAAGTAAAACCCTTAACTCTTCCGATTTAATTATTTCGAAAACGGTTATTTTTATATGAAACAAATTATTAATCTTTTTTTATGAAGTTTTCTAAGCTACAATTTAGTCCTTGAATTTTTGTCTGTACAACTAACCATTTGGGAGTTAATCCTTAAAAACCATTTTGGGGACCCCCTGTAAAATTTTTAGCGGCGCTCATATCGATGGGGACTTTTGACAGTTCCTTAAGAACGCCATGAGGAGGCTATATACCAAAATCCAGCTTTCCGACGATTTTTTCCGAGTCAAAATGCTCTATGGACTAGACTATTATTGGTACTTGTTTTGCCGTGCTAAATATAAATACCAATAAAACGCAGCTAATGCTTATATGCAGAACGAAAAGTCGAGCTGGATTTTTAAGGGAGAATAGCAAAGTTTCATTCTAACGAAACGAATGCGATGTAGTCGACGAAACACAATTCAACTCGATTTTGGTTTACAGATTGAAATTCTATGTGACTGGCACTGTGCGATGTAGAATAGATACATTAGATAGGTACCATTGATTGCTAAGTTAAATAGAAAAATGTAAGGTTGGAAAGAGTTTTTCAACAAAAAAGGGTCAAAATAGCCACTTTCTTAATAGGTCGTATCAAAAAAAGGGGTCAAATGCGACTAAAGCCGCATAGCGGCAACACTGCACAGAAGGCAATTACTGGTGAGTGATAATATATAGTTGTAGGTAAAATGGTGTGTTAATGATTTGTAAGTTTCATATTATCTTTCTATAATTAATTCTTATTTAAAAATGATGAGCCAATCATTTACCCCACTGTATTAAAACACAGAAGCTGTTTTTTATTTATTTATAACACTACAATTTTATTTACATGTGAATAGAAATGATTGGAAAAGTTATTTAAAAAACAGAGCCGCAAAATGTAAGATGATTTATGCTAGGATTTTTTTTCAAATTGAAATGGATTTAGCATCGTATTACCTTTTTTAACATTTTAAAAAAATCACCAAATGCCTTTTCCATCTTTTTAACCTTTGTAATACGTTGAGCACCAGAGTTGCTAAAAAGTTAAATGATATTAATACTCCTAACTAAAAACTAAGAGCTTTCAATTTTCAGAAAGTTCTATGTTCATATAAGTGCGAGTACCCCAAGTTTTACATGATGCAAACAAAAGAGTTGACGTCAAAACTATTATTTTTATCACATCCTCAATAATTGTTTATGGTAATTTTATGATCTTGACGAATTAATTATTTAAATGCATAAAACAAACTCAAATACACAAAAATACTTGGTCGATGCTATGACCGGAACCTGAAACAAATGTACAATCTTTTATCTGTAATTTTTCAATTTCTTCAGCTCACCATTTTGTCCAATTAGCTGTGACGTTGTCTTCTCGTTGTCTTTGTTCTTTTCAAACATACCATTACCAGTTGTGGACGATGACCGAGTGTTGCCGGTAGAAGATGATGACGAAGAAGACGTTAACTTGTTATAAAAGCCACCAAGTGAATTGTGTTGTTGTTGTTTTTGTTGCTGAACATTGTTGTTCTTCTTAAACAATTGTTTCTGCAGGTGTGCTGTGATTTTTCCATTCACCTCGTTCATTGATGATTTCTTGCTGCCGCCACTATTGCCGATCTCGGTGCTTGAAGGTGCTGTTGATGTCAATGGTATTGATTTATTAGATGATTGTACAGTGGAATTCCGATGCAGACCTAGATTCGTGCAGCTCAAGATCATCACGGGTGAGTCATGTAAATCTGGTAGAGATGTAGAAATCGTCATACCGACTGATGACAATTTTAAGCCATTTCCACACGAAGATGAAGTTGCCCTTGGGGCAGATGATATGTTAATTGAATCAACTGACTTTCGGGTCTTGAAGAGTCGCATCTTTGAAGAAGGAAGAATTGCTTACGAACCGCAGCTTCTATTAAACAGATGTGAAATTATTATCAAATGGAAAAATCTGCAAGTGAAAAAAGCAAATATTATAATAGATGCGTTTGGGTGGGTTGGTATTATAGAGAAGTTTTTAATAAAGAATCGGTCTCTGACACCCACTACAGTCCATCTAAGCATAACTGATGGATACATTTAAGTGTTAGTAACCTGAAAGCCTTGAATTTTACAGGTGATTGGATTTTATGCTTATATTAGCATAAAAAGTAGGTGCTTCTTGCTAAACATGTACATAATAATTTGGTGATGGTGGTGCGCAGATAGAATCAAGCTTTTACAGTTGACTATATGTACATATATGTATGCATATATGTATTTGCAAGATACAACTTTAGCTATAATTTGAACATTTAGTGAGAAAAAATAGAAGAATGTTTAATTGGCATCTATAAATTTGATGGGTTTAGATTTTTAAGTTTAATACAGGGCATGATGTGAGTACAAGTGTTGTAACCAAATTTTTAAAAAATATTTTTGCTCTTAAATCGATCTAAAATATTTGTTTAGACTTTTTTTTCGAAGCAGTCTTTTTTTTCACATCGGTATTTCAAAATGTCGACATTTTATTATCCAGTCTTAAAAAAAAATATCACTGCAAACAAATCCGTATACAACCAGACATTTTAACCAGTTGAAATTTTGTCTGCATATAATTCGTACGTGGATAGAAAATTGACAAAGTGGATAATTATTACTGAGTTAGACGTTAAATAGTACTGATAATTTTGAATTATTTCTATGTACGTATGTTATTTTTTGCTGCCTTGCGAAGTAAATAGCGAAGCATCCTTTGTAAAAGCGATAGAATTTTGTTGTAGTGAATGGTTTTTGCTAAATAATATTCCGTTAACTTGGCTGTAATTAGTTTTGATAATTTCAATTTTGTCGTGGCAGAGACGGTGGAAGGGGTGTGCGAAGTGTACCACCGCACACGGGCCGGCGCGGCGCTTCGAGGGGCCCCGCGCCCCACATTAAAAAGTCTCCACGTCTCAAAATCATAAAATCCAGAAAACCATGTCTATTTCCTTCATTCATAATAATCGAACAAACAAAACAATTGAAATTAGCTTGATTCGACTCGATTTCGCTGACTGGGTTGAGTTGAGCCGAAACCTGGCTAACCACTTTTTAACCTTTATCTTATGCAGAATGGATATAAACGTATTACTTGCCTAAACTATTGTGCTATCTTCTCCTTTCATCTATGTTACCCATATATATATAGGTATACTTAATTTTTTCAGTCGGGAGCAAAAAGAAATATTTTTTTCAGTTGTATATTTTAATTTAAAATACTTCTTTAAAATTCGGGATTAGGCTTAAACTACCATACCCTTTACACACCTTACAAACTTAAACACTTATATAAATATCTCCCATACTTACAGAACACATAAATAAATAAATTTGGCGACACACGCAGACAAAAATTGAATGATAATTTTATTGCGGAGAGTTTGGGTCGTATTACACACTTTTAAAAATCGGTGAATTCAATTTTCAAATCCAAATTTCTCTTGGCGAGTATAACTCAGCTGTGAGGTTCCAGACATCTATCTTTCTGTTTGTTAAGCTAAGTACAGATGATTGTCAGCGGGGCCTTAGCGTCAGGGGGGCCCCCAACGGAGATCTCATTATGTATCTTTCGGATTAGTTTTAACCTTGTAAAGTTAGCTTCGTTAATCTCAATCATACTTTCTTAGTTATTTCAACTCAACTTCAACTGACGAAAAAAATCTAACCCTACCATAATCCAACTCTTTTTTTAGATACTACATACGAGTATAATAAACTGAGCATGCATAAATTCAATTAAAGATGTATTGCACCGTTTTGAACTGTGCCCACTCATATTCATTATATTCAAGTAGGTATTTGTGTTTTGGTTTTGTGTCCATTTGTTATGAAATATATGTTCATTTGTGCAATAAATTTTTCATTCACTAGCGTGAACCATCTAATGTTTGTTTTGTTGTAAAAATACCAATTTATAAGGATAGAAGTACGGTGCATAAATATTTGATGTCACAAAAAACCAGTTTATCCGAGAGGTGCCTAGAAGAGGCAGGAAAAAAACTTAAATCAAAAGAATTGGTCAAAAATTCGAAAAACTTGTGTTCATGGTGAAAACAGAAAGCTCATGCCATGCTCAGGCCAAAAAATGGTGGAACCAGTTTGGTACCGAACACTTAAAATATAAATACATATTTTTTGTTTGTGTTTGTGTTGTAAAAGTTTGTGCCATCAAAAATTAAGATCGTGCTTCCGCGAATGTTGATCCCTACCTTTTTTTTCGCTGATTTACAGGTAAAACGAGAGAATTAATACCACCGAAAAAACCAGCGACCATACCCTTTCGTGGTTCAAAGATGACTGGGTCAACACTCTTCCTCTATGACCGCCCGGTCGCTGGCCACTCTCTTTCTTTCAAGAGGGTACATATTTGAGTTGACTGAGAAAAGGGATCATTTTTATTCCTTGTGCGATGTCATCTCAACATTCGGCCATCCGCCTTTTTCATCGTCCCGATGAATAGCCACACTCATCTACCTGTTTACCACACAGGTATCGTCCATTTGCCACACAGGCAGCACCCAGTTACCACATAGGGTTCCCACTTACCACACACGTTTCACCCAGCAACCATACCGGTTTTAAACGGTTGCCACACAGGCAAAAATTCTTACATTTAGTAATAGAATTCAGCTTTCGATTATCTACACACATCCGAGACGTTCCAACCTTTTTCTTAACTAGAAGTACTGGACTTGCGTATTCTGAGTTTGAATCTTCTATAATGTCATTGGCTTCTAATTCTTTTATAATGGCTCGTAGTTCATCCATTTGGCCAAATAGAACTCTATTGCATACATTAAAAAAATTGAATTAAAAAAATTGGCTTTGTTAGCATCGCCAACAAAATTCATATACCTACGTATCTATATAGGTACATACATTATGTATGTACATTTATATAAAAGGATTGATTTAGTTGGTCTGGTTGCCTTTTTACTTCTGTACTAATAATCGGATCTTAAGGATTAAGGTTTTGAAATAAGTTAAATGTCAGGCTTCAAAATTTATGTGTCAAAACTTGACTTCATTCTTAATTAATTCGATTGTTGAACCTAGATAATGCACAGAGACCTATACTTGAACCTCTTTGATTATAACTTATAACTTTAGTCCTATAAGGGCCAGATGTTGAAGGTTAAGGTATTTAAATTAAGGTTAACCAGGCTAGAGGTAGGATTAACCTAGCGAAGCAACTTAAATATAATACCTAATCGAAAAGGATTGATTTGGTGGCTTCTGTTCTGATTATCGGATCTTTGAGGTTAATGTCTTAGAATTAAGGTAAAATCTCAGGCTACAAATTTATGTGACAAAGCAACATCTAAACCAATGCGATTTTTGAACTTGACCAACGTCTAAGCCAATGTGATTTTTTAACTTGAACTATACGTCTAAACCAATTCGGTTTTTGAGCTTGACCAACGTCTAAGCCAATGCGAATTTGGAAGTTGACCTACGTCTAAGCCAATGAGATTTTGAACTTGACCTACGTATACACCAACGCGATTTTTGAACTTGACCGAAGTGCTAACCAATGCGGTTTTTGAACTTGACCTACATCTAAGCCAATGTGACTTTTGAACTTGAACTACGTCTAAACCAATGCGATTTACAAGCTTGGCCAACATCTAAACCAATGCGATTTTTGAACTTGACTTACGTCTAAGCCAATGCGATTTTTGAATTTGACCTACGTCCAAACCAGTGTTATTTTTGAGCCTGAAATATGCAAAGGTACCTACCTGCGTTTCTCTTTAATAAACTTACAACATTAGTTCTAAGGGCCAGTTGTTGAAGGTTAAGGTATTTAAGTTAACGTTAATCAGTCTAGAGGTAGGATTAACTTACCTAAGCAACTTAAATATAAATATCGAAAAGGGTTTATTTGGTAAGATTTTATCTTCTGTTATAATTATCGGATCTTTGAGGTTAAGGTCTTAGAATTCAAGTATAATCTCAGGCTATAATAAATTTATGTTACAAAATTTTACCTACGTCTAAGCCAATGCGATTATTGAACTTAGAATATTCATAGGTACTGCAATATAATTGAACTTCTTTAGTAAACTTATTATATAGATTTAGTTCTAATGTTCAGATGTTCAAGGTTAAGGGTAGAACTATAATAGTAGGATGCCGACCTAAGTGGTCGTACGAAACGAAACGAATACAAAGAATTCATATGACGTGCCCATAATTGAGTTTTGCTTCGTTTCGACCAATTTTTTGCTTTTGCTTTCGGAAGTGAAGAGCGCTCACCGACCGCTCCATGCGTAAGTGAACTGAGAGAATTTTCTTCCAACATCTTCGGACTATTACAGTTCTACCTTAAGGTCCTCAAATGAAAAAAAAAAACGATTCAATTTGGTTATCAACTCAGCTGTCAATTTAATTAGTGTTTTTCTTTTCATATACTCAGATAAAAGAATACTGCTTAACTGTCAAAACCATTAATATTGTCTTAAGAAATTACACGACTCGAGTTTATTAAATTTATTAAAAGATGAGTTCAAAATGCAAAATATTATAGAATACCTAAAAACAATTAGGTAAATCAGGTTTGCATTGAGTTTGAGCTACACATCAAATTTTTTATAAATTTGGTCTGGCGTTAAAAAGGGTTCACTTTGACAGTAAATCAAATAACTTGCCTATATATAAATAGTTCAATAAGTTGAGAGACTTGTAAATCAATTTGAGCAAATTTAAGCAAATATTTGATTTTCTTCAACATCAACGCCGTGATTAAATTAACTGAAGTGAACACCATTAATTTAACCGCCAACTAGGATTTGACATTAAAAATATCTATATATTGTAATTTCAGCCTGAAGAATGGTTTCTTAGACAGCTTCAGAAGTTTTGGTGCAACTATAGGCGTTTTTCTTTTTTAGATCAGAATAGAGTTATGAACAGAGTCCGAGCATATCGAGCATGCTTTGAACATCCTCTGAACAAAGCGTGTTCTAAGCGCTCTGAACTATTTTTGAAACACACCTGAACACTTTGCTTTTTTTTTTTCAATTTTGTCACGGTAAATGACAAGAACCATTCTCTTCGATATTCAAATCCTTGTTCCTCCCTTTCCATTTCTTCTTCTTCAAACCTGATCTACCTACTGAGAGAGAGAAAAGGGCAGCCATGGTCCATCAGCCATTGCTTCGCTCTCTCAGTATTTTGGAAAGAAACATAAATCGTTGATGTCGATCTGACATATAAAGCGGATGAGCTTTCCACTTGAGCAAAACCATTGTATATAAACTCAATAGTAGTCTCATGAAGAGGAACGTCCGACGCGCTATGAGGTGAGCCGATACTGAAGCTTGTTCCATTTCAAACCATTTCAGTTGAGAAGGAACAGATAATCAAATACAAGAGAATAAAAATTAAGATTAAAGAAAGAAAAGAAGATAGAGAACAATGTACAATGTACTCTCTGCAAACGGACACCTCCCATAAGCGGACACCTCTCATAACCGGACAAATTTCAAAGAACAGAATTAAATTCAAGATTTTTCATAGTAATAACTCTCCCATAAGCGGACTCTCTAATAACCGGACGCGGACACCAAATTTAATAACCGCAATAGAGTTTGGATCTCTCATAAGCAGACAAAGTGCATGTGGAGTACTATTATTCAATTTTTATAAGCTCCATTTCGGTAATTTTGGATAGTAAATTAATAACTTGTAGGAATATGAAGATTATAGTGGCGTAATACTCACACGAAAAAAAATCACAAAAAATTTTCTTGGACAGAAATTCATTCATAGGTGAAATTTTTTTGTATCTCGCAAACCACATTCTGTTTTTAAAGTGCATTCCAATTTTTACAATACGAGAAGGCACTCGGATTAGAATAGGAAAATTCTAGAATATGAATATGCTTATGTCTTTTTTAAAAGGTTTTCAATTTAATTTTTTTTCGTTTTCTCATAAGCGGACACCTCTAATAACCGGACAAATTTCTGGGTACCATGAGTGTCCGGTTATGAGAGAGTTCACTGTATAGGAAATTTATGAAAATTGAAGTGAGACAAGAAAAAATCAATTTTGGGACTTTTCTTGTATACATTTCTATAAAAAGGGGTAGGATATAGAAAGAATGATTAAAGAATAATGTTCAAGGTCGTTTATTTGGTAGAGGAAAATTTTTATTTTGTTTAATTTTGATTTTATAATAACTTACTTACTGATTCATTTGTATTTTGGTAAAAATGTATAGTAAATTTTTTTAAATTAGCTATTTTAAGTAAATGAGCACTAAGATGGGATTTTTTGAAATTCTAATCTTAAGTCGGGTAAAAAAGGATAAAACTGGTCGAGGTTTTAAAAGCTAACTTCTAAACGGAAGGTCGTAGAACATTCATTTATTTTTTATTTAATAGATATTCAAAATTCCAGAACTTAACTAATTTAAAAATAATTCTATAAAATCTACAAAGCGAGATATAAATATTTGAAAGTTCAAAATTAAAAAATTAAAAAATTCCAATAAATCAGGGTTAAGTCTGATTGAAATATATTTTATACCATCAGAAAGGTATTTGAAAAATAAATTATACGTGTTTAAGGAAATTTGGAGTTTAATTTTTTTTTGATACCATTTTTGATGTTTCAAAAACAGGGATTTTTCGGGGTGAATTTTGACCACTTTTGGATTTTTATCTTTTTACCAGGTTGTTTGAAAAATCTGAAAATCGTGTAAGTGATAGAAATTATTGATTTACATTTGTTGTAAAAATTTTAGATTTTTAAAAATGTTTTCAACCGAGATATTGACATATTTCTGTTGTTTTTTTTCACCTCATAACTCTTTAGTTATATCATCTATACGATTAGTTTTTTTTTTTATTCGCATCTAGGAAAATACACAATTAGTTTGATATTATTCTAAAGACGGTGGAGTGTGTGAAATAAAAAACCATAACCTTGGCAAATTGGGTTCGCATCGGAAAAAAAATGTCTATATGTACCTATATAGGAATACACGTTTGTGGTAGGTATTTTTCATTCATAATAATTTTAAAGGTTCCCTCATAGTTGGTTTGGTTGGCTGATAACTTTTGTTCTAATAATGGGATCGTTAAGGTTGAGGCCTTAAAATTTAGGTAGAATGTCAGGATACATTTTTTTTTTACAAAATCATTGCGGAGTAACATAAAAGAATATATTATATGTATGTGAAAAAGGTAATTATTTTAAAATTTAATGGAAACACAAATTTAATAAAAAAATATTTTCATGCACGTGTACTTGACCCTTTTAAGGAAATATGTTATATGTTGAGTACATTTTGTAGGTAATTTTTTATTTAATAAAATAGTAAGAAAGGATTGATTTGGTTGGTAATAACTTCTGTTTTATTAATCGTATCTGTAAGATTAAGGTCTTAAAATAAAGGTAAAATTTCAGGCTAACTTATTAGGTTTTGAGATCATATAAGAATGTATGTGAAAAAGTGAATAATTATAAAATATAATTTATAAAATATTCAAACTGAATGAAAAAAAAAATCGGTTTCACTAGCATGGGCAACAAAATTGAAATCAAAGTTGGTTTATAAGTAGGTAGGAAGCTACATTTTTTAGTACCTACTCGAAAAATGAAAAATGATAGGTAGGATAGGTAGGTATTTGATTTTTTTTTTTGAAAAATAATGTTGCGATGTATATGTACCTATTTCAATTGATTTTAAAAATTGTGATACCAATTTTCTTTTTTTTTAATTTTTCTAAAATTATTTTTCCCAATAAAAAGTAATTTTTTGTCGACAAAAAGCTTCAATTGATATATGTATAGAATTACATACTTAAGTGCGAATTTATTTTTTTTTATTCTATCTAGATGTAAAGGGTGATTTTTTAGCTGGTTTGGTTTTGGCAACACTGGTTTTGACAGCTGACGTGTGTTTAGTACCTTGTGTCACTGTCAAACAGCTTCAGTTTGGTTTGCAATTTAACCATGGATCGTCTTACAAATGAACAACGCTCGCAAATTATTGAATTTTACTATCAAAATTCGTGCTCGGTTCGAAATGTTCATCGCGCGATGCTTCCATTTTATGGTCGGCATTCTCGACCTTCTGAGCAGTCTATTCGGAAGATTGTGACCAAATTTCGCACCAAATTTACTTTGTTGGACATTAAACCACCAACACGTTTACGTACTGTGCGTAGTGAAGAAAACATTGCGGCCGTATCAGCTAGTGTGACAGAAGACCGCGAAATGTCGATTCGGCGCCGTTCCCAGCAGTTAGGCCTTTGTTACAGCACTACGTGGAAAATTTTGCGGAAGGATTTGGGCGTAAAGCCTTTTAAGATACAGCTGGTGCAAGAACTAAAGCCAGCCAACCTACCACAACGCCGAATTTTTGGTGAATGGGCTCTTGGAAAGCTGGCCGAGGATCCGCTTTTTTATCGAAAAATTGTGTTCAGCGATGAGGCTCATTTTTGGTTGAATGGGTACGTAAATAAGCACAATTGCCGCATTTGGAGTGAAGATCAGCCAGAAGCATTGCAACAGCTACCAATGCATCCCGAAAAAGCCACTGTTTGGTGCGGTTTATGGGCCGGCGGCATTATTGGGCCATATTTCTTCAAAGATGATGCGAATCGCAGCGTTACTGTCAATGGTGAACGCTACCGAGCGATGATAACAAACTTTTTTTTGCCCGAAATGGAAGTTCTTGACTTGCATGATATGTGGTTTCAACAAGACGGTGCCACATGCCACACAGCACGCGAAACAATGGCGCAATTGCGAGGCGAGTTTGGTGAACAGTTAATTTCACGTTTCGGGCCGGTCAATTGGCCGCCTAGATCGTGCGATTTGACACCATTAGACTATTTTTTGTGGGGGTATGTCAAGGCTAATGTCTATAGGGACAAGCCCGCTTCGATTGACGCACTGGAAGCCAACATCCATGCATTCATTCGTGAGATACCGGCCGATATGTGTGAAAGAGTATGCCAAAATTGGACTCAGCGGATGGGCTACCTGAGACGCAGCCGCGGTCAACATTTGCATGAAATTATCTTTAAACATTGCAAGGTTCAAACTATCGATTCAAATAAATATTTCATTCATTTTTTCGAATTTTTTGTGTTTTTTTTTTAAAAAAAGTTCTAAACCTCTTAAAAAATCACCCGTTAGATAGACATATGTATGTAGGTAAGTAAAAACTTTTTTTTTTCGAAAAAAAGTTGTTTTATTTTTTTTTTAATTGTTACGTTTATTTCTATCGTTTTTGGAAAATTTTAATTTAATTTTTTTTAATTTTTACAAAATGTCTAATCAAAAAATGATGGTTCAGAAAAATAATTAAATTTTTCCGAAAAATAGTTTTACGAGTACCTGTCTAACTATTTCAATCGATTTTTAAAATTTGCAAACCTAAATTTTAATATTACCTACCTATTTAATTAAAAAATCATTTATTTTTTTTAGAAAATAGTTTTCAAGTGTATTTCAATCGATTTTTAAAATTTGCAAACTAAATTTTCATTTATATAATCTTTTAACCAACAAAGTTTTTTCCGAAAAAAATAGTTAAATTTTCTTGGAAAAATCTATTTCACATGTACCTATTTCAATGGATTTAAAAAATTTTCAAAGCAAATTCCCATTTTTTAAAAATTTGTATAAAATTTGATAGTTACAAAAATGTTTTTTCCTTTAAAAAATTATTTATTTATTTTTAGAAAAATAGTTTTCACGTGTATTTCAATCGATTTAGAAAATTTGCAAACCAAATTCACATTTTTTGCCTTTAACAAAAAAAAACACTTTTTAGAAGAAAATAATTTATTTTCTTTCAAAAATTGGTTTTACGGGTATTTCAATTGGTTTTTAAATTTAAAAACCTAATTCCACTATTTTTTAACATAATATGGTTACCACATAGTAATACCTACCTAAAAGCATAAAAAAACCTAACTACAATTCATACCTACCTACCTATATACCTACCTAGCATAATAAATGTTAAATATAGCAACGTTGTATTTACCTCACATATTGTGAAATTTAACAACATTGCTTTGATATATTCAATTTGCATCAAATTTGAAAATTTAAAATATTTCGCTTCAAATATCTATACCTTAACCTATATATATATACCCCTGTCATGACAAAACACAATAAGCTTCGTCCATACGACAAAAAATTTCATTTTCTTTCCCTTATTTTGCTTTATGCCACGTCAAAAAATATAATTTAACCATCTCCCTTAGTCTCATTATTGTTGTCAGAATAATATTAATATAATCCTCTCGTTCTTACTACTTATCTTCATTTCTTTTTGATTTGTCTTCCTCCCGCCTTTTAATTTCTTCAATTTCAGATTGTGGCGATTGCAGCGCTGTGTGAGAGGCGATTCTGAACTAATATTTTTTGTTCCATAAGAGTACTATAGTGTTCATATACAAAGGCAAAACTGACAAATATAAAGAGTGGGTGACATTTGGTACCCGATTGGACGTAACTACAACGAAGTGACAGACGGATAGTCTGATCACAAATAAACCAAAAGATGGCACTTGCGACACTTGGTCTCCGAATGCCGAAGTAACTCAATGTGAGAATGGCTGCATGCCCAACTGTTACATTATTTATAATTTATGGTACAAGATGAAACGGTAACCAATGTCCCTATTCCCCCCAAATCTGCGCGAAAGGCAAACGAGGTAATTTCAATCCGCGTGTAGGGAACTTCTGCCAAATTTCACCTTCAAAGCTTTTATTAATAGAAATTACATAACTTCCACCAAGTTCTCCCAATTATATTTGTTTTGCTGGGAAAGTATGGTGGGGAAAAAAGCAAAGTGTAAACAATTTAATTTCTTTATGTTCCAAAGGTTTTTCATTCAAAATTGAATAGGGATTTTTAGGTGGCTGAATGCATCCACTGCATTCCTGCCCTCTACAAGTCATGTCAGAGTGCGGTGAATTCAGTGGTGACTTGCATAAAGCTGGGGAGTTAAAGTGCGAGTAAGAGAAGGCTACTGGGTTTCCAACTGCGTTGGCCCACTCACGCAAATACGCTGAGTGTTGCTGATAAATGACGCGACCGAAACCCAAGTCACTGATTGGCTGAAAGCACTGGGTTTTTGAAAAAGAGAAGGGATCATCCAGGCATGGTGACAGCCTGGGAGGACACTTCTTTGCAAGCTAAAGAACAGAAAAGAGTTCTGAACACAGTGATAGCAGCGAAAGGAAACATTTTTGGAAAGAAATTTTATTGAAGATAGAGAGATAATTAAAGTAGAGTCTTAATAAAAAAACAACACAAACATATATATGCCAGTAAGACCTAGGGTCTTATAAATTAGGCAAATGTTAGAAGGAATAGAGGGATAGGATAGATTTATACGTTAAGAAAAGTTTATTAACTATTGGGAAAGTACTTGAAATAATTGTGGAAATTTGGTGGAACATTCTGGGAGAGTGTTTTCGTAAGATACGAGACAAAAATTGGTTTTAACAGGAAGGAAAATCTGGCAGAATTATTGAGCTAAATATAGTGATTTTGGTAGAATATTTTAGTGTTACTTTTTATATTAAATCGTTTTGCTTTCGAGACATTGTTCTCAAAAATACCGTTTGGCGTTTGCTTTCGCAAAAATTCCGGAAAAATTACGGAACTGGCGTCCCGTTTCAAAAACCGTTAAAATTTTCCGGACTGAACGTTACCGGTCCATCTTATTTTAAATACTTACTTTGTCTTCTTTGTTTAAAAGATCCTGGGTCTTAGCCCTACTTGATTCCCAGGCAATTAAGTCAAAATAAATAGTTTGAAATTATTATTATTTTCATTTTCAGATTCTACGCCCCTGTGGCCATCTAAATTCATCGCGATCAATTTAATTGATCATCTAATAAACATTTAATTAATCGACATATTATCAAAATAATTCGCTGAACCCACCCTTTGCTAGGTAGCCGGAGGTGTCAGCATCTAACGTGCTGAACGTGTTGAATTTTTCTGCTATCATTTGAACTTTACGTTCTGGTTCTAGTTCTCGTCGTCGTCGCGTTAGTGTAAAACCGTAGAAAAATTGTAACAATTTCTCCTGTCAAATGCTTGGGTTCAGCATTCAACTCGGTCTGCTCAGTTATTTTATTCTGAGCTCATAGAGCGCGCTCTGAACAAGCTCAGACCATGTTCAGAACGAAAAAAGAAACACAAATTTGAAGCTCTGTACGTTCAGAGGTAAAAAAGAAACACAATTTTTTGTTTGACAGTTTAGGCTCTGCTCTGAACTAAAAAAGAAAAACGCCTTATAGGATACAAATTAGAAATCACCAAGATTATTCATGTTTTTATTTTATCAAGCTAACAAGTCATTTTCAATGTCCCCATAGTTACTCTATGAGTGAAATCTGTAAATTGTTTCACTACTACGATTGAAAATCTCGAAACACTTTCGCCAAAATGACAGATAGGCACCTTTTTGTTTTTTTTTTTTTTTAATTTCGTGCTTCACTCACATACACTGTATATGTGATATATTTATCTTCCTTATCTCCCTAAGGTTTTTGTTCTTGTTTCTTCTTTTTTACCGGTGTCAGAGACAACCAAATGCCTGTTAGTAAGAAACTCGAATAAATTATTTATATTTTGACAACACGGTTTATAAAATGTTAAACTTTTTGAGTTCTGATCGCACTTCTGACAATAAAACGAGAATTAATACCACCGAGAAAAACCAGCGATCGTACCCTTTCGTGGTTCAAAGATGACTGGCTCAACGCTCTTCCTCTATGACCGCCCGGTCGCTGGCCACTCTCTCTTTCTTTCAAGAGGGTACATAAGTATAACTAATTGAGTTGACTGAGAAAAGGGATCATTTTTATTCCTCGTGCGATGTCATTTAAACACAGGTAAACCTGTAAACCGAAGTCATAGAACTTTAAAAAGAAAATCCTAGTATAACATCTGATCAAACACCTCTTGAAGAAAACTTGTACTCTTCAGTAGTAAATCCTACTAAAATTTTTGATCAAACTCCTGTCCCTGAAGAAAACTTGGACTCCAATCAAGTCTCTTCAGGGCTAAATCTTACTAACATATCTGAACAAAGGGGAACAGAATGAGTTTCCAAATTTAACCAACGATCCAGTAGTAAAAAAAACACTTGGTTGCTTCTGGCTCTATTCAACCACCGTTTTCCAAATGGGCAGAATGGTCGCGGTTTTTCTGAAAAATATTACTCTCTGATCACAAAATCACACTTAACTTACGCATATTACGGAATTAGCTTTCTTGTTCTACAAAAAAGACGTTGTTTATTGTTTCCCTTGTTGGTTATTCTCTGAAAAGGGATCTCCAAAAATCTGTTGAGCACAAGATTTTTGAAAGAAATTAGTTCCATGAAAAACGTTAAGGAATTGGTTATGCTTTTGATAGTTAAAAATTCTTCACTGTCTTCGAGCTATCCAGATGTATGCACCGCTCTTATAATGTCCTTGACTATTCCTGTTACCACCGCAAAAGCTGAAAGATCTTTTTCGAAGCTGAAATTGATTAAAAACTACTTGCTAAGCACAATGGAGCAAGAAAGACTCAGCAATTTATCATTGATATTACTATTGAATGTCGAAGAGCGCGGCAAATAGATTTAAGTAAAGTAATTGATGAGTTCGCTTCTGTCAAGGCGAACAAAAAAAAAACTTTTAATAAGCTTTTATTTTTGTAAGTAGAAATAATTTTATCAATTTAATAAATACAAACATACAAAGAAAAAAGTTAAAATTCATTTAACCAAAATTTAGGAAGTACAGTAGACGCTCGATATAGTGAAGTAATTAAAACCAGACCTGTTCAATATATTGAGATTTTTCACTATTTTAGAGAGAAGCTAAATAGGCATTCCAATGTGAATATAATTTAAAATGAATATTTTTTTTATTTATTAAAGCGTAAAATAATTTCCATTGGGTTAAATACAAAAAATTCATTTCATTAAATTGTAAAAAACATACTTATTTATAACTTTATTTTTTATTAAAAACAAAATATTTCATAACCCAGGTAAAAATTTATATTTTTTAATAAGAATTAATTTTACAGAAAAATGTCACTTTAGATTTTTCCTTTCTTAACTTTATACTATGTTTCCACCGACCACTTAACCGAGATTTAAGTAGATTTACCCTAAATCCTCTTCAAATTTCAAAGATTTACCATACGAATTTAATTCTGAAATCTGTTGATTAGAAATTAATCTTGTTAAATCTTCATAGGGCCAATAGTTGAACAGATCGAACAGACCTATTCCTCTCTTGCGCTGAGTGCATTAATCGAGAGAACATTTTCAAGAATCTCTTTTTTTTTCATCGTTTAACTATCTATCTCACTTCGAATTTAGAAGAAAACATGAAACAGATTTTGCATTTTGAAAGGAACTGTCAAAGTTAATCTACTTTATAATCTTTTTATGCGGTGAAAACACTATATAGGATTTACGAAATCTCAACGAGATTAACTTTCGGTGGAAACGTAGTATTAAACTGCTTTTTCCTGCAAACGTTTCATAAATTTAATACCTGATTTTGTAAAAACATCTGCAAACAACTTTCAATTGACAATGAAAATTTTTGTTCACAAATACAATATGTCACAAAAGTTAAAATACAACATCAACTAGTATTATGCTGGGTCGTCTGGATACCTTCTTTCGTGCCTACTGTACGAAGCACATAAATTAACGGTAAAATATCTTTAAATAAAGTCGACAACGCTGTAAGGGCTTTGCAGCTGGAATATTCTTGTTAAATATTGAAAAAAAACCTGTGTTCACTATATCGAGATATTTTTTGTTCACTATTTAGAGTAGTCTGTATAAAATTTTGTGTGATAAATAGGGCCAAATATTTGATCTTGCCCTGGGGCCCCACCAGCTCAAGCTACGGCCCTGATTGTCAGATCTTACAATATTTGCAGAACTGTCAATGGTCTGACAATAGCTGACAATTGACATATTTCTTAAAATGAAATATTGTTCGTTCACACGCTTGGTAGATTTCTTCCCAAAGTCTGACAATTTGATTGTCAGCTCTTGTCTGACAATTTTCGGACAGTAATATATCTGACAATATTGTCAGACAAAATTGTGTGATCAGACAATTGTAAGACATTTGGGACAGTTTTTTTCACTGACAGATCTGACAATATTGTAAGATGATTTAAAAAAAATAAAATGCAATCCATTACAAAATAAGATATTTGTTTGTTCAATTTTTAATTGATTTTCTTATAACTTTTAAATTGAGATATTGGAGATTTTCAACGTGTTTTTTCATGAAATGGCGCAAAATTTTAAACGATTTAGTAAAAGTTAAAGCCATTTTAGTGATTTACTAAGTTAAAATTTTGGTAATTTTAAACGATTTTAGCGATTTACTAACTCTTAACATTTTACTAAAGTTAAAATCAGAAAATGGCTACTTTAAATTTTAGTAATTTGCTAAACCCATATGAAATCTGTCATTACCCTCGAAAATAATTTCTTGGAAATTTTATTTGAAAGATTTAAATTGTGTTTTTTTTCGTGTGCTAATTCTTTTCAAAGTAAATTTCCATCTGTATTCACTTATTTAACCAACTTTTCCTCACTGTTTTGAACTAAAGATCTCCATGTTGGCAGCTTTAAATGGTTAGCTGCATGGCTATAGTGAACCATTAAATTTTTAAGTGATATTAAATGATTTCTTTGGTTTGACTATGACAACTTTACAATATCTTACTTTATCATTATCACTTGCAGATTCGATTGCTGTGGCCAAAACTCAAAAGTCATTTTAATAAATCCTCAGACATTCGTTTTTCCCGTGAGTTTAAACTAAAAAAAAAACTATTAAATCTTCCCAACGATGGGAAAAGAACATAAACAAAATAAAATAAGAAAATAGTTTTCACAAATAAAAAAAAAAATAACAAAATAAATTGTAGGTTGTCACTTTAACTGCTGACATTCCAAATATTAGGTCCGTTTCCTAAGTTAAGTTTTTGTTTTTCTTTATGAACTGTCATTGTTTGGACGTGTTTAGATGAACCTATTTTAATAAAAGGGAATTAGTAATTTACTAGTTAGTAAAACGAAAAAAAGGATTAAAATTTTGGAAGAGCTATTAAATTACTAAATAATTTAGCAATTTGCTAACTAGTAATATGTTATGCCCTTAACAATAGGTTGTTTAAAATTTTGCGCCATTATTTGTAACTGTTAAATTGATTTGAAATGGAGATTCAACGTGTTTTTTCATGAAATAAATAAAAGATATTATTTTAATTAACTTAAAAACACTTATTTTATTTACTTCCGAAATACATTTAAGTAAATAAATAAATAAAGTAAGTGTTTTTAAGTTATTTAAAATAATATCTTTTATTTATAACTTTTAAATTGAGTTGATGAAAGAAAACTATTCTAAATTGTTTTCCAATTCATAAATATTTTGTTTTTGATTAGTCAGACATTTTATGATTCACTCAAGGCTTTAGTAACTTCAATAGCAGCTGTTGTAAAAAAAAAACATTTTCTATCAGATCAGATCAGGTACTTATTATTTAAATTTTCGTTTATTCAGTATTCAGAAAAGCTTATTATTTTTTTGTAATAAATGCAAATTAGAAAATGATTAAAAAGTTTAAAATAAAATATTATGGCCTTAAATTTGTTATTACAATTTCGAATTTTAAATATTGATTTGACAGTTGTATTATATACTTTTTTCGTAATGATGCAGCCTGAAATTATTTTCCCAGAAGCCCCGCAAATTTAATCTTGCACACGCCTCATTTTGATATAGCGCCGCCTTTGTGTCGTGGAATGTTTTCCATGTTTCTTTTTTTTAGTTTTTTTTTTGATCAATTCATACGAATTAAGCATTCAAAACGATAATACAGAACATCTATTAATCGAACCCTGAACATAATTATACGTGAAATAACAAGAAAAAAAAATGAAAAGCTTTTTGAATTTTTATGTGCATTGATTTTAGCTCAAGCCTAAACCAATTTTAATGAAACTTGATTCGTTTTTCTCTTAATTATCTATTTTATTTAATTTTCTATTATTTTAGCGGCTGAATAATTTTTAATTATTAGAGTAATTTAGTGCATCCTCATCATGCATTCACTTATGTATACTTATGAACATATATAGTATATAAAGGGCAATTTTTGGATTAATAAAAAAATGTAATCAAATAAAATAGTGGGTCCTCCATATTCCGTCTCTACGTCTGTACACCGACCTATGTATATCCTAAATCACGAACAAAATTTTCTTAATGCTTGGAACTTAAGATTTTTAGGTGATTTTATTAAGATTAATTTTTTAGCTCCAAAAAACATGTCTGTTTTCTACCTCCACAGATTGAAGATCCATTAAATCAGTCTTTTGAATCGGAAATTGTGTTTCATTAATAAATAAAGGAAACGGTGGTGGTTTCCGTTAATACATTATTAACTTCGCTTTGTTACTGTAATTGGTCCGATTTGTCAAATCGAAAATTTCGACATATAATGTACATAATAATATATGTATGTTTTAAAAACAACCAGGGGTGGAATCCTGTAAGGTGATTTGCGATAAGTGAGAGTCAAAATCAACCAATTCATTCTGTGTAAGACGAGCTATCAAATCAAAAATTTGACCGTCTTTTTCCAAGCTATCAAATCAAAAATTTGACCGTCTTTTTCCAATAAATTTGACTTTTCTAATGCAGTACGACTAGAGTTACCACCAGTCTACAAAAATTGAAACAACTTTTTCTGAGTTCTTTTTTTAACCTTCATACAAACAAAAATAAACATTCTTGTGACCAAAAAAGTTTACTTACTTCCGGAAGATCAAGAAAACATAAGAATTATATCGAAAAGACGTCATTTTCGTTCTATTTTTTCGGTAGCTACTAGCTAATTACAAACATTTGAAACATTCACTATGGCAACCATGTTTCTGACAAATGCCATTGAAAAGAATTCAATTGAATTGAGTTGAATCACCTTACCCAGACAGAAAACTAAATGACAATCACATGTGACTATAGTTGATGTGACAATCATTTATCACCTTAGGCGATTCCACCCCAGAATTTAAAACACAAACGGATTTAGGTACTTTATATTATACTTATAATAATTATTTAAGAACAAAATTAAAACACGTTTAAAACTATGTGCCTATATGCAGTTGAAGCGCATTGTGCTTCAAGCAAGTAAAATTAACAAGAAGTGGGTTTCTTGCTGCAACCGCTTAATGAAGCTGGAAGTTTTATCTGTGCCCACAGGTGCAATCGCAAACAAAAAATATATACATTAACAATATTTACACGCAATCAGCATGGTATCTGCGGCCATGGACGCAGCGGCGTGGAAATGGAAGTTGAGGTCGATTGAAAGTGAAAACCTCTAAAGAGCAAAAAAGAAACCTGCTTTTGTCGAAATATTCTTTATGGATGTGTAATGTGTATGTTGGTCTAACGATAATTCTGTTAAAATTGTTTACAAATTATATAAAAAATAAAAGCTTATGATAAAATAGAAAGCCAGTATATGTGTATGTATGCATAAAATTTAGCATCGTTATCGTTTTTTTATCATCGTGCTACCTGTTATAGTAGGTATAGTACATTTTTTGTTTGTTTTGGCTTAACAAGTGGTCAAGAATATTTGCTTCTTTAAGTGAAAATCTGTGGGTTAGTAGTTTAATGTGTAAAACAGCTATATGAAGCTTTTTGCTCAAGCAAATTTCTTTAACCAAAACATCTATAATTTAATGTATGTAGATATGTATATATGTATATAACGTGAGATTTCTGACGACTTAATGCAGATGGCATTTTATACATGCGTTGAAGCTAGCTTCCGTTGAGAAAAAAAAACATGCATAACATACACAAAGTTAAGGTTGCCGAATGAAAGTGAAATGAAATAGTTTAAAAAATTTTACATTAATTTACATTCTAATTTTTCGTATAATAATTATTAATTTTTACCTACATCATTATTTCTAGTATGTTTTGTCAAGGAAAGAGATCATATTAATAATTTTTTTTATATTCCTATTCTTCCCCATTTACACATCTAAACGAACCCTACTTAATATGTACGTCAAAAGATGATCATCTCTTTAGACGCTTTTTTCTGTTGGCAGCTTCCATTTTAACATCGCATCCTAAAACCTACCACAACTAACAATTACATACCGCAATTTTAAAACAACTGGTTGTGGTTGGACAAGTTTAATGTTGACTGAGAACATATTTTTACGTATTTATTTATTTACTTGACGCCAAAACAACTTTCTCAGACTTAAAACTATACAAACATGCGCATACAATATTATTTTGGTTAGAAATTTAGCTATAAGCGACATTTAAAGATTTTTTTGTTGAATTAAATAATTTGTTACATTTTTTAGAGCAGGGGCCCAACTATGTAACTCGATTCTACAATAAAAATGTTCGAATTCGCAAAATCTCAGCTCGCTAATTCTTTAGCAAACGCATATAAACGGAAATAAAACAGCACAACTTGAAGGTGGCAAAAAGTCGAAAGCTGCAAAATTTGATCCCACTTTCATACATATTACCACTTAAAATAAGCATTGAAAACAACTTTCGAATGGATTCGAAAGTATAAGCAAGTTACATAGTAGGGCCCTACTATTTTTAGAATTGCGACGACACTTCCTAATTTATCTTTTTGCGTTAATATCTATTGTTTAGACATTTTTTCAAAATTTCTCCACCAACTCTTAATTGGATGTCATTTGTTCTATTATAAATTTATAAATATAGTATAACTTTCATAATTTGTATAACTTGCAACCTTAAAATTCGGTACAAAATGAAACTTGAATTATCTCGCTCTCTCAATAATTTATTTCAGCCAAGCTGCAAACATCATCCATCCTTTGCAAATTGTTTTCGAAAACATCAAATCAAGGTTATATTGACCGTCAAATGATCATTCTTTGAAGTTGCTATTATCATATATGCCCAAAATCTTCCGCTTGCACAAGATCAGTTTGATTAACGTCGATCAATTTTCTTGCAAACACATTTGAAGTTTACGAACACGCATTTTATCATCTTAGAAAAATGCATATTTAATCATTCAATCGATCATTAAATTCAGAAATAGAAATCCTGCAATTTAGAAAACAATAAACAAACATTTTGACAAGGTCCAACACCTTTAAAAAGCGTTTTTGTAAAATTGAAAAAAAAAAAAAAACAATTACGTCAGTTCGTAAGATAGGAGACTATACGAGTTTAGAAAACTGATTTATCGAATGTATTGCTTTTCCGTTCAAATTTCGCTTTGGGTTTTCGAAAATTTGCTCTACTTAAAATAGAACAAAATTAAAACTACGGGGATTAGCTACATAATATCAAATCAAATATCTCGGACAAAAACCCCGAGAAAATTCAATCCAACATCACAAAATCCTCATGGGGAAAGGCGCCCGATGGCTAAATCCCCAATAAATATATACCAGAAGACCCGTGCGAAAATTTCGCACATTCAGTAAAGTTTTTCAATCAAATTTTCAAATAGGATGTTTGAACAAAATAAAGAAATTCCTTATTGATATGAACATAATATTAGTTTTACAAAACTTCTTGTTAAACAATATATTTGATGTTAAGAATGAAATCAGAAGTGACAAATAAATATGTTTCTCCCACAGCGAAAAAAATGTTTCTCCCCCACTCACTCATTGTACAAGCGAAAAAAGAGGATTTTAAATTAAAGAATTAATAAATATGTTTCTTTCATTCATGCAATTTAGTGATACCTAATAAATGCATTCGGCTTTTTATAATGAGAAAAAAGATTACAAACAACAGAAGTAACAAATATGATTCTCCCCCACTCACCAAGGTGCAGCGAAAAAAGAGAATTTCACTCATTAAATGTGTTTAGTTTATTCCTTAAGCTAAGTAAAGAAGAAATTGTCAGATCTAACAATATTGTCAGATATATCAGTGAACAAAATTTCCAAATGTCTTACAATCGTCTGAACAAACAATTTTGTCTGACAATATTGTCAGACGACAATCTGACATAAAATTGTCAGGTATCTTACAATCGTCTGAACACACAATTTTTATCATTGTCAGTCGATTAGGTCATTGTCAGATGTTTTAATTGAAAACATCTTACAATTCCTGACAATTTCTTCTTTGTTCGAAATGTCAGTGAGTTGGTTAAAGAGAGATAAAAAATAGCTCACAATCAAATTGGGAAGAAATCTACCGTGTGAACGGACAATTTTTCATTGTAGGAAATATGTCAATTGTCAGCTAATTGTTAGCTATTGTCAGACCATTGACAGTTCTGACAATATTGTAAGATCTGAAACATAAATTCATAAATCTGAAAATTCAGATGTTAAGCGATTTTTTATTGAACCAGCCCAATGTAGCTTAAAAACTTGGGCGGTGAGGAGTTACTTAGTCCCCTTTCACACAAGGAAACAAGTTGCTGGAGATTTTTTGACGTTTTCTTTTAATTTCCAATTCCCACCAATCGTAGACCGTGTGTGAAAGGGGACTTATATGAGAGAATAAAAGTTCTGTCTCCCTGAAATAACACTGCGCAGGGAACCAAAAATGTCTCTGTTTTTTATGGTTTCATTTAGGTACTAACAACAATTGAAATAAATAGCTTTGCTAATGAAAGTATTTGCTAATGTCGATGTTTTCTTTTTGATTTCAATGGAATATGAAACAACCGTCTTACGACATTGACACAATGCTAGTTTACAAAAACTTTTCTTCAAGCATTTCGAACTTTGACAACTAATTCGAAGAATGACTTTATATTTGCAATCGGGGTGTGAAAAATTATTAATTTTTATTACTATTATTATGTATTATTATTACTAGTTGTATTTTATTTTCCCAGATCAAATCCAGTGCTTATATATTTTGTAACTCTGGCATCGATTAAATTGGGCAAGAAACGTTGAAAAATGGAACAAAACTCATAGGTACGAGATGTTTCAATTTTCTAAGATGAACATGTTGGTCTTTTCTCTCTTTTCAACAAATGTAAATTTTATATCTTCCATCCTTTTTTTTGTAGTACTCGTATGAAGATGAATGTATAAATCCACCATTATATGGATTTCACAAAATCTCGGATTTCGTCAAAAAGATTACGAAATCTCTTTGAATTGTTCACACCACACATAAACTAGATTTTGTTTGACATTTCTATAAAATTTCATTATTGAAGAATACTTCGGAAAAATGTATCCATTGGAATTAGGTGATAGTCTCAAAACAATTACCTACACACATTTACTTTCTTTTCCTATTGAATAATTCACAAAACAACTCAAACTCAATAAATATATTAAACTGATACGGATTGTATGAAGTTGCGAGAAAAATCATTTCAGTTTTTAAAACTATTCAGATCTACGAGCGATAACTTTTTTAAAAACCAACATCTCAACTCAAATAAAGAATACAAACAATTATGCGTGACTTAAAAAATTCAAATAATAACGCCCTCGGGACTGACCACATTTGTGCGTTATCGAGTATTGCAAGGAAATATTTGCACAAAAACAAGAAGCTATACTCATGTTTCGTTGACTTAAAAGCTGCCTTTGATACGGTTAACAGACAAGCATTTATACATATGGGTGATATATATGGGTGTCTCACGAAAATTTATACTCTTGTATTCCAATTTCCTTTCTTCAACTAGTGCCGATGCATGGGACGGAAACAACATATCAGAGAGGTGTGAAAAGTTAGCGCGAGTTCCTCAAGGATGTATCCTCAGCCCTATTTTATTTGCTCTTTATATTGATGATGTATGTGACATTCTGCCAGGGGGTGTACAGTGCGCTAACTCCTGAGTTAAAGTTCTATTGTACGCCGATGATCTAGTTTTACTAGCGGATAATCCATTTTCGCTGCAACTACAAATCAATAGACTTCAGGAGTATTGCAAAACATGGGGTCTACAGATAAATACCCGAAAAACCAAAGTTTTGATTTTTGAACCTAGGAATCGTAAAAGGATGGCGGAAGAAAAGTGGAATCTTAACAACGAAATAATTGAAGTTGTGAACGAGTTTAAGTATCTCGGTGTGCTACTAACTGTTAATTTAAACTGGAGAAAAAGAAAGAGAAAAGTAGTAGAAGCTAGCACTGAATTTCATATGGCCTACATTTTTTAGTAATAAACACATTGACTTATCATCTATATACCGAGTGTTAAATGCTACTATAAATACATACCTGTTTGTGTTATGGTGTACATGCGTTTGGTTATACACAACTTGAGGAATTCGAAAATATTCAAAAGTATTCTTTTAAACGACTGTTTCGTTTGCCTAACGCAACGCCAACGTATGCTATACAAGTTGAGTCGGGTATGGCACCGATTTTTATTCAAAATCTAAAACAGCATTCCGACTATTTGACTAAAGTTGTGCAAAGAGAAAACGGACTACATAAGGTAATTTTTTTAATGCTACTTCGAACAGAATCCTTCTTTCAAAGAATGGAAACAGCTTGCTGCAACACATGAAACCATTTTATCTTTTAGTGAAAATAATATTAATGATTGGAAAAGTATATTCGCTGATTTGATAGCTAAAATAGATGAAATAATATATTCCCAACACCTTGAAAGAGCAACCTCTTCGGTAAACAGAAACATATATAAGAACCTAAACCATCAACTGCCATCAGACTTGAACTATTTTTGCAAGGCGGAAGCCATCGGTACCATCTTTAGAGCTAGAGTTGAAATCCTTAATCTCAACTTTGTTCCTCATAGATCAGATCTCTCTCAATTGTGTATTCTCTGCAATAGAAGAGACATTGAAGACACGTACCACTTCAAAGCGGCTTGCCCAATATTACAAGAAATACGGCGCGGCGTTTACATTTCCAAATGAGTTTCCTATCTATTCTAAACGGATCGATTGGATGGGCGAAACTTTTGAGGTTCTGTAAGCATGCTTTAACCTACCGCAATAGCTTTTATCCTGTATAATAAATCTTCCAGTTATGGCTATTTAGTTTTTTGTGTTTCAAATCATGTCAAAATTGTATTTTATTTTTTATTTTAAATAATCAAAATTATTAAAAACGATCATTTACCCATTTTAAATTTTGTGTTTCAAATCATAGAAAAGTGAACTGTTATTAAAAATCAATATGGTTTAAATCATTGAAAAATTATATATATATTTTTTTCAAATTCTATAAAATTAAAAAGAGAATTCATTTTAAAATAGCTTTTAACGGCCTTTAAGTCCTACAAAAATTGGCGTTTCGTCCCGGCGATCTCACTTGGACTCATCAGTTGACTATAGTGAGGGCCTTTGTCAATACGCAATTTTTGCTAAGTTCAGTTCATCTTACATAGATTTCGTGACGAATACCTAGTGTGAACTATATTCAACAAGACTAGAATTCCTAATCATTAAATTTGAAGTTTTTGTTTTTTGCAAATTAAAACAGTCATCTACCCGTAAAAGTCGGATCTTGTGTTGTTTTTCCTAACACACAAAAGTGACAAGTGAGAATTCGGCATTACAGGACATAGGTACAAAAACCAGAGAAAATTCACTCTCACCAGACAAAATTGCCTAAATCAAACAAGTCCAACCAAACAAGGGTACTTCCAAAACAGCTGTTGATCATCAAAACATTTTTTTTTTTTTTGAATTTTTGAGTGAAATAAATAAAACACAAACAGATTTCACTTTAAATATGATTTATTTCTTATGTTTTTATTATATCCAATTAATAAAATCTTATCTACATAAGTGTGTGTATCTACTGGAATAATAAAAATATGAAAATTAATTTCCAAGAATCCATAATATTCAATTGAATCTAAAGGGTGTTTTTTTAGACATGTGGTTTTCAATCTGGCATTACTTTTTTCGGAGTTGGTCTTTTTGACAGCTGTCACTTGATTTATGCTCAGTTTGGTTTGCCATTTTATAATGAATAGATTTACTCCTGAACAACGTTTGTAAATCATGCACATTTATTACCAAAATAATGGTTCGGTTTCGTCTAAAAAAAAACACTCTTTAGATGTTGAACCACAATTTAATAAACCACACGTACATAGGAATAATAATTTTTAATACAGCAATTGTTGCATTTAACATTTATTTAAGTTTCCCACACAAAAACATGCCAATGGTCTTATTTAAATAGGATATTTTTGTATTTTAATAAAAAAAATGTAATAACTAAAGAAAAAGATGATTGTTGTCTGATTTGGACTAGAAAGAAATAACGTTTGAAGAAATAGGGGTGTCCACAGACGCAATTAAACTCGAAAAGTAAAAAAGATAGTTAAGCTTAATTTACAAATCAAATGTCTTCCAAAACAAAGGAGATAAAACCATTCGAAAATAGAAAGGAACTCTAATAAACCTTCAACATTTAAAAATTAGTTAGGATATAATAATAAGCCCGTTTAACTCTCAAAGGAAAAATCTAATCCTGAACTTATTCCGAAACCATGCAATGGTGCAACTTGCTCCAATCAGTGCTCTTGACGAACTACGCGATCTTATAAAAATAAGTTGCAAGGAAACGCGCGATATTCGCAAGAACTTGGTATTAAAGATGCCATGATTGATGATAATCTAAGTTATGTCCCATTCATTAGAAGCCCTTTCAGACTTTGGACGATTTCAACTTACTGGAATATAGACTTCAAGAAGATGAAAACTCAAGAAATGCTTTGGAAAAGTTACTCGGTAAAATTACTGACCATACATTAGATAGATACGTTCGTTGTTGTCTTAAAGCAATAATAAGTGATAAAGTAGCAGTGCAATGTACGTGGTACGGAAAAAAGGATAACGTATCTGCATCTGTACATCAATAGGGTCATTATGAGAGTTATATGCGATTGTACTCGAAAAAAATTCCCCACAGCAAGCACATCTTATTGTTAAGTAAGTAAAACCATTCGGTTTTTTGTGTTCGATTCAGAATTCATATTAGCATTGACCACAAAAAGCCAATTTAGCAATTCGTTTCACAATTTTGAAAAAAATGGGTCTTAACTTTTTTTTTATCAAAATTTTGAGTTTGCATGCGATTTTTTCAAAAACTATTGACATAAATAACTTAATTTAAATTTAAGATTAAAGAATGAATTTCTGGCTTTCAAAACCGGTAAAGTTCTTCATTGTAAGTGTTGCCTTTGTTGCTTAATATTTTTTTTTATTGTAAGTCATTTTTTTCTAAAATTGCCCCTACCTCCTATAGTAAAAAATGCTTGTTTTTGATTCTTCTACAAAAAATCGTTATCAATTTTTGACGCCCAAGTTATTGTAATCTCCCCTTAAATTTGATGCCAAAGAAATATTGCATCATTTAACATGAATATAATAGGTACACAAATCCATTATACGTTTTTTGTGGTTTTAATTTTGAACACATAAATTTATGTATGAATGTTTAAAACTGTAATACTTTGTTATGGAGCACACAACCTTAGAGCTGTAGAAGAACAGTTTTGCTTCTTATAGCTCCAACGATGTTACTAGTAATATCTTCTAACTAACTCACAAATAAACTAAAACCACCCAAAAACGTTAATCAAAAATGAATTCAAGAATATGTAATATTAAACAAATAAATGCTTATTTTCACATTAAACAAGAACTCTGCTGTCAACAAAGAGTATTATTTATTCTGCACATATATACTGTTTTTCACAAAATGTGAATTTTTGCACATATACTTTCTCTTTTGAGCTTATAAATTGCTAGTGACCAATTTGTGAGCTCAACAAATGAGAAATTATATGTGCAAAAGTTTGTTTTCTTTTTATCTCTAGTCCTTGACAAAAATATCTTATGTATTTTTATTTTACACGTTTATTTATATTAATTAGATGAATCAGCTAATTAATATGAATTAACTTTTAGTTTCTTTTATTCATAAGAGTTTGCACTTACTTCACTGATTAAAGCTAATTCGTGTTTTGAGATTATCAATCAATATTAAATACATGGAACGCCAATTTTGTTTACAAATCCGGCCCTGATTATATAAAGTCATTCATTGCAAATGCAATATGCAGCATATTACAAATTATTTTTCATTTGGCCGGTTATCTGGGCCATAGTGGTGTTAGTAGGTCTGCCTCTATATTATAACTAATTGTGTAGGTATATCTTCCACACCGCTTTCGCACATGCGCTGAACATTCCTTTGCTAATGATTCTTTTGCAATGAAAAAATAATTCATAAATGTTCGCCTCTTAGTATTTTATTTATTTTTTTTTTTTTTTTTTTTGTGAGAATAACTCAAAATATGTAATCTTATTTTGTTTTCCAATATTTAAATGGCGCTTCACATTAAATTGATTAAAAAATTTCCGTTTCTACATTTGGATTCAAACTCTTCAATATTGTTTCATTTATTCAATTATTTTTCATTTTTTTAATTTTTATTGAAAAAATACTTCTTAAATGTATGAAATCAGTAGATTTTTTTTAAGAAAAAAAAATAATTTTATAGTATCTCAAAAGCTTTAAGACATTTAGGTATGTACCAGCATTTCATTCAAAAAAAGGATTGAGCACTATCTAGGTAAAGTTATTTTCTTGTTTTTCATAAGAACAATTTTAAAAGAAATGGGCGTATTTTTATTCAAATAACATGATTTGGGGCCAATAGACATCTGCCCTTGCTTATTAGTTTTTGGTCATTTCAAGTCAAATGTTTTGAAAATTGTCCCTCCCAATAAACGCAGCTATACATTTTTCATTGAAAACCCAGGTGAAAGTAAATTCAATTTTGGTGTGTTATATGTATGTATATCATCTCCCTGAGTAAACAAGTCTAATCTTCTAAATTAAAATAACCTTGAAAACCTTCATTTCATAGTCGACCTTCAAAAATAAATTAATTTCCTCAGAAGATGGCGCGAACATAATATTTGATCGAATTTAGTAGGTCAAGCTAATTTCTTTTATTCATTTATTATGTATGTGAATTAGTTTATGGAATGTAAGTTTATGGTTACAGTGTTTTTTTTTATTTACATAATTAAAGTCATCAAATAAACCGATTGAATTGCAAACCATGGTTACAAAAACGTTCAATTAAAAGCCAATAAACGAAATTACCAACTAGTTAAGTGTAACTGGGATCGTGATCTTGACTGTGAATGTGTGACTTTCTTTGATCAATGAAAATGTTGATAAACTTTCAAGTCCATAAAAATGAGAGTTGTTGCCTATAATTTCAAGATCAAGTTGTTTTAATTTTACACCCATACGGGTATTAAAGATAAAGATTATATGAAATCTATAACAATCGCAAGTGAGACTTCTGTCGCACGGCTTTTGTTGACAACTTTATTATAAGTGGAAGCCACAATTTATGTAATTACATCCATTTTTGTTGTTTTTTTATTGGAGAGTAGTAGCTACCCTTTGAAGATTCTAAATCAACAAATATTAAAAAAAAATGCTTTTTCCGCCTTTTCAAAAAAGTTCTTATAATGCAATTTTCTCAGCTACATTCATTCATTCATACATATGTACATTCATTTGTGTTTAGTTATAAGAAAAAATAAACTGTAAAAAACTTTGGTCACTTTATTTAACTTAAAAGTCACTGTCTAAAAGCTGTCGAAATTAAAAATTATTTTTCACGTTAATTATGCATTATGTTCATCTGAATAAAAAATAACGCAGAAGAAGAAAAAAGATACTCAGAAGAAAGAATTAGATGAATTTTATAACAATTTAATTCTTTAGAAAATTGGGTATTACAAAAACGACCACCGAAATAATTATTTCTTGATATAAGCTCTGTTTGTTAACTCAAAAAAGTTGCATTACCCATCCATTACATAACTTGCAATTTTCTGCTACACAAAGCTGTCAAATACACAGCTGTCACTTGTCGTCGCATCGATTAGGAATTTACAAAATATTCATTCAGATTATCCCATCAAAACCAGTGCTAAATTTTTGATCGATATTTTTAAGTATATAAAAAATAATTTTACAATTTTAAAATAACAAGCTTCAAAATGTTATTATTATTTATTGTATAATTCATACTTGAATATCAGTTTATCAGACTTGACCATTCTTTATTCCGTCAATTTCATGAATCTTTGAACGACAACAACAACTTAAAGGTGCTACCACCAATTGTATACGAATTAATTTATAATTCGTTTTAATTAATTATTATTGGCTGGAGATATAGCTATTTCAAGGGGGGCCAAGTCCTATCATCAGTCTCCTTATTAGTGGTGCTGAGCTTTAATCCAATTTTATTATGAAAAACTTTCTGCACACAATAGGAGTCGAACCCACGCATATCATATTTGCTTAGTCTTAGCTTAAAAATGATTTATCACCATTTGATGTCTTTTACACAAAAGTAAAATTTTATACAAAAAGTGTACGTTTGTTAACTTTTTGACAAGCATTTTAAGGTTGTTTATTTGACTTCGATATGATTTTTTCACAAAAACACGTTATTAAGTATAATTTTTTTTTCGTTATTATGAAAAGATTTGAAAATTCCAAAAAGGGTTCTGACATATCAGAAATTCAAATGTCATTTTCGTGATGAAAATTTAGTGGAGGTGAAAAATAAAAAGAAGTAAAAGCGTTCAGCAAATTTTTTGTTCTGTTCTTTTAAATTTTTTTTCACTTAAGAGAGTTTTTTTCAATGAAAAATATTAAATTTAACTGAAAATATGTTTCAGGTATCCGGGTTTTTCACTTAAGCGAGTTTCGCTTAAGAGGAGTGTTATAAAGGTAATTGGTCGGGGATAAAAAAAGTGTTTCAGATAAGCGGGTTTTTACTTAAGCGGGTTTCTCTTAAGCGGGTTTTACTGTACTTATAGAATCAGTTTCTTGTTCGCTACATCAATTTTCAAAATTACATAATACTAGCTGACCCACCACGGCTTCGCACGGGTTGATAAATCTTGGTTTCGTAAAAATTAAGAAAAGAAAATATTAATATGTACCTACATAAATATAACAACAACAACTCAACCTTTGTGAAAAATTTGGGATAGTGGAATAACCTATCAAATATATTCTTAAACGGAAATTTGCTTTAACTCGCGTTTGCTATTTTAATAACTCCAAAGTCGAAATTTTTGTATATTTTGTATAACTGTTATCCGCATCTCTGAACCCCACATCCCACATAAAAATTATGCTTTAAACTTTCTCTTGCTCGTCTACTTTTTCTACGGTCATTTTTAGTTGTTAATTCAGTTTTTGCGTTTGTTTCATTTGAACGTGACTCCGAATTTCTTACGCCCATTGATTTAATGGGTTGTTTGTATAGTTCTTCATTTTGATTATTTAATTGAATTATTTATATTTAAATATTCCTTAAATTGTATAATCAATATTTGTATATTAAAAATGTTCTTTGAATTTCACAGGTAGGTAGGTAGAAATGGCGGCCACCGGAGCAACCTAGCGCAGTGACGCAGGTAGCGTTAGATTACGCCGCGCCGCGCCGCGCCGCGCCGTGTTGTTACCATAACTTGACTTATGGGTGAGAAATTAATTATTTGGGTTACGGTCGCGGTTATTAGATACAGGTATTCGACTTAGAGCCACCTGATCGCGTTGATGAAAGAACAAATCTTTGATCTTTACCCCAGATAGTTAATCGATGTCGTTGAGAAAAGCCATACCGAACTATTGCGATCTCATTCTGGCCAGAGCGGGTTATTAACAGAGGAAATTAACGACTTTTTCCTGCTGGTCTCCACAGCTACGATAGTGGGTATTGTGGAGGATGCCTATCTTGGCGGCATGGTCTTTGATTGGCCAGTGACCAGAACAGACCGCCACTATCCTGGCTATGTCTTGTCTGGGGCTGCAAATTAAATCATTTGTAAAGGTTTTACTTTATTTAGAAAAATTGAGAATATATTGCCCTTTATAACTCCAATAGGAATGTTAACTCTGTCCGCAAGTGAGCTATGAATGGCTGAGCCTTGCCTGGCCAGTTCGTCAGCTCACTCGTTTCCCTCAAGGCCACAGTGACCTGGAACCTAGATAAGAGTGACTTTAAGGTTCTCATTCATATTTGCGAGCTCAAACCGAAATTGCTGAACCAGTATCTCTTGATAACCGTCAATGCATGTTCACGATGATGTGTGTTATATTTATTTACCACCCACATTGGGTTATCTGAAGATAAGTACTGCATGTTCATGTTTGAACATATGTAGTCATCAACGTAGTCTATTTTGTCATTTTTTAGTGAGATGTCTTTCCTTATATGGTTCGTCGTGGCTTTTGTTCTGTTTAAATTTAATTAATTTAATTTCATACATACCTCTTTTTATTTTTTTTTTATTTTCTTTAATTGTAGGTACTACCTACTTATATGCACATATCACTTCTTACTGTTTTTTTGAGTATTCCTTTAATTTGTATAATCCATATTCATTTATTTTTAATTTTCTTTTAATATATGTACTTTCATACGTACATTTTCTTTAATAGAATAGAACTATTTTTATATAATGTATGCACAATCCACATAGCACTTTTTTTGTTTGTTTCGTATTCCTTTTAATTTTCATTAACCACTTTTTTTTTTTTTTAATTTTCGTTTAATTACTTTTCTTCAACATATATTTCCTAGAAGTTAATTTGTGTCTTATAAATTTTTCTTTAAGTTTTTCTACTAAACGATTGAAAAATATGAATTATAATGACAATGTCCGTTGCAGAGGGTGGATTTTCCTCAAATAACTTTCTAGGCCATCCCGGTGCTATTAGGAACAAACATTTAAAATTTCAACTAAATTGACTCAGTAGTTTTCGAGTCTATTTGCCTCATACGTATATAAAAATATAGATAATAATATACTATGTAGATCAAAAGTCCAGTTTTTATTAATGAGATATTCGCTCTGTTTCTTTCTTCTCGCCATTTTGGATTCTTGATTAAAATATTATTCTTTCTTTGAACGCACAGGCAGTCGCAACTCGAAGCAGGAAAAACTTGAATGACGTTTTCTTTTTCGTTTGAGAGCAAGACTCGCGTTCATAATGTATTTGCATAAAATGGAACACAAATATAATCCAAGTGTGTTTGCTATTTTTTTCTATGATTGATTCAACTGAAATATAATAATTTTACGTACCTACTATATATTTCTTCAACAGTATTTACTACCCAGACCTGAAATATAGTACAATACCCATATATTATAGTACGGTGGGGGACCCTACATATAACCTAGCCGTCCATTTTGTTTTTCTGACAAAGCCAAAAATTTGGGTCCAAAGGAAGCAACTTAATAAAAATAAGTTTTAGTTTGATAGGTTGGTTATCTATATTTTAACTTTTTGATTTCCAATCTAAATTAAAACTTGTTCGATTATTATGAAAAAGTATACGGTATCAAGAAATAAATCAACCAACCGTATAATGGTTTAGCCGCCATTCAATAACTCACCAGGCCATTAAAACTCTTTAATTTTCATTCCAAACAACTGCACCAAATGATATTATTATGTGACTCATTAAACGAATCAAAGAATTCGCACGACATATTTTATGAGATAAAAATTAATTGCAAATGCGGTTTAAAATAAAATCAAAGTAAAGTAAAGACAACATGATGGTTTAAAAAGACTCCGCAGCGTGTAAGATGCCGACTGTTTGTGTTTATTGATTATTATCAATAGATCGCTTTAAATATACATATAATAATATAATTATTTATTTAGTTTTATTATTGTATTAAGTATTGGAATATTGGAAATGGGCTATCGTAAGGCATATGCAATAGTAAAATTAATATATGAGACAGCAAGAATATACGTATATGTAATGCGGCATAGTTAAGTGCATATTCACATCAGGAAAGTCGATAAACTCTATGATTAAACCCATACAATTTAATTAATTTGAAATCAACGCTGATATGTGAATAACAAATTGCTTCACGTCTTAAAAATTAGTTTTTTTATATTTCCATTAAACTCACCAAATGAAAAGTTGAAAAAATTTGAATAGCTAGCTAGTTAACAAATGGTTAATGGAATTTATTTTCATAATTAAATTCTTCGCCGTTTAAGATGTTTTGCTTCTGTAAGAAAATTAATTTTATTCAAAACAAAGCCACAAGATATTTGGCAATTGGTATAGATAATATATAAAATGAAATTTGTGTGAACATTAAAAAAATACGGGAGACGGAAATTCGAATTTTTGTTTTAGCTCATCTAATATTATGTTCCTACAAAAGTAAAACCTTAGCTTTCAGCTGAAAACTTTCGAGATTTTAAATCGATTTGCACACCACCAAAATTAAGATTTCATCTTCTAGATACACAGATAAATTTTTTTTGTTTTTGTAATTCATCGATCCATACGCCAAGTTTTCTATATGGCACTGAAAGTCAGATGATCAAGGAGAGAACAAAAACTAAATTCTTTTGCCCTGTTCCTATAAATAGTTTTTATCCGTTTCCAACTAAAAAAAAAACACTCATTTGATACCGGCAGTGTAGCTTATTCTTAACAACATATCTGGACAATCCAGAATAAATTAATCCTCTATATATATCAAATATCTCTTCTAGTTTTAATAAATTTATCAGCTGCTTTGTCGATTTCGCATGCTTGTAGAGCACCGAAATTCTAATACATTTTCATGAAATAGTAAATCCCTCTCCAAGATCCATGATATAGAAGTCCAGAATTGGATTGAACACCGTTACACGAAAGTTCAGTGACTATACATTCTGTAACTTCAATAAAATTGGTCGGGAAACTCGGAAATTGGAACAAAATGCATGAATTGTATCAATTTTCTTCGTTTCTCAACTAATTTAATCGATGCGAGAGTTACAGAACGTAGGCGCAGCATACGAACGATTCATCTGTCTCGAAAAAACGCACCTTCCTTTTAAGTTAATCGCATGTTCAGCGAGATTCATAGATTGTATCAAATCTAAAAATATCTTTTTAAATTCGCGACTCAAAGGCAACCATAATATGATTGATAATTTGACTATGCCAAGCTTAAAATGCACACTTTATTTGCTATTGCATATAATACGAACTTGCGAGCAGCTCATGAGTGAAATTTTGCATTTCGAAACCTCCAAACTGTATGTGGAGATATAAAAACTTGGGTTAAAATCTCTAAAATCGGAGATTTCGATTGTAAACGTAGTATAAGACAGGTAACTACCATTTCAACGATGTTGATTAAACTTCGTACCTGTAAGTTATTCTAAGAACAAAGGACAATGGGCAAAAATGTATGGAGCGCTGGCCCAGCTCCAATAAGAACGACCTTTATATCATATATAGGTACGTATTCATATATTATTTATCAGTAATTATATTTTTACACATAAACGCCTCCTCCTTATGTTTATTATTATCTGACCTAGCTTATATGATAGGTTTTAGTGATAAAACAAAAATATTATGTGAAAGAAAACTTTATTTAAAAATTTCGAAATACGTGATTTTTTTTTTAATCGGAATTGGGAATTTAATAGGAATTGGGTAGGTATTAAACCCCATTTGAGTTTAAATTAAAACGTGCTCGGTGCATCTGTTGCTTTAACCTGAAAGGACACGAAGAAGAAATCTATTTTCATCTTTAATCAATTATACAGGTTAAAAAATAACAACAACAACAACAAAAAAAATACTGTAGCCAGAGAAAGGAATTCCATCAAAAGTACCAACAACAACAACGCCACCACCAAAGCCACTCACTGACATAATTATTAATGCATCGCTTATGTCAAGTTGTTGTTGCTGTTGGTGGTGGATTGTGGTGGAATGGCGGTGTTTAGGAAACCTGGATTAAGCATATACATATATATCTACGCGTGGAATAACGCTGAAGGTTAACTACTTCAACGCCTTCAGATACATAGCAATCTCTGATAAATTCTTGCTCGTCGTTCGCTCATTTAAATGTTTTCAGTTCAAGTCTAAAGATAGATTGAGGATGATGATGGAAACGGTGTTAGCGACATAGTTTGGTTATAATATTAACTTCATGGTTGTAGTAATAACAATATATATTCCATTTATTTTGTAAATGTGTTAACTATTTAATTCATGGAAGTGATTAAAGAAATGCCAATTTATATAACAGTTTTGTTTATAAAGGCACTCTTTATACAGACCCATAGGGCCAGGGCCCTCAGCCAGCTGTTAGGTATGTGTACATGGCACGCAGGGTTTTTTTTTTAAGTCGTGTGATTCGCGTTGATTCACACCAACTTTTAATGGCAATAAACTGTTTTAGCTATTAAAATTGGAATTTCTCTAGTCTCGTCCTTAATTGATACATATATATATGTATACATAAACCGATAGATTTTGTTACGGAATTGGAATGTCACGCCAACTAAATTTCAATCTAAAATAAAAAAAAAAAAATTTATGGCTACTCCCTCTTACGAAGAAGTGACAAATCCACCAAGAGTATCTCCTGTCATAAAAAAGGTGCCTCTCCGTTTGCATTCGGGAGATAATTGTAGGTCCTCTTCATTCTTGCGGACTAAAATCACGCATTTAGGAATAGGTGAGAATTATAATTCGCTAGGTCCCGAAACTTGATCCATGATATATAGCTAGGGACCGAGCTTGCGGGAAGAAACTTTTTAGTTGACACCCTATTGCACACCGCAGTGTGGTGCCACCTGAAATAAATAAGACTTATACAATTATTATCTCGGAGATCTCTGCAATCTCAGTTACCTGAATAGGATTCCTCAGCAAAATTTCTCAGTTCTGTCAAAATTCTATGGAAAAGAAAAGCTTGCTCACTTGCTCACTTTTTGAGTAGGCAGAATCTCAGAGACCTCATTTTTCTGAACTCGCTAAATGTTACGAACAATTATTTCGAGTGCTATATTTTGAAAAATATATGTCCCCATTCATACAAAAAACTGAGTTGCCAGCAACTTTCAATTTCAAGGCGAGAAGAGCACGAAAAAAAAGAAAAAAAAGATTTGAGGAGATTTTGTTAACATTTCTCTGCGTTCAGCCAAGATATTGAATATGTAAACTATACAAAATCTCCAACAACTTGTTTCTTTGTGTGATAAAGGACTTTGTCCATAATTCACGCGATTACAAAATTCGAAAAAAGAGCATTTTTATTACGCGCGAATTGTAGACATTGAGTTAGCTGGGGAGGGAGTCAGCTCCCCAGCCAACTCATCAGATTCTCTAATTCGTGTAAATGAGCTTGAAATTGGCGTTATTTGACAAATAATTTTTTGCTTTAATATTTGAATATGATTTCCAAGCACGAGGACGCAGCGGCTGCCGCAAAACATAAGGAAGGCGTAATATGGAGCTCAAAATTTGACGCACTCTTCACAGTAAATCAGGCTTTATTTCGCCAATAATGCGTCGAATGTTAGCTTCCAAGTGCTCAATTGTTTCTGGCACATCATTGTCAACATTCGATTGAACATATCAAATGATCTAATGGCGTCAAATGAGTCTACAGAGTACAGGGATATAAACCGTATCAAACGATGACTATTCTTGAAGTATTGGTGTTTCAGCAATAGCTTGTTGATTATAAGAGTATTGCGAAAACTATTAAATACAAGGAATGCCCGATGAGTTTCTCGAATGGAATCATGTTTTTTTTTCAAAATAAATTTGAACAGTTTGCAAACGTTTCTCCACCATGGATCATATTCATGACGAATTGCCAAACCAAACTAACCTCAAAATGGCCAATTTAAAGTCCTCCATCTCTGAAAAAACACCCTTTATAAATACTGATGATGCCTCTGTTAATGTTACATACACCTTGGTAAAATGGATTTTTTAGTACAAAAAAGCATTATTCTGGTAAAAGTGATTGAAGTGAACTGAGGTTTTTTTTTGCAAATAAAAAATGAAAAATATTTTTACGAATGAATAAGTAGCAATTGTTGTACTATTTTGAAATCTTGATGAAGCGCGCCAATTTTTTAAAAAACTTGCCAAGGTAGTGTAGTACATTTTTTTTAAAATATGAAGTGTCAAAGTTAGCTCAAAAAATTTTTTTGAAACATGACTCAGTCAAACTTTATTTTTCTTACGAAACTTACAATATTTATTTTTAAATTTGTGATTGCAATCAATAGCATGGTTGTTTAAGATTACGTAAAAAAAATAAACACGTCAAAATTCGGAAATTTGTGACCACAGTACCTAAAAATGTGGTCTAGGGTATCGATTTTCACTTTTTTTCTAAATATTGCTATTATTACTTAACCAAGCGAGATGGATTTTTTTTCTTATTTTTTCCAGAACAGGTACAACATACCCTATCACCCGTTACCCGCTTGACTTTGAGTTACGGGACACCCTGTATATATCATATATATCTATCCCGTACATAATATATATCGTACGAATATTTAAAAATAATCAATCAGATTGTTTATAGGCCAATGCTCACCCTAAAAGGTATATCTATGTATGTACATTATGAGAAGTAAAAAAATATTCCTTTATAAGGCTCTAGATAGAAATGACCATTTAACACGTAGAATAGAAGATTTAATATCTATAGGATTAATCAATGTGACATTCAGGATGAGTCCTTTGAATGTCATTCTTTCTTGTTTTCCACAGTTCATTTTGAATTCTAATCATGTTGCTTGAAGCTTGACTAGGATGGCCACATAAATCAGATTAAATTAATGTCTTCTTATTTAAAAATAATATGCAATAAGAAGAACTTGACAATAATGTACTATATAATATGTACATAGGTAATGTTGACATAGGAGAGCTGCATTGCGATTGGTAGGGAAACTACTGAGTACTGACTGCTCAAGACTTGGTTTGGGCCAGTAGCGCAACAACCAAATTCGTTATGAAGTGCTTGCTTTACCTCCACGTGGTGCTCTCCGAGCTATTGTGTAAAATTCTTTACACAATAGGCTAAAATTGCAAGTGCGAACCTTTTGCGGGCTACCTCGTATATTTAGGGCCCAGGTCGTAAGAGGATCTCGAGAACTGAGTCAGGATTATGGAGTAGAGATGGTGGCGGAGGAACTCTATATGGGTCAACGGAAACGCTCGCACCCCGTATTGGGTGACTGACATCGGTTATTAACCGGCCCTTCTCCCTACGATGGGAGCCGTCTTTTCCTTCCGGGTGAAGGTTGCGCGTAAGGTTAATTCCCTTACCGTAGAAAAAATAAGAGAATTGTGAAAGAGACACGAGCCTCGGCCCTCGGGTTATGAACCCCGATTAAGATCACGACCTGCAACGAAAAAGGACTATGATTTAAGTGTGTGCTCATAGAATGTACGAATATTGTACACGCCAGGGGCCACTCAAAAACTTGAAACCGTACTATATTACTGCTATCCAGGAGATACGGTGGATAGGATCGAACACGTTAAAAAGGAAAAAAACTGCGAAATTTATTACACCTGCCATAATTGCGTAATGCTGGGATGCGGATTCGTTGTTGGAAAACGTCATCGATTTTTCAACGGTCGAGCCGCCAGGCACGCATCCAACATATTGGATGTAAGATCTTGTAGAGGTGCAAATATCGACTCTGACCAGTTTTTGGTCGCAAACCGATTCAGAAGGCGATTATCCGAGAAGAAACCCTTGGTATGATGATGAGTGCGTGCAGCTAAAGAAATCTACAGAAACGCGGAGGCGATACCTTGGTAGGGAGCATACACCAAATTAACAACAGAGTGTGGGAGGAAGAGTGTATGCCCGATAACTGGAAAATAAGTGCTGTCTGTCCAATCTTTAGGGAAGGCGATCCAATGTCCCCCAAAAACTACAGGGGCATCTCCTTGTTGAATGTTGCATACGAGATCTTATCCACTGTACTGTTTGATCATCTGAAGCCTTGTTGTCAAACACACATCGGCAACTATCCGTGTGACTATAGATAAAATCTTCACACTAAGGCAAATCCTGGATAAAACCAAAGAATTAAAAGTCGAAACTGCACCATCTTTTCATCGACTTTAAGGCCGCCTATGACAGCATACCGCGAGAACTCCTTTATACGATGAAAGAATTTGCGATCCCGGGAAAACTGATCTAAATATGCCGCGTAACCCTCAACAACACCTTAAGTTTAATGAAGTTAGGAAGTGCCACTTCGGAATTATTCGAAACCTGCACTGGCTTCCTGCAAGGCGATGTGCTGACCTGTGATGTGACTTCTTCAATATAGTTTTGGAACAGATAGTGCGAAGGGCAAATATCAACATGGAAGGCACTATCTTCACAAAATCCGTACAGCTGTTGGGTTTTGCAGACGACCAGAACATCATGGGTCATTCCCAACGTGCGGTCGTTGAGGCCTTCATTGCGATTGAAGAAGAAGCAGCCAAAGTTGGCTTACGCGTGAACGAGGACAAGACAAAGTACATTCTGTCAACACCAAAAGAATCGTCCACCCACCATCTTGTACAAAATGTTACTATTAACAGCTATAACTTTGAGTAAAAGAGTTTGCCATACCTTGGAGTAAACATCAATTCCATGAACGATATCTTAGTGGAAATACGGCAAAGAATAACCCTAGCAAACCGCTGCTACTTCGGTTTGGCAAAATAGCTAGGATCAAAACTCCTAACCCGAAGGTCAAAAGTGATGCTCTATAAAACGCTTATCTTACCAGTTCTATTGTATAGTTCCGAGTGCTGGACAGTAACTAAGAGAGCGGAGGAGAGCTTGGAAACCTTCGAACGAAAGATCCTTCTTTGAATATTCGGTCCTATGAGCTGTACCAAGACGTGGATGTAGTCCACGATCCAGCGAGCTATAGCCCGAAGTTGTTAAGGAAGTGTCGGTTGGTATAATCACCTAGGTGAGGAGAAGTTAACGCGCCAATGTCTATGCTCCCCTCCTTTACCCCCACAGGGTAGAATCATCCCTCCCCCAGATCCAGCTGAGAGCGTCTTCGAATCCCAGCTCCAGGTTCTAGACGACAAGGAAGACCGAACCTTAGGTTTAAGGATCAGGTGACCGCGGATGCCAGAAAACTTGGTTCTAGAAACAGGACGCAACTCGCCCGGGATCGACGGGGGTGGAAGAGGGCCCTGTCTCAGGCTGAGACTCAACGTAGGTTGCAGTGCCCCTAAAGTAAGTAAGTATTATTATAATAATAATAATTATTATTATTATTATAAATTATTTATTAAACATCTCGATAAATTAACAATTTTGTATATATATCTAAGAAAAATAGCATGTCAAAATTTTGACGTCTGCCTTAATTGACTTATTTCGAGTTTTTACATGGAAAACGTTAAAGTTTAATTTCTTAAAAAAGTTCTTAAAAGTTTAAAATAATAAAATTATTTGTTTAAATTTTGCCTAATTAACCAATACAATAAATAATAATATATTAACATTTTTAAAGATAAGATAATTTTTAAGAAGGGTGACAAAACTGATATTAAGAACTATAGGCCCATATCCAAACTGTCTTGTATTCCTAAGCTTTTTGAACAAGTCGTATGTGAAACTTTATCATTCCATACCAAGAATATTATTTGTAGCATGGATTTATGAGGAGAAAATCAACAGTGACAAACCTCTAAGCCTTCTTGCACAAATGTTCTAATGCTTTAGAAAGTGGTAGTGAAGTTGACTGCGTGTAAACAGATTTTTCTAAGGCATTCGATCAACTAAGTCACAACATTATTGTTTACAAACTAAAAGCTTTTGGTTTTCCTCCTTTCTTTATAGCATGGATAAAATCATACCTCGAAAATAGATCCTATGAGGTAAAATTCCGAAATTCTCTTTCGAACCCCTTCACTTATCACTCAGGTGTTCCACTAGGAATCATCTGGGCCCATTTTTATTCATTCTTGCTATAAATGATGTAATATCATGTATACGTTCTAGTGAAATTCTCATATTTGCTGGTGATATGAAGATTTTTAAGAGAATAAAGGCTTGCCATGACCATGTTCTTCTGCAAGACGATATTGATAGCTTTGGTGTTTGGTGTGGGAAAAACGGCCTGTCTCTCAACCCATCCAAATGCCAAACTATTACTTTTCAAGAAAACGTGTTGTAAATGCTTTTGAATATTCTATTGCACAGCAGAAACTTTGCCGTGTCTATAGCTTTAAGGACTTGGGTGTTCACTCCAGCTCTAATTTAGAATTCACCGAGCACAAAAACTATATTGTTAACAAAGCGAGCTCCATGTTCGGATTTATAAAACGTTGGGCGAAGGAATTTAACGATCCCTATGTTACTCTTTCATTATACAATTGTTATGTACGACCCCATCTTGAGTACGCCTCACAATTATGGATTCCCTTCTATGAAGTTCATAAAAGCCGAATTGAATCAGTACAACATAAATTCATTCGCTACCACCATATGAACATCGGATCCAGCTCCTGCAGCTCCAAACATTAGGTGTGTTTTATTCATTGCTGCATAGCCAGCGCAGCAAAATTTCCCTTGGCAAACAAAAACAATTTGATTGCTGGCGAAAAAGAAGTCAGTAAAAAAAAAGATGGCTGTGCTGGCGATAGAGCTTTCAATTATTGAAATGAACGTATATAGAGTGAGTGATCGTTTTATTCAGACTTGTGCTGCGCTGGCTATGCAGCAATGAATAAAAGACACCTAATATATCAAAGGCGTGTTAACAATGATTTTTTATTTCTTCACCAATTATTGAATGCACAAATTGACGCTCCTGATTTGTTAGCCTGTATTGGTATAAATTACCGAAGAGGATCCCACCACCTGCGAAGATTTGAACTTTTAAATGTCGATTTTCATAGAACTTACTACGGCATACATGAGCCTCTCAACCGTATGAGCAGACTTTTCAATTTAAATGCTTCTTCTGTTGATTTTAACACGAGTAAAATGGGATTAAAAAAAGCTTTTCGAACCAGTGCTCCACGGTCGTGATTGTTTTTATTTCTTGATAATAGATACATATATAATATGTTCTGTATAATTCTGTATTATTGTTTACTTGTTTTGATTAATTTTGTTACTACGTATTATGTTTTACACTTGTATGTGTTATTAGTTTGCGTTATTTTTACTAATTTACTAACTACTAACACATGCACTTATGATGAGCCTCTGATTGTAGTTTGTAGCTTGATCTAAACAAAGAATCTGAAGTGTTAAAAAAAAAAAGTAAGTAAAATTAACTATAAGGTAAAAAATGTACATTTTATTAAATCACTCAGTCTATAAAAGTGCTACGGTAACTTAAGGCATGATTAATAAAATAGCAAAAACTTTTCCAACCTGAATTACCATTCAAGATCTCCTTTGTATCTTCGCGTGTAAGAAAGCTCGTACGAGCGATCAGTTCTATGTTGTTTAAAGTTTAAATAAAGCATCTCGGTCCTTGCTCTTAAAATAAGACTTATTTGATTAAAAGAGAGATTCTCGCTAAAATAATTGTTTCTACATAGTGTGTGGTTTGAGACGTTGGAGCTCTATTCAAACATAAAGAGATAAAGAGTTAAGAGAGTCGTTCACATTTGCTATACAACCATAGAACACGTTGTGCCAGTTGGTCAGATCTACATAATAATGAGATCGAGATTTAAACTGTGTAGATGTGTTTGAATCAGGTCTACTCATAACCTTAATTAATTATAAAATATTTTTTAGAAATATTTGCGGTATACCAGATTCGACATGGATTGCATAAGTAGGTGTTGAATTAGTGAGTTAAAAAAAAACAACGTTGAACTATTTCAAGTTCATCTATATATTGATAGCAAATATCTGATTTGCATAGCAAGGTCATGTTTTTATAGTTGCATCAAAGACTCTAAATTTAGGGGACGCATCCACATATTTGTTGCAAAAGAATTTGCTCCACATTATATTTATTGCAGTTTTGGCTGCAATACATTTTTCTTTAACGTGGGGCGGAGATCAAGGTTGTATGTTATCAAGAAACCTAAGTACATATATTCGTTGGAAATTTCCAAAGGTTCGCGCTCTAAAACCTATTTTTCCTGCGGAATTCTTTTTCGGTTTTTGCTTTCAAAATCTATAATTTTTGATTTATTGACATTAATTTTGAGATCCCATAAATCGCAAATATATTTTGAGTTTATTGATTTGGAGATCACTCGAGATCAGTGCCGCTAAAGATTAAAGACGTATTTTGAACATGGGTAAGACGAGTTGCAAAAGTTGTAACGCTAAAATCAGAAGAGAGGTGTCCAAAATAAGTTGTAATGATTGCAAATGCTATATGCATGCAGATTGTGATCTTGGTACTCAAGTTGTTGAACAATTTATTGTCTCGTACTGATTGCCTAAAAAAGAAAATGAATAACAATAAAGTGCAACAATTACCAATCTCGTCTTGCAATGTGAATTTAAATGATGTCACAATAGAAGAAGTACAAGAAGAAGAACTTCTGGTACTCCAAGAAGCTCTCGCATCCACCGTTAAGTCTATTGACATGATTAAAACTCAACTCTCAGTACTGTAGCAAACGATAAAGTTGCTTGCAGAAATAAATAAAGAGAATGCCCGGCCTAGGTCTCATTTAATAGAAAATAAGGAGAGATTAAAAAACGCAGAGTTAATGTTGCACACAAACTACATCGAAATGCTAGAAGTTCCGCTAGTGAAGAATGAAAACATAGGTCACACTGTGCTTAAAATCATCGGGCAAGGCGTAGGCATTGAAACAGATGACAATGACATCGATATATGCTATAGAAAGAGGAGCAAAGGGGAACTAACCCGCTCTGTGGTGGTAAAGTTTTCAAACAGTCGCATCAAAGAGCGAATCTTGACAGCATCCTACGAAAGAAAAAAAAGTCGATGCTTCTACAATCTTCTCACCAGCAGAAGGCAGTGGCTACCAAGCGAGACAAAACAACTTTTGAAGGAAACAAAAAAGGCGAACAAAGCTCTAATATATAAGTTCCTGTGAAAGCGTAAGGGAAATATTATGATGAGGCGTGACAGCGGTATGAAGATCAAATTTATTAAAAGTATCGAAGATATTGATAAATTATAATTATCTAGTTCATAAATTCAAATTTACATATACATTTATTTATAACTTGATGTCAGACACTTTAGAAGAATTATTTGATCTTGAAAATTGTAGTAATAACAATGATATTATATTTGTTGGAACTCACTTGCAATCTGTTCCTTAAAGCTTTACGATTTTTCATCAGACTATTAGATCTTTAAGAAAAAAACTTTGATTGTTTTTGTTCATATATGGAATATTGTTTTAATATTTTACCTCAAAAAATTGTGCTCTCTGAAGCTTGGATATTTAGCCTTGAATTAAGTAACTTTTTAATACCTGGATATAACGCTTATGCTAAATACAATGACAACTATCCGGTCGGGGGAGTCATAATTTTTGTAAAATATAATCTTGGGGTAGCTGATTTTTCTACTCCTGTTTTAAAAAGTACAGACTGTGTTATAGGTAAATTAAAAATAGCAAAAATTCAAATTGACATAGTCTGTATCTATCGCCTGCAATGGATACATATGGATATTTTTATAAAAGATATTGAAGATCTGCTGGCCAGAATGAACAATTCAAATATATTATGTTTTATAGGTGATATGAATTAAACTATCCAATGAGTAGTGATGCATATTTTCTTCTTTTGTCGTCTTTTGGGTTTGAATCAAAAATAAATATTCCAACAAGAGTTACTAATAGCTCCTAAACTTGTACTGACCATGTTTTTCTGCATTCGAAATGCTTAATTAATTGCTTACCTTATGTACTTGAATTAAATACATATTACAGATCATTTCTCCACAGGGATATCTTTATTTGACATATTCGAAGAACCTGATGGCATTGTAGATGGTCCAAGAAATTTAGTGAGATAGATTTATTAAAGTTACAAAGATTCCTAGTGGAAGAAAATTGGACTCAGGTATACAGTTCAGAATGTCTTTCAACTTCCTTTGAATTTTTCTTCAAAAATCTTCAAATTTGTAAAAATGAAACTTGAGTTTTAGAAACTAAAACCGTGGATTACAGACTCTATATGTAGGCAATTAAAGAAAAAGAATGCTTTCTATTCTAAGAATAAAAGTTATTTGCTTGTAAATCCGATAAAAAAATACACACCAAAATGCAAATGAACTTGAATAAAAAATAAAAAAACAAAAAGAATATTGTTATATGCAAAAATTTGAGGATTCACGATTTAATGCAAAAAAAACAATGGGGTATTGTGAATGATATACATACTGGGAAAAAATGGTCAAATGGCCTCAATTCATTTTATATCAGAAATATCAGAAAACTCTAGATTAGTATCAAACAACAATACAAATCCATCATACCTCGAAAATTTTCTCGGTATCCAAACACTCTCCACCTTTTTCTTTGGTACTGTCGTTGATCTCGAGAAACGAGAACGAGAAATAAAAAAGACAATTTTTAATAGCAAATCTTGATTTAATTAATAAAAACGAAATATTAATTTTATATTGAAAGGCTTTAAAAAAACTTTGTCTTTCTTTGAAGAATAATTTTAAATATATCTTATACGACCGATTTGGCGTATTAGGAAGTGTCCACAAGGAAGGTCACCACCGTAATCGTAGGTGATATCCTTTCGGTCGACTTCGTATTACTCCTTGAAAGGTCGCCAGGTGAGACATCTAGGATAGCAAGCTTAGCGGCAGGGCGTTTGAAGATACCCCCGGAAGTTCTTACTGTGGCTCTTCTCACTTGTTCGTCTTTGGTCACCACTGTGTCAACTACGATGCCCTTTGGCCAACAATTTCTCGGAAGATGTTCATCGACGATAAAAACGAGGTCTCCTTTCTCAATTGGCTTCACCTTTTGAAATCATTTCCCTCGTTTATTGAGATTTGGTAAATATGCTTTTACCCACTTGTCCCAAAACTGATCGGCTATCATCTGTGGGTGTTTCCAATTTTTTCGCAAGGTGACAACACTTGGATCACATGGTGGCTTTGACCCATTTGAGGATCCTAGGAGGAAGTGGTTTGGTGTCAAAGCTTCGTCGTCAGATGATTCCAGAGATACATGAGTGAGAGGCCTTCAATTAATCGTAAATTCAACCTCAGCCAAAGCACACCGCAGAGTCTCGTCTCCAACTTTGTTATTTGGAAGAATTCGGTACAACACATCCTTTATGGAGCGCAAAAGCCCTCCTCCCATATGAGGAGCAGCGGGTGGGTTGAATCTCCATTCTGTATCAGCGGATGTAAACTCGCTGGCAACTCTTCCCAAGTCCATTCTAGAAAGTTCCACTTTTAGTTCCTTTTCTGCACCTCGAAAATTGGTCCCGTTGTCGCAGAAGATTTTTAACAGAAAACCTCTTCGTGCTATGAAGTTTCTTAAGCACATTATAAACGAATCCGTAGATAAACTGTGAGCCAGCTCAATGTGCACGGCTCGTACCGTGAGAGGTAAAAATAGCTCCCCATCTCTTCTCATTTCGTCTACCAACGGTTACCAGGATTGGGCCAAAATAATCTAAGCCCACGAAAGAGAAAGGGCGACAGAACGCACTCATCCGCGCCATTGGAAGATTTGCCATTTGTGGGACATCAGGGTAAGCGTTTACTATTTTACATAGTTGGCAGCTTTTTCGAAGGGATTTTAGTAGAGTCCTTAAGCCGGAAATATAGAACTTCAGTCTGACTTCATTTAACACGGTCTCATGATTACAGTGGTGAAATCTGCGATGATAGGCATCAACAATTAGGAAAGTAATTCGATGACTTTTAGGAAGAATTATAGGAGTTTTGCAACTTTGTGCGATGATTTTCCAACGAAGTGTTTTTGTTCAATATGTATATTTCTTCTCTGTAGGCTGCCGTTTGCGTCAGTCGAAAGAGTGCTGATTGTGCTTGACTGATGATCTCGGATGTAAGACCAATGTTGTTAAATGATTGTCCTTTTACCTTGAAACTTAATTTTTTTATAAAAAGAATCGAATTAGCTAAGGAACGATCCATACCTCCCCATAGCCTGAAACGGGAGGTATCAATCAAATCGCTGCTAGGGTCCTCGGTCATATGAAGCAGATACGGTCGAATCTCTTCAGTTGTGTTCTCGATTACTGGTCGGTTTGGCCAATCTGTTTGTGGCTTTTTTAAGAATGTTGGGCCACCAAACCATTCACTCTCGATGTTGAACTCAGGTGTTGACCTATATTTAGTAGCTTTGTCAACAATATTTAGTTTCGTAGGAAGCCACATCCATTCAGCTACTTGAGACGTATCTAGTATCTCTGCAACACGAAACATCACGAACTGTTGGAAATTACGAGGTTCTCCATGCAACCATGAGAGAACTGTTTTTGAGTCGGTCCATAAAAATCTTTCATGTATTCGGAACTTATGTGATTTGGAGATGAATCCTGCTAAGCGAGCTCCCATAACAGCGGCTTCAAGTTCCAGACGTGGCACAGATATAGGGCGTTGAGGAGCAACCTTTGCTTTAGCGCAAACAATAGAGACATCCACTTTATTTCGCCATTGAACACGAAGATAAGATACGGCTGCATATGCGTTCTCACTCGCGTCAACAAAGGTGTGTAGTTGAACGTTTACACCTGATTGTAACATCTCGGAACTCCTACCTCAGTAACTTTAGGCAGCAAACCCGTCCACTGAAACCATCTCTCTCTCATGCTTTCTGGCAACTCCTCATCCCAACCGATGCCAGTTCTCCAAATTTGTTGCAGTAAAATTTTAATGCAAATGACAAAGTGTGACACAAGTCCCAAGGGATCGAAGATTGACATCAAAATTTGAAGTACCTCGCGCTTCGTAGGTGTTATAGATCCCGAGAGTACATCCCGTTTGAGTCGACTAAACTTCAACACATACGTAAAGGTATCCTTCGCTGTGCACCAATAAAGACCCAATACCTTTTCTGTTGCCACTTCATCCTTCGCACCAAACATTCTACTGGTCGACATGTTATCCGTTTCTTCTAGAGAACTTCGGACTTTAATTGAGTTGGACATCCAGTTTCGGATGTGAAATCCTGCATTTGAATGAATTAATCTGACGTCCTTTGCCAGTTGTATGGCCTCGTCTTCGGTGTCGACGCTGTCGATAAAATCGTCGACGTAATGATGTTGAAGTATGGCTTCCACTGCTCTAGGTTTGGTGCTTAGAAAGTTCATCGCATTTTCATTTTTCACGAAATGTGCAGTGCAAGGGGAGCACGCTGCTCCAAAGGTCATTGCCTTCATTTCGAACACACAGTAGGAGTTTTTAGTGTCCTTGTAATCATACCATAGGAACCGTTGAACATGCCTGTCCGCTTCTCTGACGTGAATCTGGTGAAACATTTCGGTGATGTCACCACAAATCTTGCCACAACGAAAGCCAAAGAGAACAGTTGTTAGTGGTATAAGCTGATCGGGACCTTTTAATAAAAAATCGTTCAGCGAAGAACCGTTGCACTTTGCAGCTGCATCCCAAACGAGCCTCACCTTCGATGGTTTGTTTGGATTTTGTATGATGAAAATTGGTAAATACCACACACGTTCATGAGTTATAAATAGCTCTTACTATTTGGTAGGGAAACGTCATCAAATTTCCATAATAGCCCCACTTCAAAGTGACCATCGACCTGCACGCAAGTTTTTTTTTAAATACTCATGGCTCGTTTTTCTTCAGCGGAGACAATTTGATACTCCGGAACTCTTACTCCCACATTTTCAACAGAAAAATAGTTATTCACAAGTTTGTGAAGTTCGTTATCAGAGCTTTGCTCCCACACGTGGATATTAGAAAATTGGTTATTTCCTTTTTTTTGTTCATTTCCATCAGGTCCATATACTGACCACCCCAACCTGGCCTTTGTCGCAATTGGCTGATCAGCATTTCCCCTTTATACCTTCAGTGGAACGTCCAATTATCCATTCCAATTAATATTCTCGGCTTGGCTTGATGATATGATGGAAGCGGCAGTGAGGAGAGATATGGATACTGTTGAGTTAAGCTGTGTGGTGAGCATGTTTGCATTGGTAGCCCTAGATTTCGCATTGTTCGAACGTTATGTAGTTGATATTTGCGGCTGCCATCGGTTGTTCCAGCGATTTCCAAAGATACAATTTGAGAATTGTTTTCGACTCGGGTGGTATCTGAAGTCCAACGCAAACACAACTGTTCAGTTCTTCCAGGTAGCTCCAGCTCAACAGCCAAATCCTCATCCAGGAGTGTAAGCGATGACCCTCCATCTAAAAAGGCAAAGGTAGATACTGATTTGTTCGGGCCATGAAGTATTACTGGGAGAATGCAAAATAGCACTTTCTTTAGCTGTGGAGTTTGCGTTACTTGGTGAGTAAGAGCTACAGCGGTGTTTTTTGCACTATTGTGGAGAAGCGGATTATGTTTTGCTTTACACCCACTAATCTCACACATCTTTGATACAATTCTGCAGCGGGAATACGGATGTTTTCCTAAACACTGTCGGCACAAATTATAACGTAGTAATAAGTCCTACTTAACAGACAGATGAGCGTTCTTGAAAGAGTCACAATTTCCAGTCAAATGATCAGCTCCACAGACAACACACTCCTTGTCGCCAGTATGACAGCTGACTTCTTGTTTAGGTTCGTTCAGTGGATCTTCGGATATATCGGCAATGTGTGTGTGCAAATATCCACTTTGTTTATTTGGACGTTTGTCAAATGTCCCTTGTCTTCTCTCCGAAGAAGATATTATGACACTTAATGTTGTGACAGAACACGCCGCGCCGCCTCAGCAATCTCGTATAGCCAGTCACAGAACACCAGAAGGGTAGCCGGTTGTAGATCTTTTGAGAAAATAGCCCAGTTCAATAAAATATGCGGTGGAAGCTTTTGAATAAATTCATTCAAGAGCGTCGGATTGTTTACTTTAGATGTGCAGTTAAATTCGTAGCTTTCATCGTTGCACACACATTTTTAATTGCTAAGGCATATTCGATTAACGATTCCAGCTTATCAGCCTTTGGAGGTGTTACGTTTTTGGCCTTCAGAATTAGTGAATGTATTATTTGTTCTGGCCGCCCGAAAAGCATACGAAGCTTTCGTATGACGTCAGGGACCATCGATGTTAACATCAGTCGATGCTTAACTGCTTCCATTGCTGTTCCACGCTTTTTTGTAGACGAATAAGGTTCTCACCGTTTGAAAACGCTGCAAGCTCTGTGCTTTGTTCATAAGAGCTTATAAAAACAGGCCACTCTTCTGGATTTCCACTGAATATAGGGAGGTCATTCGGAATAGCTTGTCTGGCTGCTATTTGAGTCGAAGTGATTGTTGGATATGCAGTCGTTTCAACCGTATGGAACCAACTTTCTTGAAAATTGTGTGATTTAGAAACTTTGCCGAATTTGAGATGTTGATTTTGTAGGTTAGGATTGTCACATGGTTCCTCATCATCCAAGTTCTCTGCCAGAATCTTATATTTTTGCTGGATATAAATTCTGTTGCTCTCATCTCGCAAGTTTCTTTCTTCTTTCAGACGCTGCAGGTAAAGATGTTTTATGCGTTCGGCTAACGACGACGATGATTTGGCGTCCATAAATTCATCATTCTTTTTAGGTGCAGACGAGGTCTCCTCTTGGAGTAGGTTGGACATTTTTTCTGGTGCATGGCACTTAACACAGTACCAATTAACATCTGCGACTGCTTTTGTAACTCCTACACAAAAAAAATGGTACCAGCGGTCACAGCTATCGCATTGTACCATTTCGAGGTTATCTTTCTCTTCACAGAGCCCACAATTCGATTCACTAGGTTCCTTTGCGTTTGCCGATGACGACGCCATTTTGCTATGAGGACAAAGACGATTATTAAATGGCTGAGTTAGTTAATTAAAAGTTTTTTTAAAGAATGTTCTCGAGAAACGAGAATGAGAAATAAAAAAGACAATTTTTAGTAGCAAATCTTGATTTAATTAATAAAAACGAAATATTAATTTTATATTGAAAGGCTTTAAAAAAACTTTGTCTTTCTTTGAAGACTCAAGATGGAATGTAAAAAAATAATTTTAAATATATCTTTTAATATACGACCGATTTGGCGTATTAGGAAGTGTCCACAAGGAAGGTCACCACCGAGAAGAGTTCGTTCAGCTGGTTATAGTTGTTTTGCTCGCGAGTAGGTAGATGGCGGTTCTTGGGCTGGCGGTAACAGTCGTTGAAGCTGAGGTTGACTACTTTATATCAAATTTAAAACCTAAGCATTCTTGTGGAATAGATGGAATAAGTAGTATAACTTTAAAAAAGATAAAACATTTAATTTTAAGTCCTTTAACCTACCTGATTAATAAAAGTTTGAATAAATGAAAAGAAAGTGTTTCACGTTATTCTCCACTACATAATTTTTTTAATAAATAATTGATTGAGATAATTTTTGTTAGTTTTCTGCTCAATGTGGCATATATGTACATATGTATGATCCAAATAGGAAAACTACAAATTTTCCAATTTTTTTTTCAATACGATCAAAATTCCCGAAACACATGTCTTTTTAACTAAAATTAACTATAATATATATCCATATTTTTTTCCATAAGAAATCATGCAGTATTTATATTTATTTGTAAATACATAAATAAAAAATTAACTGTACCTACAAAAGCATTTTTTAAGGTAAAATTAGATTAACAAACAGTAGAAGCGGATATTATGAATTTCCCGTTTAAGTTTTTTCACCTATATCAATTAATAATTACGAATCTAGTGTTAAATTTTTGTATATTTAATTTATATAAGCTGTCTTTCAGAAATTAAGATGATGCATATTATACATAGTTAGGTAGCAGATAACAAATTTATGAGAATAAAAAATGTATTGCATTAGATTTATCTAAATAATATTCATATACATATATACATACATAATTTTGATTGGCAGGAGTACGATAACTTTGGCGCCAAAAATTGATAACGGGTTTTTGTAGAAGAGTCAAAACAAGCAATTTTTATTATGGGAGGGGGGCCTATCTCGCCCTGTTTAGAAGATAGGGGAAATTTTAGAAAAAAATTACTTAAAACAACAAAGATCTCATAAAAAAGTAGTTTTAGTACTTTTCAATTTTCTCAAAAACTAGAAGACATAAAACCATTCGGTTTTTGGGTTCGATTCAGAATTGATATAAGCATTGACCACAATACCAAAAGACTTCATTTCAGTTTGAAAAAAATTGGTCGAAACTTTTTTTTTTCATTTTTTTTTATGAAAAATTTGAGTTTGCACGCAAATTTTTCAAAAACTGTTGACATTAATAATTTTATTTAACTTTAGGATTTAAAAAACAGATTTCTGGCTTTCAAAACCGGTATAGTATTTCATTGTAAGTGTTGCCGTTCTTTTTTAATAATTTTTTTCCATTTTAAGTCATTTGTTTCTTTCTAAAATTGCCTCTAAATCCTAAACGGGGTGAGATAGACCCCCTCTCCTATAGCAATAAATGCTCGTTTTTGACCCCTGTACAAAAAAACGGTTGTCCATTATTGGCGCCAAAGTTATCGTACTCTCGCCTTTTTATTTCATTAAATATTTATGGTCATTCAAAACTTCGGCATACTAAATCAAGACCAGCTTTAGATATGACGTTTATTTACTGTTTCATTTGAAAAATGCTTTTTGCTATCAAACTGTACTTTTTCTATTATAGGCCTAGAAAAATTACCGCAAGCCAGATGTCAGTCGTCATCATCATCATCATCATCATCATCATCATCACCATCAACATTATTATTATTTTCTGTTTAACTGAAGAGTTAAAGAAACAAAAAAAAATGAACAATGCAGAATGCAGCAAGGAAGAGAAAAACTTAACAACATATTATACCCAACTCACACGGGGTCATTAAATAAAATAAGAAAAAAGCCCATCAACGGTACAGATAAAGGTACTAATGAACAATCATCTAAGAACTGAGGTGAAAGAAAATTCTTTTACTTCAATAACATACCCTACCATACGGGTATAATATGTAATGTGATGATATCTGATTCGGTGGTACTAACCGAAAAAAAAAATAATCAAGCACACAAAGTGAAAAATAAAATGGGAATAAGAATTATGAATATTGTTGACTTTACCGATTGATTGCAATTACATTTTCTTTAATATAATTTGAATATCTATAAATCTTAAAAATGGAATCAAATCGATCAAATCTGACGAAATGTAAAATTAGTAAATAGTTACAAACTTCGCTGACCTCCTGCAGCTATTTGTCAATTTTTCGTAAACGGCAAAATCGTTATGGCCTTAACTTATTTGTTCAAATTACTTTTTCTATATTATAACAAAACAAAGTATAAAATATGTACTTTATAAACATATTATAAATTGTTAATTCTCAATCTTCATAAAGATGAAAACCTATATAACCTCAGTTTAAAATAAAGATAAGTCAAGAATCAGGATTTAATCTTTGAGATTTCACATAGATTTTTTCAGTTTTAAAATAAGTCGAACCATCGCAAGCACGGGTCTTCTAATATAAGAAAAAACAGTATCACTCCTATTAATAAACTCAAATCAAATATGAATTATTATTAAATAAGTCCAAAACGGACTGGATGGGTTTGTTTGCTGTGATTACTTTGATAAGCCCCGATGTCGTTTTTTTTGACAAATTCTTATGGACTTGCAAAAAAAACACGCCTTTTGCTAAATGTATAGTAGAATTTCATTAAGATTTTCTACTTAACGTCAATTAGCAGTTAATTGTTTATTAATAAATATTTTAATTCTTGAAGTATTTTGTGATTCAATTGATTTGTGACATAACATTGTTTCATTTGTATTAATAGGAGGTCTATGTGGGCAAAAAGGAGAAGCGTACACTGAACCAAATCGCGTAGGTGATATTGACGAAAATATTTTGTTAATTTTTGAAGAATCAATTATTCAAATCAACAATTTTTCATAGTATTTTTCTTCATATTGAAGATTGGATATTCAAAATGAATTAGGTTTCATCAAATGCTGCACAATTTAGTATATTATTCAAACGAACGAACATTTGTCTTGTTTACAATTTGAAATCGTTGGCTGAGCCTGATCTCGTAAGTGATATTGACGAAAACTTTTTGTAAATTTTTTTAAGACTCAATTATGATCTCTTAATGGTCTTAAAAAAATTTACAAAAAGTTTTTATATTTGTTTGATTTTCAGGAAATGTATTTCATAAGGAGCGTTCAGATTATCGGATTTTGTAACCACGCAGCTGATCGGACAGATATATATCTTAAAATGTGTACGAACTGAGGAAATTTCATTGCGAAAAACAGGTCTATCTGGTAAATTATATAATCTGAAAATATTTTGGGGCTTTTCAGGAATATTTACAGAAATACTAAAGAAAGAATAGTTTGTTTGAAGAAAAAATCAATTAAATCGAAGAATATTTAATCAATTTCACGACACGCATGTGCGTTAAACTGAAGAAAAATTCATCAATTTTAAGAACACGATGAATCATATTGATGAAAAAGATGTGTCAAAATCAAATATTATTTTTGTTGATTTGAAGAAAATTGTGCATCAATTCGAAGAATATTTATTCAATTTCAATAAAATAAAATGTTAATATGAAGATTTGTTATCAATTTGATGAAAAGTATTACGTAAAAATTATGAAAAGTTTGAACACGATTTGTCAAATTGAAGAATACCTTTTCAATTTAAAGAAATAAATAAGTTGAAATGAAGACATTTTTATTACATTGATGAATATTTCTTCAAAATTAAAATAAACTTAAGTTAAGGTGAATAATGATTATTAACTAAATTTCAAGAAAGAATGATGAAATTAATTTAATTTTACAAATTTCACCACAACGAAAAATTGTATGGATTTATTCAAAATAATAATATATATATATAATATAACACTTTTTTCAATTCTACCTACTTTTTCTTCAATATGACTATCAAATTTGGTTCAGTGTAGATTCCACTTAAAAATGATTATCCACCGATATTCTACTTCCAAAAATAATTTATTCTCGACGTTATTATAAAAGTTTTTAGATGTTTATTATATATATTTGAAATACGGGTGAGTATCTAGAGTATAGTACAGATTGAACTAAAAATATTTTTTTTTCATCGTGTTCATCTTAATGAAAGGAAAGGCTTTTCAGTAAAACGACCATGGTGCCAAGCACATAGGCAAAATTCAAGGCTGTTAACTACTGCTTCCTTATTTGCATATTTTTTTTCATATGAGAAAAGCCCTTAAGATGGGCTTATACACATTATCATTGGAAAAAAACTTTTATTACCACCTCATGCACATGAGTCTATAGTTAATTACCATAAGGCTTAAATTGTGGATTATCACGATTGGATTTGATTTCTCCTTAATTATACTTATATCTTTTGTTCTGTGCATTCATCGCCGATGGTATAATGACATTTTGCCACCACACAGTCCAATGACATTCAATTGCAAATCACCACATATAGAGAGTTACAATAATTCTTAATTGTAAAACAAAGTCAGGCTACAGTTTTAGCCTGAGTTCCAAACACCTGGTCAAACTGATATTTTTTACTTTCCTCTAATTGTTCAGTGTTCTGTTCGCCGGAGTGCTAAATGACTTCACTTGCGCAAATTAGTCTTAATAAAGTAAAATGACAGAGTAATCTCCACTGCACGGCGCGGCGCGGCGGTCGGTATTATTTTCACATAGAGTTCAGTCAATCGCACCCATTTTGCATGCATACCATGCCCAGTGCCAACCTAATATGCGTTTTTCTTGAGATCTTTTTTTACCACGGGTACACCATAAACTAAAAATATCCCCCCTTATAAAAATTTCAAAGCTAGGGCAGCGTTCGCTTTCTTTAAAGGTTTAATAACCACCCACTTGGTCAGTTGATCTACCACTATAATTATGTACGTGTTTCCGTTTCTAGATCTCGGATATGGACCTAAAAAGTCCACAAAAAGATGCTGAAATGGTCTCTTAACACTAAACGATTTACCCATTTCGGCTCTCAGGATTGTGTTCGCGGCTTTACTCATCTTACAAGTTTCGCAATTTTTTACAAAATTTTTCACTTGAGCAAACATTCGGCCAACAACAATTTTGACGTAGACGATAGAGTGTCTTAGTGGTCTCCCCGTGGGAAGCTCGTGGTAGATTATAGGCCAATGCTATCAATGCTTTGGTAATTGCCGTTGGAATCCATATCTTCCACGTCAAATCATCGGCTAAAGGATTTCCAACTGAATGTTTGACCTTTTTATAAATATATCCGTCGGAGATTTGTAAGTCTGGTAAACGATCTTGATTATTCTGAATATGGTCTATAAGTTGCAGATATTCTTCGGACTTGAAATGTGGATCATCTTAACTTAAATGAAAGCTTCAAAAGGATCTGTTTTGGCTGGGCTGTTTGTAGAAATACTCGGAGTTAGCTCTCCGACCTCGTAAGCTCTCGAAAGAGCATCTGGAACCACGTTCCATGTCCCTTTCCGATGTTCCACCACAAAATCGAAGCCTTGGAGCTTCAAGCTCCACCTGGCCAATCTACCTGTTGGGTCTTTTAATCCCATAAGCCACTTTAGGCTTGAGTGGTCTGTGATAACTCTAAAGCGATAACCTTCAACGTAAGGACGGAATTTTTGTATGCCTTTAAAAGCGGCCAAACATTCTCTTTCGGTGAAGGAATAGTTTAGCTGGGCTGCATTTAGTTTTTTCGAAAAGAAATATATGGAGCGCTCAGCTCCGTTTTCGTCATGTTGACAAAGAATGCAACGCTATACCGGTGGCTGATGCATCACAAACGATTATAAACTCCTTCGAGAAATTTGGATTAATAAGGACGGGCGTAGTTGTCAGGGCATTCTTTTCATTTCGAAGCGTGTTCCCTTTTTTAAGGTACCTATCTGTCAAAAGTCCGGCGATGGTAGAAAAATATCTGACAAATCTCCGGTACCAACCGGCTATACCTAAAAATCTCTTAACCTGACGTTGAGTTTAAGGCATAGGAAAATCTAGAATCACTGCTACTTTTTCTGGGGATCCTCCTACTCTATGCCCTAGATACTGCAGTTCTTGAAAACAAAATTTAGATTTTTCGATATTGATTGTCAACCCTGCCTTACACAGTCTCTTGCTTATAATTTTCAAAATCTCAATGTGCTATTCGAAAGTGCTTGAAACTATCAAAAGATTGTCTAATTAAACAAATACCCTATCTCTCAATTCAGAAGGAACAACCCAATTCATCAGGTAAGTAAGACTCTGTGCAGCATTACTCAGACCGAATTGCATCACGGTAAATTGATATAGTGGGCGGCCTAGAACAGCGAAAACAGGGCTCGCATTCTTTTTCGTCACCGGGTTCACCTTACGAAAGTCCAGACACAATCGGTTCTTCCCTCCTCCAAAACCGACGCCGAGGTATAAGGTCTGAGTTAATGATGGTATAATGCAGAAATCGAGGTCTTTGACTTTGTCTTAGTCTTTTTAAGTTATCGGCTCAATGATCATGCCCTCAACCTTCTGTTGTTTTCCGTCTGCTGTAGAAACTGATGATGTGAATTTGCTTATTTTGATTCCTTTGCTCTTAAGAATTTCAAATACTAAAGATCCGAGACAACTCACACTAGTACCAGAATCTAATGAACCGAATATCTGTTGTCCTAAAATACGTACTGTTACGTATGGTCTTGGATCGTCTGTGCAACAATTTATAGTAGTTGTGGCTACGCATCTGATGTATTTTCTTTTCTTGTTCATATTTTGCCTTAATTTCTTTATTTTATTCGATGGTTCGCGATAAGTTAAAATTCTTTCTCTAGCTACTTGATAATTTTTTAAACATTCATGCAAGGATGGGTTTTGACGTCAACTCTTTCGTTTTGTCGGTATGATCGGGTTTGGTTATAACTTCTTGCATTTTGTTTGTAAGATCGAATTTTGACTTCAGCTCTTTTGTTTCGTTTGTAGCTGTTGGTTCATTGATTGTTGGAGGGCGTTTTAAAATGCTTTTTGGTTGAATAATAGCTTCTTGATCTTTTATAAGTCCGGGTATCGAGCTTTCGAACAATTCTCCCCGGGAGAACATTTTTTCCCGAACATTTGTTACATTTCGGAGTGACAACGTTTTCCTGTCCGCATTTGTAACAAAACAAGTTCCTTTGCTCGTCGACACACTCTCTGAAACTATGTCCAACCTTCTTGCAATTCCAGCACCTTTCTTTGGATGGCTTCGATTGCGACTTGACCGGTGCTGGTAGGATCTTCATCAAAATAATCGATTTTGTCAATTTGTCATCGCTGTTGTTGACTTGGGAATGTTGCTGTTGTCCTATTACGAAACTGTTCTTGTCCGTTTAAAAATGTCTCGATTTCTCGGCAGACGTATACCATCTCGGGCAGGCTGTGAGTATTGAATGCGATCAATAGCTCTCCCATTCTTCGCTTCACATTTTGTTTTATTAATTCAATCAATTCTCTGGGTGGTTTCGGAATTCGCAATTTCGAATTTAACTGTAACAGGTCGTCATAAAAAGTGTTAAAATTTTCATTAGCTAGTTGTTTGCGATCAATCAATGAGCGCCTTCAAAAACATCTATGTCTAGGTCTCAGGCATTCCACTTACGAAATGCTGAAAATTAAGGACCACCTCTTCCCATGATGCACTATAACTGTTTTTAACTCTCTCCAAACGTCATGTTTTTCCTATCAAAACGGATACCCCACTTGTTGTAATGTGGATATCGCGTTACGGAGTAAGAGGGAGACGGAGCCGTCTGCTGCCTTTGGTTAGAGATTGGTGGTGATTCACCTAGATTCATCTCACCCAATTGGGTGCGAAAGTTACCCACATTTGAACATTGCGTTGGGGATGAAGCTGGAAGTCGTTAAGAATTTTCGGTGTATACATTCTGAACTCTAGCATTTCCTTGCGTGTTTGAATTTGCGGGTTGTTGGTTTCGAGAGGAAGGTTGAGTTGTGAACATAACATCTCTCATTCTGGCTTGTTCCACATATTCTTGCTTCGTTTCGAACTAATTCATCTCGTAGAAAACGTTGGTCTTCGGTTCTTCGTAATCCCATTGTTGCCGAAACCACTTCTTGTATAAGTTAACGAAATATTTGCAACGGATGCAAAACACCTGCACCATTGTCTTGCCTCACATTCAACATACGTGAGAGAATGTGCTGACAGCGCGTCTGCTGCACCAACAACGGATGGTCGGTCACATGAGATTCGCAACACGCCGGCATGTCGTGGGATAGGAGTTGGGATAGCCTAAGTTAAATTATAAGTTTCTTTCTAATTGTAAGTTCAGTTCAATTTTTAATGTGGAATAAAGAGGTTCTTCCTCCAAAAAAATATATTTTTTTATAATAAAATAATAAAATAACTTAATTGGCGCCCAACTAAGTGTGGCTTTGTGAGAAAAAAAAACCTAGTGTAAATTAACGACGCGTAAGACGACGTTAAGTACCTCGCCGTGATCGTTATATCTAGGAAAGTGCGCTTAAGACGACGTTAAGTACCTCGCCGTGCAGTAAAAAAAAAAAAAAAAAATCAAAGAAAAAAAGCGCGTAAGCCGATGTAAAGCACCTCGCCGCGAGTGTAAGGATTTTAAAGAAAAGACTCACCAAGCCACGAACCCACAACCAGATCAGCAGTCGTTAGACAATCTGAAGCCAACGAGGGAGTGCAGGACGAGAAGGCCCTAGTAGTAAAGCAAACGGAACCAACTTCCCCTGCCAGCGCTGGAAAAATGTTTATAGTGTAAGATAAATTTAAAAGCTACATATAATATTAAATCTTGCCAACAAGTGTAAAACAAATTTTTTTTTTTCCCAAGAACTAAAGTCAGTCAATAATATTAAGTAATTAATTAATAATTCGTGTGAAAAAAGCTATTTTATAAAAAAAAGGAAGTTTGAATATTTTTCCTAAACATCATTAATTTTTTACAAAAATACAATAAAAATGCCCCCTAGAAAACTGGTTAATCAGTCGGCTCCCACCGCTAACCAAGATGAAGAGCAATCGGGAATATCCAATGAGCAAAATTCAGGTGATACAAATGCACCACCACAAAATTCAGGTGCGTCGCATCCTCAGAACGTAGAGACAACCCCTGAATTAGAATCATTAATCGCTTCAATTGTTAGTCGCGTCCTTGAAACCCAAGGAGCAAGTATCTTACAAAATATACATAGTCCTAATAGAGGAGTTTATAATCTTAATAATGACGAAGCAAATGAAATTAATATTGTAAGAAACAACCCGAATATTTCTGACATGGACAAAATCCCTGATTTAGTCAAATGTCTAAAAAACTTTTCTGGCGATCCAAACGAATTTGGATCCTGGAAAAAGAGCGTAGATCGAACGCTCGAATTATACGAGCACTTGAGGGGAACTCCTAAATACTATGCTATATTAAGTGTAATACGTAATAAAATTCTAGGTAATGCTGATATTGCACTAGAGTCTTACAACACCCCTCTGAATTGGGACTCCATCTCGAAATGCCTGATCATGCATTACGCAGACAGGAGAGATACGACAACTTTAGAATATCAAATGTCATCCCTTATACAAGGAAATAAAACGGTTCATGAATTTTACCAATCAATCTACTCTCACCTATCACTCATTTTGAATAAAGTAGCTTGTATGGACGTAAGTCCCGACGCGATTAAGGTACTTACCCAAACATATCGTGCTAAGGCCCTGGACACTTTCATAAGAGGTCTAAGGGGTGATTTACCACGACTGTTAGCAACAAGAGAACCCGTTGATCTACCGCATGCCCTTAATTTATGCCTTAAATTAGAAAATCAGAATCTTAGAGCAAACCATTTTAACAATAATGTGATCATAAAAAAGACACAACCTTCGAACCCTATTTTCGCACCCCAAAACCAGCCTCAACGTTTCCACAGATCATCCCACAATACAACACCCAGACCGACTCAACCCCAAAATCCCAGATACATTCCCCAAAGCATGCCAAACAACAACCTTCAACAACCACAATATCCTTCTTTCTCAGGAGCGGTCAATCAAAATCAAAATTTCTATCCTAGAGCTCAGATACCTCAAACCTCGGGTAATCAAAACTTTAATTCATACAATCAGGCAAGAGCTATACAGCCACACCAACAAAATTGGCAAAAAAAATAGGCAGCCTTTTATAGGAACGCAAGTGAAAAAAGAAAACCCCAGCCAACAAACTAGGAGAATAATAACGCAGGCTAATAACATAGAAACACAGGAAGAAATAAATCAATATGAACAGGTCATAATTGAGATTGATAAAGTTTCAGATGAAACTCTACAGGATTATATGAATACTCTTGATATTAATCAATACTCGTATGAACCAGAAGAAACACAAGATTTCTCGGACATACATTTTTTAGGTTAAGAGATTCTTCGCTACCTTACGTAGAATGTAAAGCGAAGAATGGTCAAATTTTGAAAATACTTATAGATACAGGGTCTAACAGAAATTATATTCAACCTGGCCTGGTTGAAAAGCCACTACAAAATTCAAAAAGTTTCCTGGCCACCTCAATAGGAGGTAATGTAGAAATTAAGTACCACACCTTTGTCAATCTTTTCGGCGACAGAGAGAATAAAATTAAATTTTTCCTACTTCCTTCACTAAAATAATTCCATGGAATACTTGGGAATGATAGTCTTAAGGAACTATCGGCCGTTATCCATACAAAAGAAAATTATATATTAGTTAATAATAAGAAATTTCGACTAAAGCAAGAAGCTTCTAACACTATTAACTATGTTCCAATCAGAAATGATCACTTAATGGAAGATCAAAAAAGTAAGTTACAAAACTTAACAGACTCCTACCCAAAACTCTTTCTTGAACCCGATGAGAAACTAACATTTACCACCAGTGTGAAAGGTAGAATAAGGACAAAAAACCAAGATCCCATATATTCAAGATACTACCCCTATCCGATGAGTCTCAAGGAAGAGGTAGAAAAACAAATAAACCAACTTCTCATGGTGATGGTATCATCAGACCATCTCGGTCACCATACAACGCACCCGTATGGGTTGTGCCAAAAAAGGCGGATGCTTCAAACGAAAAAAAATATAGAATGGTAATCGACTACAGGAAGCTAAACGCAGAAACTATACCTGATCGATACCCCATTCCAGAAATAAATTCTGTTTTAGCGCAACTTGGAGAAAATAAATGTTTTTCAGTAATCGATCTTAAAAGCGGTTTTCACCAAATACCTCTATACGAAGGGGACGTAGAAAAAACGGCGTTTTCAGTCAATAACGCGAAATACGAATTCGTTAGACTCCCGTTTGGTCTAAAAAATGCCCCATCAATATTCCAAAGGGCACTAGACGATATTTTGCGAGACCACATAGGCAAAATATGCTTCGTCTATATTGACGACATAATTGTTTTCAGCAAAGATACAGAAACCCACTTCCAAAATTTGTCCACAATTTTTAAAACACTTCAAGAGGCCAATCTAAAAGTACAGGCTGATAAATGCGAATTTTTGAAAAATAATATCGAATTTCTGGGATTTATTATCTCTGCTGAAGGGATAAAAACAAACCCAACCAAAGTGGAAGCGATAGCTAAATTCCCATACCCCGTTACACTAAAAGATTTGCGGTCTTTTCTTGGTCTGTCAGGCTTTTACCGCAGATTTATTAGAGACTATGCCAAGCTGGCAAAACCCCTAACAGCCCTCTTAAGAGGGGAGGATGGTCGAATTTCTAAGCAAAATTCGAACAAAAAACTTATACATCTGGACGAAGAAGCCATAGCGGCATTTGATAAATTAAAAAATTCACTTATATCTGAGGACGTAATCCTCAGCTATCCAGACGTCAGTAAGGAATTTCATCTTACTACGGATGCCTCCAATCATGCTCTAGGAGCTGTATTAGCTCAAGATGGGAAACCCATTACGTTCATCTCAAGAACACTGAGTAAAACGGAGGAAGATTACGCGGCAAATGAGAAAGAAATGCTTGCCATTATAAGGGCATTAAATTCTCTGAGGAACTACCTATACGGTTTAGCGAAAGTCCTCATATTTACTGACCATCAACCGCTAACATATGCTTTAAGCAATAAAAACACCAACAACAAGATGAAATGTTGGAAGGCTATACTTGAAGAGTATAACTACGAGTTAAAGTATACTCCTGGCAAAGCTAATGTAGTTGCAGATGCCTTGTCCAGACCGCCGCAGAATGATCAAGTTAATGCGCTTACCGCAACCCAACATAGCAACGAGAGCTGCACCCAAACCCTTATTCAAACCGCTAATGAACCTATAAACGTGTTCAAAAATCAAATTTTTCTTAGTGTAGGAGACACACCGGACCACAAATTCGAAATAATCTTTCCGACGTACCATCGTCATACCATTGTGGAACCATTCTTCACCCAAGAAAAACTAAAAGAAATTCTCAAAAAATATCTAAATCCCTCTATAATAAATGGCATAAAAACAGAAGAGCCTATTTTAGGGAAAATTCAAGAGATATTTCCTTCACATTTCCGATCATATAGAGTACGATTCACAAGGAAAATGGTAATAGATTTAACAGATTCAGACCGTCAGGAAGCTGAAATTATAAAAGAGCATAACCGAGCTCACAGAAACAACAGGGAGAATAAAATCCAGTTACTGCAAAAATGGTACTTCCCCAAAATGCAAGAAAAAATAAAAAAAATATCTGACATTTGTCAAGTCTGCAAAGAGCATAAATATGATAGACACCCCAACAAGATAATCCTCCAACCGACCCCTATTCCTCAGTACCCTGGTCAAATTTTACATTTAGATCTCTATTTTACAGACAAAAAGATTATCCTTACGGCAATAGACAAATTTTCCAAATACGCCCTAGCGAGGATCATACCATCTAGATCGTCTGAAGATATTAAACAACCCCTTAGAGAGCTTATATTATCTTTCGGCGTACCGCAATATATTATAGTTGACAACGAAAAAGCTTTGAGTTCTAACTCAATATCTTTCATGGTAGAAAACTTTTTCAATATAGAAATATTCAAAGCACCACCCTACGTAAGTTCTGTGAACGGACAGGTTGAAAGGTTTCATTCAACCCTATCCGAAGTGATGCGTTGTCTGAAGTCCGAACGAACATTCGGCACATTTTCAGAACTATTGGATAAATCCATTTTTGAATATAATAATTCAATTCACACAACTACAGGCAAAAAACCGCTAGATGTATTTTTCGCGAGACAACTCTCCAACAATCTAATAGAACTTAAAAAAGAAAGGGAAATTATCAAAAACAAAATAGAAAATAAGCAGGAAATAGACTTAGCATATAACAACAAAAAAAAGCATCAATTTAAAAATTATGCAGAAAAAGATATCATTTACGTTAAGATAAATAAGAGAATAGGAAATAAGCTTACCCCAAAATATAAAAGAGAAATAGTAGCTAAAAACAACAATTCCACAGTTATCACAGAATCCGGCAAAACTGTCCACAAAAATCTGATAAAAAATTAATTCTTCCGTAGGTTACTATTACTACTACCCCTGTGTGCAGCAAATGTACAAATTGTGGATTATTCGAAATCCCAATTGATAAAAATAGATACAGGCACCGCAAAAATTCAGACAGGATTCTTCAAGATCATCCACATTATTAACATAGAAGAGTATATTGTCTGGTTACGAAAATAGAAAAAACCCTTAAGGAATCAAATCATGACCACCCACTCTATCCCATTATTTCATATGAAGTAACTAAAATTAAAGATCAGCTGACAAGGCTCAGAATCAATAAAAGAAAAAATAAAAGATCATTGGACTTCATTGGTAGTGCGTGGAAGTGGATTGCGGGAAATCCAGATCGCCACGATCACGAAATTTTAACTGAAAAAATGAATAATGTTCTGGAAAATAACAATAGGCAAGTAATTATAAATCGAATGTCTTTGGCAAAAATTAGTGAGATTACAAATATAACAAACGAAATTTTGAAAACTGTAAACAAAGAAATAAAAGAAAAAGACTCAAGAATATTCAAAATTAAATATGAACTCGATGTAATCAAAGAGGAATTATTAAATATAGCTTACGCAATCCATTGGGCAAAAGCTAATGTAATTAACTCATATATCCTATCAAATAAAGAAATTGAAATGACAGAAAATATACTGAAAAAAGAAAATTTTCCTTTTGTAAATATTGACGAAGCGCTAGACGTTTCCAATATAAAAATTGCCTCTGACAGTAAAAACCTAATTTATATAATAAGTTTACCACTAACCGATTCTGAAATTTGTAATATTCTAATAATTAAAGCTGTTAAATTTGGATCCAAAATAAATAAAATTCCATTTGAAAAAATTTTAAATTGCAAAAATAAAATATACGGAATTAAAGAAAATTGTATGAAAATTAACGATCATTCACTTTGTTACCATAACAACCTTAAAGATATAAGTAATACTACATGTATTCCCAACCTCCTAAGAAGCCAGATACCCACCTGTGTCACAACCAACAATAGACATGTCCCATCAATCGAGGAAATCTCAACTGGTGTGCTTCTGTTCAACCAATTCAACGATTCAGTGACCATCAACAATGAAACCATCATGTTAGAAGGCACCTATGTCATCAAATTCACCAATACCACAATTTTGGCCAACGGAAAGTTATTCAAGACAAATGAGACTACCAAATACCAACCTTTACCAGCAATACTCCAACTTATGTCATCAGGACAAGACATTGAAGAAGTACTTTCTTTAGAGATGATCAAAGAATTAGAATTGAATAGTACAAAATAAATAAGCATTCTCCAAGATAAGAACACGAGAAACATGGGGATCAATATACTATTGGTAATAATATTGGCCATCGGAATTATAGCTTACCTTTTCTCAAAATTTAGATCACAAAAAATTGCAATACATGAAACTGCCGATTCACCTGAAAATTCATCAAAATCAATTAAAATATGAATCAGAGATTTAACACAACTCATGAACACATCATCAGCTGTAACGTCGAACGAGGGCGTTCGAACTTAAGCGGGGAGGAGTTAACGAAATATTTGCAACGGATGCAAAACACCTGCACCATTGTCTTGCCTCACATTCAACATACGTGAGAGAATGTGCTGACAGCGCGTCTGCTGCACCAACAACGGATGGTCGGTCACATGAGATTCGCAACACGCCGGCATGTCGTGGGATAGGAGTTGGGATAGCCTAAGTTAAATTATAAGTTTCTTTCTAATTGTAAGTTCAGTTCAATTTTTAATGTGGAATAAAGAGGTTCTTCCTCCAAAAAAATATATTTTTTTATAATAAAATAATAAAATAACTTAATTTATATAGTTGTTGAATTGTTCTGCCTCTTGCGAAATATTGTTTTTTTGGGGCGTCATATTTTCCTCTACTTGTCCCGTTCTTTCTCTTGCTACAGATCTCTGTGATTCGTCTACCAAATCGTTCGCGGATGTTGCTAATGTTCGATTATTTGATCCTGATGCGCCAGTGCCATCCCCACTTTGGCTTCTTGTTGAGGTCTTTTTACGGCCTCTACCTCCCATTTTTAAAATAGTTTATAAAAATTGTAAAAAAAAATTTTCTATAAATTTTTATTATTTGTTTTTATTTCAATTGTTCCCAACAAAAATTGTAAGATTTCTTCATGCACTACCAAACTAAATATCTGCACTATCTAAATTCAACAAAAAAAAATCTATAACTGATCAATAATTTATCAATACCTTATTATTAAAAAAAAGTTTATTTATTGTTTTTATTTTTCATTAATAGTCGAGATGTGATTTAAAAATCGAGAAGGATGTCAGAAATAAGCTTTGAAAATTCGAGACCATTCATTCTCTAAACGAAAATTGATTGTATCAAAAAAGATTACTAAATATACTGGAATAAAGACTTAAATGAAACGTTGCAATAATTTTGTTGTCAATGACGTAAGTTAGGCCTGCTCAAATTAGCCTGCTCCTTAACATCCTTTAAAAAAAGTGTGGGAAAACCGAAAATACATTAAATAAGTTTTCACATCTCTTACAACTGACGAGCGTCGAAAACAGTTTCAATCAACACTCCGGATAAGAGTGTCTAAACAAAATCTTCAATCGAACAAGCAATCTTCACCTTTAAATTCTGCACGTCGCAGTCGTGACAAAAAATGTCCTTCAAATTTTAAAACACAATAAGACCTTCCCTTGTAACGTCAAGAATTTTAAGTAAGAATAAAAAGAATTTCAATTGCCTTGGTCTTATTTCCCTACATATTTATTTTCAAGGTAGTGATTACAGCCTTTCATCTGTAAGGACAAAAAAAAGTCTGTCTTATTTCTATTGTCTTCTCTGGTAGGCCTTTTATTCCCGGACTTTTTGCTCGTCGGATGGGGGGTTCTTGAGAATAGAGAAAAGATATTTTGTTGCCTAAATCTAAGGACTAAGTCTACGATGAATTCAGACGAAATGATTTTTCGGAGAATAAAAGGCCTACCAGAGAAGACAATAGAGACAAGACAGACTTTTTTTTTGTCCTTACAGATGAAAGGCTGTAATCACTATCTTGAAAATAAATATGTAGGGAAATAAGACCAAGGCAATTGAAATTCTTTTTATTCTTACTTAAAATTCTTGACGTTACAAGGTAAGGTCTTATTGTGTTATAAAATTTGTACTCTTATATTCGAAAATGGAATATAATATTTATACCTGAATTTCATCTTCTCAATATATTTATGTAGAAACATTTGTACATACAAATTGCAATTTGGAAAAAGTATTTTTTGCTGAAATGTAGAAGTAAATATTAATATATTTAAAACACGTATTTGTTTAAACAAAATTTTCATATCATGAACAAATAAGTATAAATTATGATCAAAGTCTAGATAGATTACAAAGTTGTCTTTGAATAGGGTATATGGGTGATTCTCTGCCAACTGTGATTCTTTGTGCCCAGTACTTTATTTGTAACTTAATGTAAAATGTTCTTATGAATTTCTGGTTTGAGTTGTAGAAATAAGTTTGTACTTTAATTTACATAAGAGATTGTTTAAAAGTTTGCTACCCTTTCCCTTGACTTGAAAAAGGATAGCTAATATGTCTGTACCGTGGCATGTCCCATCCTGGATTTCTCAGAGAAGTTTGAGTACAATAGTTGCTTGAATAAATTTTAACAATATCAAGTCAAAATATTTGCTCCCGAAATAAATAAAAATTTCTGGGTCAATGCATTAAAAACCTACGGCAAAAAAATGGTAGGTATACCGAAATTTTCGCATGCAAAAATTATTTAGGTGAAGCTTATTGTTTGTGTTGCTTGATTAGTTTAGTTTTTATTTTCATTGATTCATTGAAATCCGTCCCAAAATTAATGTTAATAATAACATTAATGGACCTACGATATACTCACAAGTATTTATCTATTGTAGTATGTATATAGGTGTTAACATTAATGGAATTTGCCTAGATAATTTTATTTGCATACAAAACAATTAAACGACATATGCAAAGGTCAATATGTGAGTTCAATTGACTTACAATTGTTTTACATGCTTAAAAAATAGTGCGGAAGATATAAGATAATAGATATCAAACATTTTTTTAAGCAGTCGGCTTACACTTTCAAACAGTTTTTTTGTTGTTGCTATTTTTGACTTTCTCGTTAACTGCTTAATCGATTCCAATAAACTTTTTTGTACAAAAGGTCTTTTTTAAAGTCGAAATAATATTACATACACAATTTTCAAAACAAAATTCCATATTTTTTTTAAAAAATCAATATCTTGAAAACTTGTTGATGCATTTGTTTGAAATGAAGTTTTTTGTTTATATTATTATATTCTTAAAATTGGCATACAACATTTCTCTTTCTAAAAAGGTTATAGAAATTTTATATTTAAAAAAAGAGTTTTTAAAAAGACATTCTTACGAGTTTTAGAATTATATATGTAGTGATCAGTGTTGCCGCTATGTGATTTTGGTCGCATTTTGACCCCTTCTTTGCCTGCGACTATATGACACGACCTTTTCAAAAAGTGGTTATTTTGACCCTTTTCTAAAAATCTTGTGACTTTTCTGATTCCATCTCTTGAGAAATGCATGGAAAAGATAAGTACTTTTTTTTAAGAAGGTTTTTTCTATAATACAAATTCTATATACTATGTGTGTTTTGTTGACCTTCTTAATGTTCACATTAGGAAACGCTCAACAAAACTCTTTAGCTTTCCAGTTTCATTAAGACATTTTGCATCGGAATGTTGGCACTATTTGCTCGGGTCATCTGTCATTTTCCGCGGTATAAAATAGTGTTTCGAGATTTTAAAACGATAAAATAGTGAACAAAGCTTGTCAAACTAAATAAAAAACTGAAATAAAAGTAAAAATAATGACTACTTGTAATACTTTATTTTGAAAAATATTAAACAACATGAGGTGCTGCGTATAAATAATACTCGATTTAAATACATACATATAATAAGGAGTTAACATTTTTTTTCATTTTGAGAGCTTATTGTGTCTCATATTCTACATAAAGTAATGTGAAGTGATGTTTTTAGTTAAAAACATTCCCGTAGAATAATTTTAAATTGATATTTCATAGCATTTCGCTGTAAAAAAGCAAATTATCTAAATATAAAAACATACTTCAATCACGTGAATTATAGTTGAGTTATATTTGTCAAAATTAGAAATTCTGGTCCATAGTCGCATTACATTTTGTTGGTGATGGCAAGGCGCTCACATTTGTTGAGCGCCCGTAGTGCAGAGTTATTTTTCAACCTTTTAAATTTTCTTCCCATTACTTTATATCTATGTATTGAATATGATACACAATCAGCCAGTGAAATGAAAAAATTGTAAACTTCTTACTATATCTACGTGTTTACAAGATTTAACACAGCACCGCATGTTAATAAAGTACTGCATGTATGCACTATATTTATTTTTATTTCACTTTTGTACATAATTTAAGAAGTTTTTTTAAAATATTTTAATGATTTAAAATCTCAAAACACATTCCTTAAAAAACCAGCTAAAAATTTCCTTGGGCGCCCCAGCATTTAGCTCTAACTGCATGCCGATGCTGTGTCAATGCATTTGTATTTGTATAACTCACACTTTCTTGAAAAAAGCCCCCAGCGGATGCGTTCATTGAAAATGGTTACTTACAAAACCAATATTACTCTGTTCGAATCTTGTCATATATGATTTAACAATTGTAGATGATAATTTTTATTAAAATAATTTTAATTGCATCATCCAAAATGTATTTCGTTATGTTTTAATAAAATAATTCGCTGTATAATTTTAAACCTTCATACAAAAGTTATTTTTTCAAAATATTTTTAAAACTACCATACTCACCGAACATATTTTCCTGGAAAACATGCAAAGATACCAACATAACAAGCAAATTCATTGGAAAGTTAATGTTCACATTAGAGTTACTGAAGTTTGAATGTGCTGTTAACTTGTTGTTTTTGCATTTGCATGTTAAAAGTTGGCTTAATGTGAAAAATTTCTTAATGTTCACACTAGAAAATCAACAAAACACGCCGACTATCTACACAGCCAAGTAGAAGACTTAGCACTATTTTATTTGGACTTGTTGAATTATTGATTCAAAATAGCTTTTAATGGCCTTTAGTCCTACAACTGGCGTTTCGTCCCGGCGATCTCACTTGGACTTATCAGTTGAATAATGAGGGCAATACGCAATTTTTTGTTAAGTCAGTTCATCATACATTGATTTCGTGACGAATATCTAGTGTGGGCAAAAAACAAAAACAAAAACTTCCAATGTAATGATTAGGAATTCTAGTCTTGTTGGATATAGTTCACACTAGATATTCGTCACGAAATCTATGTATGATAAACTGAACTTAACAAAAAATTGCGTATTGACAAAGGCCCTCACTAGTCAGCTGATGAGTTCTCTTTTTTGTTTAAAAAATGTTCCCAACCAATAATATTGAAATTAATATTTTCGTTTAACTTACAGCAATCAATGGTACCTTTTCCACATCACACAATTCCATTCACACAGATTTTAAATCTGTAAAACGAAATTAGAGTTGGAATGTGTTTGCTTCGGCTCGATTGCATTCGCGTTCTTGTCGATTCCTAAAAATAAACTTAATATATTTCTATTTTGATTAAAAAAAAATTCTAATGATAATGAATTAATTTACTTTTTGTTTTAACTTTAAAGAACGAGTTAATATTACGTAGATCATTTTTTGTAAATGAAGTGAACACTGATCTATTTTTTTATCTTACCTAAAGTTTAGTTGATATTTATCACTTAATTGAACTTATTAATACTGAATTGAAATAAATCATAATAAGTATGCAAATTGAATAATTTAACAATTATCTGAACCAAATTGTATTTTATTTTATCAACTGAAAACTGATTTGGATCCAATTTATTCACAGTTAATGATCTTTAATAAAGGATTATTGCAACTGGTATATCATCAAATAATATGCATACTAACCAAAATGTTTATCAAGGAATCCAAAATTTGAGTTTTTAATCATGGAAATTGCTAATCAGCTGATTTTTATCGATTAGAAAGTTAATGTTCACATTAGAGTTACTGAAGTTTGAATGTGCTGTTAACTTGTTGTTTTTGCATTTGCATGTTAAAAGTTGGCTTAATGTGAAAAATTTCTTAATGTTCACACTAGAAAGTCAACAAAACACGCCGACTATCTACACAGCCAAGTAGAAGAAGAAGAAGATTAGAACTTTTTAACGTCATGGTGCAGATTTAACCCACTGTGAACTGGCCCTTAAAAGATGTGGGAAACTGACTTATTTTTCTTTGGGTATTTTTTTTTTTGTTAAATATAAAACTAAAACTAAAATATTTTATCCATACGGATCTCGTTTGATTTTGCTATCTGTTAAAATAATTTCAAAATGTAACTTTTTTTTCGTGACTTCTTTTTTGCGACCTTTTCAAATTTCTCAGCGGCTCAGTGGTGATGTCTTATATCCCAATTGTCATATCATTACAAGGGGTAATTTCAAAAAAAAATTTCCTTCTTTCTTTAATACAACGTTACAAGTGTCAGAAAAGACTTATAAATATTTGCAAATTAATATTTTAAAAGCTAAAATTCAGTTAAAAAAGCATTAAGATTTTGTCCGCTAACTTCAGACTTATTTTAGCAAAATACTTTTATTGTAATTAAAGTACAGAAAAAGTATTTGAGCTAAAATTTGTATAATAAAGTCTAGTACGCTGCTGATGCGAAACGAAAAATCCCATACAAAAATGACACAACGAAATCATAAACGGAAAATTTCGTTCTGCTTTTCGTTTTGCAGTACGCTGTTCGAAGAGCGAAATTTATAATTGCAGCAGATTATTCGGAAAAGTCACCGCTCCTTTTTCGCACTGAATTAATTATACAGACTATTTATTGTGTGCGGAAAAATGAAATTTGAGTTTTATTTGTGTTTTTTTGTTTATCATTTTCTTACATCTTGGGTTTCTCTGATTTTTTGCGTTTATGTTTGATTTTGTTTTTGGAATTAGTGAAACTCTCCAAGGATATTTTCCGTTGTGTTTTCGCAAGCGTTTCGTTGTCTGTAATTGGAGATCACAGGAAATTTTCGTTTCGCATCAGCAGAGTACTAGGCTTAACCTAGTACAAAGTTCCAATATAATTGTGACTTGTCCAGCTCTGTGGACAATTCGGGGAAATTTATTATTTTGACAAGTTAACAAGTTTGAGTTGTGTTACAGAATTAACTTGTACTTGTGCGACTTTATTTATTTAACAAGTGTATTTATAGATTTTATGGCAATTTATGTTGTGTTAATGATATACAAAAATTCTTTAAACTTGTCAATTTCTGTTACAGTAAGAACAAATCCAAAGGATTTCGCACTTGTAATATTTTTTCGTGACAAGTTTTGGTCGTTCATACATAATTGTTGCTTTGTGTTACAGAATTTTGGACAAGTTGTCGCTTTTCAGTTGTCCGATTAGTACTTGTCACGTTATGTTACAGGCTCTGGAGGTCCAATTTTAACACTCTTCAGAGTAAATCAGGCGGTTTTTCGACAATAACGCGCCGAAATTCGGTTTCTGGTTTATCGGCGTTGACACGCGAGAAAATAATCTCATGGCGGAAAATCGCACGAACTACGTTAAATTAATTGTTCGTCGAATGTTTTTTTCAGCAAATTAATTGTATGGCGCACTGTTTTGCATGTGGCGCTGTCCTGTTAAAATCACACGTCTGCAACATTAATGCCTTCCAATTGCGATACGAAAAAGTTTAGTAATCATTTCAGATACCGCTCACCGTTGATTGTAACGTCCTGGCCATATTAATTTTTGAAGATATATGTATGCTTCATCGCTGAACAAAATTTTCAAATGAAATTCCTATGATTTTCTCGAATTTTCAAAAAACAAATGATGAATTGCCAAACCAAACTAACCTCAAAACAACCGAGAAATGAAAACTGTCAAAGAAAACAGTGTTGCCGATTTAATATTCTCCTCTTCTAAAACAAACTCTTTTTATTTATTATTACGTGTGAAAATTTCTACAACCAAATATTGTAATAAATACGTTAGTTAAGCCTCAAACGTTTTCCTTGCACGAATTTCTCTTTTTGTTTTGTCTTTATTCTATCTACGTTTCCTGATATTATTAGCAAAAATATTTCTTGTTTCAAAACTCATTATAAGGCTATAGCTAGATATCACTTATTAACCATCAATTGCTTTTCTTTTCCGCTACAATTGCAGCGTTCACGATAACGATGATGATGATGGCCAACACTCTGATGGTGCATTCAACTTCAACAGCCCAAACAACACTATCATCATCATTACAGCACCATCATCATCAACAGCGGTATCAATTTATCAAGTTTGAGTACTGGGTTTGCATTTGCAATTGGAAATTGCGTGTTGCTCATCATTTTTTCATTACTCTCTCTCATTTTTAACAAGTTTGCGGGCCGCCAAGTTTATACGTGAAAGATTTGTTCCAACAAATTTAGACATAATCATGATTTAATTATAAATTCTTAATCTGGTAAAAGAAAAGACACATCGGAGAGTCTTATGTCTGTACAGAAATGACACACTTGAGAAAGAAGGAGATCCAGTAGCGAAGAATTAAAGGATTCGCTTTTACCAATTTTGGCGTTCAACCAATCGATTCAATCGATCCATGTTTCGGCATATTCAACAGAATATGATTGTTGATTGGAATGAAAAATGTTACTGTGTCCAGTGCTATAGATTTAGGCTCAGGCACGTAAGGTCCGGGCCTATGGCGGCACAAGCCTAGGGGCGGCAAAATTTTCGGCAAAAATTAAATAAGAATTCATAATATAAACCAGCGTTTCTCAAAGTTGGCGCTAGTGGTCCACAGAAAAAGTAGTTTAGGGGGACATTGCATAATTTGTTGAGAAAGTTCAATTTTATTAAAAAACAATGACAAAATAATATTTTTTATTTTATCTTTCTTTGGGGGCGCTGAAAAATAATTGATTCTAAGTGGGCAATAAATGAATTAAGTTTGTGAATTTATGAAATTATTAACTATAATAAAAGAAAGAATCGGTCACTGATTCACTCATTCATTCGTATGATTCATCATTATACTATAAGCACAGATAATAAACTATACAGATGTAGCATCCATATGGGAAAAAATGTCCATGAAAACGAAATTCGTCCATAAAAAGAACTTTCTTAAAAGTTCTACTTCTTAGTGAAGTGACAACATTTTAATTTATTTTCTCTACTACTCTATCATATGGGAGAGCTACACACGGAAAAAAACGCAGAATTTTGTTTTTGTTTTCTTATTTCTTCTCACGGTTACTAAAGTCGATACAATTGTACTTTTTTGATACATTCGACTTGGCTAAAGTACACAAATACATTTTTTATAAAATTCGATACAATTTTTCTATTTTGTGTTAATTCATTACAATACAGTTAAAATGTGATTTGTTTTAACATATTTTTTTTTTTATTATAATCTTGACTAAAAAATTCGACAAGCCAAAAACTTTTATTTTTTAAAAAACAATGAAAAATTAGTAATATCTTTGTGCAATAGTCATGTTTCCATGTCACCTGGAAGACACATTTTTTAGTTTTGTTAAAACGGCCTAATTTAATGACAGTAAAAATCGGCTGATACAATGTTTTTGCCTGAAAAATGCTTAAAATCGACTTACGCCACTTTACCTTTTACTGTTTACTATGTTTCCCGAATGTCAAACTCGTTTAGATTCAAACACGCAAAGAAATAAACAAGAAGATTTACTTAAACAGTTTACTATTCAAAATGCAAATACCGTTTCATACGTCATTTGCGTAAAAAATGCAATTGCAATATAATCATAAACGCATACTGAAAAGTCAGCTGTTAGTCAAAAAACTAGATTTTTATATGCAAAGTCGTTTTTTTTCTATAACGCAGTTTGCTAAAGTCATATGTTCGATAATATCAGTTGAGTTTTATTGCCAATTTATACTAGCGAAGCAATACAAGAACCAATAAAACGCTTTAGCCACTTTTATGTACACTGTTTGTTTCTGTGGCTGTGAGAAGAATTTAACTCAAAATATCGTAAAATTAAAGATTTTGTTTTTGACTATCTCATTATTTGTTGAACTCATTTTAATTAGACTTTTATGCAAAAACTTCTAATAAATTTAAATAATATTCAATATCAAATTAAAAGATAATTTTGAATTTAAAAAAAATCTGAACTATTTTTTTGAAAAGTTGCAGTTGAAATCGGCAGATTATTTTTTATAAAAATTAAATTTTTACTCCGCAAGAATAAATACTAAAATTTTTTTTAAAAAACGCTTGACTTTCAATTTTTTTCTTATATCCAGATGCACGGAATGCAAGACTTTCATGTTTGGATAAAAAAATACTAGTGAATTTTTTTTATAATTCACAACCAAAATTTGTTGTGGACTCTCGGTCTAAAAGTTTTTAAAATATTAAGACTTTAAAACCACAGTGTGATCATACATAAGAGCAAGATTAACCCAGTTGTGCATTTTATTAATATAACTCCATCGGCTTTTTTCGACTTTACTGCAAAGTTGTAAACTTAGTCAAATGGGACATAGTTTTTAGAGAATCTTTATTACCGAAAACTTACTGAGTCTACATATCAAATAAGCTAGTTTGAAAATTACTGAAATTTATCGTTTAACAAAAGTTCTATCTATCAAACCTATTTTAAGTACATATTTGTGAGTACTTTTAATAATTAAAAAATTGAAACTTGTTGTGGTATACTAACTGGTTGGCTGCCTTCTTTAGACAAAATCCCTAACTACGCCAATGAGTGTATGTATGTATGTACAAATATAAAAAAGGGGCGCTTTCTACAAATCTTGCACAGGGTGCAAGTTTGGCTAAGGCCGGCCCTGGGGGGAGATGGTTAACCCTAGTAGGTAAGTTGCCACATTCTTTGATATTATGGTAACAGCGAAGTTTGTGGACACAGCTATTTCTTGACGTTATTAATTACTGCTTTGAGAGAATCTTATGACAAAAAGCCCCGGTAGTAACCATTTTTTTTAAACTGTAACTAATGCTATTATGTTTTAAACAAAGAGAGAACGATTTTGTACATAGGCGTCAGCGAATGAATAAAAATCACATCGATCCAAACGTTTACCAAGTTCCCAAAGACTTATTTTTTTACCTAACAAAATTTCATATAACACAAGGCATATACCAAGTTATTTATATTGGAAAAATGATTATTCGGGTGAGATGGTATAGGGCCACAATATACCAAAGTGCCATCTCACCCTAAAAGCATTTCGTCATCTCCCCCTTTTTGGCATTTTCACTTATTCTTAAGAAGACAAAATATTCGGACTTGAAAAAACTTCTCATAGATATGTTATGGCCAGGGTTGGCCGAATTAACTATGCTAAATTTTCTACATCATTAACTACGCGTAGTTAATTGAATAAACTACTCGCCTTATTTACTATGTACATTTTTACGTTTGCTAAATACATATAGTTAATCTAGAAAAATAATAAAATTTCAATAAAAAAGTTATCATTTCAACTCAAAATTTAAACTTCAAAGTGACAGCTGACCGATTATTTGGCATTTGAAACTACTTTTGCTACAATTTGTTTCAGTAACTACATTTAACTACGTAGCAAGTGTCAAAAAAGTAGTTATTCAAAAAAGTGACAGTTCGGCCATCCCTAGTTGTAGCCAATACCTTTTTGTATGTATTGAGGCATCATCATGAACCACATGAAGTTTCCGACTAAGGTTGCCACTCCGAAATCTGAAAAAGCGGCAAACTGTATAACGTATAAGCAATTTCCGCAAAAACAAGTGAAGCCCAATTTAAGTACTTCATCACTGCCTTAAATTTTGAGGTAGTGTAACCATTATTGGCTCTACAGTTTTGAATCCATAGATTTGCGGAATAAACGGATTTCATATATTTTTGTAGACAAATGCAAAGGTTAACATTTTCAACGCACATTCCCTATCAGTTTTCCTCAATGTTAAATAGTTGCAGTGTTCAACACGACTTAACCCTATATCTACAAGATACTTGAGTGAACTGACGCTATAACACACAATGAGTGCGTAGCATTACCATGTCTGAAAATTTCATCAAAATCAGTCTACTGATCCAGTTAATCAATACTCTTACCTCCATATTATTCATTCGATACAACCATATTAAAACTTAAAACTGGGATGTATTTACATTGAATTTGTATAACTTACATCCGGATTTAAGTTTTAATCTGGATATATCGAGTGAATAATATGGTGGTTAATATCCAAAAATTCGTGTGTGAACCGACTCTAGAAAGAAATACCAACCTAAAGGGTTACATTAACCTTTTCTGTCAGTTATAGTATTGTTCTTAAAATAATGTTCTCGATAATAATATGTACATACATATGTATGTCAACAAAATTTCTTCTTCAACTTTTTTTCATTTGTCATACGACACATAAACGACAGACGACTGTATAGAAAGTGCCATATTATGAAGTTGAAAAAGGACAGTTCAAATTTTGAGTTGATAAAAAAAACTCATACTTTGTAGAAGAAGTTGCACAGCAGCAACTGTGAGTTAAAATATAGCTAAGACAGATCAGCTTCAGCAAATTGATGAAAGAAGAGGAGGAAAATTGTTGTTTTCACTTCCAACGATGACAATGATAACTATGCTGCTGTTGTGAGCACGTATAAAGTGAATTCACAATCAAAGCCTAATTTAGACATCGCAGATAGAAATTGTACATGCTTTTGACCTGTTTAATCATTGAAATATCTATATATCTAGTTAAATATTTGTCTCTGGATCGTTGCTAGAAGTTCGCTGAATTAAAAGTAAAAATTCCATAAATCGAATTCCATACCGAGAATTGTGTTGTTGTACGAAGGAAGCGAATGAACATAGATGTCGAGTGTATACCACCATAGAAATCTATCGAATGAAGCAGGATGATGGCGAAGCTCCAGAGCTATCAAGTATCCCTTTTAGGTTTGATGTATGGACGTGAACGCATGCTGGATGTCAAGAAGATTAATCGTTTTATGCTGCCTTATTCATGCTTGCTATTGCTATAATGTTCTTGTTGTTCTTTGATTATGCTTCCAGGCAATAGCAGTTGATTGTCTGTCTAGTCACAGCGTTCTTTTGTCACGATGATGTACTCTCGCAGATAGTTATGCAGGAAGGGTTCAAACAACAAAAGTTTATGGCAATATTTTGTTAATGTTTTTGTATATTTTTTTTATTATTTAACATTTATCATAAAGTATATAGTCATGGACAATGAAGGAGCGAAACACTGTAAACGCAATGGCATCTGGTGAGCTTTGATCAAAAGACTCCGGATAAACTGTATTTGTTTGCCTCATATTCATGTATAGAATAGACTCAAATATGAAATGCGTAAGGCGTATCGATCATCATGTTCTATCATTGTCATCATCCGATTCTTAAGTGGATACTTTTGCTTCTAGATGAAGTATTACAAAATGCACATGTGATATTTTGTTGCATCAGGAAATAAAGGCTCTCCTTATAGTTTCTCTACATTAAGGCAAAATTAATTTATTTTTTAAGAGTGTGTGTTGGTTATAAATCAAAAAAAAATTCAGTTTTTAATCAACCTTCATAAACATTGTTAATGTAATTAAAAATAAAATTTAAGTACGACTAAATTACACCTGTGGTTTAAAACTATAATTTATCTACACATTGAAGATGTATATTAATGGTTTATAAATGTAATGATCAGCCAAGTTCTCACCACTTTTTTACAGCAACAAACTCAGTATATTTTGGCCCCCCATGGTAATTTGAGCCAGCACAGGTGCTTCAATAACTTCTTATAATAAGTGGTTCCAGAATTACAAGACTTCAAAAATCGCGAAAACCGTAACTGACTGACAAATCATCAAAATTATATATATATAATCTATTATGGAGCGACACACGTAGTATTTTGTAGTTTCACACAATGGTTAAAGTCTTGTGGTGCATACAAATTTGAGACTTCCCATTTGGGGTTGTGGTACCCGTTCATTTGCTTACAATTTTTTACTTGCGATATAAAGGTACTATATGGCAAGCTATGGATTCGTAAAAAAAATCGAACTCAGGATCAAAGTTGACATTACGATGGTAGCGAAGTCGAAAAAAGTGGGTCTCGCAATTCCGCCCGGTCTGTCTCTCTGTCCTGTAGCCTGTACAGGTGAATCGATTTTCTTCAAAGTTGCTACCTAGCCTTTTTTGGGGATTTCCCCATCCTTTTTTTAAATTTTTTTAAGACCACATAACGGAACCTGCCGTATTTTTTTAGCAACAAATGAAAACCTTATTTTTATCAAAACGCGCCCACAACTTTAAAAAAAAAATTCAGTAGGTAATGGTTTTTAAAAAAAGGCAAACATTTTATGAAAAAAAATTTCCGAAAAATGGTTAAAAATGGTACCTCCCATAGAAATCAAGAGATTTTCTCAAAAACAACTGATACCAAAATTTTCCAAAAAATTTTTTTTGGATTTTTAAAAAAAAGTTTTAAGATTTTTGTTGAGAAATAATTCGAAAACGACTAGGTCAATTTTTATTAAACTTGGCACCCAGCAGTTTTTTAACATTATCTAGCAGATTTTAATTAAAAATTATTCTTATAACCAAAAATAACGGTACCTCCCATACAAATTTTCAGAGTTTATTCTTATGAACGAGAACAAAAATAAAAAAATAGGTTTATTAAAATTCTATGATTGCCACGCCCACTTTTATTATTTCTTAGTTTCTCGAAAACAATTCAAACGATTTCAATGAGGTTAAAAGAGTTTATTGTTATAACAAAAAATTGAAAAAAATCTTTTACTAAAATCCACCCACCGCCACGCCCACTTTTATTGTTGCTTGGTTTCTCGGAAACGGAACTAGCTATTTTAATGAATTTTTCGGAGTTTTTTTTCCTCAATAAGAAGAAAATCATAAAGAAAAATTTAGTGAAATCCGCCCACTGCTCCGCTCACTTTTTTCTTTTATAGTTTATGGGTAACAGCTCCGATAATTTGGATGAAATTTTCAGAGAGCGTTCTCTTTTATAGATAGGAACAAAATTTAAAAAGAAATAAATAAAATACGCTTACTGCCACGCCCACATTTATTATAGTTTTTGGTTTTTCGAAAACAGCTCCAACGATTTGGATGAAATTTTCAGAGTTTATTTTTACGAACGAGAAAAAAAATAAAAAATTAGATTTAGTAAAATAAACCCACTGCCATGCCCACTTTAATTATTGCTTGCTTTCTCAGAAATGGCACTAGCTATTTTATTGATTTTTTCAGCGTTTTTTCTCCTCAATAAGAACAAAATGTAAAGAAATATTTAGTGAAATCCGCGCACTGCTCCGCCCACTTTTTTTGTTATTAGTTTATCAGAAACGGCTTTGACAATTTGGATGAAATTTTCAGAGAGCATTGTCTTTTGTAGGTAGGAATAAAATTTAAAAATAAATAAGTGAAATCCGCCTCCTACCATACCCACTTTTATTAGTTTTTGGTTTCTCGAAAACGGTTCTAACGATTTGTATGAAATTTTCAGTTTATTTTTTATGAACAAGAAAAAAAATTTAAAATTGGATTTAGTAAAATCCGCCCACTGACACGCCCATTTTTATTATTTCAAACGATTTGAATGAATTTCTTAGAATTTATTCTTATGAAAAAAAAATGAAAAATTGTTTTTTCAAGCTTCGCCCACTGCCATGCCTATTTTTCATACTCCTTGTTTAGTAATGTCTCTATTTCTAGGAAACAACTCAAACGATTTAAATGAATATTTTAGATTTCATTCTTATGAGTGAGAAAAATAGAAAAAAAAAATAGTAATATCTGCCACAGCTCCACCCACTTTTTTGATTTTTGCCTTATCCGAAAAGGCTCTAACGATTTGCATGAAATTTTTGAAGTTTATTCTTATAAAAAATGTGTGAAAAATTATGAAAACTTTGAAAGTTTGATTCTGTAAAATATGCCGAATACCACGCCCACTTTTTTTCTTCTTAGTTTCTCAGGAAAAACTTATAACGATTTGGATGCAATTTGGATTAAGTAGAATCCGCCTACACCCACGCCCATTTATATAACTTCATAGGTTTTTCGGAAACGGCTTTAAAGATTTGAATGAAATTTGCAGTTTGTTCAGCATGGTATCTAAACATTTATCTCCACGTATATGGAGGTATGTATGTATATCACCACATTTATATCCACATGTAACGAAGTATCTTCTCATTTGTGTGTACATATTGGGTGCTTTCATAAATGCATGGTTGCGAAAGTCTGACGAATGCATAACTTTCATAAATGCAAATGTAAATGTCAGATTTTCATAAAAGCAAAACGCAAATATTTGCAGCGCAAATGTGCAACTATAAAAACTCACATGCAATCCCCGATCGTTTTTAGAATAGCCATCTCCTTCCCACCAGTATATCGTTAATAGGAAACTTTTTTATTTTTTTTCTTATTCCTCTTTGTCATTACGTTTGCCCCGATGAAATTTTTTCTCGAAAATCTCCCTCAACGTTTTAAGTATAAAATTTTGAACAGTTTTGAAATTTAGCTGGTACAAGCCTTTTATTGGGGCTTTAATTTGAATATTGAATTTTGAAAATCCGACCATTGTATTCAAAGATATAAGCATTTAAGTGAATGCAAAACGGGTGTTTTTGGAATTTTGCAAAAATTGGACTGTTCTCCACTGAAACACGTCGGTTGACAATGAACAACAACCCCATTTTGTTGTGTTTCTCCGAGATTTTTAAACAATTTTTTATTTAATTATTGTGAAGGTCGTGTAGGGTGTACAGTTATGTTTGATGTATCAAATTAATTGTCTATGTTCGTAGATGCGAATTAAAGAAAAAACTAATTCTATAAATGCAGTAATTAAAGAGTTGTGAGGTGATGAATAAAACAACAGAAATATGTGAATATCTGTGTTAAAAAAAATTTCAAAAATTTAAAATTTTTACAAAACATGTAGGTCAATAATATCTATGAGCTGTATGATTTTGAGATTTTTTAAAACATTCGTTAAAAATAGTGTTTTAGAATGATTGGAATTAAAGAAAATAAAACGCAAAATGTTCGAAAACGTTATAAATTAAATCTTTAATTATACTAACAAAATCAAATCAAATTTAGTTACTAGGTATTTATTTTACAATTAATTTCTATGACCGGCTGGTTTGGTGGTTGCTACAAAAGTGATTTGTTAATTCCTTGCTAACCCATATGTTCTACTTTCATTTGCTAATATGTACAGTATATCGCACACGTCACCAATGCATTGGATTGACGATTACGGGTTATTGTTTTTCACATTGAAACGGTTTCATCAAGTGCATGATGAAGATGATGACAAAAAAAATATTAACTGACCAAAAAATAACTAACATGATATAGCCGATCCTAATACAAAAAAAAACTACATAGGGAATATATTCGGATAATAGGGTGACAACAAGATGTTTGGCAATGTAAGAAAAATTTAAAGTTAGAAAAAATTGAAAATTAATTAATTGAATTGAAATTGAAAAATTATTAAATGAAATTACAAAAAAAAAACTGATAAATAAATAAACTCCAGCTTCGTTCCTCAACATGCCGCCCCCGCTGAAGGAATTTCAGGAAATGGCAAGAGGGCAAGTTTGGTTATGGGGCGCATAAAAGTTCCACGTTTGGTGCGCAATGTAACCACTCGAACGTTTCCATCTTCACCTGGATGGACCTCGGTAATTCTTCCCAAGGACCATTGTGACGGTGGCAGGTTGGGTTCCTTGAGAATAACAATGTCTCCAATTTCAAAATTTCTTTTGGCTTCTTTCCACTTTGGGCGCTGCTGCAACGATGTGCGGTAGTCGGTTTGCCACCTTCGCCAGAAACCTAGCATCATATTCTGTAGTAGCTCCCATCTTCTTTAGCGATTTATAGGAGTTTCTAGAAAACTTGGCTCAGGAACCGCCGTATAAGGTCTACCTATAAGAAAATGAGAAGGCGTTAGTGGATCAAGTTCTGAATCTGAAGCAACACAAAGAGGTCTAGAATTCAAAAGGGAAAAGGGAAGATGTTGTTTTACCAATTTAACCCCCGCTTCCCAAATCCCACCAAAGTGAGGGCTATGCGGAGGGATAAACTGCCAATCAATGCCTTCTCCAGCCAACATTTCTGCAACCTTTGTGTTATGAGTTTGTGATTGCTTCAGTTTACACATGTCCGATAGAACACGAGCTGCACCTTGAAAGTTTGTACCATTATCGGAGTACATAACGCTGCATTTACCACGCCTGGCGATAAATCTTTTCAGGCCAGCCAAAAATGCGTCCGTGGTCAGGTCCGAGACCAATTCGAGGTGCAGTGCCTTGGTTGTCATGCAGACAAACAACGAAATGTACCCCTTTGTCAACGGTGATTTCCTTCCTCTGGACGAACGAAGAGTAATGGGGCCAGCGTAGTCACATCCTGTATGGGCGAAAGCAAACGATGGATTCACACGGGACGATGGCAAATTTCCCATAAGCTGCGTGGAAGCATTTTTTCGATGACGAAAACACGTAACACAACCATGAACCAGTTTCCGAATAAGATTTCTGCTCCCAAGAATCCAATACTCCTGACGAGTCAAATGAAAAAGTCCAGAAACACCAATATGCAGAAAGTTCCGGTGAGCATCTAAAAGAATCAGCTGAGTTATATGATGATTTTTGGGCAGAATAACAGGGTGTTTTATCGCGAAGGGAACATCTTTGGCATTCGAAATTCTACCACCGATACGCAACAAACCGACGTCATCAACAAAAGGTGAAAGCGAACATAATTTGGACTTCTTATCAACACAGCGATCAGATTTAAGAGCATTTATGTCACCAAGGAACTCAATTTGAGACCACTTGAGGCAGGAAATTTTAGCAAGGCGAAGCTCTGAAAGCGAAAGATATCCATATCTTCTATCTCCCTTGGGCAAACGACAAAATTTAACGAAGCGATAAATATAGCCAACAATCTTCACAAGTTTCCTCCAACTAGAAATTTTAAGCGAAAGGTTTTCAAGAAAATGCTCAACCGTAGCCGCAACGTGAACTGCAATGCCCTTCTTTCTCTCCTCAGGAATCTCTTCTATATCAATTTCACGATTATTTGGCCACTTATCAAAGTCCTGAGACAACCATTCTGGACCACTCCACCACATTTTGTGTTCCATCAAATCCTTAGGTGAGAGACCCCGAGAAGCACAATCAGCAGGGTTATCAAATGAACCGACGTGATTCCAAGAAGAACGAGGCAAAGAGGACAAGATTTCCGACGTGCGATTGGCTACAAATGTATTCCACCTTCGCGGGGAAGAGGAAAGCCAGGACAAGACAATTTGAGAGTCACAAAACGCAGTTACTTTTACTGGCTTTTCATCCAAAGACGACCGAATGAGCTCCATCAACCGACACAAAAGAACAGCTCCACAAAGTTCCAAACGTGGAATCGACAGCTGTTTAATTGGAGCAACACGAGTTTTCGCTGCGATCAACTTAACCTCTACATCATTTCCTAAACAACTACGACAATAAACCACCGCAGAATAAGCCTTTTCCGAAGCATCCGAGAATCCTATTAACTCCAAGCTTTTAGAATTTTGGGTAAACCTTCGAGAAATCCTAAAGTTTTCAAAATAGGTTAAATTCTCCCGATACAGCTTCCATTTTTCTGAAATTTCAAAGAGCAACGGATCATCCCAATCTAAATTCGTCCTTGCGGTCCACAGCTCCTGAAACAGTATTTTCAGCAAAATAGTGGATGGAGCCAAAAATCCCAAAGGATCGAAAATCTTTGCAACCTCTGAAAGTAGTTTTCGTTTAATAGGCAAAAATTGTTCAGGTAAACTAATTTTATAAGTAAAAGTGTCACGATGTGGGTTCCAGACTAAACCAAGGACCTTGGTGCACTCCGGAGAATTATCTAAATCAAGTGAAACATTTTCTTGGCAGTTGATCTCGCGCAATATTTCCCAACAATTAGAGCTCCACTTGCTAAGCTCTAGGCCTCCACAAGAAAGCATCTCGACGACCTGATTCTTCAGCTCTAATGTCTCCGACAACGAATCAGCTCCGGTCATGAGGTCATCAACATACATATCATGCAAAACGGCATGTGACGCAAGAGGGAACTGGTGTTTGTAATCAAACGCTATTTGACGAAGAACTTTCATTGACAAATATGGAGCTGGAGAAGTACCATACGTCACAGTTGACAGACGAAAATGTGAAATTGGGCTATCAGTGGATTCTCTCCAAACAATCCTCTGGAAATCACGGTGCTTTGGATACACCCAAATTTGCCGAAACATTTTAACAATGTCAGCACAAAACACGAAACGATGAAGACGAAAACGAATACAAACGTTTATTAAGTTACGTTGAAGCGGAGTTCCTACGTGCAGCATTTCATTGAGGGAACAATTTTTTGTATCCTTATGAGACCCATCGAAGACAACGCGAATTTTGTTCGTGATAACGGCGTGGTGGGGCAAGTAGAAAACACTTCCCGACGTAGGTTCTATTTCCTCATCTGGAATACGCTCCATGTGTCCAAGATCTAAGTAGGTTTGCATGAACTTACAATATTCAACTTTTAGAACGTTGTCACGCGAAAAACGACGTTCCATGGCGAAAAGTCTAGATAAAGCTCCAGATATGGTATTAGCAAACCTAACATGGTCCTGTCGAAAAGGAAGTTCAACCATGTACTTATTATCCGGTGTACGAGTAAGCGCTTTTGAAAACTTTTTATCTACCTCATCCTCACCTATTGTCAACGAAGAACTATGCGGAACCTCTTCAATTTCCCAAAATGATTTCAAAATCACATCAAGGTCAAGACCTGCGTGCAACGAAACTAACGAATTTCCTGGTAAACAACTTGTTACAACCCATCCAAACAATGTCTCATGTGCAACAACCTTTCCTTCTGGATCTGAACGATGATTACTTAGCAGAATACTCCAAGCCTTGTCAGCACCTAACAAAACATCAATAGGACCTGGGGTTTTGAATCCTACATCAGCTAACGGAAGATCGTCGAGGAAAGTGAAGTTTCTAGCATCAAATGAAACCGATGGAGTTTGAGAAGTTATTTGGTTGAGAATGTATGCTTCAACTTGCATAGTATGCGAAGTAATTCGGGATTTTAACTTTAACTCAACAGCACCCTGAGTCACACCAGCTTCAACCGACGAAATCCCGAATATGGGCAAACGAGCATGGGAACGACGAAGACCAAGCCTTTTTACCAAACTTTCAGTCACGAACGAAACCTGAGAAGCGCTATCCAATAATACGCGCACGAGATGAGTCCTTTCAGAAGCATCAAACACTTTTACAACAGCTGTAGGTAGTATCACCGAGGATCGCGTATCATTTTTCATATGGTTGCTCACGACGGAAGCTGAGCTCTGGGTAGGATCAGCAACATTTGCAGAAATAGCTGGACTAGTAGATGGAGTACTGTTATCTAAGTGTACCAAGCTATGATGACGAGAATTACATGATGTACAACGTGCTTTAACTCGACATCGATTCGATGAGTGCTTAGTACCGAGACAGTTATAACATAAACGTTGATCCCTTGCAAAACTGCGACGCGAAGTAACCGACATTGAAACGAATTCTGGACACTGCGGAACATAATGTTCACCTTTACATTTCGGGCAAGAAGTATTAACTACGGCTAGGCTTTTAATGTTCGTCGGATTGGACACGCGAGAGTTCTTAACACGAGAAGTTTTCGGATCACTAGCTTCTAAAGCATTAGAACGCCTTTCAAGAAAATCAAGAAGGTTTTTAATGGTTGACTCTTCTAAGTTTTTGTTTTCTAGAGCCCAAGCTTTTTTAGTTTCTGAGTCTGTTTTATTTATCAACACATAAACAAGCCACGGATCCCTACTTTCTGACTTAACCGCTTCTAGCCCACGAATAACCTCATCCGCCTTATCCACTAGCTTACGTAAGTGCGAACCATCTCCCGCAACGTTTGGTAGTTTTAAAAATTGTTCTATAAGAGCATTTATTATCTACAGCGGTTTATCATAGCGGTGTTCTAGTTTCTCCCAAGCGAGCTGATAATTGGTGTCCGAAATACTCACACCGTTCAAAAGTTGGAAAGCATCATCGCGTAAGACCGATTTCAAATACCTAAACTTTTGCGCACCAGAAAGTTTTGTATTGCAATCTACAGTTTGCAGAAACACGTCGCGAAAACCCGGCCATTCACGATATTCACCAGAAAATGGTTGAATGTGCATTGGTTGCAGCTTTATACTAGTTGGATTTTTATCTCCACTATTGGAAGAAGCTACCTGCCCTAAGCTATCTATCAACTTGGCTTGAGAAGCAACTAATTCTTGCAACGAAGGGTTTTTATCCTCATCGTCAACCGGCGTAATGTCTTTAATACGCTTTAAAAGTGCACAATTTGCAGTTATGTATTTGGCTTCTAAAATCTCAAACTCAGGTTCAGGATCAACGTAATCCTCTTCCGCATGGAATTCAAAAAGAGCGGATTGAGAATCACTAATGTCTTTAAACGCTTTTTCTAATCTTTCCAACCGCAAATTTAACTCTAAAATATTGACATTTACCGGAATGTTCTGCGCAAAGGTAAAAACTCTAGTTAAAGACCCTTTGTAATGTCCACGAGCTTGCTTTAAAACTTCCATTTTAATAGAAATACCGATAGCAATTCAAATACCGAACACGAGGTTTTCAAAAGTCAAATACTCCGCACAATTCACAAAATTCCAGCTAAATATTCCACCAACAATCATCCACAGATATTTCAATAACAGCAACAGCAAATCGAGCCCCAAAAAAAAAGCATCATAAAACAGAACAGTGGAGCACCAGGCACAACTCAGATTTTTGTTTTATACTTATCTGTGTGGGAATCCAAAGTCTAGCAAACCACCAACCAGGAAAAACGAAAGGCCGATTCAAAATATCCAAGGCGTAGAAGGACCAACTTTGTTTTAGAATGATTGGAATTAAAGAAAATAAAACGCAAAATGTTCGAAAACGTTATAAATTAAATCTTTAATTATACTAACAAAATCAAATCTAAATCAAATCAAATTTAGTTACTAGGTATTTATTTTACAATTAATTTCTATGACCGGCTGGTTTGGTGGTTGCTACAAAAGTGATTTGTTAATTCCTTGCTAACCCATATGTTCTACTTTCATTTGCTAATATGTACAGTATATCGCACACGTCACCAATGCGTTGGATTGACGATTACGGGTTATTGTTTTTCACATTGAAACGGTTTCATCAAGTGCATGATGAAGATGATGACAAAAAAAATATTAACTGACCAAAAAATAACTAACATGATATAGCCGATCCTAATACAAAAAAAAACTACATAGGGAATATATTCGGATAATAGGGTGACAACAAGATGTTTGGCAATGTAAGAAAAATTTAAAGTTAGAAAAAATTGAAAATTAATTAATTGAATTGAAATTGAAAAATTATTAAATGAAATTACAAAAAAAAAAATTGATAAATAAATAAACTCCAGCTTCGTTCCTCAACAAATAGAAAATTAAAAAAGTGGTCAAAATTAACATTATGACGCAAATGAGAAAAAGTGTTCATAAATGCAGCGTAAGACACATGCGCAAATATTTTGTACGATGTTAATATGATTGCAATTGGATCGCATGTAAATAAAGCAACCATGCATTTATGAAAGCATCCATTATGTCAAGGTACCTCCACATGTATCTTCATATGCGTGGAGGTATTTCTACATGCATCTCCACTTTATGGAAAAGTGTCTTCACGTTTATCTCCAAATACATATATGGAAGTGCCTCAACGCTTGTGGAGATATTTCCAGGTGTAGCTCCATACCTTAACATGACGTGAGAAAATACCACCCAACCCTGACACACTTTCGGACTTCCCCACTATAACATTATTGCAGGAACTTAGGTTCCACCTCCTCCTTAGCACGTATCTCTACATACATATATGCAAGCAACTCCACACTTGTAAAGGTATCTCCACGTGTATCTCCATACCTTGAGATGTGTGGAAATACCACTCAACCCTGTCACCCTCCCACACTTTCGTACTTTCACACTCTCAAACTAATATACTTTCGCTCTTAAAACAGAAAATACCACAAATTTACCACTTTAATAATGCCACAATTAGAGTAGCCTTGCACACTGTGATACCTGCTCAGTGTGATAATATGACACTGTTAGCATGTCTCCAGGATCAACCACAAAAGGCATAGATACATGACACTCAGCGATTTCTGGCATCCCCTCCTAGGAACGATGACATAAGAGAAGAGGATGTGGAAGTGGGCAGATTTAAAAATATTTCATGCAAATCATTCGAGTCGTTCATTTATTTCTCCATAATTTGGATGAATCTTTCAGATATTGTTCTAATTAGCAGGAAGATGGTTTAGGAATTTGTTTTTATTTTTGATTTGGGGTTTTTCCTTATTGAACGCATTTATAGAGTGAACAAATTTAATGAATGACATATCGTCGCCCGAGAATTGTTTTGTCGTATAAACCATTTGAGCAATTTTGGGAAATCGCATTTTAAGTTTCACGTTTAAATAAAAAAGAAACTAACCGATGAAGTTTTCTCCAATTTTAATATAATTTTGTGTGGAAAATCTTCTTTTGATTAAGGTATTCCAGATTGTTTAGTCGGTTTTAGTTTTTAATCTATAGACTATAGAGGTTTATCTCCAAAATCATTTTGTCGTATACGCCACGAAAATCAGTACTTTGTTCTAACCTCATACACATACGACAAAGTACACACAAATGCGATAGTTCAATGCAATACCGAATCGAGCGAGATTTTCGATTTTCTCAAAAACTAAAAGACATTTCAACATCTGGTTTTCAGTGTTTGAATACAAATTGATACGAGAATTGAATATTAAAACCAAAATTACTACTTAATAATGTAAAATTTTGAACAAAATGAGTTTGAAAAAAACTTTCTTAATTTTTTTTAAATTTGAGTTTAAAAATTATTTTTTCTAAAACTATTGTATAAAAAAAATAAATTTAAAAACGGAAATAAGGGATGGATTTTTGGATTTAAAAAAAGGCATGACATGATATTGTAGGTGTTGCGGTTGATTTTTAATAATTCTTTTTCTAACTAAAAAAATCCTATATACGTACGACAAAACAATATTTAAAAAAATATCGCGAAAATATATGGATATTTTGCCGTATATGCTAAGATCTGGCGTTTACGACAAAAAAAAACTAAGGGATGAGTTATTTTGTGCGGATATACGACAAATGCATACTGATTTTCTCAGTAACGGTAAATGATAGGTCAAATCTGATTTCATAAATGGAAAGAGGACCTTTGAAAACATAGAACTGCATACCCACTTTAAAAAAGTGCATTTTGGCGTTTACGACAAAACAATTCTCCGGCGACGATATGTTGTTTTCCACTAAATTTTAATTAATTTTCTCATACATGTTCCAATTTTCTCGATTAGAAAAAACCGGGTGAAGCTCGGTCTCCCAGGTACTTCAATATTATAAGGGCAAAAAGAAGTTATAGCACCGCCATTTTCGATTTTGAAAAAAAGACTGTGCTGCATTGTGCTCAACTTGTGCTCCGATGTGCCGTAAATATTTTTGAAAATTTTGAGGAAGAAATTTTTTCCAAAATGAAATTTTTCTAAAAACTTAAGGTTGTGCTGTTTTGTGCTCAAAAAATGACACAACCGAAGAGATACAAAAATCGCACATTTCCAACTTTTACGACCGAACACAAATGATGCGAAGGAACTTAGCGTGAATTAAGCACCAACATTTTCGATTTTCAAAAAAAAGTTGTGCTGTATTGTGCTCAATTTGTGCTGCGATGTGCCGTAATATTTTTTTAAATTCGCAAATTTGCAAATTTTAGGGATGAATTTTAAATTCGCAAGCTTGCAATTTTTTTTTCAAAATCACGATTTTTTAAAAATTTATACTTTTGCTGTTTTAAGCTCAGTTTGTGCGTTTTATTAAATCGAAAATGGTGCTAACTTCACGCACATAAATAATGTAGCAAAAAGCCCACGCAAATTTCATTTGTCTTTAAGTTTTCTATTTGTAGTTGGACCCATCCCCCTCATGACCAAATCCTGGAACGCCACTGGTCTTAACTGTAAGTTCCATGCATATTTGCAATATTGAACCTACTCGCAACATACTACCTTAAACTTAACTACGTTTGAAGCAGGTGTTAAATAATATATGCTCCATAACTAGTTTATTTCTTTTATAAGATAAAATATAGTTTTTGTAATATTAAAACTTTAAAATCATAGTGTGATCGCACATAAGACCAAGTTCGTGCGACTCAGTCGTGCACATATATGTATTATATTTTATATGGAAAACTGATTGTTGTAGAATGCTGAAATTTGGTAGAGCGTCAGGATTTGTAGTTCATTCAATGATTATATGGAGTACTTTTTGGTAGATTGATGAAATTTGGAACAAAAAATTTCAAATTTTATATTCAAGGGGCGTGGCATACCAAAATCTAAGTCAGTAAATATTGAATCACAAATTTGTCTCATAATTTGGAGTTTTGATATTACGCTTCTTAAAATTTTTGGTATTAAACCTAATTGATAATCTTAGAACTTGGCGTACTTTTAGAACTCATTACATTAAAGACTTGTTCCATATACGTATAGGTACTAGGTATACGTTGTTTGAACATAAAAGAACTTGGTTTTTTTTGTTAACATTTATGTTTTTGGTGTGATAAACCAAACCAAACAAAACCAAACGTACTAAAAAAAACTATTGTTTGTGTTTTTTTATGTGTAAACACATACCGGCGGCCCAGAGGTAGGTTAAATTAGAAACGTGACCCTTAACCCAAAAGTAAAGCTATTTAAAAAAAAAAACGTAAAAACCCTATGTCCGTTTTGTATTTTTTCTTAAATTGCTTTTTACATGAATGAAGTTAAATCAAAATGATTTGAACAGTTTTGTACATAATTTGAAAAAATTATTAGATGAGCTAAAATAAAATTTTCTCCTCTTTAGAATAGCTTTAAAGTTCTCTGTATACCAAAGTTGCAACAAATTGTATACCTACTATGTTTTAGAAATTGACATGCCAATTTTCTTTTTTGCTCAATTATGATAAAAAAAACCAATCGAAAGGATTAATTTGATTGGAAAACATCAATTTTTTTGGGCAAGGTTCTATTTTCAAAATCGATTTTTTCGTTAATTGTGGGTGGCTAAAAAAGTGCGTGAGTGGTTAAAAATGGTTAATTGATTGGTCATCTTTAAAAAAAATATATACACACAAAATTGCTCACAGCTTTCCCAAGAAAGAAGAAAAACTAAATTTTGACGTGTATTTTGTAGATATACGCACAAGAATCACTGCAATTCCTTTGCTAATAAAATAAATCCAACCGAAAAATTCCGTATAAAATCAATTTACCAAAAAAGATAAAAACCAAGAGTGACTTAAACTGAAGGAAAATATCAGACATGCTGAAGTAATAAATTGTCTTTTAATGGAAACCAAAATGACCATCATCTGTTGGCTAAAAAATTATTTTATTTTAGATCAGTTGTAAGTATATTTTAGGTTTGCATTTAAATATTAAGTTTTTATTTTTAATAAGAATTTGACGTCAAGTTTTGGTAAAGTTATCAGAAATCTTCGCATGCCTCATTACAAATCCATCCAACTGCATATGTACTTAATGATTTTATTTTTTTTTCTTGTTTATATCACCTACAAAACAAGAAAATAAATAACATAGTCCATATTATTCCAGTTTAAATATTTATACCACACCGTATTCTCAGCTCGTTTGTTGGGTGCTGCTGACATAAGAATTCCAGTTGCAATCATGCAACCGATCATCATCGCATCGCGATCGTTGTTAAACAGCTGCACGAGCCCAACAACTGCATTTTGCACTCATTTGTTGTACAAAATTTCTTTGAACACAATTACGGGTTCTGAATCCGAAAGTTCTTATATATATACCTAACCTCTTAGTCTGTACTGATGTAGTATAACTATAATATAAGGCATAATCGGTGCCGAACCTGGGACTTTTGCCGCCCCAGGCAAATTCAATTTTGGCGCCCCAAACTTTAAAAAAACGAAAATCGTACAAATTAATATTTAAAAGTTTTATTTAATACATTTTAAAGATTTTCGATAAAATAATTTTACAAAATATTGACATTAAAATGCTGCTCTTCGCAATTTCATTTTTGCAAATCTTGTAGCGATTTCTTCTTCTTCAATACGATTCAGCATGTCTTTTTCAATGAAAATTGTTGCCAAGGCTGTTAATCGCTCTTCAGTCATAGTTGAGCGTAAATATGATTTTATTATTTTAAGTTTTGAAAAACTAGCTTCCCCTGTAGCAACACTTACAGGAAACGTTAAGAGAATTTTTAACGCAGTTGTTAAATTTGGATACAATTCAAGCAAATGGTTTGAAGCTAAATAATTTAAAATTGATAGCGGTTTGAGATCAGTAAGATTTGACGTTTGATTGAATATATTAATTTCACTCAAGAGATCCCTAGCTATTACATCCTTTTGAACTTCGTCGTCAATTCTTGCTGTTAAAATTGCTTCAAGTTTCTCGCAATCCTTAAAGTCCACATTCTTTGAAATATCGCAGAAAAAACCGAAGTTTTCGTTCAGATATTGATACTGTCCAAAACGCTCGTCGAGAGAAGGTAACGTCACATCGATTACGTGGTAGAAGAAATCAACTTTAAATTTAAATTTTGGATCATTTGATTGAGATTGTTCAGACTGATAACGGCGACTACGTAAGCTCATCGAATCGGAAACAATCAAATCTACATGCATATTCATTTTTGTAGCAATATCTATAGCGTTCTTGTATAATGCTTCAAATAAAGATTCCTCAGAACGGTTTGCCTGAAAGTACTGCCGCAGTTTATCTAAATGTTCTAAGCATGTGAAAAAGTCCATGGATTTTGACTTAAGCATTTTTGAAAGGACGTTTTTTTTTTCCTAAAAACTCATTCCAAATAATCGTTGACAAAACAAATTTAAATTTGTATATGCGTTTACCTACCTACCCCACCAATTTTGCCGCCCTATAGCTGAGTGGCGCCCCAGGCAACTGCCTGTTTTGCCTTAAGGCAGGTTCGGCACCGGGCATAATAGTTAACTTTTAGGAATTGTAATCAACTATTTATATATTTGAGATATTATTACATTAGCTTCTTTTTATATCGTTATAAAGCTTGTAAATATACCTAGTAGTTATTATAATCACTAGACGTTTTATATAGTAAAAGTTACAATCGTACAATAAAAGCAAATCAAACTTTAGTATGTAAGTACATAAATTAGCTTTTTGATTTCTTTATAGAAAAATTCCTAACACGTAATGAATTAAAAATTCATAAAATATTTCTTTTCATCAAATTTAAGGAACGTATCATGCTTATGCACTGAGGGAAATAATATATATAATATCATAATGTATGTCGTGTTGATTTATAAATATTATGTTTTAATATTTCATTCTATTTTAACTTTAACTTTAACATATTAAATTAATGCAACACAAATATTATACCTATTGTTGGGGTGTGGTTCGGGAAGAAAAAATCAAAAGAGAAATTAATGAGATCAGTAAGTTTGGGTTTTAAGTGTTTTATTGAATAGCTCTTACCTCTAAGATGAGTCGTACAAAAGTGAACGATTTTAGTAAGTAGAAAAAAGGAAATGGGGTCTGTGGGAAATTTTAGGGAAATTTTAATTACTTTCGAAGGAAGTTGACTTGAATGCCATCTAAACCTTCGTGAGGAAATCTCACCTAAACATTGCCGGCCGCCTTGCAGGATTCCTGCAAAACAACTTCGCATGCTAGGCCTTAATTGCTTTTTCTTATAGGGTTGGAGAACCTTATTAAAGAGGGGTTCTACTCACTCTTTCGGAAAGGAAATGTTAGTATAGGAAAAGGGAATGCAATATTTCATTGGTAAAATAATATAAAATTTTAAGTTATTTTTATAAATTCAAATTTAAATCAATATAATTTTTAATACGTACAATTTTTGGAAAACAGTGCATTGGAAAATAAACTTATACTCAAAATTTTAAATTATATGATTTAAATTATTCGGTACTTGAAAGTGCATTTTCCTCTTCATCCTTGAGTAGGATGCATAGCTTCACGATGAACGTTTCAAAATACCGTTTTGTGTCTTAACATCTGCTACCCGAACTCTTCCATCTAAACCTGTGTATAGTTTTATTATTCGGCCTAAACGCCATTCATTAGGAGAAACATTCTCTTCGCGGATAACAACGAGATCGTTTAGAGCTATATCGCGTTTTGGATATTTCCATTTATATCTTTTCTGGAGCTCTTTAAGATACTCTTCCTTCCATCGAAGGCAGAAGTTATGGTGAAGAATTTGAACCTTTTTCCATCGATCGCTTAGACTAAGGGACATAGAACTCATATCGGGTTCCGGTGGAGCCAAAAGGGGTCCTCCTCGAAGGAAATGACCAGAGGTCAAGGGTAAAATGTCGTTGAGATTATCAGTCAACGGAATGAGCGGTCGAGAATTCAAACACGATTCGATTCGTGAGAGGAGCGTCGAAAATTCCTCAAAAGTAAATTTATTATCACCTGCAATTTTGCGAAAATGTGTTTTAAAGCTTTTAACGCCTGCTTCCCACAATCCGCCCATGTGCGGGGCCCCGGGAGGTATAAATTTCCATTTAACTCCTTGAAGTTGGTATTTGTCAGATACATCTTGGGCAAATGTTTTTATAAAAAGTTTGAAATCATTTGCTAGGACCTTACTAGCACCGACAAAATTAGTCCCATTGTCGGAAAAGATAGTGTTTGGTAGGCCACGACGATCAACGAAACGCGAAAAGGCTGCTAAAAAGGAAGCAGTGGAGAGATCACTTGTGGGTTCTAAGTGAATTGCCTTAGTTGCAAAACAGACAAATAAACACAAATAACCTTTTGATACGCGACAGTTACGTGCAGCGAAGCTTTTTATTGAAAATGGGCCAGCAAAATCGATGACGGTGTTCGTAAAGGGAAGTGAAAGTTCAGTTCTTTCTTTGTGCAGAGGCCATTTTTTGTTTATAAATTTTACAAACGAGACATTTGTTAATTTTATGTTTTACTAGGTTTTTAAGTTTTGGAATCCATATCTCTGATCGGATCAATCGTATAACGAGTTGGTTTCCTCCGTGGAGAGTGACTTTGTGAACAAAGTCTACATAGAGAGTTGTATAAGTTGAATAATAAGGTAAAATAATAGGGTATCTTTCATTATACGAAAGAGTGGAGGAAGCAAGTCTTCCATTCACCCTCATTATCTTGTCTGAGTCTAGATATGGATTTAGAGTTAAAATGTGACTTTTCTTCGAAATGGGTTTATTTTGGAAGAGAGCTGTGTACTCACTTGGAAAATAGAGATGTTGGGTTAAGCGAATAAGAAAGATTTTTGTATATGTAATTTCTTGTTGAGATAAAGAACAATCGGTATTTGGAATGGGGTTTGGTAATTTGGGTCTTGAATTTCGAGTAAATCTGAAAACATATGACATAACACGAATCATTCTTGTCCATGAAGAAAATCTTCTTGTAACCTCTTGAATATCTAGAAAAAGGATGGTCAAATAAGTTTGAATAGGGCGAGTTTCTAAGTCATCTTCAAAGGGGTTATTGGGATTAGAATTAGGCCATGCATTTTGTGGTTCAGATAACCATCTGGGACCATGCCACCATAATCGATTATTAAGAAGTTCAAACGGGGTCAAGCCTCTCGTTGCAAGATCCGCTGGATTATCTGCAGACCGAACATGTTGCCATTCAATGTTTCCAACATTTTGATTAATTTGAGAAACTCTGTTTCCAACAAAAGTTTTCCACATATGTGGGGGTTTCTTTAGCCAGGCAAGAACGATAGAACTGTCAGTCCATAAAAACATATTTTAAATCGGGTACTTGAGTTAAGGGATAATTTTCTTAATGAGTTTTGAGAGTAGTGCGGATGCACAAAGCTCTAACCTTGGAAGAGTTATTTGCTTCACTGGAGCGACTTTTGTTTTGGCACAGAGAAGATAGCATGAAAAGTTGTTTTCTCCATGGGTTATTCGGATATATAGTGTAGCAGAATATGCGCGCTCAGAAGAATCACTTAATCCATGTAGCTGAATTGAAACTGAGGGATCGTATCCAATCCAACGAGGAATTCGAATATTTCGGATTTCGGGAAGGGTTGCTACGAAATTCTTCCAAGCCTGACACGTTAGGGGCTTTAGGGGTGAGTCCCAGGACGTCCCATCTCACCAAATCTGTTGCATTATCATCTTAGGTGTTATGATAATGGGGGCAAGCCAACCGGCTGGGTCAAACAATTTTGCAATTGCTGAAAGAGCTTTTCTTTTTGTGATATTAGAAGCATTTATTTCTTGGAACTGAACATAGAGAGAGAATTCGAAATTGTCATTAGTGGCATTCCACTGGATGCCTAACATTTTTGCACAAGATTTTTCTTCGAGTTGAAGAAAATTTTGACTCAATAGATCCACAGAAGGGAATGAAGCTAAAAGTTCGGAACAATTCGAAGTCCATTTTCGAAGTGTGAAACCAGCTGATTTTAAAGCTGCCACTAACTCTTGCTGACATAGCTTAGCTGTCTCAATATCGTGGGAACCAGATAGGGCATCATCTACATAAAACTCGTTTTGAAGGATGTTGGATGCTAAAGGAAACTCAGCTCGAACATCATCAGCTACCTGTTTCGTATTGCAAGGTAGGGTGCACAATTTACACCAAATGTAACGGTTTGGAGTTCATAGTCACAAATGTGGTCGTTTGTAGAATTTCGGAATAAAATTCTTTGGAATGGGGTGTGGTCAGAGTGGACATAAATCTGGCGGTACATTTTGGTTATATCCGCGTTAAAAACATATTTATAGAAACGCCAGTTGAGAATTAACGAAATGAGATCTGATTGTACACTAGGGCCAGTGAAGAGAATGTCGTTTAAACTTTTACCACTTGAAGTTTGACTGGAAGCATTAAATACGATTCGTGTTTTTGTTGTAGTACTTTCAGGTTTTGTCACAGCATGGTGTGGTAAATAATAAGATTTAACTCCATTCAAATTTTGAGCTTCGAGAGGAGTTACTTTTATCATGTGGTTGAGAGTTATATATTCTTCAAGAACATTGTTGTATTCAATGTGAAACTTTGGATTTTTAGATAGAACGTTTTCTGTACGAAGATACTGTTTTAATGCCTTTTCTCTTGATGAACCGAGTGTTGAGATTTCATCTTTAAAAGGAAGCTTACAAATGTATCGACCTTCAGCATTGCGAGTTGTGGTTTCTGAGAACAGTCTTTCACATATTTCATCTTCAGGAGAAGATTTTGTATCTAAAATATCTTCGACTTCCCAAAATTTCGAAATTTCTTGATCGAGAGATATTTCATTGAAGTATGATAAAAAGGTAGAAAAGCATTTAATGGGTTGTGGAGAGAGAGGTCCTGATAAGACCCATCCGAAGATTGTATTTTGTGCGACCAAAGAACCAAAAATATTTGATTTGAGACCACTTCGAATAAGTGATGGGCAGATGTCGGCACCAAGAATGAGATCCACCTTTGAGCTTGAGTAGAAGTTAGGATCTGCCAACGGGAAATCGAGGGGTTGTGAAATTTCGATTTGATTTATATCACAAGATGGCAACGCTCCAGTAAGACGTTTTAGAACAATAGCATTGACACTGAGAGTGAAATCTGGCATTCTATTGGATTTGAGTTGAAGAGAACACAATTTCGAGGCACTGGCAGTGACAACAGCATTTATTCCAGATATGTGAGCTTGAATTGATTTAACCGGAAGCTTAAGTCGCATCTGAGCTTCTTCAGAAATAAAAGTCACTTCAGATCCAGGGTCAAGAAGTGCACGAAGAGTAAATACTATACCATGATGTTCAATGTTGACTAAAGTGGTAGCCAATATAACGCGGTTTTGGTTGATACTATAATATGAATGTAAAAGGGATGAATCAGAAGATTGGGGTTGAGTGGACTGTATCACCGATTGGGTTGTGCAGGGATCTGAGTTGGAATTGAAATTTGAAAAGTGTGCCTGACTTATAGGCAAAGGATGAAGGAGAATGATGACGTTGTTTGCATTGGATGCAAGTATAGGTACTCTTACAATCCTTTTCTAAATGAGATGTTGCGAGACAATTCGAACAATAACTGTTGGATTTAACGGCTTTAATTCTATCATCAATTGTCATTTGTAAGAACTTGTTACAAAACCGTAAGGGATGGTTTTGATTGCAGAGCTTGCAAGTAAAGCCTGTTTGCTTACTATGGTACGATTGATGAGATTTTTCACGAGGTGGTTGAGCAGAATAATTTTTATTGAAAGTTGCTTTGGGTTTGGGTTTGAGACGAATATCTAAAACTGTTTCTAGTACTTGATAACGATTTGTCAAAAAGGTGTCCATTTCGGACCATGATGGTATTGTTCGTGGATTTTCTATTGATTGTTCCCATAGCGAGAGGGTTGTATCAGGTAACCGACTGGAACAAAGATAAACGAGAATAGAATCCCAATTAGAGGTATCTACTTTATGAGCTTTGAGAGCAGATAGAGCGTCGTTTATTTCACGTTGAATGGATTTAATACATGAACTTGATTCTTGAGAAACGTGTGGCAAGTTGAACAAAGTTTTTAACTGACTATTTACTAAAATACGTGTATTTTCAAAACGATCCTTAAGGGCTTCCCAAGCGAGGTCAAAACTTTCAGATGTAAGAGGAAATTTACAAAAAATGTTGCTTGCTTCACCTCGGGTCTTCGCTCTTAGATGATAAAGCTTTTGCACTGCACATAATTTAGGGTGATTTGCATAAACTGCAGTAAACATGTCTCTGAAAGAAGGCCATGTTTGATAAGTACCATAAAATATGTCGGTATCACACGGAGGGACCTTTAGACATGTCGTTTCACTTCGAGATTTATTTGCATCCTGGAGTATAACCGAAGCTTCAGGATTAGTTGTGTCATCTTTCGATAATTTACTTTTCGATTGGTTTTCGGAAATTGTTGAAATCTTTTTTGTAAGATCAATAATATAACTCAAACAATCCACAAAAGTATCTGAAGATGTTTTATATCTAGCCTTCGTTGATTTTAATTGATTTTCATCCTCCGAGCATTCGCGATCATGATGAGGTGAAAACGTGATTTATTTAACCAACCGAACCTGCTATGAATAATTAATTCGAAAATAATAATAATTGTAAAGGGAATAATCCGACGAATCAAGAAATGTTTTATCACTACATCACTTAAGTATTTGAAAATTGATATGAAAGTTTCAATAGGATCACTCTATTTAAAAAAAAAACTTTAACGATGGATCAATAATTCGCATGAATTTAATCTAAAATCGATAAAAAAATATCATTTAAAAGATTCAACGAACGTTAGGTGAATTAAAGTAGAATCTAATCACCAATAGATGTGTATCTATAAAACTCTAACGAAGGGTTGTTTAGATGTAAAAGTATTTTAAAGAGCATAAAATTAAAGAAAATCACTCACCGTATCAGAATAATCTTATAAAATTAAATTCACCTTTTTTTTTTTTTTAATATAGATAACGTATTTAAACTTCAAAGTTGGATTTTCTTAGGTTCACAAAATATCTATTTAATTCTTCTTTGTATATTTTTTGCATTACGGATTTGTAACTGGGTGCAGTTAAAAGTACTTTTTATTTATTTAATTTTTTTTTTATATGAAAATAATAAACGTGATATAGCCAATTAATAAAAACTACCCCGGGTGGTAGTTTGCGCGGGAAACCACGTGAGGGCAAATTTCGAGAATTTTTGATAAATTTATCACTTAAGGGTTAGTTTCATAAATATTTGATCTTAACGATTTTGACAAATTCTTATTAAATAGGGAATTTTTAATCATCCACTTTTTATGGATAAAAAACACGATTAGGTACTGATAAAGAAAAGTATGGGTATAAAATATAAAACTTGATTTTTTTTTTTTAACGATATTCTGATATTTTAATAGACAATTTTTTCTTGTTAATATTAAATAGCACTAAAAATGAGATTGAAAATGCACTTTGCACGCGGTTTTGGTGTTTTTTTTTTTTACCTTGAAACTTGCAAAGCACAACCGATCGCGAGAAAGAAGAAAAACTAATGAGATTTTACCAAATTTATTGTACAATGCACTGATTTACATAAATTGTACGCACCTGATAACAAGTTTTTCTCTGGATTAGCGGTCTCTCCGTTGATGATGCTGATAATGATGATTGTTAAAAAGGGTTCATCGGTTGCCGTTTCTCTCTCTGGGAAGTGTTTTTTACCAAAATTGTGTGGGCGAATTTTGGAACTTGGTGATAATGATGATTATGTCCGTTGATTTTATGAATTTTTCTCTTTTTATGTGATGCGATGGATCGATGTTTGTGATGGAAGTTTTTTAGCGATTCTTGTGTTGAGGTAGGTTGGGGATGATTTGTGTGTGTATGTTGATTTTTTGTGATTTGGATGAAGTGAAATTTGATGTTTTGTGTTTTGAATAAATGAGATGATGGAATGAGTTGTGAGATTGATGAATACGATGGGATTTTTGGATATTGGGATGAAATCCAAAGTTATCTCTGATCAACTTTTTAAAGTATGATTTTATCTTTGGCATACAATTAATTGGAAAACCAAGACCTTCAATGTTAAAGATTTGTTTTGAACTTTTACTGTAAACGTCAGTTCCGTTCTCTAATATATTTGCGTATTTATTTTCTTCGCATACAAAAAATAAAATTTTAACAAAATGAATATATTAAATAATAAGTCAGCAACTTAGGCGATATGAATAAAAACGAAGCAGAAGTGTTAAATATAAAAAGTTGCGCAGGTATTATGAAAATGCTAGTAGTCAAGAAATTTATTATTACCAAAAGGAGAACCTGCTTCCAAAATACAAGTTTTGAGCGATGCTTTTAAAATTGCTCAACGGAAATAAGATGGAATCGTTTGATTTCCAGTCTTTGATCCCGATCATTCTAGAGTAGACATAGTCAAAATGGTGCTCTGACATTGATACGCGAATTACACAAGATGGATTAAAGGATTTTGATGTCATACCTCGTGTACGTTCTTCTCTGATGGGTCGATCAAAAGCTTGGTTCGACAAATATGGTTACCAGCAAGGCCGTAGCCAGGGGGGGGGGAGTCACAGGGGTTTGATGAAACTACTGATATTTCACGTAAGGAGCAGATATTTGTATCTTACGTGAAGAATTTTTGACATTTATTCATGTAGAAAACACTACGGGAAAATATTTAGCCAAACAATTCTCTCACCATGGGCATTAATTGCAGCAATTTTTTTGGACAAGGGTACAATTGTGCTTCTATTATGAGTGGCAGTTTTAACGGAGTACAAGCTGGAATACGCGAGTCTCATCCAGAAGCCTTATACGTGCATTGTAGCGCACACTCTTTAAATCTGGCCTTCCTGCACCAAATTCAGCCTATTCGCAATACTATTCGTATTATAAAATCCGTTTGAAATTTTTTTAATTATCGGCAAAGCGCACACATTTGTTGCAGGAATTCTTTAAACAGAATTATCCGCAAAATAACTGGAAAAATTTAACTGCAATGTGTGAAACTCGCTGGGTGGAAAACCATGATGGGTTGATCAGATTTAAGGAAATTTTTAAAACGATAATTAATGCTTTGGAAGAGTTGTGTAGTGATAAGGACTCTGCAACTTCATCGAAGGCAAGCTGCTTTTTAAGATCTATTTTAGCTAATGATTTTGCGGTAAGTTTGTGTTGTTTGAGCGTTTTGTTTACGTATACATTGCCACTTTGTAAGATCTTACAATCCCCTTCATGCGACTTAGAATCTGGACTGGAGCATGTGGAATTAATATAAAACACTCTCCAAGGAATTCGAGAAAATATCATCACGGAATTCAAAGTAATTTTTGAGACTGCCCAAAACTTACTAAATGTTGCAGATGAGAAACTGAAAATTCCACGAATAGTATCAAGACAGCAGCATAGGCAAAACGTTAGCACAACAGATCCTGAAACCTATCTTAGGATAATTATAATGATTCCTCTTTTAGATGATTTATTAAGTCAGCTTACAATGCGATTCCTATACCTATTCAACGGAACTGCATGACATATACATATGTACATTATGTATACCTATGCATAAACCTATACATGCCCAAATTTAAAAAAAAATTTATGATATGGCTGAATTTCGGCTAATGAAATATTCTAGTTTTGATCACTAATTGGTGATTTTTTTTTTCGAAAAATTATATCTGGCTACGGCCTTGGTTACCTGCACTATTCTTCGTCTGATTTAAGGTCATCAATAATTCACGCTTTTTCAACTGGAACAGATATTGTTGCTCAACTCAGCAAAGTTGCGAACACCGAAAGCAATGAATTTGGGTCTTATTCTGATTTTGTGATGGAGAAAGTTCCCTTTTAACGTTCCAGAAGAAAAATTTGTAAAGAATGTTGGTCTGAAAAATTCATTGATGTTTGTTATGCCAACTTCGATCCAATATTTAAAAGACCATATTAGTGAGTCATCACGAAGACAACAGGACGTATCCAAATCAAATGATGGGTCAAAAAGAAGAAGTGAAGAAGACAACTTTGATTTTGAAACAAGCGTTCCCGCCTAGAAATAGAATAAAAGTGTTTCGAGTGTGGAAAAGTGGCCATCTTAAAGCATATTTTCCACGAACTATATGAAAAAATCGTTTCAATCGTGAGAGAATTCAGACCGCAAAGATATGCTCATACTGCGATAAGACCGGACATGAAGAAAAAACTTGCTGGGCTAAACAGAATGCTGAAAGAAGAAAAGTAAATCAACGATGTTTCAATATCTCATAATACCACAGATGTGGTCATTGGCGGAGGACTATACCACTGCTTATTGGATACTGGTTCTGATTGCTCGCTATTAAGAGCTGACATTGCCAATCAAATGAAACTGAAGAGGATTTCACATTTTTTAAGTATCCAAGGTATATCCAAGCATCCGATCCTGTTGACAGAAAAAGTAAATCTATACATATATTATTTATTATATTTGAAAAACTTAAATAACGTTAAATATAATTAACGAAATTTATCTCAAGAATGAAATTATAATCGGACGAGATGTCTTAAGTGATTCATCTCTAGAAATCAGAGTTGATATGCATGGATCGACGTTGCAGCGGAGAGACCATCAGATTACATCAAATATGTTAACAAAGAAAACCTCTGAAACGCCTCTTGATGAAAACCTTGAAGTTTGTTTAGTAGTACTCGGCGTCCATCGTAACAGGACAAAGGTGTAAACTGGTTCACTGAATATTCTGCTTAGTAAGGAAGTGGTGTTAAACTATATACCTTACCGAATAGCTTTTTCAGAGCGAACAATAGTAAACCAAATAATAACGAATCTAATAAAAAATCAAAATAAAGTTCGCGACAGTAGTTCACCATTTGCCTGTCCAGTTGTATTGGTGAAGAAAAAGACTATCGAGCATTGAATCCTGCAACTGCTAAAGATCGGTACCCTTTGGCCATACCAAGGATAGAAGACCAATTGGATCGACTCTCTGGCAACAAATATTTTACATCTTTAGACATGGCATCAGGATTTCACCAGATACCGATTGAAGAGAGTTCAATTGTTACTCCAGATGGCCATTATGAGTACTTAAGAATGCCATTTGGCCTCGCCAATGCTCCAGCGGTTTTTCAGCGAACTATAAATAAAGCATTAGGGATCTTGAAGGACAAAACAGCTTTAGTTTACATGGACGATGTATTATAATTAGAATTAGAATTAGAATTAGAAATATCTTTATTAATTTTTTCCAAAAAAAAAAACACTATTACAAACTTAGAATAGTAAAAAGAATTACAAGCATGGCTAATGCCGTCTGCCGGAGATGATATTCTGCAATAATTATATCTATGATAGTGAAATAATTGATATTTAAAGGAGAAAAAAAAAATAAATATTATTTAGTTTAAAATAAGTAAATATTATAGATGAAATAGATCTCAAAACAAAAGATAAACAATATAGATTTCAAGAGAGAAAAAAAGAAGGAAATAATTGCTTAAAAACTTTACCATCTTGTGAAACTTTTATTAAGATTATTAAATATGTAGGTACATCATACTATTAACCTAATTTTGTATATATTAATTTGTTCATTTAGTTTTTAATTTATGAGCAGTATCTTTCAAGATTAATGAAATAATATGAAACATGTGAACTTAAGGATAAGGTAAATGATCAAAAACAATACTAAAAAACATAGCTAATTATTTATGGCTTTTAGTTTAACTAAAAAATAAGCATTATGAAGGGCATTAAAAGATCTGCATTATCAATAGATAAATTCGGGCGTTTAATTTAGCTAAAACAAAACAAAAAAAAATGAAAAATCATAAGAAATTGGTAGGTTATTTCAGGCTTTCAGTTTGGCTAAAACAAAAATATAACAGGCTCAATCATTATTATTTATACAAATTTAAGGTATGTATTGCCATATGAGATCGCGTGTGTTAAGAACCGAATAAGAACTTTCCAACCAAACTCCCCATTCAGAACTGACTTACCATCTTCTAGCGATAGAAAACTCTTATTTAAATACAATCTTCGGATTTCTTGTAATATTAGACACAATGCTAAGAAATAAAATATGTTTTCTGATTGATTAAGATTGCAAAGAGAGCAATTTGGATTGATGTCCGCTCTGTGTGGTCTAAAGTTAAGTTCTAACATTTCCGTACGAGCTTTAAAGATCAAATTTATTTCTGTAACGGAAAATTCTTCCCTAAAATAATTTTCTACTATATATTGATCTGGCAGAAGACTCTCTACCATTGTAAACCATTTTTCGGAAATTTTTTTTTCTTAAATGGTTGCCTTTTTGTTAAAAAAATTACTGAATTTTTTTTTTAAGTTGTAGGCACGTTCTTGATAAAAATAAGATTTTCATTTTTTGCTAAAAAAAATTGTACGGTTTGGTAATGAAAAAACGGGTGGGGGAATGCCTAAAAAACGCTAGGTACCAACAAAAATCGACCGACCCGTTTAGGCTAAAGCCGAAACGACAGATAAACGTACAGAATTGCGAGACCCACTTTTTTCGACTTCACTATCATCGTAATGTCAACTTTGATCAAAATTTCGAGTTCGATTTTTCTTACGAATCCATAACTTGCCATATAGTATCTACATATCGCAATTAAAAATAGATAGGCCATTTTTATTATTTTTATAAATAGAATATTTAGTAGTATAAACCAAAAAATCATGAATGTCAAATTTGCGAAGGAATATTAACGGATCTAAAATTGGTTAAGCGGATAATTTGCCCTTGATTAGTTGGGATAATTTTAAACTTTTCGTTCAATGTTTTCTATGATTTTTCTGCTTTGCAAAATAGCAAGAAGCACCCCTCAAATTGCGGTAAAAATTTGTTAGAATCTTTTATTGCTTAGGATAATTTGCCGTTAGGTAGTCTTTAATTAATTGTCTTTAATTTTGTCGCGAAATATTTTTTTTTTAAGTTTTTTGGTTCATAAGAAGTAAGCAAAGCACCTCCTCAAAAAGGGCTTACAACTTGTTTTATTTAAATGTTTATTGCATCATAATTTTTTCGTTAATAAAAATAATATAATAAAAACGGCTTTAAAAATTCATTTGATTTTGATTTGGTTTTTTCCATTGATTTTGGATTGAAAGATAAAACGATTTTTTGTACTGCATGATAACACTATACAAGGTGTCCCGAAATCACCGCCTCAGAAGAAAACCATGAGTTCCTGAGGTCATTTGAAGTCGAAAAACTTATGAGGTAATTTTCTCGTTTTCGACTTATAACGGTTTTAATGATTTGTTTTCTTTTTTCCTTTGACTGGCTCTAACTTTGCCAAACTACAACCAATTTTTGAAATTTTTTTTTTATTTAAACAAAAACAGTTAGAAATTTTTATCTGCTATACAACTTTTTTCTGTGTGGATAACGGTTTTCCCGCAGTTTATTATCAAACACTTTTTTTAAGAATGCTAAGGTTGTTTTTTTGACTTCGATATTATGAAAGTCCAATATGTGTTCTTAAAAATACTTAACATTTTTGTACTTAAAAATACATTTAAAATTATTAAAAAAATAGAAGACGAAAAATAAAGGAAAATCAAGAAAGTATGAATATTTTATGAAAACGAATAAAAAACTACAGTGAGTGTTGAGTTTTGAATGTTAGAAAGGATAAAGTAAGAGTAAGACCGTTAAAAGTTTTTTATTCATTTTAATTCGTTTTTATTCAAATATTCATATTTTCTTGATTTTCCTTTATTTTTTCTTTTTTATTTTTTTAATAATTTAAAATGTATTTTTAGGTCAAAAATGTTAAGTATTTTTAAGAGCACATATTGGACTTTCATAATAAAAAGAAAAAAAATTATACTTAATAACGTGTTTTTTAGAAAAAAATCATATCGGAGTCAAAAAACAACCTTAAAATTCTTAAAAAAAGTGTTTGATATTAAATTGCGGGAAAATAGTTATCCACACAAAAAAAAGTTGTATGGCAGATAAAAATTTCTAACTGTTTTTGTTTAAATAAAAAAAAAAAAATAAAATTTCAAAAATTGGTTGTAGTTTGGCAAAGTTAGAGCCGTCAAAGGAAAAAAGAAAACAAATCATTAAAACCGTTATAAGTCGAAAACGAAGCGAAAACGAGAAAATTACCTCATAAGTTTTTCGACTTGAAATGACCTCAGGAACTCATGGTTTTCTTCTGAGGCGGTGATTTCGGGACACCCTGTATATTGCACTTTTGCCATTTACCATAGCGAAGAAAATATTGGCATTATAATTTACTTATACATTAATAAGTAATATTTTGTGTTATTAATTTAAAAAATCAAATTATTCATTTTTGTTACTTCTGAATCATTTTCTTCTGAAAAAATGGTTATTGTTCTATTAATGTAATGAACTTCTAAAAGAAGTGGAAATTTATTATTACCTTTAAATATTTGTATTATTTTTTTTTTTCAATTTTATTTAATTTTATTTAATTTTTTTTTTGTTCCATTATCCTTATTTTTGAATTTAACAAGATCTTTTTCTTTTACCTTTTTGGGTCAGGAATTCGTTTTTTTTTTTATAATAAGTGGGTTTTTTGTTTTTAACAAAATATGTTTGCTTTTCCAAACAAAATTTTTCTTGGTGTAAGCGAACCTTCAGAGAATAAGTTTATGTTCAGTTTATTGGCTAGACAGAATATCTTCAAATAACGTATGTAGGTAATGGTAAGGCACATCGAGTAGACAGGCATACAAAATCTGTAGAAAATCACAAAAATTAAACTACCTTACGAAGAAGTAAACAATAATATGACGCTATTCACCTTGCCATATCGTTCTCCACTTATGCAGAATTTCACAAAAAAGGGGTCAAACTAAATAAAAGAGTAAGCACACTTATTCTTCAAATGCATATACATAAACTTATTAATTTTCTTCTCACGATTTTATGGTGAGTTCTTTATGCATGTGAATCTTTTATATACAAAATGATTATAGGTGACAGGGCAGGGTGCTTAATAAAAATAAAACCTATATATCAGAGTTCAACCGCATAATAATTGGTTTATAAGCAAGTCCGTAGCCAGAAAATTTTTTCGGGGAGGGGGAGGGGGGTATAATTTTTCGGAAAAAAATTCACCAGTTAGTAATCAAAACTAGAATAGCAAAAAAAAAAAAATTCAACCATATGATACACAATTTTTTTTAAACATTTGGGCATGTAGGTTTATGCATATTATACATAATGTACATATGTAGGTATATATATCATGCAGTTCTGTTCGCATTTTAAGCTGACTTAAGAAATCATCTAAAAGAGGAATCATTATAATTATCCTAAAATAGGTTTCAGGATCTATTGTGCTAACGTTTTGCTTATGCTGCTTCCTTGATACAGTTATATTATCGATCCGAGCGTTTCATTAAAAAAAAACTTAATCGTTTTTTTTTTTTATTATTATTTTTTTTATTTATTTATTCATTTAATTTATTATACAATTTTTCTGAGTTTTATTATTTCTAAAAGGAAGGCCGCTGTCTAAAGCAAAAGGCTGCACCTTCCAGTTAGATTATCAAATTAGAACTAAACTTACAATAATACAATAATGTTCCTCTTAAGCTAGGTCTTGTGTTAATTCATTTACTGTGGGAATGGAATGCACTTGTTGGCAAAATATTCATATTTCTTTTTCGTTAGTGAAATATGAATATTTTATTGTGTGTTTAGGATAGCAAAAGGGGAAAAGGGGGTGTATCCGTTTTGGATTGGTTTTGCAAGTTAAGCAAAAATGGCGTGGGAATCCGTTATTGAATTTGAAGTGCCGTTAGGCGAAGGGGTGTGTGGGGAATAATGGGTTAGTGATTGGGGGTGACGTCTGAGACGTAACTATACTATTCGTGGAATTTTCAGTTTCTCATCTGCAACATTTAGTAAGATTTGTGCAGTCTCAAAAATTACTTTGAATTCTGTAATGATATTTTCTCGAATTCCTTTGGAACGTGTTTTATATTAATTCCACATGCTCCAGTCCAGATACTGAGTCGCATGAAGGGGATTGTAAGATCTTACAAAGTGGCAATGTATACGTAAACAAAACGCTCAAACAACACAAACTTACTGCAAAATCACTAGCGAAAATAGATCTTAAAAAGCAGCTTGCCTTCGATGAAGTTGCAGAGTCCTTATCCCTACACAACTCTTCCAAAGCATTAATTATCGCTTTAAAAATGTACTTAAATCTGATCAACCCATCATGGTTTTCCACCCAGCGAGTTTCACACATTGCAGTTAAATTTTTCCATTTGATCCCCCCCCTGGCTATGGCCTTGTTTATACATAAGTACCTTTTATTGGGCGCTTATTTAATATTTGCAAATGTTTGCTATTATTAAAGACGCATGTTATATAAAATTTCAATTTAATTTATTTATATTAAGAATTTTCGAGACAAATTTAAGCTCCCCATTTTATGTATCTAACAAAAAATGTTTGGGTTCAAACAAATATAACTTCAGCACCATGCACTATGCAGATGTGCTCCCACAATTCACACAAATGGACACTAACAAACATTACTGATAAATTTGCCCACTTTTGAGAAAAATAAATTTTGTGTTGTTGAAATTCAAAGCAAGAAACAAGAAGTTCTGTGCTCAATAGTAAAACATAAAATTTGTATTAGAAATTAATTAAATTAAATTCAAACGTTTGCGTATTCTTTTAATTTCTATTTCCAAAATAAACAATTTCCTGCAGAAAGCGAATCCACAACAAAATTATTGCTTCACAATTACTCATGTCACTTTGGCAGTTCATTCGTTACTTCAAAGCGCCAAAAAACCTGTGAGTTATAGAGTAGGTACTCCATCGCGAGGTCAGGGAACTTTTGTTAGTAAGTACTATTTTGACTTTAAATATTATTTAATGCTTTTATTTTTTTTTTAATCGAAGCCTAAAATGTATGTAGTTTTATGTCTTCTAGTTTTTGAAAAAAATTGAAAATAAATAAAACTACTTCCCAAAATATTTTTTTTTGTATTTTAACAATAATACAAAAATAATAATTTTAACAATAAACAAAAAATAATAATTTTACTAAAAATTGTGTATTTTTCTTTTTTCTTTTCTCCTTCTCTGGTGGATTAATGTTAAACTTAAAAAAAAAAGTTTTGGCAATGTTTTGGGAAATTTTTCTTGTGTGCGATGTGTCGGATCAATGGTATGTTTGATAAGTAATTCGGGAGAACAATTTGATACGTGTGAACACTTTCTAGAACGACCCTGAAAACAAATACTCTCAGTAAGGGCAAATGCTTTTGGAAATAAAATTGAATAAAAAGAGAGCAAGCGCCAAAATAAGAAGTCTGATGATCTGCTTGACATTTGGCCACTTGGTGAAAAAGCTATTACTGGTAGCTCACCCAAAAGTGTTGTTCTTTCATTCAAACCTCCACTGAAGCAAATTTGATTTTGTACTATTTAATCGCCAAAGAAATAGTACAAACAGAAGAATGAATGAATGAATGAATGAAACAGAAGAAACAGAAAACGTTAAAAAATTCCACGCATTTATAAAAAAAAACTTTAAAAATCCTTGCTTTCTTGGCTATATGTTATCGCAATGAAATGTGAGTGAGATATTGTCTAGAGACGTAAAAAAAAAGTCTGAGGAGACAGTCTACTGTGAACAGAGTCTTTTACTTCGCTTTTAATTCATGCCTGTTTTGCAATATTTTACTTCCGGAGTGTCGATGACTTTTTGCTATTCAAAGGCACTCACGTATCATTTATCAATCTAATTTATTCATGCCAATTATCGAATCCATGACATTATACTCCCAGAGAGTCGGGAGTATATTGTTTATTTTCTTTTTGATCCACAACCATCATTTTGGTGCGGATACGAATCGAAAATATTTGTATGCAAGCGTATTGTCTTTGGATTATGGCGTTATTATTACGATTATTTAGAATTTTATTTGTTTATATAAGTACGCGTATGTACTATTTATTGAAAACTGTTATCCAAATCGATATGTGAGGGTTACATTAAAAAAATTCGCACAGCACTATACATTAGTTTTAATCATTGCTCATAATTGTAGCTTAATAAAAAAATCATTAAGAATAAGAAACTATATACTTGTATTTAGAGTGAAATCGTCCAGTATTCAGGGTGTCCCGAAACTCAACGTCAAGCGGGGACTGGGTGATAGGGTAGGTTGTACCTGTACTGGGAAAAAAAAGAAAAAAAATCCATCTCGCTTGGTAAAGTAATAATAGCAATATTTCGAAAAATAGTGAAAATCGATACCCTAGGCCCGCGTTTCCCAAAATGTGCTCCGCGGAGCATTTAGTGCTCCGCGAAGAATATCCAAGTGCTCCGCGGAAATATCAAAAATTCATTACACTATAGTTAATTTTGCGCTTCTAAACTTGTCATTTTGATTGCAGCAATCGAATTTGAAATGTTCATTTAAAAGAAATCAATACATTCAAACCAATATGTAGTAAACAACATTTTTTGTTCAAAAAGTAACCCTTGTAATCAGTCAAATGCCGAAAAGAATCAAGAATTATAGTATTTTGTAGTTGCGGACAAGTAACATTTTACAACATCAAAGCTAAATGCACAAAAAACTGCTTTTTTTTTGGGGCACAGGCTATGTAATGAGCGTTGGCTATTGAAATTAGTGTATCTAGCCGATATTTAAAAAAAAATCTGATTTGAGGGTATCACTTCTGAGAAGGTTATTGCCTGTTTTCGATGCCAGTGATAAAGTAGAAGCATTTAAAAAGAAAATCCAGTTTTGGGCTGAACCGATGCTTTCAATGCTATTTTCCGGAAGAGTACCATATTAAAGAAAACGTGTGGGTTGCCATACTCTGCCGCTTTGGAAAATCCACATTCTCTGACATTGTTGCAATTTGATTTGGTATAAAATTCTTCGATAAAGGAAATTTTTTAAACGAAGAAGTCTTTGTCAGAATCCTGGTGCATGTTGAAGGAAAAATTCAAAATTTTGTCATGCAAAGCCAAAGTGATTCTTCTGCCATACATATGTATCAGTATTCTCTCCCTACATTGAAACCAAAACAAAATATACACCGCTCAATGCAGAGCCAGATATTCGGTTGCAGTTGTCCCAAATTCAGCCACATATAACAGCATTATGCAAAATAAAATAGGCACCAAGTGTTCCGCGAGAAATTTCTAGCCTGAAACGTGCCCCGGGACTTAAAAAGATTGGGAACCGCTGCCCCACTGGCCACATTTTAAGGTGATGTGGTCACAAATTTCCAAATTCTGACGTGTTAATTTTTGTACGTATGCCTAAACATCCATGCTATTGATCACAAATCCGAAAATAAATATATTTAGTTTCGTAAGAAAAATAAAGTTTGGCTGAGCCATGGTTCAAAATAATTTTGTAATTTAACTTTGACACTTCAAATTTAAAAAAAATGTACAACACTACCCTCGACAAGTTATTTAAAAAATTGGCCCATTTCATCAGGATTTCAAAATGGTACAACACTTGCTTCTTATATTCATTTGTAATAATTATTATTGTTTTTTTATTTGAAAAAAGGACCTCATTTCATTTCCACTTTTACGTGAATAATGCTTTGTTGTACTCGAAAATCGGATTTACAGAGGAGTATATAAGATAAACAGAGGCACTAGAATAAATTACTATTTGCGGTAAATTAGACCGACAGATATTCATTACAAACGAAATGTACGCTACGATCTACGTTCGGTACGCTAGGTTCCTTCTTTTCTTTTACTCGCAACTTCTCGTAATCGTGTTTCCGTGGACTCGATTAGTGTTTTCGAAATTGTATTAGTTATTATCTAGTAATAGGTACTAAAAACTTCACTATTTTCACCGACATTATTCTGCAAAAATCGACTCTGGGAGCGTTCAGCCTAGTCAGGTGGTATCAAACTTTGTACACGATGCACATGGTACGGGTGGTAGTTGTTTTGTTTTAAAATTCTATGGGCAATGTTTTTCGGTATTCAAGTGGATCAAAAGGTACCCAAATTTGGAAGTAAAAAATTTTGTTTGCACTTAAGTTTTTAAATGCATATCACACGTTGAGAATGATATCGTCAGAACTTAAAAAACATGTTTTGTTTGTTTTTAAAACAGAAAAACTTTCAACTTGAACTGAGTGCGTGAAGTTAGCCCCCCTTTTTTGGAATTTGCTATTTTTGAAAGTTGTTACAGGTTGTTCCCGATTTGTTCCGCATTGTTCCAAGTTTTTTTTGAAAAATATTCAAAAATGGGGGTTTTAGAGCCAAAAAACCGTTTTTGACCTAGCCCCCCTTTTTTCGAAAATCAAATTTTTGAAAGTTGTTCCAGATTGTTCTAGTTGTTCTGAACATTGTTCCAAGTTTTTGGACCCCTAGTTCAAAATTTCAAAAGTTATGGGCAAAATTCGAAAAAATTCTAGCCCCCCTTTTTTCGAAATTCTTAATTTTGAAATTTTTTTCGGGTTTCAAAAAGTGTTCTAAACATTGTTCCAAAAACTCAAAATTGTAGGACGTGTATTTTTAAAGATAAAACCTTCCGAACATTTTTTCAAAAATCCAAAAAAACGGCTCTCTAATATTTTATTTTTTTTTTTAATGCATTGACTTTTGAAACCTTATGATAAATGCATGTATTGAAAAAAAGTTCTGACCATATATTCTTACTACCAGCTTAAAAACTAACTTTAAAAAAACATCTCCGATTTTTTTAACTTTTCAAAAAGACCCCTGCCCCCCCTTTTCCAAAAATCCAAAATCTAAAATTTGTTCCAAGTGCAGAATCCCTCAAATCCAATTGTTCCAAAGAATCATCAAAAAATATTGAAAACTGAAGATTTTAAGCCCAAAAAACACTTTAAATGAAAATACCTTATTATCCTTGCTCTGGCCCCCCTTTTTAGAAATCCAAAATTCAAAAATTTGTTCCAGGTTGTTCTAGGGCTCTTCTAAATTGTTCCAGACTTTCGTTTCTTAAAATTGATTTTTAGTATGAAAAATTTCAAAAAAATGCTCCCCTGCCCCCCCTTTTCCAAAAATCCAAAATCTAAAATTTGTTCCAAGTGCAGAATCCCTCAAATCCAATTGTTCCAAAGAATCATCAAAAAATATTGAAAACTGAAGATTTTAAGCCCAAAAAACACTTTAAATGAAAATATCTTATTATCCTTGCTCTGGCCCCCCTTTTTAGAAATCCAAAATTCAAAAATTTGTTCCAGGTTGTTCTAGGGCTCTTCTAAATTGTTCCAGACTTTCGTTTCTTAAAATTGATTTTTAGTATGAAAAATTTCAAAAAAATGCTCCCCTGCCCCCCCTTTTCCAAAAATCCAAAATCTAAAATTTGTTCCAAGTGCAGAATCCCTCAAATCCAATTGTTCCAAAGAATCATCAAAAAATATTGAAAACTGAAGATTTTAAGCCCAAAAAACACTTTAAATGAAAATATCTTATTATCCTTGCTCTGGCCCCCCTTTTTAGAAATCCAAAATTCAAAAATTTGTTCCAGGTTGTTCTAGGGCTCTTCTAAATTGTTCCAGACTTTCGTTTCTTAAAATTGATTTTTAGTATGAAAAATTTCAAAAAAATGCTCCCCTGCCCCCCCTTTTCCAAAAATCCAAAATCTAAAATTTGTTCCAAGTGCAGAATCCCTCAAATCCAATTGTTCCAAAGAATCATCAAAAAATATTGAAAACTGAAGATTTTAAGCCCAAAAAACACTTTAAATGAAAATATCTTATTATCCTTGCTCTGGCCCCCCTTTTTAGAAATCCAAAATTCAAAAATTTGTTCCAGGTTGTTCTAGGGCTCTTCTAAATTGTTCCAGACTTTCGTTTCTTAAAATTAATTTTTAGTATTGAAAATTTTATTAAAATGCATTCGTTTAAAATACATTTTATTTCATTAAAATGTATTCGTTTATTTCAATAAAATGCATTTTAAACGAATACATTTTAATGAAATAAAATGTATTTTAAACGAATGCATTTTAATAAAATTTTTCATACTAAAAATTAATTTTAAGAAACGAAAGTCTGGAACAATTTAGAAGAGCCCTAGAACAACCTGGAACAAATTTTTGAATTTTGGATTTCTAAAAAGGGGGGCCAGAGCAAGGATAATAAGATATTTTCATTTAAAGTGTTTTTTGGGCTTAAAATCTTCAGTTTTCAATATTTTTTGATGATTCTTTGGAACAATTGGATTTGAGGGATTCTGCACTTGGAACAAATTTTAGATTTTGGATTTTTGGAAAAGGGGGGGCAGGGGAGCATTTTTTTGAAATTTTTCATACTAAAAATCAATTTTAAGAAACGAAAGTCTGGAACAATTTAGAAGAGCCCTAGAACAACCTGGAACGAATTTTTGAATTTTGGATTTCTAAAAAGGGGGCCAGAGCAAGGATAATAAGATATTTTCATTTAAAGTGTTTTTTGGGCTTGAAATCTTCAGTTTTCAATATTTTTTGATGATTCTTTGGAACAATTGGATTTGAGGGATTCTGCACTTGGAACAAATTTTAGATTTTGGATTTTTGGAAAAGGGGGGGCAGGGGAGCATTTTTTTGAAATTTGTCATACTAAAAATCAATTTTAAGAAACGAAAGTCTGGAACAATTTAGAAGAGCCCTAGAACAACCTGGAACAAATTTTTGAATTTTGGATTTCTAAAAAGGGGGGCCAGAGCAAGGATAATAAGATATTTTCATTTAAAGTGTTTTTTGGGCTTAAAATCTTCAGTTTTCAATATTTTTTGATGATTCTTTGGAACAATTGGATTTGAGGGATTCTGCATTTGGAACAAATTTTAGATTTTGGATTTTTGGAAAAGGGGGGGCAGGGGTCTTTTTGAAAAGTAAATAAATGGGAGATGTTTTTTTAAAGTTAGTTTTTAAGCTGGTAGTAAGAATATATGGTCAGAACTTTTTTTCAATACATGCATTTATCATAAGGTTTCAAAAGTCAATGCATTAAAAAAAAAATAAAATATTAGAGAGCCGTTTTTTTGGATTTTTGAAAAAATGTTCGGAAGGTTTTATCTTTAAAAATACACGTCCTACAATTTTGAGTTTTTGGAACAATGTTTAGAACACTTTTTGAAACCCGAAAAAAATTTCAAAATTAAGAATTTCGAAAAAAGGGGGGCTAGAATTTTTTCGAATTTTGCCCATAACTTTTGAAATTTTGAACATAGGGGTCCAAAAACTTGGAACAATGTTCAGAACAACTAGAACAATCTGGAACAACTTTCAAAAATTTGATTTTCGAAAAAAGGGGGGCTAGGTCAAAAACGGTTTTTTGGCTCTAAAACCCCCATTTTTGAATATTTTTCAAAAAAAACTTGGAACAATGCGGAACAAATCGGGAACAACCTGGAACAACTTTCAAAAGTAGCAAATTCCAAAAAAGGGGGGCTAACTTCACGCACTCACTTGAACTTCAAAAAGTCCAGTCATTAAAGATATTTGACTCCGAAAAAATCACCGGAAAGCTGGGATTTTGGTAGAAAACGATTTCGACGTTATTTACTGTAGTTTATTATCTAGAGGTCGTAGAATTCAATCAGCGAAAACATTATTCATAATGAATGATCATCACAATAGTTGAAAAACGTTGCATTAGTCACATTTAGAGGTTGTCTTTATTTTCAAAACTGACGAAATTATGTTGATTCGAGGAATGATTAATGTATGTTTGTACATTTAGTTGTGTTGTAAATTCATGTTAATCATTCTTTTATTTACTTCTTATACATTACATTTCCAGTCTTTGTACATATAATTATTTCTTTTTTTCTATGGATAATAAACTTAGTTAGTTCAATCAGAAATCTGAAACTAAGCAGGTGTTTTACTCAACAGGTTGTGGGCCCATTCACCCACAGGCGACAGTTTATTAAATTCTTTGCGCGTTCGGATAATTTGTTTTCTCTTTGAAACTGTACGGTCGTTTCGTACCCTCGATAGCTAGAACCCTGATAAAGCAAATTGGTACCGTCGTTCCGTACACCCGATAACTTAGAACTCTGATAAATCGAACTTGTACATTTGATGCGTACACGCGATAGCTTAGCATATTTATTTTAATTTACATTCATTTTTTAACTGAAAGGAAAGTGAAATCTTCAGGATCGATAAATTGAGTGTGTGAATTAACCTCAACCTCTTTTGGAATTAGTTATTTTTGAAAGTTGTTCCAGGTTGTTCCACATTATTCCATAAGTTTTTTTTGAAAAATATTCAAAAAGGGGAGTTTTAGAGCCAAAAAACATTTTTTGACCTAGCCCTTTTTTCGAAAATAAAATTTTTGAAAGTTGTTCCAGATTGTTCTAAACATTGTTCCAAGTTTTAGGACACATAATAGTTGAAAAACATTCAAAATTTCAAAAGTAATGGGCGAAATTCGAAAAAATTCAAGCCCTCTTTTTTTCGAAATCTTTATTTTTGAACTTTTTTTGGTTTGAAAAAAGTGTTCTAACCATTGTTCCAAAAAAATTTTTAAGATAAAGCTTTTTAAAAAAATCCAAAAAACGGCTAACTAATATTCTTTTTTAATGCATTTACTTTAGAAACTTGATGAATGCATGTATTGAAAAAAAGTTCTGACCTAACTTTCATACTATCAGCTTAAAAACGAACTTTAAAACAACATCTCTATATTTTCTTACTTTTCCAAAACCCCCCTGGCCACCATTTTCCGAAAATCCAACGGCTAAAACTTGTTTCTAGTGCAGAAACACTCAAATCCAATTGTCCCAAAGAATCATCCAAAAATATTGAAAACTGAAGATTTTAAGCACAAAAAACACTTACATAAATGCAAATATCTTATTATCCTTTCTTCAAAATTCAAAAAATTGTTCCAGGTTGTTCTAGGGCTCTTCTAAATTTTTCCAGAATTTTCTTAAAATTGATTTTTAGTATGACAAATTTCATTAAAATGCTCCCCTGCCCCCCCACCTCCTTTTCGAAAAATCCAAAAACAAAAACTTATTCCAAGTGCAGAATCGCTCAAATCCAATTATTCCAAAGAATCATCCAAAATATTTTCTGCACTTGGAACAAGTTTTAGATTTTTGGAAAATGGGGGCCATTTTAATGAAATTTTTCATACTAAGGGCGGTATTCACCGAACGCTCATAACTTAAAAGCTTCATAAATCTATTCGCCAAGCAATAATAGCGAATATTTATGAGCGCTCATAAAACTTATGAATGCTCCCGATCACTCATAAGTTATGAGCACTCTCTCTGAAAACTTGTTCGAAAAATACTTATGAGTGTTTGGTGAATAACACAAATATTATTTGAGCTATGGGCCTCATAAATTTAAGAGCCGTTTATGAGCGCTTGGTGAATACCGCCCTAAAAATCAATTTTAAGAAACGAAAGTCTGAAACAATTTAGATGAGCCGTAGACAACCTGGAACAAATTTTTGAATTTTGAATGTCTATATAGAGCAAGGATAATAAGATACTTGCATTTAAAGTGTTTTTTGTGCTCAAAATCTTCAGTTTTCAATATTTTTGGATGATTATTTGGAACAATTGGATTAGAGCGATTCTGCACTTGGAACAAGTTTTAGATTTTGGATTTTCGAAAGAGAGGGGGCAGGGGAGTTTTCGAAAAGTTAAAAAACTCAGAGATGTTTTTTAAAGTTCGTTTTTAAGCTGATGGTATGAATTTTAGGTCAGAAATTTTTTTCAATATATGCATTCATCATCAACTTTCTAAAGTAGATGCATTTAAAAAATAAAATATTAGTGAGTTGTTCTTTTGGATTTTTTTAAAAAAGTTTGGAAGGCATTTTAATTTTTTGGAACAATGGTAAGAACACTTTTTGCAACTCGAACAAAATTAAAAAAAAGGGGGCTAAAATTTTTTCGAATTTTGGCCATAACTATTGAAATTTTGAACATAGGGGTCCCAAAACTTGGAACAATATTTAGAACAACTAGAACAATCTGGAACAATTTTCAAAAATTTTATTTTCGAAAAAAGGGGGGCTAGCTCAAAAACGGTTTTTTGACTCTAAAACACCCATTTTTGGATATTTTTCAACAACAAAACTTGGAACAATGCGGAACAAATCGGGAACAACCTGGAACAATTTTTAAAAATAATAAATTCCAAAAAAGGGGGGCTAGCTTCACACACTCCATAAACTTGTCAAAATTGGACACTATGGAAATTCCAAATCGAAGTAATGATGAAAGCGTGCCAAATATGAGATATTGTGGCTGGTGTAAAAGTGAAACCAGTATCTGGAAATGCTTTGGTGGAATGGATGCTCAGATAAATAGAGCTCAGAGAATGATTGTGACGACAATCGGTCAGGAGCCTATGCTGCACATAATGAACTACGAGACATCGGCTGATATGTGGGTAAAGCTAGAGAGCGTCTATGAACGAAAATCTGAGACAAGCATTCACTTGTTAGATAAACAATTTTTCAAGTACTCCAAGGAATCGAATGATAGCATTGCAGTTCATATTATGAAGATTCAAAAACTGTGCGGTGTGCATGGAAGAATCCAGAATTGGTGTGAAAAGTGGGGTATCTGTCACCTTTCTGGCAAAGAAGGAAAAGTCAAAATGTGACTCCGGTGTTATTGTATCCGAAAGTAAAAAACGTGGTAAGTGCTTTATTTGCAAGAAGGAGGGTCACTGGAGGAGGAGAAGAAAGTTCAGTGCCAACAGGAGGAGAGGAGGAGAAGAAAGTTGAGTACCAACAGAATTGGTGATGCTTTCGTTGGTGGTATGAATTCTTGGGCGACTGCTGAAAGAGATAGCTAGTTTTTAGACTCATATGTGCTAGTGACCATATGTGCTTTTGGAAGGTTTGTTTTGGAGACTTGCAGAATTTTTAGGAGCCAATGTTTATCAGAATCGGAAATGGTGACGTCATAAAAACAGAGGGAAAGGGAATGGTTAAAATTTCGGCGTTTAATAGTAAATTTTGGGATGAGAGATGCTTATCTAATGTGCTCTTTGTTCCAGATATAAGATTGATTTTTTTTCTTCGAATTCCAATTTGGAAAAAGGTTTTAATCTGGTGGCGGGTAACAATCGCTGTGAAATTCGCAAGGACAACAAAGTTGCAGCAGTTGCTCTTCGTGAGTCACATAAACTCTTCAAGATGATGTTTAAAATAGTTTTACCGGAGAAAAAGGGCACAGCGAACGCTGCCATAGCAATCTCTTTGGACTTATGGCATCAGAGATTTTGTCACCAAAACGTTGGTCATGTGAAAAAACATACCCTTTGACGATGATGAAACTTTTTTTGCGAAGCTTGTATATTTGGTAAGAATCTCGATTTCCACTTAGCACAAGTAGCAACAGAGCGAAAGTAGCAGGTGAACTCATCCACACCGATCTCTGCGGTCCGATTCAAGAGATGATTTTTCCAATTTTCGTAGGGTGTATTGCATAAAATCTAAATCGGATGTTAAAAATTGTATTTATCTGTTTTTGGACCAAGTTCATATTGATACAGGCTTATACGTCAAAACATTGCACTCATATAACGGGCTCGAATTCATCAATGAAGAAGTGGATTTTGGTGGATATTTTACATAGGCATGGCATTCGTCACCAGAGAAGTGCACCTAACACCCCCGAGCATAATGGCAGACTGAGCAGGATATGCGAACCATTATCGAATCTGCTAGGTCAATGTTACACGCAAGTTACAAAGGTACGCAATCCAATCCCAACAGTAACAACAAACTATCCACAAATCATCATCATCATCAGGCATCTTCAAATATGTGTACATTGTACATACATATTATATCCGGCACCATAGTTATAATCAATATTTGTATCTTAGCATTAAGTTCAGTTCTTATTCACACTTCAAATAAAGAGGTCCATTCGTGGTCCATAAAGATGAACTTGTCTTTTAATTGTTCCTCCACGTTGGAGAAGAAAATATATTTTTTTCAAATCTCTGAAGATTTCCAACATAACTCACACGAGACATGAGCTATAAATATTGGGGAGAAACAGTAACAACAGTAACCGGACTGGGTGTGGCCCAAAAAAAGGTAAGAGTCCTTTTGAATTATGGTTTAACAAAACTCCAGTTATAACCAATCTAAACATTTTCGGTGCTGCGGTATATGTACATATGCCTAAGGAAAAAAGGCGTAAGTTTCACCCAAATGTAAAAAGAGGTGTATTTATAGGCTACGAAGAAAAAACTAAAGGCTACCGGATATGGTTACCTGAAAGCCAAAAAGTTGCAATTTCCAGGGAACCAAAATCATCCGCTGTAGTAATAAAGTTAATATAAGAATTATTAACAAAATTGTTTTATTTTTATTGGTTTCAGAATCATGTTTGATTAGATTCAAATTACACAATTTATTCACCCGTGGCTGTCGACTGTCAGGCTTGGGTTCGATTCCCAGTCTGTGCCACCTAAAAGCAGAAATGTTTTTCACGGGTAATGCCTATTGCGAGGAAATGAAAATTCCTCCAAGATTATCTCTTGTCATGAAAAAGTGCGTCTCACCCTAAGACAGGAATGGTTAAGAATTATAAGTCATACCCAGCCCTGGTTATATAAGAACTGTCCAGTGTATTTGTTATAATATTTTCATAAATTTATTTAAAAAAATTTATTTCGCGAAAATAACTTGGTAAGTGAATCCAATATTTTTGAAAATAAAAGTGAAGTGTCGGCTTTTCATGAGTCGATTTTTGCCTTGCGGCAAACAGCCACAGCATTTATTCTTTACACAATATGTTGGTGGCTAAAATCGCACCAGTTGAGTCCGAAAAATCATCAATTACTCAAATAATATTCAAATAAACAAGAAAAAATCCTATCGCCGCACTGCATAAATCGACTCGTGAAAAGCCGGCATCACTGATTTGTTTTTGATGAATTTATTATTTAATACCTATGTTCATACTTATTTCAACATTTAACGTCTGTTAAATTAACGAACACGATATTGGATTTTGTTTCGGATAAGCAAATATCGTGCTACAAGGTTCTGAACAGGACTACCAGCTCTTTAGAGGGATTCAATATCATTATGCAGCATATCATAATTTGTTCGTGTGCATTTATTTTTCATTTCTAGTTATGTAATTAAGTATGTATTTTAAGTACATAATAGGCGTTTTTCTTTTTTAGCCCCGAGCGGGGCACAGAGCGGGCTCTGAGCGAATAGAGCTCACTCCGAACAGAGCGTGACGGGAGCGCACCGATCTATTTAAGAAACTCAAATGAGCACTGAACTATATATATATACTAGTATATTTACCCGAACAGTTGGCTTCGCTAACTGTCACACGATGTATGTGCAAGACAATGTATTTGCAAGACAATGTATTTGCAACACAATGTATTTGCAACACAATATATTTGCAACACAATGTATCTGCAACACAATGTATTTGCAACACAATGTTTGTTATAACACGATGTATTTGCAACACAATGTATTTTGCCACACAATGTTCCAACACAATGTTGCAACACAATGTATGTTGCAACACAAAGTATTTTGCAACTCAATGTATTTTGCAACACAATGTATTTGCAACACAATGTATTTGCAACACAATGTATTTGCAACACAATGTATCTCTGTATCTCTTTGTCTCTCTCTCTCTCGATACCTGTCTGTCTCGCTCAGTATTTCTGTCTTTCTCTCTCTTTATTTCTGTCCCATTTGTTGGTCTTAGAAACATAATAAATAGCCATTTATTTGTTAAATCCCTCTTTCATTTGACACTTTATTTATAAAGATCGATTAAGAATTGCCAAAGTTATAAGCTTTTTCGTTCACCTTATTATTAAATAATGAATACTTTCAAATAACGAATTTGAATGCATTGATTTCTTCCATTAGAACTCAAGTTATAAGTCTATATCCGATTTGCCCAGTCCCAGTCCTGCCCTTGACCTACTTTTCTACATCAAGCCTGATAATTCACCTTAATTTTAGGAAATTAACCTTGAAAATGTGACCATTGTTACTCCATCTAGGCTACCTTTTATTAACGTAACTCACTTAGTTTCACCTTAGTTGATAAAAATCGATTGCGGGTCCCCTGCCCCGCTCACGCAACTCCGTTGCTCCGCTTAGGGTATGTTCAGTCGAAAGGCAGGCGCCCAAGTCAACAGTTTTCTCGGAGAAAGGTACCTTTGGGTGAACCGTATGAATTGTTTTGCTAACTTAATATAGGTAGGTTCACTGTTTTGCCGGATACCTACTTAATTAAAATTTAAAAAACTTGACCTTGAAAATCTGACCATTATAACTGAAGTTATACTTCCCACGTCAATCACTTGACTTCTCTTTGCATGATTCTAAATTATTGCTTAGTCGATTTGATGGTTAGGTAGGTAGATAGTAGATACCTAACAAATATAATTATACCTAGGTACCTACTTTAACACACTGTCGTTTAAGAATACCTATAAGATTAGAAGATAATTATGAATTTATATTATATTGCAAATAAACAATACAAATAAATCCCAAACTATGTATGTATGTGCGTTAACTGACATTATACCTACCTACCTCTCTTAATTTTTTTTATTAGAAAAGAAGGTGTAAGTCAATCAAACCAACCAACCAAATCAACCCTTTTCTATAAATTTACATAGGTACCTACACTATGTGCTTACATAGACACATATAATATATGTAGGTATGTACATAATATGTATTTTAATCTTTGTGTTAGCGAAATCTATTTTTTTTTTCAATTTGCCGATTTTTTAAATTTTTTAAAATCAATATCGAAATAATTCACCTTTTTCAAATACATTTTCATATGATTTAAATTATTATTTTATTATTTTATAACTCAAAATAAGAAAGCCTACCAATTAACCTTTATTTTAAGATTGTTTAAAGACCTTAATCTTACAGATCCGATAAGTAGAACAAAAGATATAAGCCAACAACCACACCACCACTCTACCCACATCAAAAGATTCCTTAAAAGGGTCCAATACACGTGCATGAACATTTTAAGGCATCAACCTTAACGATCCGAACCTAAGAACAAAAGTTATCAGCCAACCAAACCAACCATGAGGGGACTTTTAGTATTGTTGTGCATGAAAAAAAATACCTACAACCAACGTGCTGCCTGCATAATATAATAAATATATATACCTACATGTATAGGAAATTATTATTTTTTGTTGCACACACTCGACCATCTTTAGAATAGCCATCTCCTTCCCACCAGTGTATTGATATAAGAAAGTTTTTTTTTGTTTTATTGTATTCCTCTTTGTTTTTACGTTTGCCTCGATGAAATTTTTTCCCGAAAATATTATTTCATGTTTTTAGTATGAAATTTTGAAAGGTTTTGAAAATTTTTTTGTTGCTCTAACTCGACTGTCATTGTGGCTTCAATTTAAAGTTTGAATTTTAAAAATCGGACAATTGGTTGTGAAGATATAAGCATTTGAATGAATGGAAAAGGGGTGTTTTTGAAATTTAACAAAAATTGGACAATTCTCCACTGAGACACGATGGTTGGCAATGAATAAAAACCCCTTTTTTTGGTGTTTTGCGAGATTTTTCATAAATACTAATTACTAATCGTAAGGGTGCAATAACTAATAAGTTATGAGGTGATTAAAAAACAACAGAAAACATGTCAAAATGTGTGTTAAAAAAATTTTGAAAAATCTAAAATTTTTGTAATAAATGTAAATCAATTATATGTATGAGGTGTATGATTTTGAGATTTTTTAAAGAAACGGTTATTTTTTAAAAATTAAAAAAGTAGTAAAAATTGTATTGAAAAAATGTAAATTTTTGAAAGATAAAAAATGATGTTAAAAAAAAAAATCAAAATTTTGTAAAACACGGATAATTTTTTTTTTGAAAAACCTTTCCAATGGTATTTTATTTATTTAAATCGGACTACCCCCTGATTTATTGGAATTATGTAATTTGTGAAGTTTGAAGTATTAAAAATTTTGTATCTCCTTTGTAGATTTTATAGAATTTATTTTTAAATTAATAAAGTTCTAGAATTTGAATAAGGTATTAAAAAAAAAATAAATGAATATTGTAGGACTTACCATTTGGAAGTTAGTTTTTGAACCTTTGACCAATTTTACCTTATTTTACCCTATTTATAATGGGAATTTAAAAAAATCCCTTCTGAGTGCTCACTTACATAAAATTTGTAATATAAAAAAATAATAAAATATTTTTAAAACTTCTAGTATAAGCTGTGCGTTGATAGCCTAAAAATGAACGAATAAGTGATGCAGTGAGCGATTCTTTCTTTTATATAGTTAAATAATAAATATGCTCAGTAATTTGTTAAATTACATGAAAATTGTATTAAGTTAGCCGCGCTCAGCTTTGTGCTCGATGTGCTCGGTCATTTTTTTCCGAGCTCATCGAGCGAGCCCCGGTCGAGCTCTGAGCAAAAAAAGAAATGCAAGTCGAGAGCTCGGAGCGCTCCGAGTTAAAAAGTAACATACTACATAGTTTTCTTTTTGACAGCTCAGTGCCACGCTCGGGGCTAAAAAAAAAAAACGCCTAATATGTAAAACACTGATGGAAAAAGCCTTACTATTGTACTGAATTCAGTACAATTTGATTTTCTCAGTACGTAAGTACATCTTTGCCATTTTCAGTACAATTTTGAATTGTCTGTACAAAATTGATAATTTTCTCTTATCTTCATTAAAAAAATCTATGTGCGTGACCTGCAATTACCCAATATCAAAACCATCCCCACTTTAAAATACTGAACTGAATATATAAGAGTACATATTTAGCTTCCAATTTTTAAGTTCAAGTGACCTCAACTCCAAAAGTTGCGTTTCGCCCACGTACGACAGATGGGCTCATCATAATATATTCAATCGCTCCACTTAAACAGAATTACTTTTCTAATTATCTTCATCTATATGTTATTATTTTGCTTCCAACAATGAAATTTATTTTTAAACAATTATGTAAAAATTTTATATAAGGGAATCTTTTGATGAAAAGCCTTTATTGGTTTTTGCAAAATCGCCTACCAGTTATGGAGATATATTGCGTCACCGAATGTGAAATCTTATACACTTATAAAAAGTTCAGTGAAAAAATTATACAGAGCTTCAAAAATCATGCTAAAATGTTTTTCATAACATTTCTGCTAAGATATTAGAAGAAGATTGGATTTCGATGACGTTTTCTCAAACGCGCTTCAAAATTTCTTACAAAGCGCAGTATTGGATGGTCAAGTTAACTCTATCGTTCAATTTGTTTTAAAGTTTTTACCTAATGAACACACAAATATTGAAGCTATAAACAACGAATATAGAGCTCTGGCTGACTGCGAATATAATAAGAAACTGAGAAATCTATCTGTATGGGAATTTTGGGCAAAAATTTGGCATTTGAAAAATTAATTCAATGAGTTTATGTTTCAAAATATTCATCGAATTATTCCAGGTGCCTTTTGTGTTCATCATTCTTTAGCAAACGTTGAAAGAATTTTTTCATATCAAAATATAATAAAAACTAAATTAAGAAATCGATTACAAATAATTAATTAAAAAGCATTATAAATTAATTCGTATAAAATTGGTGGTAGCACCTTTAAGTTGTTGTTGTTCAGAAATTCAATGAAATTGACGGAATAAAGAATGGTCAAGTCTAGTAAACTGACATTCTAGTATGAATAATACAATAAATAATAATAATAAATTAAGAAATCGATTACAAGTTCCAATGAGTTCTACACTGTAGAAACCGAAAATCTTTTAAAAAAGGAATGTTGTCACAGTTTTGTAATTAATAAATATCTTGTGAATAAAAAGGTGACAAACAATCCTCTTCAAAAAGAAGAACTTTTAGAGTTAAAAAAAAATGTTAATTACCTAACTTACTATTATTTTCTTATCTAAGGCACCAGTTATACGTAAAAATCATTGAAAATTCTATTTTTAATTTTCTGATGTTTAGGAAGCAAAATCAGCGATTATTTTAATGGCAAAATAAACCTGACAGTTTAATAATGATTTAGGCTCCTTACTTGATAAGGGATCCGTCCGTTATTTATTTAGCTATGACAAAGAAGTTCCTTATTATATTGCCTTAATGTTTATAACAAATGAATTGTTTTTTTTGTTCTTGTTAATAAATCAATGTTATAATTAAATTTGGGTGCTTGCTAGTTTTTATCCATTTAAAAGAGCCCAGTACTATTTGTTCTTTTTCAGTACTATTTTGTTTCAGCATTCAGTACAATCGAAAAAAGTCGATTTCCATCACTGATGTAAAAGCCATTTCTGTATAAAATCTAATATTGCTAGCAATAATGTGGAACATTCATTTTTGTGTCGGGAAATAAAGTTAATTACCAAAATTATAAATTCAACTGATCAACATTTTTACTTTTTCATACAACTACAATTAAATTGGAAATTTGAACATAGAAAATTCGGAACTTCGACAGTATTTCCAATTTTATATGGAAAGTCGATTCGGTGCTTTTTCCATCTACCTTATTTCACGGCACCTAAAAATTTTACGTAATAACATTCTAGTCTCCGTAGGTCGTTCCATACCTAAGCGTCTTTTAATTGGTATTCTCTTTTGATGAACTCATGGAGGTCATGATTTGAGACTCTTATACTCTTACATTTTGTTCGAAACAAAAGAAGAAGAATTCAATTAAAAATTAATTTTCTTTCCACTGAAAAAAAGTTTTTTTTTTCGCATGCCTATTTCCAACTTCTTTCATATATTTTATTTCTCTATAGCGGATGCAATTTTCTGATAATGGACAAACAGTGTGCATTAGCACGATGCCCATTGTAGCATATTACCATGGTTTAAAGATCATGATCATGATCCAAGAGCTATGAATTTGTACATACATACACATTTATTCTTTGCTTTTTTCATCTGGTTAATCCAATTTCTTTGATTTTAGCAAATATATTTATATATTAACATACACATAATATGTTAATACATAAGGATATCTGTTTTATATTTAAAAAAGATATAATTGCTTAGATGCTGCGGAAACGTATAGGTATTACAAAAATTCAATTCTCCTCTAGAGATAAAATGTACATAACATATTTCCAAATTGAAAGAAAAAATGCACTTCTTCTAAAGCTAAGTACAGACGATTGTCAGATCTTACAATTGGTCTGTTTGGTAACGTGAAATTTCTTGCGAATTTGCACAAATTTTCACAAAATTTCACAATTTGCTGTAAATCCCATAGAGAAAAAACTCAGTTTTTGGGAAATTTGTTGAAAAAAAAGTTACCAAACAGGCATAATATTGTCAGATCTGTCAGTTCTCTGACAGTAGCTACCAATGAGCTGCCATTAGACAAAGCTTTTCAATGAAAAATTGTCTGTTCACACGGTTGGCAGATTTTTTTCCCAAAATCTTACAATTTCATTATTAGATGACTATTCTCTGACAATGACGTTTCTAAAAATACTGTCAGGGAGAAAATTGTCACTTCACATAGTTCGCAGATATAAGGTTTGATCGATGTCAGCCCTAGGGCGCACTGGGTCGCCCTGAACTCGCTCTGAGGCGTTTTATGTACCACTTTTTTCGCCCTAGGTTATTTGCACTGTGTTCGATGTGTGTTCGGGGCGAGCACTGAACGACTCTCACGAGACCCAGGTTTTTTCTTGGGGCGCCCTTCAAACAAACGAGTCCGCTTTGTATCCGCGCACGTAGTAAGCAACGTATGGATGACTCCGTATACGGATCCAAACATGGATCCGCAAAACTGCGTTTGTCGGCTCAAATTAGTATGGAAATTAGAATCACCACGGACTCATTTTGTGCATGCATTGTGAGAGAGAGAGCTTTCCATTTCACCATATTCAGCGAGAACCGAAACCAAATGGAATCCAGAACGGATCCAAAAAAATGAACGAACGATACAGGCGTTTTGTAGTTGAAGAATATTATGCAATTAATTTTCTTCTATCGTTTGTATATAAATGAAAAATCACAATTTATTTTGTATTTAATAATTAAATAATCAACTTTTGATTTTAAATTGATTTTCTTTCAGTAGGGAATTTGCGCTGTTGCGCTGGACACGAACGTGAACACATTGAAAAAAGTTAATTGTTTTTGTTGTCTTCTCCTTTGTTTTCAGTCCATAAAAAAAAACCTCACCATTAGGGTATTGCATACATTCTCTCTTTTTCAATAAAAAAAAGTACTCTCGATTTTCGTTCTTTTTTTGCATGCATATACAAAATGTGGGTATGACACTTCGTTTTGAAATGATCCAAGAAAGACCGACAAAGTTGGGTCAGTGAATTTGTTTGAAGGGCGAGAATTCAGAGCTGTCAAAATTCAAATCAGCTGTTGGCAATTTGCAGTTGGCATTCAGGCAAGAAAAAGTGAATTGAATTGTTGATGAGACATTTATTGGTAAATATTAGATATTTTGTTGATAATTTTGTTTTTTTATTTGATTTATATTATTATAGATGAAATGCCGAAATTCACGCTAAACAACGAAAGTGGAAAATCGGTTTTAATTGAGTGCTCTCAGGAGGATTTTGAAGCTGTCCAAAATAGTAAGTAAATTGAAATTCGATCACCCAAATATTTTTAACAAATTTCATAAATTACAAACTTTTAATAATTTATTAGATCATGAATTGCTAGAATCCATGTTCAATAGTGCATTGGAAAACCAATCTGAAGGAGAAGTTTTTTAAAATTTTTCGAAAGAAGAAAATGTTTGCTCACCCATACAAAACATGGAAGAGTCATCTCCGGAGGAATCCAATTCAAGTAAGAGTGTGTTTATTTTGGAACTGCGATAAAGTCAAGCTACGATTCAATTTAAAAACAAATAACATTGAAGCTTTGATTTTATTTTTGCTAGTCTCGTTCACCGCAGTTCCAAATAATGCCCTAAGAAAAGTTTAAAACCTATTGAGGAATGTTTTTTTTTTAATAGGAGCAAATAGTTTTTGGACTGAGGCAGCCACAAAGCTTTTAAGCTACTAAAAGATTACCAGCCGAGGTTGGGACATCATACTGCTCAAAACAAAAAAAAGATGTTCCAAAAAATTAGTGAGGAAATGTCCATGAAAGGTTATGTATTTACATGGAATCAAGTAGAAAACAAAGGCAAAGGCTTGGACAAAGGTTTTAAGCAACAACTACGCGAAAACAAAAAAACTGGAAATTCTCACCGCAGTGTCGATTTAAAAAGTGGGTGTTTGTTTTGGGATTGTGAGTACTTACATGTTAATTTCTTATAGTGACTGGACGCTGGAGGATCTCTACAAAGACCGGGCAAATGTATTTCCAGAAATGCTTTTAGGCGCATCCACACCGGATGTAATTGTATGCCCGAAAAAAAGTAAGTCCCCTTTCACACGAGGAAACTGAGTTTCCAGCAACTTTCAGTTTTTGGGTGAGAAGGGCACCAAGTAAGAGGATTGAACAGTCTACGATTGGTGGGAATTGAAAATTAAAAGAAAACATCAAAAAATCTCCAGCAACTTGTTTCCTCGTGTGAAAGGGGACTAAGTTTTTTCTAGTGTTCTGTTTTTGATTTGGAACTTCCTTGGAAGCGTCAAGGTAATATCACAGATAATAAACTATACAGATGTAGCATCCACATAGAAAAAAATGTACCAATTTAATTTTACACCACGCAGACGATCAACAGGCAAGAAAGCTCTTTGCCTGTTCATAGTAAAGCACAGAAAGAAAGCTATTTGTCTTTTGGAAAAAGTTCTCTCTTGCGTGCTCGCTCATATGTTTTCCCTTTTGCTCTGTTACTCATGATACAGGAATGAAATGAATGGGGAAAAATTGAATAAAAACTTGTTTTTTTGTTTCTGCAATACTATGCAGTCAGCAACGATCGAGAGGAAGACGAAAGACATTGCCATTATGTTTGTTTTTTTATTACTGTGTTGTATGTACGATTTTTTTTAAGGTCGTCTGAGGCTGGCGACAAAAAATAAAAAGTATATGAACTCTTTTTCTTCTTTGCATCCATGGATGTTGGATATTACCTATATTCTTTAATCTTTATGTGGGTAGGTAGAACATTTTTTTTTGTGGTGTGGCTTGTTTTTTTAAAGACAGAAAATGTCTTCTTTTTTTCGTAGTTTTCGTATTCCTAGATTCGTTAGATCGGAGCATTTTTTGATTAGCTAGGTAAACATTTTTTTAAATTTTATTTAGATAATCATTTTCTAGTTTCTTATATTAAGAAATTTATTTCTAAGAATTATTAATACATTTCAACATTTTGAACCTGTTGTTTAGTAAAAGGAAACAAAAACAAAATAATTTAAAAATATGTATGTATGTTATTATAATAAAATATTTAAATTTGATCTGATAGGTAGATTAGGTATACCTACCTACAAATCAAAAAAAAATTTCTCTACAGTTGGATATTTTCAAAAGACACTTGGTAATATTCCGTACCGAGTAATGAGGGACTTGTGCTGCACTAAAACCACCGGAAAATCAGGACCAATTCTTCAATCCATTCACTGGGAGAAGTTTAAAGTTTTAATACTTTCCCATCGCTGTTAGACCATCAGCTCATGAGGCTTTGTTCTTCTTAATCTTCGAACATCATCTCTTACATTTAATACATTATCCATCTCGGAGTTCAAATGACTATATAGTCGCTGATTATGTTAAACAGCGTGTTTACTAATCACTTCAGAAACCATTTCTATTTGTAGGTCACGATGTAAATCGCTATTTCTAAGGGGCATTTATTATTCCACGAAGGACTTTATTTTTGGATGGTTTAAGCATTAATTTTCAGTGTACAACTCCACAATTGGATGCAATAAGTCCAAACTGTGCCTACGTTCTGTAACTCTCGCATCGTTAAAATTGGTTGAGAAACGTTGAAAAATGGAACAAAACTCATACGAATGTTTCAATCTTGATCGTTTCTCGACTGATTTTGTCGATGCGAGAGTTACAGAACGTAGGCACTGGTTTCAGTATTTTTTTTTATAGCATTATTTTGTTCTTGATAGAACGCATTTATCAGGCTTCACAATGCATTTATCAGGCACTTAAATGGCAGTATCATCTGAAAATGTGGCCAAGATAGCATAATTGTCCACTGGAATATCCTTAGTATATAACAAATACATTGTTGGACCTAGGTCACTTGCTTGTGGTACACCAGTTTTATTAATTTCTGAATACTCTTGCTCGTACCGTACTCTAAAGAATCGGTGTGTAACATAGGATTTCAGTATTTCGTTGAACTGCCTTGGGCAGGTCTCTATGCAGTTTGTACTCAAATCCCAACCTTGTCAAAGGCTTGAGCAACATCCAGAAATAGAGCGGAACACACTTTTTTTTCTTCAATACCTTTTCAACAAAATCCGTAATTTGATGCGCTTGGTCTATCGTTGAATGTTTATTTCTAAATCCAAACTGATGGTTTGGGATTAGTTTTCATTTCTTCTATTACTTTGCTAAGCCTTTTCAGGAGCAGTTTTTCGAAAACTTTTGCCATAATTGGTATAAGAGATATTGGCCTGTAGGAAGTTACGTCTGTTGGTGGCTTTCCTTGCTTAGGAATAACAATGACTTCTGCAATTTTCCAATGATGTGGTACATATCGAAGCTTAAGACATGCATTTATTATATATTGGAGTTTTTTGAAAGCTACTGTTGGCATGTCTTTCAAAACCTGAGCAGTAACTAGAATATTCTCCTGTGGTTTTTTATTTGATAGCTTGTGTTAACACATGCTTTTTACTTCTTTAAGCGTGAAGAAGGGAATTTCCAATTCGTCGTTTCTATCAAACAAATGTTAATTATTTGTACCTAACTGCACTTTCTGGAAAGAGCTTAAAAACATTCAAGATATGTTCCGCGAGGATTTCAGCTTTCTGTTTCGCAATCCATTTTCTGTCTTGTGCTTTGATAGGCGGATTTCGAATTTGTGGTCTTTTTAGGGTTTAGCTGCTTTCCATAATTATAATATTAATAATTATATATTAATAAATATATAATAATTAAAAAATCGAAATATTTTGTATATAGGTATCTATACATTATATAAAGTTTTGAGCAAAATTGTACAGCTTATGCTTCGTCCTAATCTTTGAACCTTCCTTTATTAAAACCCACCCTATTAAATAACGTCAACAAAAAAAGATTTTGTATAAACAAACCAAATTAAAAAAAAAAAATGTTTTAAAGTTCTTTTAGCACGCCTTAAATACCTACTCATACAATTTACAAATTTACCTCAATCAAACATCATCCCGATATATGACCAATAATGAATTGAATCTAGGCAAAAGCTATTCGATCTTCCATCAAATCTAGATGAAAATAATTGCATATATACAAAATCAACAGCTAACCGAAGACGATGCTCTTCCACGTAACTCATTAAATCTATTAAAAATAATACATAATTCAAAAAAACCTCTTCTCTGTGCAAACTGACATAAAATTTTTCTTGAATGAAACGTTCTTGTTGAAAGTACCTATTTAAATTAATTTTTATTTCATTCATTTTTTAACATTCTCAAAAAACCAATTTCAATATTTTTCTTAACAAATATGTATATCATGAAGCGCACATGCAAAATACATATGTATATAATGAAACACACATGCACATAAATCTAACAATGTTGATGATTTTCATCCTCGATTTGAAAAGCGCATACCAGACTCAGATTTTTTTTGTATCAAATATGTCTCAAATTTGACCAGCGGTAGCACATAGCGACTACAGATCATGAAAACAAAAACAATAGACACACGATTCTTTAAAGAGAGAAGCAAACAGGTTTTTTCCGTTCGTTTTTTCTCATATCTCTTGAAGGAGTAAAAGAAATAAGAAAACAAATTATGCGTTTTTTTCCGTGTGTAGCTCTCCCATAGGTTAGAGTAGTAGAGAAAATAAATCAAAATGTTGTGCCTTCTCTAAAAAGTTAAACTTTTAAGAAAGCTCTTTTTTTTGACGAATTTCGTTTTCATGGACATTTTTTCCCATTAGTACCCCTGTAAGTATTATCTTTTGAATCTAAATTGCAAAATTAACATGCCGGCTTATAACATTTTAGTTCATAAGCTAACTTTATTATATTATTATATAATTTCTTTAAATTTCCACCTGAGTGCACAACCACTGTTCAAACATGAACATGCGGTTCTTATCTTCAGATAACCCAATGTGTGTTGTAAATAAATATAACACAGATCATCGTGAACATGCACTGACGGTTATCTAGAGATAAATAAACCATTTAATAAAACATAGATAAGTAAGAAGAATATAGAGATAAGGAATATGTAAATAATACACATGTAAAAATAGTATTTAAGGCAGATATGTTGTTTAATAAAATTAGTATTATTTGGAATTTACAACTTCGTGTATTATTCAAACATTTGGTCATTCGAGCCCGATATGAACCAGAAACATTTGGTCCTTCGAGTATTTTAAAAAATTTTCCCCCACCAGCGGTAAGAGATTTTTTAAAGCACGAACAAGTGTCCTAATAGCGTTGTCAGAGCTACAAATACTGGCAGGAAAATAAATCACATACAGTGAAAAATAGCGTTGTCAGAGCTACAAATACTGGCAGGAAAACAAAACAAAAATCACATACAGTGAAAAATAGCGTTGTCAGAGCTACAAATAGTAAATACTGGCAGGAAAAGAAAACAAAACAACAATCACAAACAGTGAAGAAAGCCTTGTTAGAGCTAAAATACTGACAAAGTGAAATCAAAATCAAGAAAGTGAAAAAGCGTTGTCAGAGCTTCAATACTAAAGAATCAACAAAGAAGAAAACAAACAACGACAATGTCTTCAAATCTCGTTGAAAGAATGCAAAAATTCCTAAAAGACAGTGATCTTGAAAGCGAGGCAAACTCATCCAACAAATTAGATGAATTTGAGGCAATAAAACAACAGATAGTAGTTGCACTGAACAAATATAAAATAAATCAACATGAAATAAACAAAATGATCATGAGGACAAAAAATTCACAGACTGCTGCCCAGAAAGGGGAGCTAATGTCATAGACGTATCAAAAATACATACGATAATGGACAATCTTAAAAAAACAATAGAAGATGCAAAAACAGAGGCGACTTATGGTCCTCATCACAAAACTATATGGATTGGAAAAGTTAAACGATGGAATGAACGGTTACAAACACAGCTGTCTAAGATGAATCCAATCGAAGAAGAAAAATTCAGAGAAGACAACTACATAATCGAGTTGGAAGTTGATGTGGAATTGCTTCTAGACAAATTGGAAGACAAAAATATGATATACATACAAATATATCAACAAGAAGTCCTAAAATCGAACTGCCAAAATTCGATGGGAAAATTGAAGAATGGAAAATATTCTCCGATCTGTTCATCGATGTGGTTCACAATAATAGTGAACTTCCAGATTCAATGAAACTAAATCATTTGCGATCATGCATCACTGGAGAAGCTCGAACATCAATTGCTAGCCTCATACAAGGATCTTCAGCAAACTACAAAGAAGCGTGGAAGACTCTCACCAGAACATTCGAGAATAAGAGGCTTAATGTTTCTACACATCATATACAAGTTTATTTCAGACTCTTGAGTCACAAAATCAAACGATGACTAGAAACAAAGAAGTCAACAGGTACTTTGGAAATTTCCAATCAGACACATTACAAGAGAAACATCAATGTAACAAAATTATGTCAGCGGTTACATCGTCAATGGATAAAGTCCGGGAGCTGGGAGAAGTTGCGGAAAGTCCTATTCAAGAAGACACAACCTTGGGAAAGTCAACAACACATAATGATGAAGAAAGAAACAGAAGTAATCATCAGCTTACCTATGAAATACCGACAAATGATAAAACAAATGAATATTTGGAGGAGATTCTAGCTGAGAAGAAATCATCCATGCAAATCTTGGATATTCATATCAAATGCTCTAACAGTGAGCTGAAATAAACAAGAAACAAGAGAAAAAAATAGTAAAAAACGCCTCTATCAAAACAAAAGATGAAGACTCACCTTCAGTGCTTCTAGCAACAGTACAAGGAAAGGTCAACAGCGACACAGCTCTTACAAGAGAAATCGAAAAGGTACTGGTCAACTCAAAGACACCTCGGGCACACCTCATATTTGGCAAGGTCATTAGCAAAAGGCCAATCCGTATTTCAAAGAAGGTTGTCTTCCCCATCTGGGACTATTCATAATATAATTTTATGAGAAGCAATTCAATGCGTGATCATGACACAGAGAAAAAACATCGATTCTCTGGTGATCCAAAATACAATTACTCAAGTAGAGATCTTCATGTGATGATATCTATGACGTTACCACCTTCAGAAAAGTATGCTCGAACTAAGATAAGGAAAATCGTGGTACCAAACAGCAATTATAAGATTCACAAGGAACAAATGTGGGTCATGGATTATGGTAAGGAGAAACCTTACGAGCATCAGCAATTGAAGGAAAACATGGTACTGAGCAAAGCCATACTTTCGACTTTGCTAACTACAGTCCAATATCAAAAGAAGAAAGTATTAAACTGAAAATTCAAGGGGACCTGCAACAGTTCAAGGAAGAAAACATTCACCTTAAGGGCTTGGACTTTCACCACGTAAGCGGTCACAGCGGATTTATGTTAAGTTGCATCTTGCTTATTATTTTAGTTATTTATATAGTACGGGGCATTATATTTAAAAATAAAAGAATTTAAACATTTTGTCAGCCCGCAGAATGTTCAAACATGAACATGCGGTTCTTATCTTCAGATAACCCAATGTGTGTGGTAAATAAATATAACACAGATTATCGTGAACATGCACTGACGGTTATCTGGAGATAAATAAACCATTCAATAAAACATAGATAAGTAAGAAGAATATAGAGATAAGGAATATGTAAATAATACACATGTAAAAATAGTATTTAAGGCAGATATGTTGTTTAATAAAATTAGTATTATTTGGAATTTACAACTCCGAGTATTATTCAAACATTTGGTCATTCGAGCCCGATATGAACCAGAAACAACCACACCGCCTACCATATTATCGGAGAACGTCCAAAAAGAAAAAAAAACATAAACCAAAATAAGAATTCTATAAAGGAAACAAACTTGCTTCATAAAGAAAAGCTTTTACAAGCCTACCAACATGGACGTATATATATGGACTGCTAGTCTAATGTCAGTTTCATACAACAATTGTCAAAAAAATGTCGCCAAAATAAGAGAGCGATGCTAGCTCTTCCCACGCCACTTCAGAAAAAAAAATTAACTTCTGACATAGAAGCTCACGACACTGTTTTTAAAATTTCAAAAAGTCGTATTTAGCGATAAACCAAACCTTACATTTTTAAATTTCCTGCATAGAAATTTGGTGCGACATCTACGGTATTTTGCCTCTTATTTTTTTTAGTGTTGGTTTGGAGGTTGGATATTCAAAATGAAACAATTCACATTCACCAAAAATAATAAAATTGGCCGCGTTCGAATGATAGGCCGATAGGGTATCTAATGTGAAATTCCTTTCAACAAAAGAATAGATTTTTTTTCTGAACAATTCGAATTTTTTTTCTCAAAACAAATCTTGCTAAAGAAAGATTTTATACCGATTTGCAAACACACTAGCAAGATTTGAAATTTCTAAAATGTCAAATTGAATGTCGAGGTGTTTTAAGAAAACAAATTGTGTTTTTGGTTGCAACGAATTTTCGGTGAATTTTATATTAAATATTTATGCTTTGCTTCTCAATTAATTATAATAATTAATTTCCAAATTGAATATTTTTTTTGACGTTTTACTTAGCAATTGCTGCTGTCAAGGGCCACACACACAATCACAAAAAAATCTATTCCTTTCGTATTCCTTTCAACGACAGAAAAAATTCGATTCTTTTTAGAAAAAAAAAATAGATTATGAAAAGGTAACTTAAAGGGGTGAAAACAACGATCACCGCTCTTAGACATGATAAATTATTTATTATTAAACTTAAATTCAAGTGCGAACTAACTAAACGTTGTGTTCATTTAGAGCAAGAATTTAAATCAAACAAATATAACGGCAATTCAAATTATTGTCACGTGGCCTCATATTATATCTTTCTTTTTCTAGCATTTAAGTTACACTCCTAACAGATGGTATCTATGAGAAGGCAAGAAAGCTAGACCAAGAGGGGCTTATCGCATGACACGAAGTTGCCAGCTTAGCACTAAAAAATATGTAACTTCTAAATGAATGCAGATTCCACCTTCAAACTTAGTATTTGGAATCTTTATTATATAAAGAACAATAAGAGAAAAAAAAAAAAATATCAAAATGGTCTAAGCTACTTAAAATTAAAATTGAATTTCCAACATCCGGTTATCTATAGGTATAAGAAATCTGTTTTTTGCATGAGGTCCACACACTAAAAATTATGTATCTTCCAGACGTATGGATATCCCACTCTGAAACTTGGCATGTAGTTTTGAGACTTAAAAAAAAAAATATAAAAATGGGCTAAGTTTACTAAAATTTGATTTGAAATGTTAACTTCCGGTTTTATATATATATATATATAAATTCCATTTCCGGTTTAGATTTCATAAATAAAAAGAACATCTGTTTTTCCATATATTCAACTATTAAAATTATTTTCATATTGCTTCATTTAATTTATCAACATTTTTCTTAAAAACCCTTACTCATTGCTTGTCGAAAGTTTACAAGCCCATAACTGGAGTACCAGACCTCAAAATTCAAAATCCTTCTAAATGTATTTTTAGATTCAAATGAAGTATAAATAACACAAAGATGAATGAATTTCAACACCCATCACTTTTTTCGTTGTCCGCTTCACGTGAAATGCCCCATATATTTTATATTTTATTTTGTTCGGTAAAAATCAAAATCTATGTAAAAACAAAACCACAAACTAGAAATCCCGCGCGTTCTTTTAGCCATTACCACAGAAAGTGAGTGACTAGACGCTGAAAATCAGCTGACACGTATATCAGATGTTAGCTGTTTTTTTTTCTCAAAAATCCGAAAAATTTTAAGATATCTTTCAGATTTATTTTGGAAAACAGTTGGTTTGTTTATCAGCTTTTTTCTCCTATAGGATTACAACAACAACAACCAATCCGGATTACTTTTAAATTTTACTCGAACGGCTAATAACAACACGTTGTTGTCAATGAAAACAACACGTTATTATTATTTTTCTCGTCCTCGCTGCGACAGATTCGCATTGGATCCTTTAAAGAACAAGCGGAACTTCTAGTTTGTGGTTATTTTTATATGGATTTCGATTTTTACCGAACAAAATAAAATATAAAATATATATAAAATACAAAACAAATACAGAATATAAATACCAGACAAATCTATCCAATCCGGTTTTGGTCGTTCGTTGCAAAACGATCTTATATATCCTATCGGCCTATCATTCGAACGCGGCCAATTGTATTATTTTTGGTGAATTGTTTCATTTTGAATATCCAACCTCCAAACCAACACTTAGAGGTTTCATTTTTTTCCGCTAGTTGCAGTGAGGAGGGCTAGTGTCGCCGAGGCTAAAATGGAACCAACCTAAGATTGGCAACTAGCAGTCCATATATAATACGTCCATGCCTACCAAGAACGCACCAAATTTTTAAAGAAGGACGTGGAAAAAAATGCTCTCTCAGAATAGCTTATAAAGAAACTTAAATAAATTACTTTTGTATACCTACGTTTGTGGAGTCATAATTGCTTCAAAAATTTTTTTTTTTAAGTCTGAAATACGAGCTGTGTTGAATTAATTTTATTTATTTATTTATTTATTTTTTGTTTGTTAATTTTAAGTTTTAGAAGTACTTAATACAAAAATATCTAATAAAAATGAATTAAAGAAAACAATTAGTTTAGTTTCTATCTTCGGTGGGCCAATAGTTCTCTGCAAATTTCATCCCGTTTTCTTTTGCCAGCTGAATTTTCTTCACTCCGCATAGAAGAATAAGGACCGTTTTCCTCTTGCAACGCTTCTGGCTGGATGTCATCATTAAGATCGGAATCATTTGCTAGGTTGTGTAAAACACAACAGGCTCGAATAAAATGGCAAATTTTTTCGACTCCTCTCAGCTTACAGTAATAAAGTTGTCTAAAACGTTGCTTGAGGATACCGAATATATGTTCGATTATTACTCTTTGCGAGCTAAGGCATTTGTTAAAATGAAGCTGTGCTCGAGTCAAGTGACCGTTATCACGGTAGGGGGTAAGTACAAATCGAGAACATGGATACGCTGAATCCCCTAAGATATGGTAATCTGAAAGTATTTACAATTAGTACATAAAGAAATAGTTTCAGTTCCAAAGTTTAATTCAAACTTACCTTCACAAAGCTTATCGAGCTTTTTATAAACAAAAGAGTTTACACTCGACTGTAGTGTACTGATCCAGGATATCCTATGAACATATCTATGAATTTCCTATTTTCGTCTCCGATACCTTGTAGACAGATGCTATAGTTATTTTTCCGATCTAGATAGTCATCTTTGCTTCGTTTAGGTGAGTCTATGATGACATGAGTTCCATCTATAGCTCCTTAAAAGAATGTGTAAGATTCTTTACATGAATATTTATGTTCAAAGTGCTTACCTATAATTCCGGGAAATCCGTGTTTTCTTTTGAAGCACTCCTCACTCTCTATCTTGGCTTCCTCATCTGGCCATTGCAAGACGGAGTCTGAGAGGCCACTTATAAAACTGTAACCCTCTTTATTACTAGTGACACCGTTGAAATAGATATATCGAAACAGTCGGATATATCTCTATACGAGCAGGCTTCATGACCGGCAAACCAAAGAAATATGGCCAAAGCCAAATGTTTTTCAGAGCTGTAGCTTATAGACTCCTTTAGAATTTTGTATTCAGAACTTTCTCTGAATATTTCAGAAGAATTGATTAAGCCAGTGTTCTCTGTATCCGAAAGTGCTTTACATACTCCGCATCTGAATATTTAGGCACAACTTTTTGAAAGTAGTCTGCAATACTTGTGCGCTTTGCTATTTTTGCTAAATTTTCATCGTCATCACTACTTGAATCAAAAAACAAAAGTTCGTCCTCGGATTCATCATTAAGACTACTTGAATCTAGCAATGTCCTAATTGTGTAACAGTAACAAAAATTACGATTTCAGAATATTAGGCATGTTAAGGAAAATGAGATCTCGGAGATCTCAGAAATCTCAGTTACATGAACAGGATTCCTCAGCTCTTCTGTCAAAATTCTGAGGAAAAAAAACATTGGATTCGCTTGCTCACTTTTTGAGTGAGAAGAATCTCAGAGATCTCATTTTTCTGAATGCACCAATTGTCACATAACTGACAATTTCATTGTCAGATCGTCGATTGACAATGACGTTTATGGCAATATTTAAGTGTGTTCCACACCCAGTTTCAAACAGTTTCAGACTGCCAGATTTAGTCATTTTTAGTCCGAAGTCGTTCCAGACTTCAAAAGTTGTGCTAATTCTTACAAAAGAGAGCGCGCTCGAGAGAGTAAAACATTTCCCCTTCTTGCCAGTTTTAGTCCGAGGAATTTCTTCTGGCTATTTCTGGGCTGGATGTCAAATGCCTGATTGCCGTATGTCAGATTACGTAATTTGTCAGTTGAGTACAAATATCAATGCCGGACAAGGGTTGCCCAAGTGTTAATTTTATTTTGATTTTAGTTTTGAAAGATAAGCATACTTTTTATCATTTTATTAATCTTTTAACTAATCAACTAATTACAAAAAATTTACGTCAATAAGCAAAACTATTTCTTAAAAAGAAAATTTAAAATTGACAATACTGAGTATTACTTATATTATATAGTGCTACTTGAAGAAAAACACGCTTAAGCTTCATAATTTAATGTATAATTAAAGATTTGTTTGTTTGTATATTAATATACTTGATGTAAGCTTGTACGTTTATTCCCTGTTAACGTTTTATTTTCTTGGGATATGATTCTTGAAAATGTTGATTAAGATTTATCACTGATCTACGGCAACCATAGTCGAATATATTTTTTGACGTTTAAAAAGTAGTCCAATTTAGTGCGAAAACCGTTCCAGACATTTTTTCAGTTTTCTTTCTCTTTGAGAGCATTTCATTCCCACTCCTCAAATTTGACATTTGACCAACTTTTAGTGCGAGAAATCTTGGGAACAGACCTTTTATCACATAAATTTGTAAGTTCACACGATTGTAAGATGTTTGGGACAATTTGTTTACTGACAGATCTGACAATATTATATTGTAAGATCTGGAATTATGTATATATATTTTGGCATACTATTTTATTTTAAAATAAAACTCCAGTGTTAATGTTTTTACTTTGTAGTAACTGCAAAGTATTTCTAAACTAATTCAAGCGAAACAGTGGAGGAAAAAAAAGAATCATTTTTTCATTATAAGTAAAAAATAATATATTCCAAGTCTAACAGTGAAGAATAAATAAATATAAATTAGTAAAAATAAATAAAAACAGTTTTCTTAAAAGGGTCCAATGAGGCTACAAGCATGTTAAATGGGGGTTCATTCATGTCTAATTCTTGAAACCTTGCACGCATTTTGGTACCTATATTTCTTGTATAGTTTTTATTTTTGGATTCCCGAACTTCTTCTGACAGTTATTCGATTGGTAACGACTGATATTCGACCCAAATTGTAGGTTTATGAAGGGGATTAATGATAAAACAGATAATTTTATGATTTTTATGATTTTATGAAGAGGATTAGGGGCTGCCGAAAATAGGACTGAAAACCATAAAATCCTTAGGTATCACAATGAATCTGAATAGGTATACATTTGTTTACCTGTAAAGTAAAGTTTTTAAATTTATAATACATATATATTTTAAAAATTCTTTTCGATATTAAAGCTTTTTTTAAAACTCAACTCAACATAAAGTATAAAAAAGTGTTCTAAAAAATTTGAAATTCCCAATAAAATATAAGGTCGTAAAATAAATAACTGTCAAATATAACAAGAAAATTAAAACAAATGTGTTTTTAACAACTACACAAAATTTGTACACCTAGAACCCAACAGAAAATATAAAAAAAATCAATTTTTCGTTTATAATAAAAATAACCTAACTTTGGCATACCAATTTCCCCAACTCAATAATTTTTTTCAATTTATTAAGGTTCAAAAAATTCTTAATTTAGAAGATATTCCATTTTTGCATTATAGACACATACGAAAATTGAATTTTGCAAGTATACATATTAGGCCTGTTTTTTTTGCAAGCCCGGGGGGAATTTATAGAAATAGCTTAATGGTGAAAATAATATCTTCCGATCGACATGATTTAACCCCTGGTTAAACATTATTCAATACTAAAAGAACTCTTACTACAGAATTGTTCTATAATATCCCTAAAAAAACTAAAAAAATTTCAGCAACATTTGTAAAAGTCCGAAACCTTCTGAGTGAGTGAGTGAGTGAGTGAGTGAGTGAGTGAGTGAGTGAGTGAGTGAGTGAGTGAGTGAGTGAGTGAGTGAGTGAGTGAGTGAGTGAGTGAGTGAGTGAGTGAGTGAGTGAGTGAGTGAGTGAGTGAGTGAGTGAGTGAGTGAGTGAGTGAGTGAGTGAGTGAGTGAGTGAGTGAGTGAGTGAGTGAGTGAGTGAGTGAGTGAGTGAGTGAGTGAGTGAGTGAGTGAGTGAGTGAGTGAGTGAGTGAGTGAGTGAGTGAGTGAGTGAGTGAGTGAGTGAGTGAGTGAGTGAGTGAGTGAGTGAGTGAGTGAGTGAGTGAGTGAGTGAGTGAGTGAGTGAGTGAGTGAGTGAGTGAGTGAGTGAGTGAGTGAGTGAGTGAGTGAGTGAGTGAGTGAGTGAGTGAGTGAGTGAGTGAGTGAGTGAGTGAGTGAGTGAGTGAGTGAGTGAGTGAGTGAGTGAGTGAGTGAGTGAGTGAGTGAGTGAGTGAGTGAGTGAGTGAGTGAGTGAGTGAGTGAGTGAGTGAGTGAGTGAGTGAGTGAGTGAGTGAGTGAGTGAGTGAGTGAGTGAGTGAGTGAGTGAGTGAGTGAGTGAGTGAGTGAGTGAGTGAGTGAGTGAGTGAGTGAGTGAGTGAGTGAGTGAGTGAGTGAGTGAGTGAGTGAGTGAGTGAGTGAGTGAGTGAGTGAGTGAGTGAGTGAGTGAGTGAGTGAGTGAGTGAGTGAGTGAGTGAGTGAGTGAGTGAGTGAGTGAGTGAGTGAGTGAGTGAGTGAGTGAGTGAGTGAGTGAGTGAGTGAGTGAGTGAGTGAGTGAGTGAGTGAGTGAGTGAGTGAGTGAGTGAGTGAGTGAGTGAGTGAGTGAGTGAGTGAGTGAGTGAGTGAGTGAGTGAGTGAGTGAGTGAGTGAGTGAGTGAGTGAGTGAGTGAGTGAGTGAGTGAGTGAGTGAGTGAGTGAGTGAGTGAGTGAGTGAGTGAGTGAGTGAGTGAGTGAGTGAGTGAGTGAGTGAGTGAGTGAGTGAGTGAGTGAGTGAGTGAGTGAGTGAGTGAGTGAGTGAGTGAGTGAGTGAGTGAGTGAGTGAGTGAGTGAGTGAGTGAGTGAGCGAGTGAGTGAGTGAGTGAGTGAGTGAGTAAGTCCTATATCTCCAATATAGCTCATGATAGCCGCTCCTGCGTACGCCACTGGTATGTATGTATGTACATATGTATATCACATAAAATCAACTACTGAAAACTTTTAACCAATTCGACAGCTCACAATTACGCCTTTCGAATGTGCAACACCTACACATTAAAAACCGTCTACCACTTAAACGAACCATTCTTCATTATTTTGTGCAATGTATTAATATCTCCAAAATTTACTTTAGAAATGTGAAATGAAATGAGAAAATTCACACAATTTATTTTTTTCTTTTTTTTCGTTTTATTTCACGACTTGCTTTTTTGCTAAAAACGAAAAAAATATACCTGCGGAAACCTGCAATTTTACTTTCTACCAATAGCATCTTACCGAAGACGGTAATAACTACCTTACTATGTAAATATAAATCTAGTAATAAAACAGATTATACCAGACTCCACAAAGCGAGGGAGCAAGGCCAATTAAACTGGTAGGTTTGTCTAGAGTTCAGTTTGCTGTCACTTAAAAGCAAAATGTTTTGGAGAAAGATAAATAACCGAATGAAGAAGATTCATGAGCCATTTAGCATTAGCAAACCAGACCCACAGGTGTGCGCTGTACGTTGTAGCTGGTAGTCCAAAAGTATATCGGAATCTGGGTGCAACAAATAGAAAAAGTAGTTTGACTTAAAAGGTATAGTCTGCTGTTGGCTGCAACAAGTGTTTATTGCGGAGACAAATCTCTCTTCTTTTTAATTTTAGTGTAGAAAGTGATTTTATATATTTATGTAGGTAGGTGTTTGCTAAATGGAATTGATGTTGAGAAAATAAGTTGTAAATAAACAAGAAAGTAAAAAAGGAGAAAGGAGAAAGGCTGAAGGAAGTAAAAAAGTGTTGGAATAAATAACTAGTTTAAGCTTTACTAAAACATCATATTTAACTAATGTCTTATGATAGACGGCCGAAACAAAAATATTTTCGTAATTCAGAAATATGCTGATGAAATTTTATGATTGAAATTGTTAGGTGGGTTTTTCATGAGCCATGAAACATAATGGCGTGGCTATAAGTGTTGTGCTTAAGACGACGAAGAAGACAACAACTGTGCTGTTTAATATTTTTTGTGTGAAATGTAGTTATCTTTTTATTTCTACATAATATGTAAATGTATACAAAGGAATACATTTTGGTTTTATATTAATAGTTTCATTTATCATTGCTTTTTTCGAAATACATATTCAATATACGTCAAAACATACCTTGTTACCTATCTTTCAATCTATAAACTATCAAATGGTATTGAAGGATGGCTACGATGTCATTGATTTAAAAAAAATCTTCTAAAAAATGAGAAATTTTTTAAATTTAAATAAAGGTCAACGAACGCCATGTTGACGCGGTCAAAATGTCTGCTGTTTCAACTTTGAGATAACCAGCCGATGAGCAACCCGTCAATGTGTTCTATATCTGTGTTGACAGGGTGATAACAAGGTCATAGAAATAATCAACGACTGGCCTTTAAATTAAATTTTTGTCAACCCGAGTGTTAGCGCAGCCGCAACACAGAATACTGTGTTGAAAATCGCGAGCCTTGACAACTTTGGGAGAGAACTTTATGTCATTTTGACATCAGTGGGTCAAAGTGACCATAATTGCGTTGACCATCTAATCGTATTTTATTTTGGGACAATGACGCTGATTACACGAGTCTTTTTTTCGTTCGTTTCGTCTTTCGTCTTTTTGACAGCTTGGGTGAGGGGTGTAGAAATGTAGGGAGAATGAAGTAACGAAAGCAGGAATGAACATTTTAAGATTTTTCTGGTTGAACATTGACGTTTATGGTTTGACAACCGAATAGAGATGAGCAGTGAGTAGATGTCAGCAAAAATCGTAGTTTATAGAAAAATGATCGATATTCAGGTATCGATTTTAATATAAAATAAATCCATTACAAAAAATTAAAAAATGCAAATAAAATTTTTTTTGTAAATCGAATGCAAAGAATGAAACTTCACAAAAACGTCCATTGTTGTCTATGTGTTCTTTCTACAAAAAAATATAATTCTGTTTGATATCAAACGTGTGAAATTATATTATTTTCGATTGACTAATGACTGGATGGATTCAAAAGAAATTTGACAAAGAAATCGATTATTTCATGGAAAAGGAATATAAATATAATAATAATAAAGTGAGTTTGCCTTACGGTCCATTGATTATTACGTCTGTGCCAATACGTTCTGTACTCCCACATCGATAAAATGGAACAAAACTTATATGATTTGTTTTAATTTCAATCGTCTCTAGACTTATTTTACCGATGCGAGCTTTAGATTGAAGGCACAGATCATTTGAATGGAATTTCTTAGAGGAGAAAATCGAAATAACAATTTACTTTTTTTTTTATATTCTCCAAAATGTTTGATTGAAATATAACTGGGTTTCAGTTTTTTGCCTAAAAAATTCACATAACAGGAATTGGGTTTTAATGTTCTTTCACCTTACTTTTGGGTTATGGTCGTATATTTCGTTAGTGGCTGGACTAAATTTGTCACAGTTTCCAATCTGTGCCTACGTTCTTAAACTCTCGGATCGCCAAAATTAGTCGAAATACGATGAAAAATGAAACAAATAGGATGAGTTTTTTTTATCTATGCGAGAGTTACAGAACATAGCCACTGATTTAGTCTTAGGGCCAGTTCGTTCCCAGCTAATCATCTTTGGTCAAGAATTATTGCAACCGGTAAATCTTGAAATCTCGAATCTATAATTTGAAACGTTAATCATTGAATTTGATAATCAGCCGATTCCAGAAGAACCTTTATTACAGATTTAATCCATTCTGAACTACCGGCACTAAGTCAAAAACATGTTTTGATGTGAATTCAACGTATTTTACTACCAAAATTAAAAAGAAAGAAAGAAAACATCGATTTTTCAGGTTCGATAAATTTTTTCATCGATTTTTCACCGAATATTTTAATTGCTCATCTCTAAAACCAAAGCATTTTGCGAAGAACTTAAAAACATTTAATTTCGTGTTGTTAACCAGTTTTTATACTTAAAAAGGCTACAAATGTAAACCCCAAATAACAAATTCCATACAATAACCGCACGCCACTGAGTCAGCAGTCCATTGTGTATTGAAAATGTTATGTACCATGTACCAACGAACGGTGACAGTAACAACTGTATCAACTGCTGATGCTGGGTTGTTGACGAGAAGCGAGAGAAGGAGGAAGAAAAAAACCATCGGGACTTGGAAGTTTGGAGGTTTGCTGTGCGGTGAACTCGACAGAGATGACTTTTAAGGGAGTCTGAATAAAAGAGTCGGAGGAGTCATTTCTTTAATAAAATATTGAATTACCTACAAAGGCACTGTTTTCTTTATTAATTGAGTCGGCTATTTTCAGGTACTGGTTGGACATTATCCAGATTTGACACAAAGTACGTACACCGGCTCATATACTGGCATTCTGAGCTCTTGGTGAGTTTACATCTTCAGAAGTGGGATTTGGGAATACCTGCCACGTAGTCCTATAAGAAACCAGTGAAACGTCTGACAATGTCAACCAAGACCAACGAGGAGAAAACAGCTGAGTTTAGCCTGCTTACGCAAGACCAGATTCGCGATCATTTGAGAGCACGTGGAATCCCCACTGGGGGGAAGGTTAAGAGGCAATTGCTGATGAAGTTGCTTGAATATGAGGGCTTAGCTAAGGAGGGAAGTCTAGACTTGGCAGACGTTAATGAGTCTGAGGATGAGAGGGAAGTAATTGAATTGAGGGAGGAGGTAAGAAAGCTGACAGAGTTGTTGGGAAAGCTTGCGATGAAGTCAAGTACTCAGGAGCTAGGCGACTCTAGTGGTCAAAGTGTCTCAAAGGCCAAATCTTCAAGTAGCGCAGGTGAAAAACAGAGGTTAGGTAACAATTTCGCTGTGCGTGATTTAGCTGATATGATACCTGTGTTCAATCCTCGGAATCAGACAGGGCTTTCGTCGAAAGTATGGTGTAAAAGGATTAGAGAAGTACAGGCCATATATCAACTAGATGAATGTTTGGTGATGATGGCATCTATAACGCGCCTTGCGGGAGCCGCGAAAATTTGAAGTAACGGGGTCATGCATGCAAATTTGGATGAATTTTTGGCAGATCTGCTTGTGAACTTTCTACCAGAAGATGATGCAGCCGAATTGCATGATCGGAATAGTCAACAAAGAACAAGTGACGTTACGTGTTATCGGTGCAGGCAAACAGGACATATTAGCCCTAACTGCCCCGAAGTGAATAATTCAGCCCAGTCGAGTCAAACAAACCAAATTAGCATTAAAAAAAAACAACCAACTCAGTTGCTTCCTATGCGGGAGAATAGTGAGTACATAAAGGTTGTGACGGTGAATGGGCAACGGGTTTGGCGATGGGGGTTGTATGACCATAGGTAGTTTGTTCAGCAAGAATATAAAACTCCTTAATGACCGCAAACATTAGAAAAATAAAACAAAACAAAAAAGATTTTTCCTTTATAATATTTTTTACATTTTATTATTTAAGACCATAGGTAGGTTTCATGCGGAAATCCAAATAGACAAACTTTGTAGTGGTTGTGAAGTGCTGGTGGTGCCAGACCAGAGCGAACCATATAAGATGATCATTGGGAGAAAATTATTAGACCAACCTCAAGTGAAGCTAGAGAAGACGTATGGGAAACTTACAATTAGTGATTGTTCCAAAGAAGGGAAAGAGGTGCGGGTACTGACCGTCGTGGATGGGCGTAGCGAAAACAGCCGAAAAGGAATCAAAATAGACGATTTGGAAAAGGGAGATTTACAGCAGAGTGATGGACAAAAGCTGGTCACATTAGTCAACAAGTACAGGGAATGTTTTGCTCTTTCAGCTGATGAGTTGGGAGACTGTCAATTGGGAGAATGTCATATTGAGCTGGAAAATAAAAAACCAGTGTGTGTACAGCCATACCGGCTGCCATTTGCCAAGCGTTCTATAGTGAATGAAAAAGTGGTTGAATTACTGAAGCAAGGAGTGATTAGAAAGTCAACATCAGATTACTGTTCACCGATTGTTCTCACAAAAAAGGATGGTACTGAACGCTTCTGTATAGACTTTCGTGCTTTGAACAAAGCTACTATAAAGCAAAAATTTCGAATGCCTGCGGTAGAAGAGGTGCTTGCTTCATTGAGTGGGTATGCATTTTTCACAGTCTTAGATTTGGCTTCGGGGTACCACCAGATCAGAGTTGAAGAGAACTGCAAAAGGTACACGGCGTTTGCAACTGACACCGGACTCTACGAGTTTAACCAAATGCCCTTCGGTCTCGTAAATGCCCCAGCACAGTTTCAGAGCATAATGAACGAGATAAAGTCTAAACTGAAACCCGGGACCATTTCGGTATACTTGGATGATGTGATTGTCACTAGCACATCGATTGAAGATGGACTATCTAAATTGGAGGAACTACTCAAAGTACTAAAAGAAGCAGGCCTGACTTTGAAGACGGGTAAATGCGCATTCCTAAAATCTAACCTCGAATTTTTAGGACATCGAATCATAAGCGAAGGCATCCAACCAGGAGAACAGAAGACTAGAGCAGTTGATGAGTTTCCGCAGCCAAAAACCAAGCACCAAGTTAGACAGTTTTTGGGTCTAACGGGTTATTTTCGCAAATTTGTGCCCAAATATGCCCACATCGTGACCCCACTAAGTGATTTGCTGAAGGAAGACAAGGTATTCCAATGGACAAGTAACCAACAATCAGCATTCAATGATCTGAAATCTGCATTGACAAACCCACCAATATTGACACTGTATGACCAGAAATGTGCACATAAGGTGCATACAGATGCATCAACTGTGGGACTAGCAGGAATTCTTATGCAAAAAGGAAAATTTGCCGAGAAATTGAAAGCAGTTGCGTATTATAGCCGTAAGCTTACAGATACCGAATCAAAGTACCACGCATATGAACTTGAGGTGCTAGCGATAGTTGAAAGTTTAGAAAGGTTTCGAATATACCTCCTGGGAAAAAACTTTCGAGTTGTGACCGACTGTGAATCAATCGTTTCAATGCAGAATCAAGTCTAAATCATTCCCCGTGTGGCTAGATGGTGGTTAAAGCTACAAGAATATGACTTTACTACAGTTCACCAACCAGGGCGAAAAGCAAGCCAAGTAGATGCAATGAGTCGTGATCCAATAGAGAATGCTCGCGAAATAGATGAAGCCGCATTGTGTGTTATGAACATCAACATAAGTGACGAAGATTGGCTCACAACAATACCGATGCAGCATGCAGAACTTCGAGAAATCGTTAGAAAATTCAAGGACGAGAAAATATCCGCAATAACAAGACAATTACACAAAGATTACATACTTAAAGGACTAAAACTATTCCGGAAGGTGAATGGAGAAGACAGATGGGTAGTACCAAGAGGAATCCGGTGGAGAATTCTGCGTAGATGCCACGATGAAGCTGGACATATGGCCGAAGATAAAACACTTGAACGACTTAGAAAAACCTATTGGTTTCCAAGGGCAAGAAATTATGTAAAGAGTTACATAAAAGGGTGCGTTGAGTGTGCGTATGCGAAAAGTAGAGGCGGTCAACAGGAGGGCGAGTTACATTGCATTGAAAGAGTCCCGTTTCCTTTCCACACCATAAATGTCGATCACATAGGACCCTTCGTGAAGGCTCGAGAGGGCGTTCAATACATTTTGGTGATCATAGATAACTTTACTAAATATACATTTTTATTCCCAGTAAAAACAGCTAATACAAATGGTGTCCTTCATGCACTCGATGAAGTTACAAAATATTTTGGAGCTCCCACCCGTCTGATCTCTGATCGTGGCACCGCATACACAGCAGGTACGTTTGAGCGGTATTGTGAAGACCATGGAATTCAACATGTAAAAACAGCCACGAGTACTCGAACATATTCGAAAATAAAGGAAGCAAATTAATAGTAGTGTTGTTAACTTGTGTATATTTTAATTAAAATAACGGTACAATGTTATTTTATTTCAAGGAAGCTAGTATTTAGTAGCATAATCATTATTTTGTTATCACAACTTCACTACGACGTTTCATTGGGTCCACAAGACCCTCATATCTTTACGGTGTTATTGATACCCAAACCTATTCCACTACTGTCCAAAACTCTTTGTTATTATTTGGTTTGGTAATTCAGACTGCTTTTGTTATGTCCGGCCAAAATTGTCAAAAGGACTGAGGTATAAGGAGACTGAGCAGGCCACTCCATGACCTCTATATTGTTGTCCTGAAACCATTGCTTAGCGGGCTTGCTGGTGTGTTTTGGGTAATGTCTACGTTCGAATTGTGGTTCATTTTAGCTTTGATACAATATATTAAACCAACTCCATAGTATGCGAAGTATCCTCATACCAGGATGCTAGATTTGTTAGTCTTCTTACATACTGCAGTACAACTTTACTCTTTTCAGTCCAACGAATATTTCTCTACTTTTCAGAAGCCCACCCCTTATGCTCTCGCGCAAAGTTCTTTCTTTTTGTTATTGTTTTTTTTTTCATAAATGGGACTTTTCGAGAACTGCGAGCATTCAAGTTGTGATCCCTCAATCGTCTTCTCACTATATGGACACCGCATAGTCAGTCATATTCACACAATCTGTGGAACTGCTGCAATACTATGTATTTTTAAAAACCGTACTAAACGTTTTATGTAAAATGTCGTTAAAACTTGTCTACAGCCCCGTGTTTCCGCTTTTTTGTATATAATGACGTCTCTTACCATTTTCGCCAAACACCTAAGGAGTTCCTGAACTTCCATATAAATTTTTACGTCCATAATAAGTTTTTTAATAAGTTGGCGTCTTACTGATGTGCAGTGTTTAAAACAACCCAATTCTGAAGAACAAATTCAATGGTTTTATAACAAATTCGGTAAAAATAGATAAATAGGATGAAATAGAAGAATAGATCTTACTTTTTATTAAATCTAAATTTGCTCGCCTAAAATACTCGAAGACACCAAAAAAAGTGACATTTAAATAAAACAGTAAGAATGAACCGTTAAATTATCACTTCAAATGGTGAACTTAATTTACTGGAGTACCACTCAATAGTAGAAGAAAGAAAAAGTGACTATTTTTTAAAGATATGAAAAATTACAATTTTTAAAAGATTCACTGCTATTTTTTGCTCGGCACTGTATGTATCTACTTTGCATTTCAAAATTCTTAAATCTGCAATCAACTTTTGTGTTTAGATTCGGAATCTTTATCTAACTTAAATAATAACGATTTCATATTTCCCGTTTTAATAGGGGTATTCCCGATCCGATGCAAACTAGTCTTGCATCATTGCAAAAGTGCAAAGTTTTTTTTTACAATGGTAACCCCATTGTATAGCAATTTTACACTTTTGCATTTTTGCAATGATACAAGACCAGTTGCATCGGATCGGGAATACCCCTAATAATATTTTGTAATAGGTTAACATATTATTGATGTAGCCTCCCCACCCCATTTTTCAAATTAACACACCAATAATATAATCTTATGTTTTTCCTATATTTAAACCTTAAAAATGTATTAAATAGTTACAGCGATTCCGAAGAACTTCTTTCTTTTTTTTTATTATTTTTTTTTTGTTTTACTTTTATACACTATCAGATCTTTGTCGGAAGGTATAGGTATCATGTTGTTATTCTTCTTACATCCCGTCATCTATACGAGTAGAATAGGTATTATTCAAATAATCCAATTCTTGTATATGAAAATGAATATGTTAAATCGTAACAAGTTCCACTTCAATTATAAGTAGTTAATCGTTTTAGAAGTTGTTGAATAACTGAAAAAAAATGATTTTACATTTTCTCCCTAACACACTTTAAATATTTGTTTGAAACTATGTATCATTTCTTGTATGAAAACTACAAACCTATGCAAGATATTCCCAGAATCTTTTTGATTCGAGTTAATACCTATTAATGTATAAAAATTTTAAAAAATATAAACAGAGGCATAGCTGCCAGTGTGTTAAATTAAATTATATCTGTTCGGCAAAATGCAGGTATATACATAGGTACCTACCTTTAAATCAACTGCACTTTTTTCAGCATTATTTTATTTATCATAAATCTAACCAGTGCATGCAATAAACTCCACAAATGCAACCAAAAATATTTGAGGTGCGTGTTATCCAAAACTAAAAATATTGTATTTATGTTGCGAATACGCCACAGTGAATGAACAAAATATAAAAAAATAAACTATTCATGAATAATAAAACATCACGGATTCCAGGCAACTCTCTTTATGTATAAATTTAGTTTTCTTTTGTTGCGGTCACTCACTCCAATGCAATACAAAAACACTATTCTTTCTCCGGTAGATGAAAATATTATTCGACACTGTGATAAATTGCACTCAATTGAAATTTATATCTGATTAATTTAAGGAAGAGATAACGATCTTATTTTTTTTTAAATGGTCTATCATGCATTTGAACTCAAAATAAACATTTTTTAAATTGTCTTTTAAATTTAAGATATAGTTTTTCTATAGGCATAATAAATTGCATGAGGTTTGCACTAAGTAATCAATTTTTAAAGCATTCCGCCAACAGAACAAATCAAGTCAAATAAAATGCACAACACTATTTTGCGACTGCAGATTGCCTAAAACACGACAGCTTAACTGCTCAGCATAAACACAAATCAAAACACCGATTAATTACTATTCCGGAATCCATACTGGAAATATCTATTCTATTTAAATTCGAAATTTTTTAAACAAAAATTGTATTAATTCCACTTGAAAGGGGTTAAGTTAAGTTAAGTTAAATTAAATATGCTTCTGAAAATGCCGAGCCTATCTATAATGCTCGGAGGCGAAATGTTGCTTTTTTAGCTACTGTTAATAATTCGATGCGCTTTTATTTTCTTCAACAGGTGCTGCAACTCACGTGTCACATTTTCGCAGTATGGTAACCATGGTCATTTAATTTTAAAGGCAGACAGAAGACACAACACGGTTTTATGTTTACTTTATTATTTTGATCTAATTTATCAAAAACTAGATTTAGTTATATCTTCCGCGTATAATTTGTTCGTTTTCTTTAATGGTTTAGACATGAATGAGTGGGTATTATTATTATTTTTTTAACAATTAAACAATAAGTAGGAATCACACGAATTAAACGAGAACACAGTGTTCATTTTTATTAATTAAGTGCGACGATATTGCGATATATTACACTGTCAAAATGGTCAGCAATATAACATAACACACTATAAACGTTCGTCTCGCACGACGGTTACGAGGTGAATAAAAGATAGATGACAAGCAACTAGCAAGGAGAAAATAGAATCAATAATACACATATGATTGGTATGAGTTCCATTGGTGCTTAAAATGCATGTTGGGCTCGATGATGAAAAAAATCCAAAAACCTAGATGCAACATGTTCGAAGTTTTTTTGGCGCATATTTATATTCACCACGCTGAATTTTATTTTGTTTTATATTTTATTTAACCATTCATAACAAAGTTAGTAAACTTTTAAGGGTTGCCATTGTGTAACTTTATTTAGTACACCCTCATCCTGCATGACATCCATCCGATTTGGGGCCTATTTCAACAAATTAAAATATACAATCACAAATTCGTATGTATAAACTATTTTCATTTTTTTTTATTATTTCGGTAGCGAGTTCAAAATTCAGCTTTCTTCTTAGCAATAGGTATTTATTTACAAAATTAACCCTTTTAAAATTCTTACTAAATAAATAACTAAAATAAAATTTGGCAGTTACATAAACAACTGAAACAAATTATTTTTATTATGAAAGCTTAGTTAAGTTATTGATTGACAATTTTAAAGAAAAACACAAACTATTACTTTAAAGATAATCGTTAAAAAATGCATATTAATGGAAACTCATTTACCTACTCAAATTTGAACGTTTTGCCGTTCTGTTATTTTGCTTTCTGTTATTTTGCTTTGTAACTGTATTTATTTTCCGTTTGCTTAAAATTGGAGTAAAGATACTGTTTTCAAAGTCTTATCCAATTTTATTTTTCCTTAAAAATAAATGTTCAATGTTTTACAGAAAAGTAAAATAAAAATGAAGAAAATTTTATCTGGTGGAAAATAGTATAGATATAGTGGCGCAAAATTTTAAACAGTTCTCGTTTAAGCAATAAACCCGACTCTAGTTAAAATAGTCCTTTATTTAAAAATTCTTGTTTAAATTTTTCTTAATTCTAAACACTTTAAACAACTCTTCTAACTAAAGAACTTGTTTAACAAAACGTCAGCAAACTTTTGTGAAACACGCCTAATTTTGACAGCTGAATAATTCAAACAGAACGAAAAATTAAAAAAAAAAAAAAAAACAAAAAGAACCCAATCTGTAATTTTGCCCAGCTATAGGAAAGTGTTTCGAGATTTAAATTTCGAGTTAAAATAGTGAAAATACTAAATAAAAAAGTGAAATAAAAGTTAACATAGTGAATAATTGCAATATTTTATAAAAAAAAAACAAAACAACATGAGGTGCTGCGTTAAATCGTGTAAAAGCACCTATAATATGGAGTTTTCAAATTTTTCCTCTCACGGGCTGATTGTGTGTGAAGTGATGTTTTTTAGGCTAACGGGAATTAGCTGAACACCATCTGTGAAAATTGAAATTCTCGTCCAGGGTAGCATTAGTTTTTGTTGGTGATGGCAAGGCGCTCAAATCCATTGAGCGCCCGTAGTGCAGAGTAATTTTACTTACTTTATGTGTTTCACAGGTAAGCTGTATCTCATAGCTTACCTGTGAAATGAACAAAAATTACACTGCTTGTTATAGGTGTTTTTAAATATAGGTGCAGTATTTAACGCAGCACCGCGTGTAGTTTTCTATTTTTGTACATTTTTGTATTGCATGTAATCACTTTAATTACTTTTATATTACTTGTTTCTTTAATTTACTAAGCTTTTTTACTATTTTAGCGATTTAAAATTTCAAAACAATCCTAAAACAAAACAGATCAAAATGCCTTTGGGTGCATTTAGCTGTCTAACTGCACGCCTTCCCTGTGTGGATGCATTTGTGTTTGTGTAACTCACACTCAAAGTGATAATTTCCCACAGATAAAGCATACTTTAAAAAGATAGAGAAGCGTTTTGCTGGTTTTAAAGTAAGAAGACCTCTTTAACGCTAAAGTATACTTTATGTCGTTTAAAATTTACAAAGAGCCGCCTCTCATTCTTAAGTTATTATTAAGAGCCGACTTCCATTTTAAAGTAGATTTAGAGCCGCGTTAAAATGTTTAAAATTTTGCGCCAGTTTCTCTACTTGAAGAAAGACTATTTTCAAGAAAAAGTGCTGAAAGGATGGAAGTCTGTCCGTGTTTCATGCCTTTACGTGTAGCTTTTTTAAAAGCCAAAATTCCAATCGAATATATTTTTTTTAAATTAAGTTATTTTGATGAATAGTTTTTGCAAAAAGTATTTTCAAGCAAGTCTATAAATTTAAAATCAAAGTTTAAAACAAAATTGTTATATTTTAACTTTAACTTTAATGTAATTGAGTGCTAGTTTCAACTGTAGTTTTTAATGCCTTTACCAATTTGTATAGAACACTGAAAACCACATGTCTTTCTGTCTTCTAGTTTTTGAGATAATTGAAAATTATCAGAACTACTTTATCATAAGAAATTACATTTTTTTTATATATGTACATTAGGGTGGTCGTTAAAGTAGGTGGTAAAAAAAGTTCATCTTGGATCGTTGTCGTTTTCTTCTACAAACCCATATGGACTTGCAAATAAAACACGCCTATTATAACGAACGGGTGGTCACTGTAATTATATGGCTTATTCTGAACGTATACGTTTTCTGATTACTTTACTAAGTCGGCAGTGTGTTCGGCCTATTCCTAAACTTTCTGTTCCGAAAATAGTTTGAATCCATTTCTATAATATCTTATTTTTTAACTATTCCTAAATCAATACATTTTACTTAATTTTGTCTTGATTCCTTCAAAGATCAAAAACAATTGTTTTTTTTACTGATTTTACTAGAGCTTTGAAGTTTTAATAAATTGTATCATAAAAATTAAAACTTTAACCAAAAAACTACATGATTTAGGGTTCAACAAAAGAACTTCAAATGTGGATTTCGTCTAGTGTTCGCAACTCTTGTTAAGTATACTTGATAACTAATAACCAGAGCTAGATTCTTCTTCTTTATACAGCCCTCTATTAATTGTTATTAACTATTATAAACAAAAGTGTTATAAACTGGTTAAAAAGCTAATAAAATCTTATAGTTTTTTAAGTAACCCTATTGGTTGTGCAAAATGTAAGTACATACATATGTAGGTACAGTGAACTCTCTCATAACCGGACACTGATGGTACCCAGAAATTTGTACGGTTGTTAGAGGTGTCCGCTTATGAGCAAACGAAAAAAATTAAATTGAAAACCTTTTGAAAAAGAAATAAGCATATTCATATTCTTGAATTTTCTAATCCGAGTGCCTTCTCGTATTGTAAGAATTGGAATGCACTTAAAAAACAGAATGTAGCTTTCGAGATACAACAAAATTTCACCTATGAATGAATTTCTGTCCAAGAAAAAATTTTGTGATTTTTTGTCGTGTGAGGATTACACCACTATAATCTTCATATTTCTTCAAGTTATTAATTTACTATCCAAAAATACCGAAATGGACCTTATAAAAATTGAAAAATAGTACTCCACATGCACCTTGTCCGCTTATGAGAGATCCAAACTCTATTGCGGTTATTAAATTTGGTGTCCGCGTCCGGTTATTAGAGAGTCCGCTCATGGGAGAGTTATTACTATGAAAAATCATGAATTTAATTCTGTTCTTTGAAATTTGTCCGGTTATGAGAGGTGTCCGCTTATGGGAGGTGTCCGTTTGCAGAGAGTACACTGTATATCAACTTTTTCTTAATATATAATAAAAATTGCTATTAGCTAAGAATGTTTTGATATGTTAATAATATTAACAGTTAATAATTCTTTTTTAAAACTTTGCGAAGCAACACATGCATGGGTGAGCTAGTTAAGTATACAGGGTGTCCCGAAATCACCGCCTCAGAAGAAAACCATGAGTTCCTAAGGTCATTTCAAGTCGAAAAACTTAAGAGGTAATTTTCTCGTTTTCGCTTCGTTTTCGATTTATAACGGTTTTTATGATTTTTATTCTTTTTTCCTTTGACTGGCTCTAACTTTGCTAAACTACAACCGATTTTTGAATTTTTTTTTGTATTTAAACAAGAACAGTAAGAAATTTTTATCTACCACATACTTTTTTCTGTGTGGATAACGGTTTTCCCGCAAAATATTTTCAAGCACATTTTTTAATCATTTTTAGGTTGTTCTTTTGACTTCGATATGATTTTTTTCACAAAAACACGTTATTAAGTATAATTTTTATTTCATTATTATGAAAGCCCAATACGTGTTCTTAAAAATACTTAACATTTTTTACCTAAAAATAGACACAAAATTATTAAAAAAATAAAAAACAAAAAATAAAGTAAAATAAAAATGTGTGATATTTGATGAAAACGAATTAAAACGAATAAAAAACTTACGCTGAGCGTTTAGTGTTGAATGTTAGAAAGAGTAAAGTAAGAGTAAGACCGTTAGAAGTTTTTTATTCGTTTTTATTCAAATATTCATATTTTCTTGTTTTTGCTTTATTTTTTGTTTTTTTATTTTTTTAATAATTTTTAATGTATTTTTAGGTAAAAAATGTTATTTTTTTTAAGGACACATATTGGGCTTTCATAATAATGAAAAAAAAATTATTCTTAATAACGTGTTTTTGTGAAAAAAATCATATCGAAGTCAAAAATACAACCTAAAAATGCTTAAAAAATGTGCTTGAAAATATTTTGCGGGAAAACCGTTATCCTCACAGAAAATAGTTGTATGGTAGATACAAATTTCTAACTGTTCTTGTTTAAATAAAATTCAAAAATCGGTTGTAGTTTGGCAAAATTAGAGCCAGTCAAAGGAAAAAAGAATAAAAATCATAAAAACCGTTATAAGTCGAAAACGAAGCGAAAACGAGAAGTTTTTAAGTTTTTCGACTTGAAATGACCTTAGGAACTCATGGTTTTCTTTTGAGGTGGTGATTTCGGGACACCCTGTATAAATCTAAGAGGTGCGAGATATATGCGTCTGGCTAGCCTAACACCACAATCAAGACCGCGGGCGTAGATCGTCGTACTAACACACTACCTCACCTTTAAATGATAATTTTTAAAGCTGAATGGTTAAGTAAATCGTAAAATCTTCTATTTTTTGTAGATATTGTGATTTGTGAATCTTAAAATAATATTGAATATTCAAAGCGGACCCCTTCTCAAAGGACTAGCGATTCCATGAAATTGTTTCATGTTGACACATTGTCTATCAAATTTTCCACGATTTTTTCATCGCGTTTGTTCTGCATTAGGTTGACAAGAGCAATTCCGGTGCAGGGCGATTCCATTATTGCGGGTGCAACGTTAAGAGGCATTTGAAGTATATTTATGACAAAATACAAAATATTTTAATGAGATTATTGCATGAAGGGCTACATTTCCACCTATTCTCTTTGGATGCGTTTATAAAATTTAAATGAAATAAATAAATGGTCAGAAAAAACGTTTTAAAGTGCGATCGCGGGTGCAACAGAATTGGCCTAACCTAAAGATCATAGTACAAAAAATACAAATTCTGTTAATTGTAAAACATTTATTGTGCTATTTTTACATATATTGAACGAAGTTTATTCAATCAACTAAAGAAATAAAAATAACGATGGAAAACAAATCTAAACAATGATTAACTTTTAAAGCAATCGCGGGTGCAACATCAAATTATGGCGGGTGCAACGCGTCTAACTTTAATGAATATTAATACCAGAAAAACGATTAAAAAAAACTGGATAAGAGATCAAATGACGTTTGTATGTATAGTTTGCTAGTCAGTACCCTTGTCTATTAATTATTATTTTTTTTTTTTTCAAATACGTCAATATTTTTTGAAAATATCGTGTATATATTATTGTCATCAATCTTTTTCTCTGGCGCATCCAACTTTACGAATATGTCTTCAAATTTCACGTATGGTATTCCCGTATGTCATTTTTTTTAGTGAAACGTCGGCCATAAATTTTCTTCAAAAATTGTAATCTAACATTGGTCACTGATTCACTGGTCAAGTTTTCAAAACTTTTTGAATTGTGAGTAATAAAAAAAAAACTTGCCAAGTAATCCCACTGAATTTTAGTAAGTAATTATTAAATAATAAAATAATAAATTTCCCTCAGATTTCGGAGTAATTTTAATATTACTCTACTTTAAATATTTGATATTTAACGTTCATAAAGCAAGAACTTGGCGTACTTTAAGATCGCACTACTTTTCACGGCTGGTTTATTGAATAAAGGTTTTTGTATACTTATAAGAACTTGGCTTTCTTTTAAAAATGTATGTTTTGTTCTGATCTCACTCCGTTTTGCAAAGATTTTTATTTTATTTTCAGATAAAAATTTGGAAAGATACATCCGCTAGAAGTGTTGGAGTCATTCTACAAGAATAGGAAGTGCTCCATTTAATTCATAGTAATTCTGAGAAATTGGCGGATACCACGCCACTGAAAGGAAAACCTCAATTTTTTGTTTTCTTTGTATCCACTTCAAACCCTACCGCTCTGCCAAATTGCATCATTCTAAAGCAATCGGAAGTGCTCCATATATGTAAATGATATACTAATTTTTAGAAAATGGGCGGATACCACGCCTCCTATATGGAAAACTTCAAATATTTTATTTTTTCGTTTTGTGTACTCGAAAACCTACCACTGTGCGAAACGACAAGATTCTGTGGCGTCGGGAAGTACTCCATTTAATTTTTATGTTTTGTGAGTGAGTGAAGTCGATTTTTGCATTCCTATATCTCTGGAACCCCCTGTTTTAAGGGGTTTAAATTTTGGTGAGCACCTGTTTTTTGTCAGCTTAGCAAATATTAGAGGGGAGTCGAAAATCGCTTGAGTTTGTTCCTGTAAAAAGCGTATAGTGTCAGTGTATATCTGTGAAGCAACCAGGGCCGGTCCCAGCCAAACTTGCGCCCTGTGTAAGATTTGTAGAAAGCGCCCCTTTTTATATTTGCTCACATACATACATAAATACACATGGCAAATGGCAATACATATTTGTTTGCGCAAGATCAGATAACATTCTTTGCTCCTGGAAATGCACCCTCAGAATTTTGCGCCCTGTGCATTTGCACATCTTGCACATATGGTTGGTCCGGCCCTGGAAGCAGCCTCCTTTCCCTGTTTCCCTCCCATTTAGCCTGATATTTTTATAAATAAAGAACAAAATAGTATATTAAATAGTTTAATACAACAACCTTAAATAGCAGAAATTATTACTCAAGACATATTTTATCAATAAAATATGATAAATCAAGTAATAATGTTAGTAGTTAGCAACCAATTTGAATAAGCGTTTTTTTCAATCCAACTTACAATTTACTCTTAATTACGACTGATTTAACTTATTTCTTCTTACTTTTACAAAGTTTCAAAACGTAAGCACTTTACTTCTATCAAAAAAACAAACTTTTATATCTTTTGTATCGCGGGTGCAACAATCTTACAATGGCTATTTGCAGTCAATAATGCTAAAAAAGTCATACAAAATTCTTAAATTTTTTTTGTCGAAACGATTAAATGACATTTGTCACATACGTCTAAAATGTTAATCATCACCTTAAACTGTCGGTAATGGCAATTTCGAGCGTGTGTTACCAGTAATGATAATTGTAGTTCGTAACGATTCTTCGTATGACGATGTTGCGAAGTCCAAAAAAATGGTTCCTTTAAGTTAGGTCTCATTTTTTTATCAAATATAGTTCTTCTTCTTTGCTTTGTTTTCAAAAAAAAGTTCAAAATATTGTAATTTAAAAATTGATGTCGAAAATCGTCTATAGCGGAATCCCTTACAGCAACAGCAATGCTATGGAATGTCTTTCTTTACGCGCGCAATGCGCATATTTAATATCACGAATCGCTCATTTTAGCCCTTTGCCATACCCATTATTTATCGTGTGACGCTCTGGTGGTGGGGTCGGTCGGTGTGGCTCGGTGGTTGGCGGCGATGAGCATCATTATTATCTAGTAGCAATCGCCGTCCGTTCGTATGTGGATGGAAATCAAAGAACTGACGAACGGGCCTATGAGTGATTGATTTGCATACCTACCTGGCACCTGTAACCACAGCGAAGCAATTTCTTAATAAGTCAACTGCCTTAAAGAAGCTTAGTATTCGCATATAAGAACCGACAAAATTTAAGAACTATTGCCGTTTGAATTTGTCCAAAGAAATCAAAAGAAAAAGTTGGGACAAGGAGTTCCAGCTCAATAGACAGTTTGAACTCTGTCGGTACGTGCTAGAATGTGCGCGGTAAGAGAAAATGGAATGAGTGCAGAGTGTGAATAGGTAACTTATTTTGGATCGCAAAATTATTTGAACGAGTAGATACTACATGCATACATACATAAGTTAAGTTATTATTTATAAAATAATTTGACAGAAAAAATTATTAAACAAATCTTATGACATCATACATAATGTACATATAGAACAGTTTAATTATTTGGGAAATTGAAATTCGTCGTTTATGTGGGGTTTTTTTGTTTATTTTCACTTTTCTTAATATCTTTTATCAAGGTCGTTAAATGATATTTCAAGCTTGGAGAGGAAAAGGCTAAGATGTAACTCGGAATCTTGGTAAAAAGATTTTCAGAGATAACCCATAACTTTTATCTTGAAATAACTGGGATTAATTGATCAGTTGTTTTTGATGACAGAAAACAGCAAGAATTCAAGTGATTAATTGAAATTGAAGTTCCTTTATTTTATTGGTTAACAAAATCAGCAACAAAAAATAGAGTAACTGACAAATCAGTGGATTTGCTGAGAAATTAAATGTTTTGACAACTCACGAACTGACGCGAATAAACCACAGCTTCCCCGGTAGAAAATTATCTAGGAAAAACTATTTTTAAGCGTGGCCCTAGCTAGATTGGCCATTATATAGTAAATCCTATGCTGGGCCTAGATGGGCGCAGGTCTGGGTGATCTTGACTAATTTATCTTATTCTGGCTTTATCTTGGCCCTGGCTAGAATTGCCTATTTATTGGCTTTGTCAGATGTAACTTAGACTGGGCCTAGATAGTTTTAACTTGACATAGCCTAGATATGAAAACTTTTGTTGGTGTCATTTTGGCCCTAGCTAGTGTCGCCACCTTATTGGCGCTGTCTCATAAAAACAGGAAGGGACCCAAATAGTTTTCGCTTGGTGAAGCCTGGATAAGGAATTGTATCTTGGCGTTAGACAGTGTCGCCTCTTTATTGGCGTTATCTGGTGTAACTAGGACTGGGCCTAGATAGTTTTAACTTGGCATAGCCTAGATATGAAAACTTTTGTTGGTGTCATTTTGGCCCTAGCTAGTGTCGCCACCTTATTGGCGCTGTCTCATAAAAACAGGAAGGGACCCAAATAGTTTTCGCTTGGTGTAGCCTGGATAAGGAATTGTATCTGGGCGTTATCTTGGCGTAAGACAGTGTCACCTCTTTATTGGCGTTATCAGGTGTAACTAAGACTGGGCCTAGATAGTTTTTACTTGACATAGCCTAGATATGAAAACTTTTGTTGGTGTCATTTTGGCCCTAGCTAGTGTCGCCACCTTATTGGCGCTGCCTCATAAAAACAGGAAGGGACCCAAATAGTTTTCGCTTGGTGTAGCCTGGATAAGGAATTGTATCAGGTGTAACTAAGACTGGGCCTAGATAGTTTTAACTTGACATAGCCTAGATATGAAAACTTTTGTTGGTGTCATTTTGGCCCTAGCTAGTGTCGCCACCTTATTGCATGCAAAAGCGCTGTCTCATAAAAACAGGAAGGGACCCAAATAGTTTTCGCTTGGTGTAGCCTGGATAAGGAATTGTATCTCGGCGTTATCTTGGCGTTAGACAGTGTCACCTCTTTATTGGCATTATCAGGTGTAACTAAGACTGGGTCTAGATAGTTTAGATTTGATCTAGCCTAGACATGGAACTTTTTCTTGGCGTTATATTGGTCGTAGATAGTGTCGCCTCTTTATTGGCATTTCCAACGACCAATTTAACTTGTGTAAGGTCAATATAGCAAATACGTGAAGTATCAACTCATAAACATTTTTACATCCCTATTCTGTATCGCAAATCAGCCTGGTGGGTAGCGTGCTGGATCTTTGATTGGAGGAACGCTAGTTCACATCTCGGAGAAACCAAGTAAGTAAAAGTGAAGTTTTTTTTAAAATTAAATTAAATTCTATACATTTCAGTTAAAGAGAAAAGCGGTCTCAAACACCCCTAATATGAGAGGGGTGGGGGCTATATGGGTTTCAGCAAAAATCTACCTAGGCCCTAGCTAGTGACTAAAAATCTCAAAATTTTTAATTATCCAAAGCCTGACTTGGAAGATCTATCTAGGGCCTATATGGGAACCGCTAACAAGGTCCACAGAATACAGAGCATTAACAAATTAGCAAGGGCCAAGCTAGTTACTGGCCGAGAGGAACATTCCTGACTTGGAAGGTCTATTAAGGGCCCATATGGGAACCACTAGCAAGGCCCACGGAATACAGAGCATTAACAAATTAGCAAGGACCAAGCTAGTTACTGCTCAAGAGGCCCATTCCTGAATTGGAAGATCTATCTAGGGCCCATATGGGAACCACTAGCAAGGCCCACGGAATACAGAGCATTAACAAATTTACAAAGCTAGTTGCTGCTCGATAGGCCCATGACATAAACAAGGCGAAACTAGCTGGGGCCAAGGCAATACCGAGTCGCAAATTCTACCCGGGTTATTATATGCCTGCTTGGTAACTTTTTTTCCAACAAATTTCCCAAAAACTGCGTTTTTTTCTATGGTTTTTGACAGCAAATTGTGAAAATTTGTGCAAATTCGCAAGAAATTTCACGTTACCAAACAGACCATACATGTTCGTGCTAATGGGCGTTTTTCTTTTTTAGTTCAGAGCAGAGCCTAAACTGTCAAAAAAAAAATCGTGTTTTTTTTAAGCTCAGAGCATTCAGAGCTTCAATTTTGTGTTTCTTTTTCGTGACAGCTGCTGAAGCGTGTTTCTTTAAATAAATCTGAACTCTCAGACCAGAGCACGCTCAGTTCAGAGATCGCTCAGAGTATGTTCGGAGTGTTCAGACTCTGTTCAGAGCTCTGCTCTGATCTAAAAAAGAAAAACGCCCAATGAATGAGAAGTAGAAGAAACCAATGGTGAATTGAGTTGGCGCTATCATCGGGGTTTGACGAGAGTTGAATGCGAGAGTAGCAATGATCTCAGAAATATTAACTGCTCAAATAACTCGTTTGAAAAATACTAGTTGTGTTCCTTTACTTTGAAACACTGTGCATTTGTATGAATTTCTGATGTCGATTATGGAATCCGCAACACTGGATCCGCAGTGATTTGCAGTATAGTGTTCTCTTTTCTTATAACGACAAACGAGTCAGGAGAAAAAAGAGAACTGCACTGTGAATCACAGTGGATCCAGTGTTACGAATCGACATCATATTTTTTTCTCAAAAACACGTTACTAAGCATCATTTTTTCTTTTACCTCTGGTCTCTTAAAAATATTTTAATTTTTTTAACAAAAAAATACAATTAAAACTATTAACACAATAAAAACAAAAGAAAAGGAAATTCTAGAAAATTTGAGTATTTGAATAAATATTCAATTGCTCGTTACGAGTTAACACGTTGCATTTACTTCCGCTTTATTATTAATCGCCTGCTCAGCAAATCATGTTTGAGCGAGTTATCAGTTGGGCCAGCCCTTGGCTTGGCGTTTTTTTATTATAACGAATATGTAATCCATTTATTTGCGCCCGAGCAGGGACTGGCAAACAGCATCCTTTTCGCCCAGGGATCAATGTCAAGTTTAGAACGCTTCCTTCAAGTGAACATGACTTTAACCATGAGAACACAGTTACCATTTTAAACTTGAGCATAACTTTTCGCATACCCATGGGAACATGTGAATATTCCAAAAGGCTAAAGGCTGTGGTGTGAAGTTGATCGTGTCATTAGTAGAGCGCTTTGAACGTCCAAACGGGACACTTCCATGTCAGTTTTCCCATTTCAATACCCTACGCGACGTGGAATTAAAACTTTTGTCTCTTTATATATCATAAAAAAAAACTTTATATATATCAGTGTGAGTGAAAAAATAAAAACAGATACAACTACAGTTAAAAATACTTTGTGTGCTAATACTGAGTAGAAATTCTACCAAAAAATTCATAATTCAAATTTAAATCAAAAGATGCAAATTGTAAAAAAAAAAAGATAAAAAGAAGGTTACAAAAATTAAAAAAAATTTACTATAAAAATAATACGTGCTATTGGGAAAAAGAGAATTATAGAAAACATTAGCATTATAAAACATTGATAGTTTTTAAGAAATACTAAGTACAGTGCGGTTAAACAAACAAAATTTTAAATTACAACAATTAAGTTTAAAAATTTGAAAACATTTTAAAAATTAAGTGAAAAACTAAGTCATTTGTAACCAAATTTGGTAATTATTTTTTCACTTGGTCACATGGTCATTTTTATTCTATTTTGGTCATTTTCTTACGAAATGAAAAAAGAAATTGCACTTTGATTTTATGCTTTTAGGTACCTAATGTGATCTCATTTTAAAATGCTGTGAGAAGTTAATATTTTTATTCTTCGTTATTTAGTTATGATTCGCTATTTGTATTTATTTATATTAATCTAAATTAATAAAGTTTGTTAGGTACCTAGGTATGTACTTTACGAATTTGTTTGTACCTGTTTTTTATTTTGTATTATTAATAATTAAAAAAAAATATTTCATCTGTATAAATCAAGAATATGTTGAAATAAATGTGATGAATTCATATTTCGGACTTAAATTATTTTGGTCATTTGTTTTCACTCATTTTTATTCAATTCAAACTTAAAGCTATCTTAAAGCAACTAACTTGCTGGCCCTAAACGGTCGCTCTATAAGTTCTTTATCATAACTATTATTATTTATTAATACTAATGCCTTTCGGCCTAAAAACTAATTATTTAAGGAAATATTTGAAAAAAACTTGGTATCTTTATCATTTTTATTTTATACATTTTTTGCTACAGTTGGTCATTTTTATTTTCAATTTTGGACACGAACTTTATTTTTAAGTGGCAACCGTGCTATTGCGCAAAAAAAGAAAGTAAAGTAAAAATAAATTAAGAGCGCAAAACATTATAGCGTTCTTCGGAATTTAAAAATAAAAAAGCGTAAAGAAAAAAGAATAAGTTTTTTGAAAGAAGAAGCCTTTTTTTGATAAGGTACACCTTTATTAGTCTTTTTAAAGAAAAAATAGTTTTACATTCTAAATGGTTGCAAATTGCTCAACAGATTGTTGAATTGATTGGAGTCAGCAATTTAATAACCCAATTAAAGTGTTCCGATAGGAGGCTCCAAGTTTTTGAGGAGAAAGCAACTTCGATTGACTCTTCGTAAATAGTTTCGGACAGTAATCGCTTCGACCTCAGTCCTCCACAAACGGAGGCTGACCTTAGGGAAATAAGTAAACTGCCTAGTTGCGTTAAGGAATTACAGGCCTTCAATGGGAACCCCACGCAGTATGTATTATGAATACATGCCGTGGAAGAGATCCTTAAAGATTACGAGATAGTCAAATCAAAGCCCCTTTACCGAGATATAGGGTAAAGGCACTAGTATCCGGACAGTGCTAGTGGTGTCTGGATACCATATCATATCATTCATAAATAGCCTCAAATAACAATCAAAATACAATTCTTTATGTATTACAAAAATATATGCAAAGTTTCAAGTAAATTAAGAATATAATTTAAAAGTTATGCGCCCTTTCAGTTTCTCAGATCTAAGAGAACGATTAAAATGACGATTTGAGTAAAAAAATAGTGTTAACATTTTGAAGATTTAATTATTTTACGCAGTATTTATTCATTTATTGTTAAAGAAAGTGACTTTCATTCTATAAAATATAAGAAATTTTAATAATTGAACCATAAAAGTTAAATAAACTTAGTTTTTTTTCAAAAATATTTGGAGTCCGGATACTGGGTACTAAAATTTGTGTCATTTTCAGTTTCCGGACATAAAATAATAGAAAAATCTGAAATTTGTATTTTGAGGCCATTAAATGATAGCTACGTATATTCTACATGATTAAGAGGAAGAGAAATGTATTTTTCTCACAGGATTTCAGAATTCAGACAGTATTACAACTTAGAGGTGTAATAAATAATAAAACAGGTACTGGAGTATATAAAATCAAATGTGACGATTGTAATAGATATTATATCGGACAAACAGGAAGAAGTTTCAAAGAAAGATTTTCTGAACATTTACCCAAACCAAACACTAACAGCCTTATTTATTAGAATTCGCTAAACACCTCTAAACGGCTGAATAGTTATGTTATGCATAAGCATTTATGTAGCCACTATTCAACGCAACATAAATTATTATTTATAAAAGATTTTCCTACCCTGTATAGTTATAATACGCTTGTGTCAAATAAAGTACCAAAAAGAGGAAATCTATTACGTTTTACTTCCAAAACTGACAAACCAATCTCAGCTGTTCATAAAAAAAAAAACAATTCTGTTGCGCAGCATATTGGATTCTTTTATTTTTTCCTAATATTATTATTCAGATTATTGTTATTTGTGTGGTTTTTGTGTTGTTTGTCAATAAAGTAATATATTTTGGAATAAAAAAAATCATTTTTATTGATTCATTAGAAGATTTGTGTTTTCTTGAAAAGAAAATATATCTATTAGGGTGGCTCTTTTGTTCGCAATGTCTAAAATTATTCTAAGTCCTTTCCTAAAAGTGATACAAAATTTCCAAATTTGACACATTTTAAGTAATTTGGCATCAATTTGAAGTTCTATTAAGTGTGCAAGAATTTAATTCCACGAATAGGTAGTATCCAATTAAAAAACATTTCTATTTTTTACTTTTAAGGTGAAAAAAGGCTGGAATTCAATCCGTATAATTATTTTTCGGTGTTACTAAGCTAGCCCCTCCAAAAAAAAATGCACTACTTGTTTGTATGTACATTGTACAGGTACATAATAATCATTTTTAGGGGAGGATAAAAAAGAAATTCAAACATTGCCAAAATAAGCGCTACCCTAATATCTATGTATTATATTGTTGTGTGTGAGTCAAAGTGACATTTCGATACTAAAATATCCCTATACAGACACTATTCAACCCTCAAACGCGTTCAGCTTATAATGCCACTATTCAACGTTGCAAAGTTTTATAAATACAATTTTCGTGTTTAGAGGCATTATAAGAAGTGTATAACTTTATGCACTCGCTATAATGCGTTTATAAATTCGGCTGTAAGTCTAATTACGCCATTCACCTCATCGATAACAATCATAACTACACAAATTTTGACTTGAACCTCAGCCCAATGCACTTTTGTAAAAAAGGAAGATTATTGGATGCATTAGAAGAGTTTGAAATCTATAATTCACACAAAACAGAACAGAACGAAATATTAAATGACAAATTATTATTGAAATACAACCCAATCTACGACACCGCACTTAATTTTCAACGCTCGACAAAATAACCAAATACATAAACGCGCCCGAAACCAAAACTGAAACAAAAAACATAAACAAAACCACAGATGACAGCTAAGATAAAAACCAAAAACAAATGTAATGACATTACACATCGGACAACAAGAAAAAACAAGAAGTGGCAAAAGTTAAAATTAAATTAATATTATTAAGTCGAACCTGTGATTGATTTCCGAAACGCGTCGAAACAACCAAATTTAACAAAAGTTGTGATATCAGTTTAAAATAAATATTTATATATGTATAATTTATAAAAGTTTTTCTTTTATTTCATAAAATAATAATAATGTTAAGTTAACGCAAAGTCAATGTTTGCATATTATATTTCACTTAAACTTCATACAAAACTAGTGTGTCCGGATACTAAAATAAATGTGTCCGGGCACTAAATTTTGTTGTCCGGGAACTAGCGCAAATCGAACTCTTTGTCAAAAAAATTGTAGAAATTATGAATAAAATTAGTAAGTTATTTAAATGTAATATTAACAACAAATACCTAAACTTTTAGAAAAACCATAATTTTTTTCTTAAATCTTCATAGTATGAAAAATATTAGTTTGTAAGGTATTTGTATTGCAGGTAGTGTATGTATGTATATTTTTTAAAATTAGTAAGTTATTTAATTGTAATATTATCAACAAATATCTAAACTTTTAGAAAAACCACAATTTTTTTCTTAAATCTTCATAGTATGAAAAATATTAGTTTGTAAGGTATTTGTATTGCAGGTAGTGTATATATATGTATATTTTTTATCCGTTGCAACAGCCAACACGTAACCGTAATACTGAACCTGAGCAAGAGCAGAATGACTATATATTTGTATATATTTTTAAATATAATAAGTGACAGCCACGAGGCTTCCCAAAAAATGTAACTAGATAGAGCTGGCAATACATTATAGCCGCAGTAAACATAGCTTTGCTAAGTAAATTCTGAATTGCACTCTTTGTAAAATGTTCTTAAAAGTCTCAATAAAAATTCAATTCAATTCACTAGATCCAAAAAAATCATTGTTTGCAATCGTCTTCTCACTGAGTTATATTGAATTCTCGAATTTCATTTCGGTCTGGTCTGTGATTTATTTTTTTAAATTAATTTTTTAGGTCTTCTGGTGAGATTTATCATTTAACTTCAGTAGTAGCTCTTATCAGGGATGGAAAATTCGGTACAATTGTATCGAATTCGATACAATTGAGTTTGGTCAAGTACAAAAGTACAATTTGCCTTAATTCAGTACAATTTTATGAAACCTATTTTATTGAAATTTGCAAATTTAGTAAATCTTTAATTATGTGGAATTCCTTTCAACAAATTTCGAATCGAATTTTTTTCTAAAATGAATCGATTTTTGTCTGTGTTTTTGTGTGTGGCACTTGACAGCAACAATTTCGAAGTAAAACGTCAAAAAATATTCAATTTGGAATTTATGAGGAATTTGTTTACAAATCAACTTACCAGTGTTTAAATTTCACTAATCACTTAATTAACTTAATAAAACAAAATAACTAAAAGCAACAAAATCGAACTTAATAATTCCATCAACAAAATATCAAGATGAGTGCTTTGACTGGTAGGTATTTTGCAACGAAATTTCATGCAATAGACGATGAATTGCAAGACTTTGTGGAGGACAGATGGAAATATTAAAGGAAATCGGTTGGCCTTTATATGAAATTCAGTTCTCTTTCAAAACAATATTCTTTGCCCATGAACTGCAGAATCACTCACGTTTATTGAATTTCGAGAAAATTATTTCCACTATCTTTTATTGCATTTTTGAAATTTCACTTCAGCGAGAACGGCTTAAAAATACACTGAAGAAGTAATTATTTACCTTATTTGTTAAATGAAACTAAACTTATTATTGTCTATGATTTATTTATTATTATTAATTAAAAAACAACGCACAAATATTTAATATTAAATTCACCGTATATTCCTTGCACAAAGAAGAATGCAAGTTCAGACGTGTTCTGCCTTGATAGCAACAAGAAACTTGTTAAAGAATTCATCGTGCTATGATTTTGATATAAATGGAAATATTTTGAAAAATAACGTGCAAAATGCAAGAATTTTGACAGAAGAACTGTAAGACTAAAAAATAATTATATAAATAGTTTTCACTTCTGTCATAGTGCTTGCATTTTGTACGTTTTTCAATTTTTTTTATTATAAAGTATGTAGTTATTTCTTTATATTTGATGTTTTTTTGTTTATTTATGTATGTACTGTTTGTGTTTTAAAGAATGAAATATTTTCGTTACATATAAAATATTTTTTCATTCAACAAAAAAAAATGTCAGTACAATTGACTTCATTTCAGTACAATATTAAAGAAGTTTTCAGTACATTAAAAAAATGTAATTTTCCATCCCTGGCTCTTATCTGTTGACTTATTTCATAGAAAATAATTGGAAATAAAAAATGGTTAAAATTATTAATTATGTTAAAAAGGTGGCTTTCGTTAAAAAGGTGACAAATATACATGATGGTGTATATGAAAGTTTTGCATAAGATGCTAAAAAAGGCTATAACATGTAGGTTGGATTAAGGCGAGAAAAAAATTGTATAGGAGGGTGCGTATATTTCCCCCATTTTAGGCGGGAGAAGCAATTTTCTATAAATTCGACTTTAATGAGAAAAATAATTATAATAACACTTACAATTTCGTATGTTAAACCCGTCCATTAATTGTTTCTTAATAAAATGGTTTTAGTGAACAGTTTTGGGAAAATTAATTTCAAAACTCAAAATTTTTAAAAACAATTAAAAAAATTGTATTCCAACTAATTATGTATGTTCAAAATTTTACGTTGATAAGAATTACTTTTGTTTTTAATATTCAATGCTCTTAACAATTTTAAGTCAAACACAGAACCAGATGCTTATAATCAGCCCTATTCTGCTAAACGATCGTGTGAATTTTCGTATTTTGCTATCCGTCGGAGGAAAACGAATGATCCTAAAAGCACATAAATTGTGATAAAAATAATATTTTAACAATTAGATCCCTTCAAGAACTTCAAAAATAATTATTTATAGAGCATTGAACTGGAAAGATTGAAGAGTTTAAATAATAATTTGTGATATATTAATTGAACAATTCACGTGAATCGAAAAAATCGATCGGATGGAATAGCAGAATAGGGCTGAATATAGCCGTGTGTTTTTGCAAGCCCGAAGGGAATTGGATGAAAAAAACGACGTCGGTGCTAAACAATTAACATGTTAAATGCAACGACAACTAATCCCGGAGAATTCTCGGGGCTTAACTTAAGCGCACAGAAAAACTGAGTTACCGGCATGAATTGCATACATGCAGTTATCGATAGTTTGTATGAAACCTAACCTAACCTAACCTACTGTCATGGCGTCGCTAATCCCCGCTATCGTTTTTTTCAACCAATTCCTTCCGGGTTTGCAAAAACAACACGCCTTATGTCATTAAATTTTTGAGATATTCGTATCAAATACCTGAAAATTTATGTTTAACAGCCCAGTCGCTATAAACACAAAATAAAAATACCTGACCGGGAAAAATTTTATTGTACAATTTCTTTTATGATACGTTGGAGGGTGTTATTAGGAGCATATGTATGTGTTATTTTTAGGAAAACTTGGCTGCATACCTTAAGCCGCCATCATTATTTTTTTTTCAAATTGACAAAAACAACAACAAAATGCAATGTTTTATCTTTTTTGAAGTCATAAATCCATTTTTTAATTCCGTTTTTAAATAAAATTATTTCAGTGAATATTTTTGGAAATTAATTTCCAAAGTCAAAATTTTGAAAAGTTTGCTGTTGGTTACATAATATGTATATAAAGGATGATGGGCAAATTGGGCGTAAGACCAACAGAAATGAAATGTATACTAAATGGAAGGTTATTTTGTGTACATCAATTTTTACTATGGGGACAAAACCCAAAACCGCCGGAGAACAGAGATAGAGCCAAATGAATGAACGCATATATATGCGATATTATGTGCTTATACATAGACTTAAACCTGAATTACATGGATATCTTACTACCTACAAAGCTGAAACTTTGGTCACAGAAAGAGTTATGATCAGAAAATATATAAACAATACTTTTACACTCCGGTTCAGTTGATTAGGTCTGTATATATTAAAAATTCTAAAAATAAGGAACTATTCAATCTAACCGAAGTGTAAGGCTTTAGTTTCTATATTTGATGGCTTGTCTTGCCACTGAGTGCTAAGCCAATACCAAGCGCCTCTCCGCGACTGAGCTAGTGGTGCGCGCAGTTCAAATTCAGTCGTTGACTACTTTTAGTTATGTACTATGTATGTACCTGCGCTGTGTTTTTCGCTTTCGACAGTTAATTACGACGTCTTGGCCCCGGCTTTTGTTATTGAATTACTTTTACTAAACTCTGATTAATTAACGGTTTAAAACTTTTTAGTTCCCATGCTATTCGTTACTGAGATCAGATTGCAAGAAATTCAATTTTACAGTGCTATTGTTCCTGCCTCACAGGAAGTAGAACCATTGGCACCTGCACCCATGTAAATTCTATGGTATGGTACCTTGGTTTGGGAAGACATCAACCATTTGTTGGACCCGCTCATAATATGCTAGAAATAATTATAGACAAATAGTTTTAACTTTTTCAGCGATTACTTTTCACAATTAAAAATGTTGGAACAATCTTCATTTTATTTTGAATTGAGGCGCTCAGCGCCTAAACGGCCTTACCCACATTTCAATAGTTTTGAATAGTTTTGTTATTATTGCGGAAAAATGCTTGTAATGTATAAAAAACATCAAAAAGGCTCGAAGTTAAAATGGCTTAGGTTGCTAAGATGAAATATAATTTTCAAAAAAAAAAAAAAACAGTACACAATGACTCTTTAAACAATTAATTATTTCAAACAAGAATAATAAACAATTTTTATTTAACTTTTAATGGAAATTAAAAAAAAATTAGGTGTGTTTTATTCATTGCTGCATAGCCAGCGCAGCAAAATTTCCCTTGGCAAACAAAAACAATTTGATTGCTGGTGAAAAAGAAGTCAGTAAAAATAAAGATGGCTGTGCTGGCGATAGAGCTTTCAATTATTGAAATGAACGTATATAGTGAGCTTTCGTTTTATTCAAGGTGTGTTTTATTCATTGCTGCATAACCAGCGCAGCAAAATTTCCCTTGGCAAACAAAAACAATTTGATTGCTGGCGAAAAAGAAGTCAGTAAAAATAAAGATGGCTGTGCTGGCGATAGAGCTTTCAGTTATTGAAATGAACGTATAGAGTGAGCTTTGGTTTTATTCAGTCTTGTGCTGCGCTTGCTATGCAGCAATGAATAAAACACACCTATTGTTTCAAATAAGCTTTTCTTTAAACTCATTTATATCAGTTCGAAAATTTTGGGGTTAGTCCGTTTTGGCGCTGAGCGCCTCAATTATGAATCTATTATCTATTATGTATAAAAAATGAAACAATTGATAAATATTAATTTGGAGTTTTTGTATTTTATTGCATCCTTCTAAAAAAATGATTTTCAAGCTCTAAATAGTGTTAATGTTATCTATGTATATATGTATAGAAACATTTAAAGCATCCTTACAATTCAGTTGGTCTTATTCGTATGTATATACTTATTACTCATAAACTCAAGATCTATCATCTGATTTACTTATAAATGCGTGCATATGCATATCTTTATTGCTACAAGAATAAAACTTTGCTCACAGAAAGATTTGTGGTCTTCAGAAATGGAATACTAAGCCTTACACTCCGGTTAGATTGATTAGTTCCTTATCTTTTGAATTTTTAATATATAAACCATGAACTCAAACTCGCTAGCTCTCAATGATCACTTTAACTCACTTGAAAAATCATTAGTGGACCGAATTACACACGAAATGATATCTTTCCATGCAGATTTTCAACTCATGTTCGAAAATTATCAACAAAAATTCTCCACTGAAATTGAAAAAATAAATAACAAGATCGCCGACATCTACGATCGTGTGGAAAGAATGGAAGCTCTATGCGAGAGCACCAACAATCCATCAACCGCACCCCCCGTAGACGAAGAACTACGTGTCCCCCAACGACAGATCGATAACATAGAAAACAGAAATGTTGCCACCGACGTATTCCTGTTGTCCCAGATGAGAACCTGCAAAATATGTTCAACCATCTTTGCTTCAAAATGCGTTGCAAAGCTCCAGTCCTAAAAACCATTTTCCGAACAAAAAACAATAGCAACAATGGTGCAACGCCAATTATAATTAAGTTCAACTCTGCACAGGAAAGAAATTATGTTTTAACATCAGCCGCAAGCTACCGCAAGCAGAGAGAAGGAACTAATAGAGAGAGTCAAATTCGACGGTGGCTCTCTTTTAGCCTACAAGCTACGATGTTGCGACCAGCGTTGCCGCCAAAAAAAAAAATTTCGTGCCACACTCTTTGAAAAAACGTGCCATTTGTGACAATTTCGTGCCATATGAAAAAAAACTCAAGTTATTCTTTAAAAATAAATTTTAATTCAATACTATTAAAAACAAAAAACAAACAAAAAATCACTTCCTCTATTCGTGTAGGTATTCGTAGTTTCCAGAAACAGGAGTTTTTGGCAAGTTCATAATAAGTTTTGTTTTTATTTCTTTAAATGGAATGTATCTGATGGAAGCCATAACTTGCAAACCGACCGAAATTTGTCCACCTCTTGGGTCCCTATTTAGGTCATCGTCAACAACCGCAATGAGTTTCCTCATATTTTCCGTACATATATTTCTTCCTGAAATCCACTTCGGTTAGCTCTTCCATTAGATCATATACTTGTATTTTTGTATAGTTTTCTTTTTATGGTGGTTGTCCAATTAGAATCAATAGTTTAAAAACTCGATAAATCTAGCAGACATTATTAATTTTATTCAAAGTTAAAATAGCAATCTTCACTTAGGTATTTTTTTTTATTTTTGAATAAATTTGACACATCTGGTTCTTATTCCTTCGATAAACCACCTTCTCCGGTGGTTTAAATTAGTACACGTCACTTTTTAGAAATTTTCTTTTATTCATAACATTTTTCACGTTTATTAATTTGGCTGTATGAGTTTAAATTTAGGTAACATAATGGAAAAAAAAGTGCCATATTGAAACTTTTCGTGCCACCGTGCCACGATAAAATTTCCGTGTCAAAATGGCACGATCGTGCCACATCGGCAACGCTGGTTGCGACTTGCGCACCATCTTGCATATGTATAATTATTAACTCCATATAAAAAAAATGTGGGGACAAATACGTATGCAAGAAGGTGTGCATACTTACCACCTTTGTTTTTGTTTTGGACTGCCCGAGGTGAAAACATGTAAAAAAAAAAAAAAAAAAAAAAAAACACAAACATATATATGCCACACACACACCGATAGGAATTCAACACGTTATAAAAAATGAAAACAAAAGGTTTCGAGGGGACGGAGACGAGGAAATTTGACTCTCTCTATTAGTTCTTTCTCTCTGACCGCAAGCAAAACGAACAGCTTTGTCTCAGGGATTAAACACGACGTCAGACTGACACTTTTATTTATTTGAAAGTCTTACAAAAAAAAATCATCTTCTCCTTCAGCAAGCTGCGCGCATGAAACGTAATGTTTTCGCAAAACGCCATGAGGGTGGTGAAAGCTTTATCATCGAAAGCTCAGAGAGTTTGGACAATACAACTACGCCACGATTCATCAACGTCAGCCGCCGCTTATGGATGCTCAACAAGTGCTCCCACTTTAATTAAACTCTTTTTTTTACAACACTTTTTTTATTACGCAACATTATTATTTTGATTTAATTTCTTATTGATTTTTAATTCCATTTTTCCTTTTTCTTGTAAAATTAACTTTTTAATTTTTCATTTATCAATACTTTTTTCTTTAATTTTTGTCTTCTTTTCAGTTTTTATTGTAAATGAACAATGGCCATTTGCAAAACCCCTATATTTTCATATCTAAACTTAATTTTTTGCATCTCTACATTCTCTCGGTTTTGTTTTTCATTTAATATCACTCATAATGCAGAGTCTTACACATGACAATGTGTATATGGAGTTCTTCTAGCGGTAGAGGGAATGGTAGTTTATTTGAAATGTTACGTATATTAAAAGCTCAAAATAATGGTTTGCACATAATACACATAAACGCACTAAGACTCAAAATTGATGAATTTCGGCATATATTTGTGGGTTCAAACATTGACATCTTATGCGTATCCGAAACTTGGTTTTCCCCAGAAATTCCAGATAAATGTTTCTCCGTTGCAGGTTTTGAGCTATATCGTTTTGACAGGGCTGGTCGGGTTGGTGGCGGAGTGGCAGTTTACGTACGTAGCGAAATGGACTCCAAGGTTATTTTCACATCCGATACAAGTTGTCCTATGCAATTTCTTTTTATTAATGTTCTATGTGGAGCTGACCAAATTTTGATTGGAGTTGTTTACAGACCACATCGCTCTATTGACATTGATTCCCTTTTCACTTCAATTGAACAATTTTCATTTTACACACCAAACATAGTTATATGTGGTGACATAAACTGCAACCTTATTGACGTGAGAGGAGCTATGTCAATAGTTAACGACATGAGCGCTTTAAATCTCATTCCGGTCAATACATCTACGCCAACTCACTTCACTATTTGGTTGTATTCTTCACTAGTAACTCTGAAAGGGTTCTTTTGTATAGTCAACTTCCCGCTCCCGGTTTTTCAAGACATGATTTGATATACCTAACTCTTGACTTTAATAACCTAGTACAAGCTAAAACATTCCAATTCAGAGATTTTAAAAGAATTAATCATGAGCAACTCACTTCTGATATTCTAAGCTGCGACTGGTACAAAATCTTTCTTACGCCTTCCGTAGAAAACCAAGTAGTTTTCTTTCAGAGTGAGATGAACATACTTTTTGTAAAACATATTAAACTCCAAACAAAGATTCTTAAAACCCAACTCACCTTCCTAGATAAATTCGAACATAACGAGGTTAATGAAGGATAGAGACTCAGCGTATCATCGCTGGAAACGCTTTAAACTAATTCAAGATCATGATCTTTATAAAATACTTCGCAATAAAGTAACTTTTGAAATTAGGAAAGCTAAGACTAGTTTTTATGCCAAGGAACTAAATCCATCGACCACAGGTAAAAATTTATGGACAAAACTAAGGAATATAGGAATAGGTAAACAGCAAAATACGGCCCCAGCTAATATTGACTGTGATTCACTGAACTGCTATTTCACTTCTGTCTCAAGTGTAAATAACTCTATTCCGATAGCTTTTGATTTTGAAAGGGACGATCGTGATGGATCCCTGATTTTTCAAAGGTTCTCTGAAAATGATGTGGCTGAGGCATTGTTATCAGTAAAATCAAATGCGACCGGGCTGGATGGATTAAATCCTAAGTTCGTCAAACTATGTTTGCCTTATATACTGCCTTACATTACCCATATTTTTAATTCCATACTAACAACATCCTGTTTTCACTCGGGGTGGAAAAAAGCGAAGATCATTCCTATACCCAAAAAGAAAAACTATATTATATCAGACTACAGACCCATCTCAATTCTGCCATTTCTCTCAAAAGTTTTCGAAAAAGCGATCTTAAAGCAAATACAAAGCCATATCACTAACAACCGACTCCTGAATTTACAACAATCGGGTTTTCGGCCAAAGAGAAGTTGTAAGACAGCCTTGCTGTACGTTGTTGACGAAATAAGAAAAGGCTTAGATAGGAAAGAGCTTGCCATCTTAACTCTGCTTGATTTCTCTAAGGCTTATGAACAAATTTAATTTTTCTAAACATTCAGCAAAGTTAATTCAGTCCTACCTTTCTGGTAGACAGCAGTCGGTAATGGTAGGGAATGTTAAGTCTAGCTTTTTACCAACGTCTAGCGGGGTTCCTCAAGGTTCCATATTGGGCCCTATCTTATTTTCATTGTATATAAATGAAATCGTCGACATCATAAAATATTGTTCTATTCACATGTACGCCGCGCCGATGATGTGCAGCTATTTATTAATTCAACCCTTTTCTTAATAAATGAAGCTATTGATAAAATGAATAAAGATCTCCAAAGTATTCTTGAATGGTCGATAGCAAATAATCTGTGTTTAAACCCAAATAAATCTAATGCCATCGTTATTTACCGTAACCTGTTGGATATAACCAACTTTCCAAGTTTAAAATTGGGAAATTCAAATACAGAATATGTAAACACTGTTAAAAATCTCGGGCTCACTTTTAATCGTACTCTAACGTGGGACGACCATCTAAACCTAACCATTGTCAAAGTTTATGGTACTCTTCGAGTTCTTTGGACTGCACAGTCATTCCTTCCAAGACAAACAAAATTCATACTCGCAAAAACGTTGATTCTACCTATCCTAATGTATTGTTGTGAGGTTTTTTGCAATTTTAGTAGTAGTGGTAAGCGGAAATTGAACGTGGCTTTTAATAATCTCACTCGATATATTTATAACCTGAAAAGACGGGCTCACATTTCCTCATTATCAAAAACAATTTTCGGATGTTCCTTTGAAAATTTACTTAAATATCGTGCCATCGTTTTTATTTTCGAAATACATAATACAAACACGTCAACCTGAATATCTATTTAATAAGTTAGTCTTTCCTGCGTCTCAAAGATCTTGTGTGCTTATCCAACCCACATATACTTGTTTATCTTCAGAACGTCAATTTTTCGTTCAAGCCTCACGCTTTTGGAACTCCCTACCTACTGAGCTGAGGCGGTGTAGTAACGCAAAACTCTTTAAAAAAAATGATTATGATCATGATTAAATACTCTTCACTTAAATTTTTATTTAAATTATCTTTCTTTTATCTCTCTAAAAAGTTATTTCCTTAATATATGTATCAATTATATACTTATTTACTCCTTACTTCTTTTTTTTTACCACGGTGCATCTACTGTACAAATTATTTCCTTTTATTTAATTGTACATACTCAAATTTCCAAAGAATAATATTGCATTAATTTATAAGATATTATCTTAAAATGTAATAAGAACATATAGTAATTAATAAAATGAAATGAAATATAAATAAAGACCTAATCGACCGAACCGGAGTGTAAAAGTATTGTTTTTATTTTTGCTGATCATAACTTTTTCTGTAACCAAAGTTTCAGCGTTGTAGGTAGTAAGATATCCATGTAATTCAGGTTTAAGTCTATGTTTAAGCACATAATATCGCATATATGTAAATATATGCGTTCATTCAATTGGCTCTATCTCTGTTCTCTGGCGGTTTTGGGTTTTGTCCCTATAGTAAAAATTGATGTACACAAAATAACCATTCATTTGGTATACATTTCATTTCTGTTGGTCTTACGCCCAGGCTCCATACAAATTTGCCCATGGTCCCTTTTTTTTGAAAATTTTAAGATGGCGGCTTAAGCTCCAATCCGATTTTCCTGAAAAAAAACAACAAAATGTGTGAATTAGTGATAATAACAACCTTTAAAGAATAGTGAAAGAAAATTATCAAATATTTATTCCGACTGGGCTTTTAGGTATTAGATTCCTGATTTCGAGTTCTGGCGGACATCATTTAATTGGTAAAAATAATCAGTCCGGTTCAACAGAATACCTAAAAGTGTTAAACAATGATTAATTATTTTTATTTTATTTATTTATTTTATAACGATTTAGAAGGAACTTAATTTTAAGATTAACATCTTTTAGTTATTTAACCTTATGTAAGGAAATTTAAATTTGATTTAATTAAATAAAATATATAATTAAATTTATATATGTTTCAATGTTTGAAATAAAATTACATCTATATTCAGATAAAAGAAGTAAATAATAATGAAACAATAAAATCAAATGTAAGTACTTATTTACAAAAATGTGTTAAATGCAAACAAAAAATGGAATTACAAGGAAAGAGAAAAAAAAATGAGAAAAAAACAGCTTGTGCAGCAAAGACAATTTAGTGATGAATGTTATGGCAATTTTAATGATTTTAAACATAAAGCGGTTACAATTTTAGTGATTTGAAACATAAAATAATTGAAATTAATGAAGATGGCAACTCTACAAATTCGCAAAATGAGTAAACAAATCTTTTTGAAAACTATTTAATGACTCAGATCTTCTTATTTCACGTGGGAGCAAATTCCACCAACGAGCACCATTAACAAAAAGTTGTCTCTCCGAAGTGAGACAAGTAAAACGCGGAATTAAAATTTTATTTGTTCGACTAGAAATTGAGAACTGGATTTCATTATAGAGGTCGAGAGGTTTCTGCGTGTGAATAATCTTATACAAAGTCACTAAGGTTGTAATTTTTAAAAGGTTACCAAAACTTACACCAAATAAACTTTTTGAATAAGGAGAAATATGGCAATATCTTCCAAGTCCATAAACATAACGAGTAACTTTGTTAAACACAACGTTAATCCGTCCCTGGCTCACAGCATCGGAGTTTGAAAAGATTTCACACCCATATGTCAAGATAGGTACAATAAGGGATTTCGCAAGCATTTTCCTCGTAGGAAGTGGTGTGAACTTTTTGAAAGCTGACAAATTCCTTAAGGCACCATAAGCTTTCCCCACAAGTGCATTGATTTGGTTATTCCAAGTCAATGTCCTATTGAAACAAACTCCCAGGTTTTTAGATTTCTCTACATACTCTACTGGTGTTCCGTTAAGCTTAACGAGAGGAAAATAAGACAAATCAAGAGATTTTTATTGAAATAACAAGACATTTTGTCTTAGTAGGATTAAGAACAAGTCCACATTTGTTCGACCATTTGAAGATTGCATTTAGATCCTCGTTAATACTACTAACACAATCTTCAATAAGACCTAGGTTACAAGTTTTTACAAGCTGAACATCGTCAGCAGACATTCGGGTTTCGCAATATTTTACTACGTGTGGTATATCGTTTATATAGGCAGAAAAAAAGGAGAGGTCCCAAAATAGATCCCTGAGGTACACCATAGCTTAAAGAGAGTAATTCGGAAGTCCGATTTCCTGATACCACTGCTTGACTTCTCCCAGAGAGGTAGGAGTTTATTAGCTTAACCGCCTCGAAAGAAAAATTGAAAAAACATGAAAGTTTTCTACACATTATACTAAGATCAATGGTATCGAATGCTTTAGAATAATCAAGCAGAACCAGAAACGTGACTTTATCATCATCTAAAGCTTTCCTTATCTGCTCAATGACTTCAGTGGTACTACAGTGGTTTGGTCGAAATCCGGACTGCTTTGGAGATAAAAGATTGTTAGTACTAAGAAAGTGGGAAATTTGTTTGTGTATAAGTCTTTCAACCACTTTGGAGAGAAATGGCAAAATAGATATGGGCCGAAACTCTTTTTTGCTTCGGTTTTTGGGGACTGGTATGACCTTGGAAACTTTCCACTGTGAAGGAAAAATCCTTTTGGTCAAAATTGTGTTTATTAAGTGTGTAATAAATGGAAGAATATGTGGGAGAGTTGCATTTACAAATGAAGGATGCAATCCATCAAAACCCATAGAGTTGGATTTAATGGAAATAAAGCTTTCCACCACATCTTCTGGAGTAACACTTACAAAATCGAAAGAGACTTGTAAGTTCGGCGAGTGAAACAAATCAAGCGCAGGTGATTGCAACGAGTCCACCGATGTTGGTCGAGGAACTGACGACACAAATGCTCTATTTAGAACATCGCAGTCAACATCAGTATCAATATTTCTCTCTTTCCCAATACCGATTTCTCGCAGACTCTTCCAGAGCTTTCGTCCATTTTGTGAAGGATTAAGTTGTTTCATATTCCACCTTGTTTTCGCAGAAGTTATAAGGCATACGCATCTGTTACGCAATTGACGATATTGTTGGTGATTCTCAGCGATTCTAAAGCGTTTCCATCTTTCATAGACAGAATTTCGATGGTTAATGGCTTGTTGAATTTCATTAGTAAACCAAGGATTATCTCTATGTATAATAGTTCTAGTTTTAAGAGGAACATGGCGATCAAAAAGTGAGATTAAATTACGCTGTAGAAAATCAACTTGTTCATCAGGTGATAAAATTCTGTATATATCTTGCCATCGGACAACTCTAATATCAGATTCAAGAGCACCGATATTTAAAATTTTAAAATCACGAAACTGTAAACTTTTACTAACACTGGGAATAAAAAAATCAAAAGAAAGATTTATGAGATTATGTCGAGAAAAACCAGGAACAGATAGCTGGTCATATAAAAGAATATTATTGAGCTCAGTCACAAAAAAAGCATCCAGAAGAGTGTTAGAAGTGCGTGAAAAATGAGTTGGATTTGAAACATTAACTGGGCGTAGGCTAAAAATACTAAAGTTATTTATCAGAAAATCATCAACCAAAAGATTACTATTAAAGTCACCGCAGAGTATTATATTTGAAAAATACATTGAGTTTTCCTCTAAAAATGAATAAATTGGCGACAAATCGATGGTAGAATATGGTCTGTATACAACACCTAACAAAAGCTTTCCATCATTGTTATTTGTGCTAGTAATTTCAACACAGAGATATTCGAATGCACAATTCGTAGGCGAAGAAAATATTACTTTCATCTTTAAAGACTCTTTTAAATACAAAGCTACTCCACCACCAGTACGATCACATCTATCAACTCTTAACATGTTATATCCTCTCATTGTATAAAAAGTATCACTAATATTTTTAAACCACGTTTCTGAGACACAAATAGCATCAACCTCCGAACCCTCAAATAAATCCCGAAACTCATCAATTTTCTTAAAGAGACTTTGAGAATTAATATGACAAATTTGGAAACCTCGATTCTGGGAAACTAGAACTTTTAACATAGCTTTAGAAATATTAATAGTTTGCTCGTTGTTGGAGTGAGAAATATTTACATTATGCTCACCCGACATCATAATAATTTAATAAAGGGAAGAATTTACGTGAAAGAAGAAGGGGAGACATCATGTTTGAAGTTATTATAAGATTATTATCATCAAATAAAGCCTTTGTTGCACTTTTGCTGCTTATTAAGAAAATTAATGTTAATAAAGAAGTAAATAACATAATTGATAATTATTAAAGATAAAAAATATTATAAAATGAAATGAAAATGAAATAAATAATATAAAAAAGAAAAAAATAATAAAAAGTTATTGATTACGAAAGAAATCGTTAAATTGGAAAAGAAAATTTTATAAGTATTAAATTTTAAATAATATATTATGTATGGAAAATTAATTTAATTAGTAATTATCGAGCATAAGATAACGTCCTTAGAAATTCAAATAAGCTGACTACATTATCGACATCTTAACTATGTGGTTTCGGCAACTGCTGGCAACGCTGGTGCTACTTTGGTGTTTTCGATATTTCCCGCTGCTGGTAGCCATTCAATGTTGTTTACTTTGGTGGCTTCCTCGTGTGCTTGACGTTTGAAGTAAACAACCCCGAAAAGTAAACACTGTTGTTATGACTTTTTTCTTTTTCAACTCGAGTGCGGCATACAGAATTTGCTGGTTTTTTGTTGATAAGCATTCACGGATGTAAATTGGCATATCGGAGTCTAATCCCATGTCGTGAAGATTTAATTGTCTTTTATTCGATTTCCGGTGCTCGACTATTTTTCGTTGAAGAAGGTTTCTTTCGTACGGCGAAAAAAATTTTATTGTAATTGGACTGGTGTTCGACTTTCGTTTTCGGTTTATGTGGAATATATCTTTTAGTGTCGGTGCCATTAGATTTAGTGATAAACACAAATGGTTAAATAGTGATCGCACATTAGGATGGTCGGTTGGAACATTGTATAGAACAGCATCTCTTGAAATTTGATAGTTTTCATGTTCTTCAAGTTTGTTTTGCAAAAGCTCGATTTCTGAGCGTAGTTCGCTGTTATTTATTACTTGAAGAGATTTCGATTGCACATTGTTTAGCTCCAATTTGACCCCTAAAAGTGTTTGTTTAAGATCTTTTATTTCAACTCTCATGGTGTTTTCTTCTGTTTTGATTTTATGATGTTCGTCCTCTATTGCTTCAAGTCGTGAGTTTAAATTTTTTATTTCGGTTTGGATACCCGTAATTTCTTCGTTAATTTTATTTATAATTGATGTTTCGATGCTGGACATTTTGTTTGACAGGTCGGTGAGTGTTTCTTTTTGGATTTTAAATTGTTTTTGCATCACCATAATTAAATTTGTTTCATGAGCAGAAAGCTGCAGCTGTCATCGAAGCTTAGGGGGAGCCAGTTTTTGGGAGGTGTTGAGGGATCCTCGCGTAGGTGTTCCACGCAATTGTATTCCGGCAACTTGTTGCTGTTCAGCTTCTATCGAGTTTTTATTTGCAGACATAGCTTACAGCCCTATTCTGCTATTGATTGGGGGGAATTTTTCTATAATTTTCACTCATCACTATTCTGCTATTCATTGGAAGTGAATCTGTATTAAAGTCGGTAACGTCGGTAATACTGCGCGGTATTCTGCTATTCACGTGAACGCATTCATTCTATACAATTCAAATCCGCATATGAAATGTAGCGGATTTTTCATTTAATGGGTCGTCTGATTAATTATGATTAATTTAGAATATTTGTTTGTAAATAATAGATTATTAACATTTTTAGGGGTAGAACGACAAACAAAGACCAATTTACGGCAATAATTTCTGCAATGAAATTTTCTTTTCTTGAAATTGAATCATTTCGCTGCGGAAGTGGAAGATTCGATTCAACAATCTCCAATACATACAGAAATGCTCTTTTATTTAACCGAAAGTTTTTGGTAAACCTATGATTTTGAAATAATTGGTTTATTATTATTTCAAAATGAAAATAAATGAACTTACGTTTCGTCCGGCAGTTCCAAAATATTTTTTTCGATTTTCTAACATTTCTCCGTAGCTCTGATGATTTTATTCTCTTATTCCTCTGTTTACAATTGGAAAAAAAAGTCCAATACTGTCCATTTCCAAATTTAATTACGAAGATGAATCAAATTAAAAATTAAAATCAAAACAATTTATCCAAGATTTTGACATGAACAGCTGTTTACGTGAATGTCAAATTGGTTTGGGATAATGTAGTTCACCCGATGGATAGCAGAATGCAAAGGCAGTGTGAAAGGGAATCGAATGGGTGAATCGAATATACGATCCACGTGAATAGCAGAATAGGGCTGTTATATATCTAATATGTACATATGCAGTATGAACTCGATTTACGCAACCCTCGATTCGTGAAACTCCTCGATTTTCGCAACACTAAATTTGTAGCACGTCTTGACTCTATAAGTGCAACTTTTTAAAAATGCTACCTCGATTTGTGCAACTTCTTGTGTTTATTCATCTCTTTTCTATTTGCATGCTCTCCTTTTGATTCTGTATTCCTGCCGTTAATTTACAGCTAGTTTGTCTGAACAAAATTCCTTGTAAAAATAATACACAAACACATAAAAATCATCTGTGTATATTTGAATGGGTGGCGATTTCATTAGTGTCTACGGAAAATTTGTACAGAATGGGTGTTACAAGAAAAATTACAAAATTGTCTATTAAAAAAAGAAGTGATATTTTATCAGAATTAGAAAAAGGTTTTTCAGTAAAGAAAATTTGTGAAAAATATAATGTTCACAAATCAACAATAAGCCGCATAAAAGGAAAGGAAACCGCTCTTAGACAATTTGTGGCTAGAGCTGAATCTGGACCAGGGAAACGGGTAACGTTGAAGGCGTGAAGAATATCCACAGATGGAAAGGGCTTTTATTCGGATGGTTTCAAAAGCAAAGAGCTAAACACATTCCACTTTCTAATGACATTATAAAGTCAAAGGCAATTCAATTGCACAATAAAATAAAGGAAAGACCATCATTTTACGCCAACAATGGATGGATTGGGAAATTTAAAAAACGACATGGTATTCGAATGTTGAAAATGTGTGGTGAAAAATTATCGAATAAACATGAACTTGTCCAGCCGTTCGTACAAACATTTAAAAAAAAAATAGAGGAACTTAAATTGACTGCAGATCAGATCTACAATGCAGACGAATCTGGCTTATTTTACAGAATGTTGCCGAACAAAACACTTGTCACTTTTAAAGAAGCGTCAGCGCCAGGACGAAAAGTAAGCAAGGAAAGAATAACATTCCTTGCGGGCACAAATGCATCAGGGATGCACAAAGTAAAACTTTTCGTCATTGGTAAAGCAGCCAATCCAAGAGCATTTAAAAACTTTGAAAATAAGCCTGTTTTTTATAAAGCAAATAAAAATGCATGGATGACATTCCTATTACTCGAACAATGGTTCCACAACGTATTTGTTCCCGAAGTAAAAAAAGAATACAAAATGTAGTGTTTGTATTAATGAGTTTTTTTTTTCAGATAAGAAATTTTCTTGAATCAAAAGGCCTTGAAAAGAAAGCACTACTGCTTTTGGACAATGCTCCGTGTCATCCTAAAGAAAACGAATTGCAAAGCGATGATGGGCTGATAATTATTATGATGTTTCCGGCAAATTGCACTGCAATAATTCAACCTATGGATCAAAATGTTATCAACATAACAAAGGTCCTCTACAAAAAAAGTTTGTTGGCGCACTTAGTTTCAAGTGAGGACATGGACTTAGAAACTAAAATCAAAGCCTTCAACATAAGGAATGCAGTTTATTTGCTAGCTAATGCCTGGGAAAAAGTAGACACTTACACGATCCAGAAATGTTGGAATGTTTTAATGCCTACCAAGGGTAATTGGGATGAGGAAGACGAGCTTCCATTATCTACACTATCAGCAAACATCTTAAGGGAAAGAGAATTGATTTCATCCGTTTCTAGTCTGCTTGTTGAAATTGTTCCCAGCATCAGCCTCTCCAATGAAGAAATATTGATTGGTTTCACGAAAATGTTGAGTCATCTGGTAATTGTGACGAACCAGTAGAAATTGAGAGCGCTGATGAAGGTGAAGCTGCGTCTGTCCCCACTTTATCAAAAGTTAAATCAGAAGATGCAGTTCGATCCTTAAATATATGTTTACAATGGGCCGAAGAGAACAACATTTCAATAGAAGAGATTTTATTGCTACAAAAAATAAAAGAGAGGCCAGTTTTAAAAAACATTAATTCGCAAAAACCTCAATCTAAAATATCTAACTTCTTTAAGAAAAAAGCTTAATGTTCTGTATGTATCACATATTAATTTTTGTACAAATTTCGAACACTTCGTTTTTTGTATTTAATAAAAATATATTAAAAATAATTGTTTGTTTTGGTTTCATTAAAGTTTTTCATTACATTGTCGTTATCTATAAGAAAATAAGCTATTTCAACTATAATTTGTATAAAAAAAATACAACCCAGTAAGTGCAACAACCTCGGTTATTGCAACTGCCCCAATTTCTATTAGTTGCGTAAATCGAGTTTGTACTGTATATAATATTTATATATATATAAATGTGTATTTGATTGATACAACACAAATTAATTTAATTTTAAGAGCTCTATTGCTACCCGGATATTTAAAAGTACCGAAATTCAAACAAATTATCTCTTGAACAGATAAGCGATCGATTTTAAACCACAATGGAATCTTTTAATGTTGAATAAAGTTATTTAAAATGCGCTAGACAAAAACGTCTTTTGTTTAGTGTTTCATTCCAACACATTAATCAATTATGTTTGAAAAATTCCGACATAAAAGTTTCTTTCATAGAAATCGAAAAAAATACTTTTTAGAATTGGTTATTAAGTGATCATTTTTGAAAATATCAACAACAGAGGGATTTTTAAGAGACCTTTCAAAAGGTTGTTTTTTCCTTTCAATTTCTGCTTTTCAGTGCAAGTCAACATTTACTTTTGAAATTCATTAAAAAAGTACCAACATTTTGGATACGTATTTTCTATATACTTACCATATACTTACTATATACTTATTTATACTTACTATATATATCACGTCATTTGTTTGACATTTCTGCAACTTTTTGTTTATACGTTGACCCTTAAAAGAAAACAAGTAAAAAGAAAAGCATTTCCACACTACCCTAGATGTATGCATTGCAGTGCGTTAACCGATTTTTGGTAAGGTGTTCGGTTTCCCCAATAGGCCTATTACACCATCCTTTTCTTTGCTAGGTTTATTATTGTTACCAAACTATTCCCGAATAAAAAAATCTGCCATTGGAATCAAGACTACAGTATCTTAACACGCAGTAATTTCTTCCTTTAAATCGTCGCAAAGCAACCACGTATGTCCTATTTCGGTTAGTTTTTTAAAATAACTAATAAAGTGATCCGATGTTTTGGATTTATCCTTGGCGATAAATCCAGCCAATCTTTATTTATTTTCAAATTCTAACGTGTCGGGAAAATCGTCCAATGTACATTCGAAGCTAGTATTGAAATACAAGTTCGGTCTTACATCCAGCTCGATCCATATATGATTAGTGAATTGTGTTACCTCAGTAAATATTCCCGAACATTTCAATATGTCGCATTTAGTGGAATTTTTGGATTCATGTACAATGACAGTTGACACCCACAAGTTCTTCGTCATTGTTTACTTCGATCAGTCCACAGTTCGGGCTGCTGCAACGTTTATGCCTGATAAGACTTGGTGCCGAGGAAAAAAATTTCTTTAACAAACCTCCCATGGAGTCAGTTGCGTCCAAATGATGAGGGTGGAAATTGGTTGAACGGTAATCATTGCTTATATTATAGTACGGTTTTAAATATTACAGTGTTTTTTTGTAAAGTAAGGTATTGGGCCCCGATTTTATTAGTTGTTCAACAAATTGCAAAACTTGATTTGGGGATGATTCAATTGACTCGAGGTATTTGGAACTGTATACAGCACTTAAATACAGTATGTGGACAATTGCATCGAAGCCACATGTGTTGACTATTTTGATAAATATTCCATTAGATTTAATAGGTGGTGAAATACAACCATTTTTAAGTAGTTTTAAATTTACTTTTTGGTTTTGTACATTTTACTTTTAGGAATTATTTTATTTCTTCTTTTTTGCTGCTGCCCTTTTTGCTTGATCAAATCAAATGATTTATATGCTTTAAATTTGATGCCACTACCATTGCTCCTGTTTTAAATCCTGTAATATGTTCATGAAGGAACCGATTGGCTGAAGTGGGTAATCTCACATGCGGTGGTTGAAAGTTATTCTCCTTAAACTGCCAAAATATCCTTCTTGGTATGCCGTGGAAGCGTGTTTTTTAGAGGAAGGTGTGGCAGCTGCGGTCCACAATGGGAATTCTTTTGCAAGCCTATCTAAATTATGTACATAATGTACATTCGAGGCTAGTATTGAAATACAAGTTCGGTCTTACATCCAGCTCGATCCATATATGATTAGTGAATTGTGTTACCTCAGTAATCATTCCCGAACATTTCAATATGTCGCATTTAGTGGAATTTTTGGATTCATGTACAATGACAGTTGACACCCACAAGTTCTTCGTCATTGTTTACTTCGATCAGTCCACAGTTCGGGCTGCTGCAACGTTTATGCCTGATAAGACTTGGTGCCGAGGAAAAAAATTTCTTTAACAAACCTCCCATGGAGTCAGTTGCGTCCAAATGATGAGGGTGGAAATTGGTTGAACGGTAATCATTGCTTATATTATAGTACGGTTTTAAATATTACAGTCTTTTTTTGTAAAGTTCATGAAGGAACCGATTGGCTGAAGTGGGTAATCTCACAGGCGGTGGTTGAAAGTTATTCTCCTTAAACTGCCAAAATATTCTTCTTGGTATGCCGTGGAAGCGTGTTTTTTAGAGGAAGGTGTGGCAGCTGCGGTCCATAATGGGAATTCTTTTGCAAGCCTATCTAAATTATGTACATATTCAGGTAAAAACAAGCACTTACATCGCCTTGTAAAGTAAAGGTCGCGTTTTCATTCTTTGGCTCTTGATATATCTGTGCGTCAAGGTTATATCATTACTGATATCAGATGAATTTTCTGCTGGTTCTGGGCCATCCTCTAATCGTTCTTCAAACGACCCTATACTTTCCTCCATTTCAAACATTTGCCTTTCTCGTTTGGACATATAATTTAAAAGGGTATTTCGTGCCTCTTTTGTATATATAAATTGTCCAGATATTATAATTTTATTATCTTCATAGGATTTAGAGCGACAGCCCAAGTTAAACGAAAAACGTTTTCAAATTCCTTAATATCTTTACACTCGATTATTAGCGCCACTATTCTGAGATAAAAACGTTTTATGTCAGGATGCGATGTTCTTTTTATGCAGTCCTATCTTGAAACTAATGCCATTATATGCGCAACGTCTACGCGAATAAGTGTTTTTGCAGGCCGAGTATTTATTTTTTTCATTGCGTCAGAGCAAGCCCATTGAAAGCACTCATCAACATAATTTTTGAGTGTCATATTGTTGAACGAACGGCACATCCCTAACAATATGGCGCGTTCTTAATCACTAACAGCTTGAGGTGGAGCTTTTATTCCGGCTCGCAGCCATCTGTCTAACCAGAACGTGTCTTCTTTCCCTCAAATAAGTCGAAATTTTTTATAAATTTACAGGTGGCGTCTACAGAAATTTCGCCTTTGTCACCTATTGTCCGCAAGTATTCTCGGTATACATGAATTTGATTATTTGTAAAATAAATAGCATAGAAATGTATGCATCCGAGCTCACGAATTGCACCGTCGCACGCGTCGTACTGGTGGTCCGTTGTATCTTTTTTATGACATCGATTTTTTCTTTTGGTTTGATTCCCTGCTCAATTTTGGCGTTTTCAATTTTGATCTGTCTATATATGTTTTTGGGCCGTATGTTGGTTGGAATATCTTCTCCAAATTTCATGGTGCCTCTTATTAATTTTTCCACATACTTTTCGGCGCTTACTTCGAATAAATCTTTTCTAATCATTTTTCTTTCTTGCCCTTTTATGGCAGTGTATACTATTTCATGGTATATACTATTACGTGTATCGCAAGTTATAATAATTAAATCAACATGTTCCCCATCTTCTGGTTTTTCTTTTGCATAGCCGGAAATTTGATTACCGCATTTTTTTCTAGTACAATATCCAGAAAATTTCAAATATTCCCCGTCCTTTGTAAAATTATTTATTTTACAGTTTTTAAAATTAAATGCACATGGCAAATTATATCGCCTTTTTTATGGTATCATTTATGACCGATGTCCAAGTGAACTTTTTCAACCGGTTTTGGTTTCGATCATCCGGTTTTATTTTATACCATTCTTCACAACTGATAAAAACATGAAAAATCTTCAAATATTCTCTCTCATCTTCATTTTCATCAACTTTTTAAGAACATAAGCTACCCGAAGAGTCATTCTTTGAAGAAGAATTTGTAAAATAGTCTCGTTTTAATTTTTTTTTTACTTTCTCGGATTTGAAGCGCTTTTTTTTGTAAAACTTGGTGGAGGTGCCCATTTCTGTTACCCCTTATATAATTGTAACAGGTTATCGGTTTCCAAACTCCCTCAAAGTCCTTACTCAGCTTCTTCCATACATCAGACGATACTGGTGGTAAATCACTTGTAGTGAAATTATCAATGTAGAAGGAGATGACCTTCAATATCTCCTCGCTTTTAAGTGTAGGCTTTCGGCCAGTCATTTTGTAAGAAAATTTCTGTAACAAATTATTAATAAACAAGATGTTCATTAGTTATTTTAAATTTTTTGTTTGTTTTAATAATGAAATAAAAACCAGCGCTAAGTTTCGCTTGTTTTTGAATTTGTCGATAAAACTATTTTTGTTGTTTGACAAATTTTTAAAAATAATCAAAATTATTTCCTACTAGTTTCGATAGGTCCCCCAAAACCCCCTTTATTTCATATTTCACGAAATAATTTAATAGCTTACGAAAGCAACATTCAAATCTTAAAATATTCAAATATTACAATTAAATACTACTCAATTAATAATTGAGTGCTTACTGACTGATATAAACCAAATTACATTGTTTAAACAAATGTATGCTCTACGTATATAATCGTCGCTACAATGCAGAACTAGTCTAAGTCACATTTTCCAAATTTTTCAAGAAGAACCTTAGTGCGTAAAATGCTGACTTTCGACATTATGATTATATTCTATTATTTAAATTCTGAAGGAATTACGGCATGTAGGAATATTCAGAATATGTAGAAAATGCTTGGAACACAACAAGTTGCCTTATGACATAAAAAAAAACTCATTTTTAAATTTTGGACTTAGACTAGTTCTGCATTGTAGCGACGTAATGTTAGGGCTCTTCCCTACATGGTGACTAATGAAAGTACTCACAATGAGAGAGCCTTAATACGTTCTCTTGATGATATTTAAGCTATGCGCTAACCGACACGATGGCGGTGGCGATTGCGATAACTTTTATTGCGCGATAAAGATGCGTTCAAAAACTTGCTCACATCAACGCGATATATTGCGTAGCGGGCTAAGTTGTCAGCGACAATACAAACGTTTAATTTATGAAGTTTAATAAAAAAAAATATATAGAATGGAATTTCCCCTAATTGTTTCTATTAATTTTTCAGTTTTTCAGACTGTCTACAGTCTTTTTTTGTAAAGTTCATGAAGGAACCGATTGGCTGAAGTGGGTAATCTCACAGGCGGTGGTTGAAAGTTATTCTCCTTAAACTGTCAAAATATTCTTCTTGGTATGCCGTGGAAGCGTGTTTTTTAGAGGAAGGTGTGGCAGCTGCGGTCCATAATGGGAATTCTTTTGCAAGCCTATCTAAATTATGTACATATTCAGGTAAAAACAAGCACTTACATCGCCTTGTAAAGTAAAGGTCGCGTTTTCATTCTTTGGCTCTTGATATATCTGTGCGTCAAGGTTATATCATTACTGATATCAGATGAATTTTCTGCTGGTTCTGGGCCATCCTCTAATCGTTCTTCAAACGACCCTATACTTTCCTCCATTTCAAACATTTGCCTTTCTCGTTTGGACATATAATTTAAAAGGGTATTTCGTGCCTCTTTTGTATATATAAATTGTCCAGATATTATAATTTTATTATCTTCATAGGATTTAGAGCGACAGCCCAAGTTAAACGAAAAACGTTTTCAAATTCCTTAATATCTTTACACTCGATTATTAGCGCCACTATTCTGAGATAAAAACGTTTTATGTCAGGATGCGATGTTCTTTTTATGCAGTCCTATCTTGAAACTAATGCCATTATATGCGCAACGTCTACGCGAATAAGTGTTTTTGCAGGCCGAGTATTTATTTTTTTCATTGCGTCAGAGCAAGCCCATTGAAAGCACTCATCAACATAATTTTTGAGTGTCATATTGTTGAACGAACGGCACATCCCTAACAATATGGCGCGTTCTTAATCACTAACAGCTTGAGGTGGAGCTTTTATTCCGGCTCGCAGCCATCTGTCTAACCAGAACGTGTCTTCTTTCCCTCAAATAAGTCGAAATTTTTTATAAATTTACAGGTGGCGTCTACAGAAATTTCGCCTTTGTCACCTATTGTCCGCAAGTATTCTCGGTATACATGAATTTGATTATTTGTAAAATAAATAGCATAGAAATGTATGCATCCGAGCTCACGAATTGCACCGTCGCACGCGTCGTACTGGTGGTCCGTTGTATCTTTTTTATGACATCGATTTTTTCTTTTGGTTTGATTCCCTGCTCAATTTTGGCGTTTTCAATTTTGATCTGTCTATATATGTTTTTGGGCCGTATGTTGGTTGGAATATCTTCTCCAAATTTCATGGTGCCTCTTATTAATTTTTCCACATACTTTTCGGCGCTTACTTCGAATAAATCTTTTCTAATCATTTTTCTTTCTTGCCCTTTTATGGCAGTGTATACTATTTCATGGTATATACTATTACGTGTATCGCAAGTTATAATAATTAAATCAACATGTTCCCCATCTTCTGGTTTTTCTTTTGCATAGCCGGAAATTTGATTACCGCATTTTTTTCTAGTACAATATCCAGAAAATTTCAAATATTCCCCGTCCTTTGTAAAATTATTTATTTTACAGTTTTTAAAATTAAATGCACATGGCAAATTATATCGCCTTTTTTATGGTATCATTTATGACCGATGTCCAAGTGAACTTTTTCAACCGGTTTTGGTTTCGATCATCCGGTTTTATTTTATACCATTCTTCACAACTGATAAAAACATGAAAAATCTTCAAATATTCTCTCTCATCTTCATTTTCATCAACTTTTTAAGAACATAAGCTACCCGAAGAGTCATTCTTTGAAGAAGAATTTGTAAAATAGTCTCGTTTTAATTTTTTTTTTACTTTCTCGGATTTGAAGCGCTTTTTTTTGTAAAACTTGGTGGAGGTGCCCATTTCTGTTACCCCTTATATAATTGTAACAGGTTATCGGTTTCCAAACTCCCTCAAAGTCCTTACTCAGCTTCTTCCATACATCAGACGATACTGGTGGTAAATCACTTGTAGTGAAATTATCAATGTAGAAGGAGATGACCTTCAATATCTCCTCGCTTTTAAGTGTAGGCTTTCGGCCAGTCATTTTGTAAGAAAATTTCTGTAACAAATTATTAATAAACAAGATGTTCATTAGTTATTTTAAATTTTTTGTTTGTTTTAATAACGAAATAAAAACCAGCGCTAAGTTTCGCTTGTTTTTGAATTTGTCGATAAAACTATTTTTGTTGTTTGACAAATTTTTAAAAATAATCAAAATTATTTCCTATTAGTTTCGATAGGTCCCCCAAAACCCCCTTTATTTCATATTTCACGAAATAATTTAATAGCTTACGAAAGCAACATTCAAATCTTAAAATATTCAAATATTACAATTAAATACTACTCAATTAATAATTGAGTGCTTACTGACTGATATAAACCAAATTACATTGTTTAAACAAATGTATGCTCTACGTATATAATCGTCGCTACAATGCAGAACTAGTCTAAGTCACATTTTCCAAATTTTTCAAGAAGAACCTTAGTGCGTAAAATGCTGACTTTCGACATTATGATTATATTCTATTATTTAAATTCTGAAGGAATTACGGCATGTAGGAATATTCAGAATATGTAGAAAATGCTTGGAACACAACAAGTTGCCTTATGACATAAAAAAAAACTAATTTTTAAATTTTGGACTTAGACTAGTTCTGCATTGTAGCGACGTAATGTTAGGGCTCTTCCCTACATGGTGACTAATGAAAGTACTCACAATGAGAGAGCCTTAATACGTTCTCTTGATGATATTTAAGCTATGCGCTAACCGACACGATGGCGGTGGCGATTGCGATAACTTTTATTGCGCGATAAAGATGCGTTCAAAAACTTGCTCACATCAACGCGATATATTGCGTAGCGGGCTAAGTTGTCAGCGACAATACAAACGTTTAATTTATGAAGTTTAATAAAAAAAAATATATAGAATGGAATTTCCCCTAATTGTTTCTATTAATTTTTCAGTTTTTCAGACTGTAATTTTTCTTCAGGCGATATAGCGATCAAATGGTGCTTGCTGCGTTCAAGAAAAGTCGCGTAACTGAACGCAGCAGTGGAATTTGAACGCAATCCACATATCGCGTCGATGTGTGCCCCTTCATTGATTTACGTGTTTGGCATCCACATTAGCCGTGTTTTTTTGAAAGCCCGGGGGGAATTGGATGAAAAAAACGACGTCGGTGCTAAACAATTAACATGTTAAATGCAACAACAACTAATCCCGGAGAAATCTCAGGGTTTAACTTAAGCGCACCGAAAAACTGTGTTACCGGCATGAATTGCATACATGTTATCGATAGTTTGTATAAAACTCCATGTTTTTTACTGTCATGGCGTCGCTAATCCCCGCTGTCGTTTTTTTCAACCAATTCCCCCCGGGCTTGCAAAAAAACACGCCTATTGTTATCGCCATCGCCATCGCGTCGGTTTGCGCGTAGCTTTAAACTTCGAATTGATCGCAAGAAAAGACAAGTCATTATTATTTATTTATGAATGGTGCATATTGAAACCAAATTCCATGTTGTAATTATCAAATAAGAAGCTAATTGAATTATTCAACTTCAAATATTGAAATGAAAACTCGTTAAAATAAAAATAAATGTCATAAAATTTAAATAAACCTACTTTTAACATTGCCACAATTTAAAAATGATTTTGTTTTCGGAGTATTATTGATTCTGAAATAATATTCTTCTTCACTACATAAGTTTTTTTTCGTTCGCAATGACACGACTTTTCGTACTTTGGAGAAAATCGAGATCGCATGCAAAAAGGACGAAAGAAGTTCGGACTTGAAATGGATAGTACCTAGTGGTAATTTCACGACTGTCGGTGAAAGCCTGGTAGCCCAATCCAATGTAATAGTGACAAACTATAAAATTGCAGTTACGGAAACTGTCTTAGAGCCTGAAGTCATAATATCAATTGGAGAAGTCCCTGTGGATTAGAATCTTCTCGAACCCGAAATAATCTTATCGACGAATGAATACACGTCTCAGTCACAAAGTCCTTACAATCAACTACCTCAAGAGTATAGTAGTAATTTTACATATGAAAATCCACCACCTCAAAATCAGTTTTAGCATATTGTATAATATCAATTAAGTATCCAATTTGTATGTCTACGTAATGTTAATTTTTGGTTTTAGTAATTTCAATGTACTGAAAAAAATAAGCCTACAAAACGCTTACCCATAGCTGTGTTCATATTTATTAAGTTGTTAGTCATTTGATCATTGCAATAATTATTCAGAATTAAAAGAAAAGAAGATCTTCAATTTGAAGAACAACCAGAATAATTTTATTTAAAAGAAAATATATATCAAGTTTCTCAAATGAGAGTTTATGAATGAATGAAAAATATTTTTCAGAATAATAATTTCGTAGTTTACAAAATAAACTAAGTTTCATTAAATTATTTAAAGTATTTTCAATACAAAGTATTTAACACCGCCTCTTAATTTAATAGAAACTAAAAAAAAAACATTAACAAGAATCAAACAAAAATAATTTTAAGAACAACTATTTAACAAATTCAAATTTTGACGATGTTTCAAAAACAAATTTCTCCCAAGCGATTTCGTCATAATGTCAGCCAACTGATCATTTGTTGATTTATATTCAAGTCGAATAACACCATTTAAGACTTCGTCGTGAATAAAATAATTTTTGATATCTAAATGTTTCATTCGTTTGCTTTCTTTCAAGTTTTCGGCAATTTTGATGCAAGAATTGTTGTCTTCATATATGACTGTAGGAAGTGGACATTCGACCTCAAGTTCACTTAGTAATTTTTGTATCCACTTCAGTTGGCATATAGTTTCAGTTAATGCAATCAATTCAGCTTCTGTTGACGACAAGCTTACTGTTGTTTGCTTCTTTGATGCCCAACACACAGTGTTTCCATACAACTTGAAAACATATCCCGAAGTAGACTTTCGATCATTCTTGTCTCCTCCCCAGTCAGCATCACAATAACAAGCCAAAGTTTCTGTTTCTTGTCTTTTGTACACCAACCTTAAATCTAATGTGCCACGAATGTATCGCAAAATATGTTTTGCATAATTGAAGTGACGCTCATCAAAACAACTTTGAAATCGGCTCATATATCCAGTTGCAGCACATAAGTCTGGTCTTGTAGTAATAGTTGCATAAATTAAACAACCAATTAATTCACGATAAGGATGATTTGAACAGTTCTTTTTGTCACCCTCGTCAATATGAAAACCCTTTTCCATAGGAGTAGTTCTTGGTTTGCAATCTTCCATGTCAAATTTTTGTAAAAGCTTTTCTAAATAATGGCGTTGGCTTAATTCAATAGTTCCACGTTCGATGTCTTGTTTGATTTTGATTCCAAGAAAACTACTTGCTTCTCCCATGTCGGTCATATCAAATTCTTTCGATAACAAATTCTTAATAATGTGTATAATTTTTAGTTCTTTGCAAAATATCAATATATCGTCTACATATAATAAAACGTAACAGTTAATTTCAATATACTTCTTCACATAAACGCATTGATCTGATAGACATCGTTTAAAACCAATCCGAATCATAAAACTATTAAATTTTTCATTCCAAGTACGAGGAGCTTGCTTCAGCCCATAAATAGCCTTATTTAACTTACAAATTTGGTTACCTGTGTCTATACCTTCTGGAAGTCGCATATATATATCTTCAGATAAAATCCCATTCAAAAACGCACTTTTGACATCCATTTGATGTATATACATTCCCCCTTGATTTGCGATTGAAAGAAGTATTTTCAAGGTTACTAACTTGGCAACTGGGGCATAGGTTTCGGTATAGTCAAAACCTTCTTTTTGGGTAAACCCTCGTGCCACTAACCGAGCTTTATATTTGTCAATTGTTCCATCTGCTTTACGTTTAAGAAAAAATACCCACTTACTTGTTACAGCTCTTCGATTCTTTGGCAGATTACATATAGACCAGGTTTTATTTTGTATTAACGATTTGTACTCACTTTGAATTGCCTTTTCCCATTCTGGCCAATCATCTCTAGCTCTTGCTTCAGCAATTGAAATAGGGTCATCTTCAACATATTGGTTTGCAGCCAAAGCAAAATGAGCGTTATTGGTTTCAACTGATTTACACTCAGTCCAATAACAAAGTCTTTCTGGTTGGTGACAAGTGCGCCCGCTTCTTCTTGGTAGATTTTGTTCTTTGCTTTCACAAATATTGTTGCCATCCATTGAAAAGCGATTACGAGCCCAATCCATATTAAGACTGTGGATTTCATCACCTCGACCATCAGAAATAGATTCTTGAACTTCACCATGAGAATTTTCAAGTTGAGCATCAGAAAAACTTATAACTTCTTTTTCTTTATTATTGTTGGTTTCCGCCTCTGAAGTTGTAATTTCCGTGATTTTTGTTCTTTTGAGCACAGAATCCTCATTAAATGTTACATGCCGACCAATAATAAATTTAACGTTCTCAATGTCCCAAAGACGATATGAACCAACTGACGAATCATATCCAAGCATCAGACATTTCCTCGATTTCGCACCAAACTTTGATTGTTTCTCTTTTGGAAGAAAATTGTAACAATCTGAACCAAATATTCGTAGATGAGACAGTTCTGGTTTTCTTCCAAACCAAATTTCAGCCGGTGTTTGACTCTCAAACTGCTTACCAAAAGCACTTGTTGGTGAACGGTTCTTTGTGTAATTTGCACAATATATTGCCTCATTCCAGAACTTCTGATCCAATCCACTTGCCAAAAGCATTGTTCTTGCTTTTTCTTGAAGGGTTCGATTTAATCTCTCAGCTACTGAATTCATTTCTGGATTGTAAGGAACAGTATGCATGAATTGAATTCCTTTAGCCTTGCAGAATTGTTTAAAATCATTCGACGTATACTCTCCACCATTGTCGCATCTCAACTTCGAAATTTTCTGCGAATGTAAAGCTTCAGACATTGTAACAAACTCCTTGAATTTGTCTAGAACTTCATTTTTCCTTTTAATACAAAAAATTTGTGAAGCCCTCGAGTAGTCATCAGTGAATGAAACAAAATATCGCGACCCATCATAAGCAGGAACAGGCATTGGTCCACAGACATCACTATGGATCAGTTCCAAGATTCGTTTGGATCGTACAGTTTTGTTCTTTGGAAATGAAGTTCGTGTTTGCTTTCCAATAACACACGATTCACAGAAACTCGATTCCGATTCAACACGAACTTGTTCTACACCTTTACCCATTTGACGATTTACTAATTTCTTCAAATCAAACGAATTCAAATGTGCCAATCTGAAATGCCATAAGAGTGGGGATGAGTTTTTGTACTTATGCTCACCTGAAATGCCAGCAAAATTTTTAACAACAGGAAGATCAACTTCGTATAGATTTCCCTTAGCATGTGCCTCAAACACCAGATCATCACGGAAAAATGCGTATGCATGATCTCCCTCAAAAACAATCTTATATCCATTTTTGGAAAGACTTCGAATTGACATCAAGTTGCACTTCAAATCTTTTACGAATAAAACGTTCGTCATCTTCTTCGGAGAACCATCATAAAAGGATTTAACAAAAATTTCCCCGACTTGATTGGCCATTAAACTTGCATCCTTTTTAGCAACAGATATTTGAATCTCTTCAATGGTTGTCAAGTGGTCAAAATATTGCTTCTTGTTAACCATATGTTGAGTGGCTCCAGAATCCAAGACAAATTTTATTTTATTGTCAATCGATTTTACCAGCTGGGCTTCATGCTCACGTCCTTCGTCTTCAATTGCACACATCGATGAGATTTTCTGTTTTGAGAAGTTATTTTTGTGTTCAACATCCTTTCTGCGCTTTGACATACACTTGGATTTGACATGACCAGGTTTACCACATCCAAAACAAATAATTTGTTTCTTTTTGCTTTTAACAGCCATTGCCCCAGACTCAGTACAACTTGAAGATGATCCACCCTTTCTCTTGTTATATTCATCCATCAATCGAGTCTTCACAAATTCCAAAGTGAGATCAGTTTGTTTCATGGTTTCAAGTGCAGTAACTAAATTCTCATAGCTTCCAGGTAGGGTGAGTAACAAATGGACTACAACGTCCAGTTCTTCCATTTTTGCTCCAGTTGACTTCAGCTGCCGAACTTTCGTATCAAACCTTAAGAAATGATCAACAATATCCTCATTCTCATTGTACTTCAATAACAACAACTGTTTTCGTAACAACAATTGGCTTGAAATACTTCTTCTTTCGAAAACGTTTGTTAACGCATTAAACATCTCTTTTGCCGTTGTTTTCTCTTTAACATATTCCAATTGGTCATCATGAATAGTTTGGACCAAAATAGAAATACATTTCTTTTCTTCTGAAATTATCTGGTTGCGACTGGCATCGTTGGCCGCCGCCTGAAGAAGGGTTTGTAAATTTTCCTCAATATATTTACGCAGGAGCTTTTCGTCCAGCAAAATACCCACACGATATTTCCAATTACTGAAATTCGTGCCATCAAAAAGTGGTATTTTGAATGTAAGAGAATTGTCGGCCATTTTCTCGTCTTCTTTTTCAATTAAAAAAAAAATTCTTCTTGCAATAGAAACTTTTTTTTTTAAATTCTCAGAATTTTAAGATAAGTTTCCTAACAAACTTTCTTTAAAGAACGTATTCTGGGCCCATAACCTCAGAATTAAAAGAAAAGAAGATCTTCAATTTGAAGAACAACCAGAATAATTTTATTTAAAAGAAAATATATATCAAGTTTTTCAAATGAGAGTTTATGAATGAATGAAAAATATTTTTCAGAATAATAATTTCGTAGTTTACAAAATAAACTAAGTTTCATTAAATTATTTAAAGTATTTTCAATACAAAGTATTTAACAATTATAACGCAATACATTTTTATCTTTGTTTACCTGTTCATATGTTATATTCTGACGTGCCGTGCTGTTCACATAGAAGTCGCTCACAGCCTTTCCATGAGCTCATGTGTAATGGTGATTCGCAACTTTATTGCGCGAAGAGGCACACCTATCCATTTTTATAGTGATAATGGAACCAATTTAAGGGCAGCTGAGAAGGAGCTCCGCCAAGCCTATCAGAAAATAAATTTGAATGGTCTTCAATATGAATTCACTAGTCCAGAAACCAAATAATCACTCATGACACAAAGCTCACCGACGAGAAGCTTAACAATTTACTTGTAGAGGTCGAAAGTATCATTAACCAGCCGCCCTCTTACCTATTTACCACTTGACACGGCAGAAGAGCAAACGCTCACACCCAATCATTTTCTGCTTGGATCTTCATCGGGTAACAAACCTCCAGTGAGTTTTGAACCAACCGACCAATATGTAAGATCGTCTTGGAGACATTCTCAATTCCTCGCTGATAAGTTCTGTAAAAGATGGGTAGCAGAGTACCTTCGAACACTTACGCGATGAACCAATTGGTTTGAAAAAGCCAAACCAATAGAAGAGAGTGACACAGGTGTAATAGTTGACCCGAACCTACCACGTCACTGCTGGCCAAAGGGCATCGTGATCAGAACTATAATCGCAAAAGATGGTTAAGTGAGAAACGCCTTTGTAAAGACCACAAGCGGTGAATATCATAGACCAGCAGCGAAGATAGCAGTCTTAGATATAAAACATCCCAGAGAATCCAATAACGTTTAAATATCCTTTAGGTATTTACTCGTTCAAATCACTCGCCATACCGGGGGAGAATGTTCTCAATTAAAACATCGTATAATATCAATGTGATCTTACCTTTGGTTTTTACTTTGGCTCTCTGGTTGAACTCATTCTTATGTTTTATACATTGTTTGCCTTTGAATGCAATCATTTTCGATATGCTTTTTTATTTGAATACTTTCATCATATGGTTACGGTGACCATATTTTAGAATTTCAAATAATGAACATGTGAAAAAGGCAACAAAATTCAATACAATTTAAAATTATTCCATTTAATTAAAAAAATATCTACTTAAAAATGAAAGTACAGAAATCCGAAATTCAGTTTTCGTTTGCATAAAACTTAAATTTGAAAACAAAGAGACTTACAAACAAAAAAATAAATCTATATTTCATTTTTACGGATTTTGATATTTTTCTGAATCCGCAAGAGGGTCATTCAAGGTGTCTATAAAACTATTGACAAAGTCAAAAAAATTTCGTTTTAAAATCATTAATTGAAAAATATTTTTTTTAAGCAAAGTATGAATAGCTACTTTAATTGTAGATCTTAATGCCGATTCAGAAAGGCAAACAATATAGCGGGTTCTAATTTATTGCTTTTTTGGGGTGGGTCTTATTGCCACTCCAAAACGGAAAAATAGCCTGTAGGTATTATTTCCATTTTTTTGGGAAATATGACCCATGGGCTTTATTTCGTGGGTCTTATTGAATTGTACCTAGAAAAAAATCATTCTGAGGAGCATTTAACAAACTAAAATTGTACTAGATGTCTTGTTCGTTCTTTCAAGCGGTTAGGATACGTTAGCATCTTTATTTTATATTTTATTTGCCATTGAATTTTGTTTTAATATTTATGTTATGCGGTTTTTAGGAATTTGTTCTACATAAATACAGAAAAAATAATGAACGACCTCTGAAATACTGAACATTTATGTGGTTTTCTTCAACAAATAATTCATAATGAACATTATCTTCAAATACTGAACTGTTCATTATTATAATGAACGGATGGTCACCGTGGTAAACAATCATATGGTAAACAAATCAGCAGTTCAGTAAACGTCAAACAGCTTAAAATATTTCATTTAATTTTAACATTTGAAAAATTTGTCATCCGCAATTTAAATATGCACAAAATAAGCCAAAAAAGTAAATTTATGCAATTGTATGAACAAATTGCTTTTAAGGATCTATTAATTCTTGAGTTATTTGGCGAAAATGATGTTAAGTATGTTTATTGTTGTGATCAACACATAAGTGCATGTTTGTATGCATTTGTGTTTGTGTAACTCACACTATTTTGAAAAAACCTCATTTTTCATCGATATGCCCGTTCCTCTATTTCTTCTTCTAAGGTTACAAAAGTTTACCATGTTTGTTGCGAGGCAAGAGGAGGGGAGAGTTGGAAAATGGTAGGGTAGGAAAAAGGAAAGGATAGAAAAATATGCTAGGAAGTGTCTGGAATAGAAGGGATAGAATGTTAAGTTCCGAGGGACGTGGCCTGCTTGCGGTGCATGACATCAACTCGTCGGACGGGGGGGATCTTGCCACCGAAACTTAACCTCACCTGCAAACAAAAAAACATGAATCAGGCCAAGAATCAAAACCAGAAACAAAAATAAACGGACTAGTCTCAAAGACCGCGGACGGACCATCATCACACCAAGGGCACTGCTGATGTTAGTGTAGTGTGGCCATTACCCACCCAACCATTGAAATCTGTGGCCATGTTTAGATTTCCCCGAAGATACCAACATACCAACTTCACCGAAAGGTTTTGGCTACTTTAGACACCCCTGAAAAATTATTCCTCAACCATTCATGTTTTGCTTACACAAAACAGAAAAAGACATTTTTCTTTTCCAAAAAAAAATGGCGTGAAGTTTTATTTTTCTAATAATGGATATTATTTGATTTTATTTTTAATTCTAGAAAACAGAAAATCATCAAAAAACCTATGAACATGGACAGTTAACATGGAACGCTAAAACTAAGGAAAATAAATTTAAAAAGCAATCAACGAGAAACTAATTAGTTTCCGAACAAAAATTTGGAATGAGCACCAGCGTTGTGCTAAAGTGCCCAATTGGGCTATTTGGCCCCAAGTTTTGTATTTTGGCCCCATGCCCCGGGCCAACGTGAAATGGCCCCAGTTTCAAAAAATTCATAAATAAAACAATTGATTTCACAAATTTAAAAAAATATCAAGTTTTCAACAAGCTCGCGTTTATTTCAAATTTTGTCGAATAATATAAAAAAAGAAATATTATTCTAATGGCCAGTTGTACAATAGTGGTTCAGCCTCGGTTCAAGATTTTAACTCACCGATTTCGGCGGATTAACTAAGGTTCAACGCTGGTTCAAGTATGTAATTGGTTATTATCACAGACTTGAACGGTAAACCACTGTTAAAACTCAATTGATCCCCCGAAATCGGTGGATACAAATTGCTGAACCACGAATTAAATATTTGTACAACTGGCCCTAAGAGAATTAGTAGAAAATGATGATGTATTGTTTTGACAAGCTTTAATAATGTAAGCTTTCATAAATCTGTGAGAAACGCAAATATTTTTGAGCTTATTAATATTATCTATACTCAATTCAAAGGAATTAAGAATGAAGCCGTGCTCTGCTCTCCAATTATTTGATTAAAATTATTTGTGATTTTATAAGAATGGTTTCAAAGCTACCCATCAAATCTATTAAAGTAGATGTTTCTAAAAATTTATTTGAATTTAATAGAAGAAATAGATTCATTTTTTAAATCTGGACCAACTCTGGAAAAATTAGCGAACAATATTTTAAATGACTATCTGTACAATGCAGTGCATTATGAAGAATGATTTCTTTTACCATAAAATTATTAAAACCGCAACAAACTAAACAAAGGAGTTATTTACTCATTTATGAGAGTTGAATGATTTTTTTTTTAAATGAAAACCTGTCAATTTTTATTTAGCCTCTACAGAATTGATAAAAACAAATTAGGAGATATTGTAAATTTTACTTTCGTTTAAATTTAATTTATTCTTTTTTCTTAGAAATTATTCTTTGTTTACTGAAAAAATAAATAAAATAATAAAAAATATCAAAGAAATCATTTCGAAATGTGTCATTTTACTCCAATATCCCTAATTGGCCCTAAGAAATTTGAAATGGCCCCAAGAATGGCCCCAGGATGATGAGCACCCTTTCTGGTGCGCTAAAAAAAAACTAGAATGACGTATCGCAATTCCCTACCTACAGAGAGCTCTTTGGAGGTGGACGAAATAATAAAATTTGGGACGGAACGTGAACAATATTGGAAAACCTAACAGATTCCACTTACACTGGTAATTGACTTAAAGTAAATAATAATTTAAAGTAATAAAAAAAATAGTTGAAAAATAAGAAAGAAAGAAATGTAAAGAAAATTATATATAAAGAAATAATAATAAATAAGAATCAAAGAAAAATAACTTCAACGCCTGATAATTATTTACAGAAATAATATGATAACGATTATAACAACTGGAACACAGGAACAAATTGGCGGATATTATGGATTTATCGCAAATATAATGCAATTCAGCTTTGCCGAACCGGACTTAATCTCGCTCTTTTTATTTTATGTAACTTTTTATTTGTTCTTTGTATATACTTAATATGTATGTTATTAATTATTATTATGTCTAATCTCGTAGATACCTGGTGTTTGTTTCTTTTTCTTTTTATTGAGGGTTTTGTTTTGTTGCATACTTTTTTTTCTCTTTGTTCAGGGCCTCACTGTATTTCAGTAGATGGCAGTGAAAATCTTCGTTACGATCTTAGGAGATCTCCTGGACTCTGGTGATGTTAGATATTCACCAAAACTGCGGTGCATCCAGGAATGAAGATCTTTCTTCGCACAAGCCACACTAACAAGAAGAAATGCTGTAACAGGTAGACCAAATGTTGGAACGAACGATGAATAGACAACCCAATAACACAAAGTAAAAAAAAATGGCGGTGGCGGCCCAGCGCTCCGCTGTCAAACTGGGACTGTATGATGTATAAATCTGTTTGAAATGAGTTTCTTTTCTTTTTAGCACAAATAAACAATAAAAACACTTTTTTTATGCAACTCACCCTAATCGAATTATTTCGGGTATTTAATTTTATTTTCTAGGGAAAGTTATATGTCGGTTTCGGCTTTCAAAATGGCAAGTATACCTCTCTTTAAACCAATTTTAAAACAAAGTTACAAAAATTAACAATTACACAAAAATTTTACTAGCTTTTAAAAATACGCACCCAAAATTGCAGGGGCCAAAATAATACTTAAGTTACTTTAAGTGATTGTTAAGAAATTAAAAGATTCTTTTTTTATAATTAAAATTTTCTATCCGCAAGGAACAATTGGCAGCTGTTTCGTTGCACAAATTCTGACATATGACTTCGATTGACGTTTCGCAAAAGTCATATCAGCCTGTCATCATCCCTGAAGTTTCACCTAACTTCCTCATCTATTATCTTTCTGCTCTCTCATCTAGTACCTTTCTCCACTGATGGAGGGAGCTATCTTTCTACTCCCAGTTTGCAAGTGGGTTCACACATTTCTTGGTTAAACACCACTATCTTACCTACTTATCTAACCTCGCAGTTAACAAAAATCCTTACAGGGCTATTCTGGCGTTGTGAGGGCTCACAGCTCACAAGTCACAAGCCTTTGTGAGGTTGATTTCTTGTGAGGTTGTTGTGAGGTTCTCAAAAGGAGATCACAATTTCGATAGTTTTTGTAGTTGTGAGGGTACGAAAACCCCACAAAATCGATTTCACCTTTCCTTGTGAGTTTGTTGTGACTTGTGAGGTATCAGTGAGGTTTGCCAGAATAGGGCTGTTACTCTACTTATTTCACCGATGAACACATCTTTTACATACCACATTTTTACCCATTACAGCCTAGTATGCAGATCGCGCTAAATTTTAGCTGCCACTTTTCTCTCCAAACATCTGCTAAAACCCTAGCTAAATTTTGACGTAGAAGAGTTGTGGAGAATAATATTTGATTTAAATAAGTGGTCTGTTTGGTAACGTGAAATTTCTTGCGAATTTGAAAAAATTTTCACAAAGTTTCAGAATTTGCTGTCAAAACCAATAGAAAAAAAAAAACAATTTTGGGATATTTGTCGAAACAAAAAGTTATCAAACAGGCATAAGGGCATTGTGTAGAATATGTCAAAAACACCTGTTCTCCGAAAAAAAAAATCAAATTTAAGAAAGCTTGTTTGAAAAATTTCAAGTATTATTACATTTAAGAAACAAAATGGATACAAGGGAAATTGAAGATTTGGTGATTTGTGCAGCAGCACAAGTTGTGGCAATAGCAGCGATGGACCAACAAAAACTGCCTTCCTTCCGAGTTAATCCTTTCTTGAGCGAAAGAAACACAAAGGGACGTTTTGCGACAGACGTAAGTTAAAAAAGCCTGTTGTTGAAAACTTAGACCGAGTTCTTCGATGATATCCTCCGGTAGTTTTTTTAGAACTCGGTCTAGATTTGCCAGCATAGTATAATTATCCAATGGTGGTTGAGGTGGCGCTGGAACGTTGACATCCCTTTCATCCCTTCTCATCTAGATGAGGCTACAGTTTGGGTTAAATTTGTAACATTTTCCGTCATTACATTTTTTTTTTTGTGGCTTTTGTGTATTCTAAAAAAATTAACAAGAGCATCAATTTATTAATTATTAATTTAATTAATTATTATAAGTAATTTAATAAAATACACACATATGAGTAACTTGAAACTGGTGTTTTCACAGTAGTATCATTATTGTCTATTTTCCCATCTTCGAATTCTTCAAATTCTTCAAAATCAATATTCAGCATTGAACTGGTGTAGGTTCTGGAAATAGTGTTGTAAGTTGAAAATTTATCTTTTATACCATGAATATTGAAAAACACATACCTTCTTTTGCTGGAAGCCGGAATGAGGAAAGATAAGGCATCAACAAACTAACTGTAAAAACAAAGCAAAGTTCACACAAAATTAAAAAATACCAGAAGCTGTCAAAATTTAGCTCGAGTATAATGTCCCAGACAATTATTTCGTGCGCTAAATTTTGACAGATAAGTGATGTACAGTAAGAAACAAACATTTGATTTTTTAGCTGGAGCTGTGTACCTCTCAGCTAAAATGCTTTGCTTAATTTTAGCTTGGCTAAATTTTGGAGAGAATTTCGTATGGAAACTAAAATCTAGCGCGATCTGCGTTATCTGGCTTATCTTCGCAAACTTCATGGAAGGAATACTTCATGCTTTCATTGGATAAATTCCAGAATGAAAGAAAAGGTCGCCTGTAGCTTTATTCCACCATATTTTGGGCGAAAATGCTCTTAACCTAATGAAAGGTGAATTCAACCTATATTCAACCTAACGTCGACTTCATCCGGATTTATATGGGGTTTGAGTGTTTGAAAAGTCCAACTAGGGTGGACTCTCTCTGTATTTATTTTCTGTGGTATCTGAATTGAATTGGGCTTTTCCACTAGCCGTCAGTTTCAAATAAGCAAACAAAAATAGGAAACAGCTGGTCTGAACTTGGAGAAATGTAAACAAACGACAAATATTTTTATAATATAGTGCTTGTTTGTTTTCCAATAAAAACGTATAAAACGATGGTTATAACGCCAATTTAACAAAAAAACAACTTCAATAACTTATCAAGCTTATTTATATAAACAAAAATCACAGAAAATATTAAAAATCCACATTGCACCGAAAAAGCATTTGTTTACATTTCTCCAAGTTCGATATCACATGTTTTGTTTTTGTTGTTTTGAACTGTCAAAATTAGAAAGAGAAAAGACGAAGAAAGTTTTTGGTATCTGACAGAACACAAGAAAAATTAAAAAAAGTGAATAATAAACTCGTGGTTGTTTTTTTTCCTTTAAAATATATAAAAAGCTGTACAGCTCATTGTGGGCAGATAAAAAAAAACGACGTACGACATTTTTTTAAAGCAGTTGCAGCTGCAGCTCCGATTCCAGTTGCAGCAGGGCATTGTGTTCAGCCAGTAAAACATCATCGGCAGCAAGAAGCGGAAGCAGGAAATTATTTGGTAAGTAATTTTGGTTTTAAAATTTAATATAGCTAAGTATATTCAATTTATGATATAAATAATCTTATTTCCCCTTTATTTTCTACATGGCCGCAAATATTAAACAAACAAAAACACGGACCATAACGATAACCAACAAAACAACATTCATCAAGTGGGGAGCTACCCACGCTCAACTCAGCCGTGCAAACAAAAAAAAACCAGTACCGTTACTGGTGGGTGACGCCAATAATACAGTTGAGTAAATAGGTAAGTACATCTGAGTACAAAAAAAAAATCATTAACTTAACTGCAACTTTTTTTTTTTAATTTTATTTACAGATTCATTCGATGTTGTACTAGCCCAGCCGCAACCTACACCAACAATCGACTACTTTTTTTACCAAAATAAGTCAACCTCCTATGGAAGATCTATTTGCTATTAACAATTGTTGATTGTTCAAGTAAAAAATGGAACAAAACTCATATGATTTGTTTTAATTTCAATCTTCTCTAGACTTATGCGAGCTACAGATTGAAGGCACAGATCGTTTGAATGGAATTTCTTAGAGGAGAAAATCGAATTTTTTTTGAGGTAATAAGAATGGGATCTGCCAAAATAACAATTTACTTTTTTTATTTTATCCAAAATGTTTGATTGAAATATAACAGTTTTTTGCCTAAAAATTCCACTGATCTCTATATACACTGGATAGTGAATAGCCTATAGTGTATAACAATTTTTGTAAGGCAAGTTTTTTAAAGGGTACCGGCCACGACCTCATATCTCGCTCTATACAAACGAAGAAAGAGATTGAAGATATTTGCCGAAATTGAGCATTTATTTGATATCAGTTGATGTCAGCAAGCATTGCGGCTGTAAATATTGAAAAAAATAAAAGAAAATGCAGGTCCAGTAGCATCCATTCCGCTGGCACCGCTGTTATACTGTTATATGTATAAGGGTACCGGCCACGACTATATTTTTGCCTCAAAAATTTTGTATGAATACACTATCCAGTGTATATAGAGATCAGTGAAAAATTCACATAACAGAAATAGGGTTTTAATGTTCTTATTTTTGGGTTATGGTCGTATATTTCGTTAATGGCTGGACTAAATTTGTCACAGTTTCCAATCTGTGCCTACGTTCTTAAACTCTCGGATCGCCAAAATTAGTCAAATACGGTGAAAAATGAAACAAATAGGATGAGTTTTTTTTCCATTTTTCAGCGTTTATCGACCAATTTTATCGATGCGAGAGTTTAAGAACATAGGCACTGATTTGGCCTCAGTGCCATTTTGTTCCCAGCTAATCATCTTTGGTAAAGGATTATTGCAACTGGTAAATCTTCAAATCTCGAATATACGCAAATCATTGAATTGGATAATCAGCCGATTCAAGCAGAACCTTTATTACAGATTTAATCCACTCTTAACAAACGGCCCTAAGTCAAAAACACATTTTGATGTGAATTCAACGTATTTGACTACCAAAATTTAAAAGAAAGAAGAAAACATCGATTTTTCAGGTTCGATAAATTTTGTCATCGATTTTTCACGGAATATTTTAACTGCTCATCTCTAAAAAGAAAGCATTTTGCGAAGAACTTATAAACTTTTAATTTCGTGTTGTAAAACAGTTTTTTTTACTTAAAAACGCTACAAATATGAACAAAAAGTGATTAAAAAACATTTTTATTTATAACCACTGTATATTTTCCAATAAATCCACCGCGAAATTTTTGTTCCTCAAAATAACGAAAAAGTCTTCACGAATGAAAAATAGAACCATGTAATCACGACGATACGTGCCTGTCAATGGATACGGAGCTGCCACTGGAAGCTGCAACTGAATAACTGTCAAAATATTGAATACACACAAATACAATGTTACGAACAGAGAGAAGGAACTAATAGAGAGATTCAAATTCGACGGTGGCTCTCTTTTAGCCTACAAGCTACGATGTTGCGACTTGCGCACCATCTTGCATATGTATAATTATTAACTCCATATAAAAAAAATGTGGGGACAAATGCGTATGCAAGAAGGTGTGAATACTTACCACCTTTGTTTTTGTTTTGCACTGCCCGAGGTGAAAACATGTACACACCGATAGGAATTCAACACGTTATAAAAAATGTAAACAAAAGGTTTCGAGGGGACGGAGACGAGGAAATTTTACTCTCTCGAATAGTTCTTTCTCTCTGGTTACGAACACAACGCAACGCAACTGCAGTCGGTGCTGCAGACGGTGCTGCAAAGGTTCACCAACTTTTAACTTTTTCACGTGCAGCACTTCTGAAGTTTCAATTTATATGAAGAAAAAAAGAGCCGGAAAAAATATTGAAGTTTTTAGTGCTCATTTGTGTCGCGAAAAAAATATTAATTAAAAGAAAAATATTGGAAATAAAAAAAGTGAATAATAAACTCGTGGTTGTTTTTTTTTCCTTTAAAATATATAAAAAGCTGTACAGCTCATTGTGGGCAGATAAAAAAAACGACGTACGACATTTTTTTAAAGCAGTTGCAGCTGCAGCTCCGATTCCAGTTGCAGCAGGGCATTGTGTTCAACCAGTAAAACATCATCGGCAGCAAGAAGCGGAAGCAGGAAATTATTTGGTAAGTAATTTTGGTTTTAAAATTTAATATAGCTAAGTATATTCAATTTATGATATAAATAATCTTATTTCCCCTTTATTTTCTACATGGCCGCAAATATTAAACAAACAAAAACACGGACCATAACGATAACCAACAAAACAACATTCATCAAGTGGGGAGCTACCCACGCTCAACTCAGCCGTGCAAACAAAAAAAAACCAGTACCGTTACTGGTGGGTGACGCCAATAATACAGTAAATAGGTAAGTACATCTGAGTACAAAAAAAAAATCATTAACTTAACTGCAACTTTTTTTTTTTAATTTTATTTACAGATTCATTCAATGTTGTACTAGCCCAGCCGCAACCTACACCAACAATCGACTACTTTTTTTACCAAAATAAGTCAACCTCCTATGGAAGATCTATTTGCTATTAACAATTGTTGATTGTTCAAGTATTACTATTTCCGGATATGCGAGCCGATGAACAAATTTAAGGGTTTCAGCACAAAGCATCATTTTGAACAATTCAACTAATCATTAACTCGAGTATATGGATTATGGGATATTACCCTACACTACACCACCCACTACATCAAGGAAACTACGTTGGTTATATTTCTACGGTGAGCGATTAGTATAAATAGTAAATAAAATAAATTAGTTAATAAATAAATAGATATAAATAAAAAAAGAATATAATGTATTAAACTAACATGCATAAGAAATAAAAATAAAATATCACAGATTTTACTTACTAACTACTTTGTAAATATCACAGTAGTTTTAAATCATTACGGATTAGCTATTACAGATTAGTTTTTAATCATTGCGGGTTTTTTTTTATCACAGTTAAGTTAATTAATAAAAATAGAGTAAATAAATAAATAGTTAATAAATAAGTACATAATTAAAATAAATCAATAAATGACTAGTTATAAGCATGCAATAAATAAATAATTACTAAAATAAATAAATTAATTTGTTTTGACTAGGTAGTTAGTTTTTCTCAGGTACAGTGAATAAAAAGTGTGTTTTAGAGAACAAAAAATAGGTACTATGTGATCGGTATTAAAAAAAAAAACAAATAAGGAGTTTTGGACAAAACGAATTTATAAACAATCAGGTACTGGGTGTAAGATGTTAAAGATAAACAAATACGGTGTTTCGAAATAAATAATTAGTGGATTAAATCGTCAGGTACTATGTGAAAATAAATTAAACAAAACATTTACTATACATAAGAAAGGAAATGCGTGCGTAAAATTCCTTTTTTTTATTAAAGTATCGGTGTGCATATCTATCTGAGCATTTAAACCTTTTTTTTCTCTACTGAATTTTCGTGAAGTGAATTAATTATTGTTTAAGATCTTTAGCATGATATATTTCGATCTTTTTCCCAGATAAATTTTCCAATTCAAACATATTATTTCCTACTTGTTTTGCGATTCTACATTTGATATATTTTGGTGATAATTTCGCAGATAGATATTTCGAAGAATCACTCAAAATGAAATTCTTCCGATAAACTTCCATTTTACTTTTTTGGTTCGCGTGTTATATATTTTCGCGGATTTATCATTTGCTTTCAAAATTTTTTCGCGGATTTGATTTCGTATGCACTGCAATCAACTTTGTCGGGGGATGGTCAACAGCTCGCTATCGTCTACCGCGTTTTTACGCCAGTTCATAGCTACTACCGTGCGTTATCATATTTGTCCCAAATAACGCATAATACGGGGACACACCGATAGAGCTATGAACTGAGCTTCTCAGCGCACAAGCAATATCGCTGAGATGCAAATCCCAATTGCGTTGGTCGGATTTTAGATACGACCGGATAGCTGCTAACAGCGTGCGGTTGACCCTCTCCGACGCGTTCGATTGCGGTGCATAACTAGCAGTTTTAAAATGCCTTATGCCTTATTTGGACAGTAATTTTTGAAATTCTTTTGACAAGAATTGTTTTCCATTGTCCGAATGGATAACACTCGAAATGCCGACATACTAAATACATCTTGACGCAAAAATTGAATAACACTTGACTTGTTCGCGTGTCTCAATGCGTTTAAAAATACAAATTTAGATAAATGATCTAAAACCACAAACACATAAGAATTTCCTGACTTTGACCTAGGATAAGGACCTAATAAGTCAATATACAATTTCTCAAAAGCACGATTAGAACAGTAAGACGTAACGATAGGTGGACGAGAAACTTGGTTGGACGCTTTACTTTGTTTACACATATCACAATTAGAAACGTACTGTCGTATTTGAACGGTCATATTGGTCCAATAAAAGTGTTGCCGAACTTTATATAATGTTTTGCCAATACCACTGTGAGCGGCAAGTGGTGGATCATGTGCCTTACATATAATTTCTTCTGTGAGACCTGATGGTATCCACAAAAGCCAATTATGTTCGGTCATGATCTCATCGCCTCCAATAACAAACGCACGTTTGTAAACAAATCCGTCTTCAACCTTTAGATCGGGTAGTTGTTTTGCGTTTTCTTTAATGGTTTCAATTAAACTCATGTATTCCTGGGATAGGAATTCTTCGGATTCCAAATCAATCCAAGGCGCAACTTCTTCGATAGTCAGCGAATCTACATGCACCCGAGAAAGAGTGTCCGGAACTACGTTTAGCGATCCTTTTCTGTGATGTATGTCGAAGGCATACGATTGTAGCAGCAGATTCCACCTGGCGAGCTTTCCACTAAGATCCTTTATGCGCATGAGCCATTGGAGACTGGAGTGGTCGGTAATTACTGTAAAATCCATGCCCTCGACATACGGCCATCACCGCTGCCATACACTCTTTCTCGGTTACGCTGTAGTTCCGCTGGCTTTCAGCGCCTCCTCCGTCATTTTAAATTTATCGCTCCTCTTCTTCAGCAAGTCAGTTAGGGATGCAGTCACACTGGAAAAATTCTTTATGAATTTCCGATACCACCCTGCTAAACCAAGCAACCGCCGAACCTGCCTTGGGGTTTTGGGAACAGGGAAATCCACTATGGCCTCCACCTTAGCAGGGTCGGTTTTGATCTTACCGCCACCAAATACTTAAGCTCTTTGAAGCAAAAGTTGGATTTCTTCATGTTGATGGTTAGGTTAGCCCTGCGTAAGCAGTCGGCTACTTCGCTTAGCAAGGTGATATGCGTCTCAAAATCCGGCGCCATGATAAGCAGATCGTCAAGATACACAAACACACGATCCCTAAGTCATGCAGGAATCACCTTATCCATCAACTGGCATAACCTTTGGGCTGCATTGCACAACCCAAAAGGCATGACAGTAAATTGGTAGAAGGGTCTTCCCGGTACCGCAAAGGCAGTCTTTTTCCTACTCTGTTTCTCCAACGGTATTTGCCAGAATGCTTCTTTTAGATCTATGCTACTAATGAACATAGTATCCGGTAGTCGACTGATAAACCCCTCGATATTGGGGAGAGGATTCGCGTTCTTCTTCGTCAGTGAGTTCACCTTACGAGAATCCAGACAAAGTCTATTTTTGCGTGGTTTTCGAAAGAGAACCACTGGCGAACACCACGGACTCTCGCTCACCTCGATAATACCGAGACTCAACATTCGATCTAGCTCTTCATACAATATGGCTTGTATCGCTGGGGAAACAGGGTAGTGACGCTGTTTCATAGGAAGCGCATCTCCTGTATCAATGACGTGCTCCATCAACGTCGTCTTTCCAAGACGACCGCATCCAGTCTGGCTTGCTGATCAGAGTTCAACTGATGAGCGTTCGATAAATCTAAACCTTCGTCAACCGAATAATACTGGGGCCTAACTGGAACGCTCTCCAGAAGTCTACCCCAAGGTATATCTCCTGGTCCAAATTTGGAACGAGGTAGAACGTTAGTCCCTCTATCTTGTCTTTATATTGGACTTTCAGTTCGATTTTTCCCACGATATTTTGACTTTTTCCGTCGGCCGTTTTTACTCCTGATTGAAATGGAGTAACATTACATTGGAGTTCATTAGCTAACTTCATACAATTTTTCCCAAGTATGCTGACGCTAGCTCCACTATCTAGCAAACCTAAAAATTCACTTTCTCTTAATTTTATTTTAGCATATGGTCTGGGATCAGAACTCAAATTTAAAATAGTCGAGGAAATTCTCTTTTGCGTTTCTTTCCTCGCCTTGAAACGGGCTCTAGCTTTCAGTACATTTTTCGACGGTACAAAAGTTTTGCTGTTAAAAATTCTATTTCGCGCTTGGTTGTATTCTTCTATACAGACATGCAATGGGTTAGTTTGGAATTGATTTATTTTTACTTTTTCATTAGTATTATTAGTTTTCAGTATTTTCATGTAAGTTTAAGTTCAAAAAAATTTTAAAAGTGTAAATTTTTAATTTTAAGTTTCTTCAGATTTAATAAACTACCCCTGATGAAGTCGAGAAATTACGACGAAACGTAGGGAAAAAGTATGAAATAAAGTTTTATTTGCATATAAAAGGAAGTGACCAAAACAGCCCGATTTAACATAAACATAAACATAGTTCAAATAATTGGTCAAATTAATATTAATTCAATTTATATTCTCGGAGGGCCTGTCGATTAAACACAGTTTTATTAAATCACAATACAATGAAACAATTCTTCAACCACATTAAAATTAAATAAGACATAGTATTTTCATGTAAATTTAAGTTCCAAAAAATTTTAAAAGTGTAAATTGTTAATCTTAAGTTTCTTCAGATTTAATAAAGTACCCCTGATGAAGTCGAGAAATTACGACGAAACGTAGAGAAAAAGTATGAAATAAAGTTTTATTTGCATATAAAAGGAAGTGACCAAAAAAGCCCGATTTAACATAAACTTATTATTGGTTTTAACTTCTGTTTCTCGTTTTAAAATTTTGATTTTTGGTTCGCCCTCTTTGTTAAGAGGACTTTTTAATATTTCTTTTTCAATATTTTCTGGACAAGTTAACTTTAAAGGGGGTTCTGAATCGGATTGGTACGCGATTTCTCCTGAGTCTTCGCGTCCCGCGATCGGTTTCCCGGAGTACATCGTTCACAACGTGGAGTTATCACACCTTCCTGACCACATTTATAGCAGAATAAATTTCGTACCTCAGACTCACAGTCGAAGTATGTATGGCCCTGCACCTTGCAGTTCCAGCACACTAAGGTTGTAGCATCTGCATACTTCCGAGGCGGATTTTTCGGACGAGTCCCAATAAACTGATAAGCTGCCAGTTGTTCTTCAGATAGTTGGCACTCATCTGTAACATTCAGCTCGTTGGCCATATAATTAACTTGGGGTTTTGTGACCTTCCTTTGTACATCCTGTTCTCTCCTCGGAAATGCTAGTTCTGCCTCCTTGCAGGCGATCCTCAGCTGATCCAAGGAGAAAATTGGTTGTGGAAATACTAATTTTCCTATGCGGTCATTCAAATTTCTTTTCAGGATTTTCACCATCTCTATATCTGCAATCGGAGTTCTCAACTGAAATTTCAACTTATTCAGGGCTACGAAGACATCGTCACTACTCTCCCAAGAATTCTGCCTGCGATCCATAATATCGCGGATAATTTCAAAGTCTGATCGAATGTTCTTGAACTGGCGCATCAAACCGTCTTTCAAGGTTGACCAGTCAGGCCGATAATTATTCATGTTGAATTGTCAGAACCATTCGAGAGCAGATCCTGAGAGAAGTAGATGGAAATCTTGCAAAATTTCCGTCCATGGACATGCATATCGGGTTTGCAGTGTTTCAATTCGCAACACGGAATCTTCAGCCGTCATCGTCGTTGGCTGACCATCGAATTTCAAACCACATTTGTCGACCCTAATCGGAGGTTTGAATCTCGACGACAGTACAGGGTTGTAATACTCTGGCTGGTATTCGAACGGATTCGAATTGTATGTTGGATTGGAGTTATAGCTGGGAATGTTTGCCTCATGGGAAGTATCAGGATGATACATTCTATCATAACTTCTCGTTGGCTGTGGCGGTCTCCTACGCGGTTGACCGGAATTTACGAAAGAATTTCTCCCTGAATCAGCTGGAGGATTTTGCTGCACAGGTGGCTGTCTCAGGGCCACTCAAACTTTCAGGTGGTCTCTGCGCCTGGACAGTAGCTGATGGGCTGCTATTCCTAGGTTTAAATTTTTAAGAAACCCTCCCAATTGATTCTGGATCTCCTCAATTAAGGTATTTTTAATATCCCTTTGGATAGCTTGCTTAGTAGTAGAAAAATCTTCTACTAAAGCCGAATTAATATAAGCTTTTAAATCTTCAGGAATTAATGTTCCTTCTTTAACTTTACTCACAGGAGGTGGGGGTATTTGCATCAATCTTTCTAAGATAATTCTGGTACTACCTACATGGACTTGAATGTTTGCGACTTTTCTTGCATCAAAAGTTTGCATAACTGTATTGTTTATGGACTCAATACTATCTCGTTGAGTTGCTATTCCAGCTTCCATTCAACTAAGGTTGCTAAAGTCTGGAGCAGAAATGGTATCACAAGAGACATTGGTACGACTGTCAGAGATCGGAATGCCAGACGAAAGGACTGGATTCGAAGTGGTTCTGAGATGTCTTTCAGAAATAAGAGGTGAATACATCGCTTGCTGCCTAGCAGTCGGATCTAAACATTCTGTAACCGACCTAGTTATCCTCACTTGTTCATTTATTTCAGTATCTCTTATCAGCCTACGGATGCGATCTTCTTCTTCCTGGTTGCTGAAAGCCATCTTTACAAAATTTAACGAAACTCAACCAAAATCAACAAATCTATAAATTATAAAATACGGTGAGTTTGCAAAAACAATATTTTTATATTTCCTAACAAATCGTAGAACAAAATTAACCAATTAAAGAATTTTCTTGTAGAACGAACATTCAACAAATCTTTTTCTTTGAATTTTCAACGGAACCAAAGTTTTGACGTTGCAAGAAAGATAAATAAATAAATAACAAAAAAAGTAATAAATAAGTAATTAACGAAAAGTAACGAACTGTTAAAAAAAAACTCAAATGAAAAAACATAATAATAACAAAAAGTAATGAATGGTATTGAAAAAAATCAATAAATAAATAATGAAAAGTTAATAAATAAATATGTAACGAAAGAACCAAATCTAACGAAAAAATAATTAAATAAATAATTAACGAAAAAAAGTAATATATAAATAAATAACGAAGAAAAGGAATAAATCTAGAAAACAGAAAATCACCAAAAAACCTATGAACATGAACAGTTAACATGGAAAGCTAAAAATAAGGAAAAAAAAATAAAAAAACAATCAACGTGAAACTAATAAGTTTCCCAACTAAAATTTGGAATGAGCACCCTTTCTGGTGCGCTAAAAAAAAACTAGAATGACGTATCGCAATTCCCTACCTACAGAGAGCTCTTTGGAGGTGAACGAAATAATAAAATTTGGGACGGAACGCGAACAATATTGGAAAACCTAACAGATTCCACTTACACTGGTAATTGACTTAAAGTAAATAATAATTTAAAGTAATAAAAGAAATAGTTGAAAAATAAGAAAGAAAGAAATGTAAAGAAAATTATATATAAAGAAATAATAATAAATAAGAATAAAAAAAAAATAACTTCAACGCCTGATAATTATTTACAGAAATAATATGATAACGATTATAACAACTGGAACGACTGGAACACAGGAACAAATTGGCGGATATTATGGATTTATCGCAAATATAATGCAATTCAGCTTTGCCAAACCGGACTTAATCTCGCTCTTTTTATTTTATGTAATTTTTTATTTGTTCTTTGTATATAATTACTATGTATGTTATTATAGTCTAATCTCGTAGATACCTGTGTTTGTTTCTTTTTCTTTTTATTGAGGGTTTTGTTTTGTTTTATACTTTTTTTGTTCTCTTTGTCCAGGGTCTCACTGTATTTCAGTAGATGGCAGTGAAAATCTTCGTTACGATCTTAGGAGATCTCCTGGACCCATGTTCTGTAACTCGGCGATACTTTTTCGAGGCGATAAACGGCGAAAAATGGAACAAAACCCATAGGATTCCTATGAGTTTTGTTCCATTTTTGTTCCAATTTTCGCCGTTTCTCGACGCGAAAAGTTATCGCCGAGTTACAGAACATGGGTCCTGGACTCTGGACCCATGTTCTGTAACTCGGCGATAACTTTTCGAGGCGATAAACGGCGAAAAATGGAACAAAACCCATAGGATTCCTATGAGTTTTGTTCCATTTTTGTTCTATTTTTCGCCGTTTCTCGCCTCGAAAAGTTGTCGCCGAGTTACAGAACATGGGTCCTGGAGATGTTGGATATTCACCAAAACTGCGGTGCATCCAGGAATGAAGATCTTTGTTCGCACAAGCCACACTAACAAGAAGAAATGCTGTAATAGGTAGACCAAACGTTGGAACGAACGATGAATAGACAATCCAATAACACAAAGTAAAAAAAATTGCCGTGGCGGCCCAGCGCTCCGCTATCAGGCTGGGACCGCCAAAAGAACAAAATTGTATAATGTATAAACCTGTTTGAAATGAGTTTTTTTTAGCACAAATAAACAAAAAAAACACTTATTTTTATGCAACTCACCCTAATCAAATTATTTCGGGTTTTATTTTATTTTCTAGGGAAAGTTATATGTCGGTTTCGGCTTTCAAAATGGCAAGTATACCTCTCTTTAAACCAATCTTAAAACAAAGTTACAAAAATTAACAATTACACAAAAGGGCCAAAATAATACTTAAGTTAAGCTTAGTATACACGATTGGAAGATCATCCAATATTTGCAGACTTTTACCAAAAAATGTTCACCAATTTTCTATCAACCATGTAAACATCCAATTTTATCTGTCAAACTTGACAGAAAAAAAATTCGCAGCCAATCGTCGGCCAATTTTCTATAAAAAAATTGGCCGACTTCTTGCAATCGTTTGAACTCGTCTAAACACACAATTTTTCTTATTTTCAGATAATTGGACGATTGTCGGCTTATTGGATATTGGATGATGTTCTTGCCAAATCTTGCAATCGACCGAATCTACTTCATCTTTAGAACTGGTAAGTTTGTTGGTTTGGCTTTTTGTTTAGCTGTAGGTATACCTATGTTGTGTTTTTTTTAGAGCACTGCAGGTGGTGTCGATCGTTCTTTTCTTAAAGAACTGGTCGGGCAAGACACACCATGCATTCCGTCGACGACAACAGGGAGGAAACGACATAGAATTAGTGTTGCATTTTCAACACCTAAATCTTCTACGGAAGAAAAACAAGATATTAGAAAAATGGGTCGAGGGACTGGAAAAAATACGCACCAACAACACCAATGTGCTTTTTGCAGAATATCTTGCATCCGAATTGAACGCACTTCCAGAAGATCAAAGTACCTATGTTAGGTCTGGACTTAGGGATGCGTTCAACCTAATTATGAAGCAACTACCTGCGGTGGTGAGTACCTACATATATATATTTTGAATCCTTTATTATTTATTATAATTATTAACTTATTATACCCTATTTCATGAATGTAATTCTCGCTTGTGTTTTTATATATCTATTATTATTTGTTTCAGTTTTCTAATGGACTGGAGCAGCGCCGAGTTACATTTGAACAATGTTCGAACTTCGAACTCCAACGAAATGGTATTTATTTCTGATGACCAAACTGGAAGTGAATTCAACGAAGAAGAATCAAGTCATGCCTTTTTCAAGAAAAAGCAATCGCATTCGCCCGAATGTCCCAATGAAAGAGAACCATCCGAAGTTGATGTCATCGAAAGTTCACCATATTGATAAAAAAAAATAATATTTTAAACAAAAATGAACATATGTTTCTTTATTATTTAATTATTAATTCCAATTTTACAATTAATTACAAAAAATGAATAAAATATGATTTTGATCTCATCTTTCATCTCTTTATCTGAAATTATTTGAAGAAGAATCTTTTGATTTGGGAAAGGGAAGATTTTGTATTAAACTTACAAGTCTAAAGGCATCTATACTGCCACTCCAATTCACCTTCTTCGACAAAGTAGGATTTAAACTCTTCTTGTACATCCTTGGCTTCAAATTGTGTTTCAGAACGTTGCCTTTTCAATGAATGTAGAGTTCTTCCTCCAAGCTCAACTTCTTGTCTCCAGTCACCCAAAACAAGCTCATGGTTTTCATCAAATGATCAAAGGAATTGCCTGGAGCGTACTTTATCTTATTCGTCGTCGTAAGATAATTGTGAAGCACGCAACAAGCAAGCGTTACTTTTTTTGGTTTCTCGGCATCCAAGTTTATAGGTTTCCGAAGAACGCGGAAGCGTGCTGCCATAATACCAAAAACATTTTCAATGATACGACGAGCTCGGCTTAGTCTGTAGTTGTATACTCGCTGCACCATTGTGAGACCGCGTTGACTAAATGGCTTCAACATGTTCGGTCGCAAAGCAAATGCGTCGTCTGCAACCAGAACATATGGAACAGGTAAGCTTCTTCCAGGTAATGCTTTGGGTAACGGTAAACACAGTTGATTACTGTCCATAGCTTGCCCAAACGAGCAGCGGTTGAAAACACCACCATCCGAGAATCGCTCATTTCGACCTACGTCTATATAAAGAAATTTATACTGTGCATCAGCGATACCCATCAGTATAATGCTGTGGGTGCCTTTATAATTGTAAAAAATGCTGCCAGCATTAGGTGGCGCCATCATCACCAACTACTGCTCCAATGCAGTTTGGAAATTGCCACATATTATGGAATTGGTTGGCAATTTTTTTTCCAAGCCTCAGAAGTTCTTGGCGTCTACATAAAAATACATTTACACATGTACATGTAAAGGCTGATGAAACCAACTTACCTGAAGATATGTTTCGACGAGCGTCTTATAAAGTGCATCTAGGACTTCTGGAATTATTCTGGAGATCGTTGATGCTGGAATACGGAATAAATACTGCAATGACCTAAAATTATCGCCTGTTGCTAGGAAGCGTAGAGTCAGCACAAGACGTTCACCCGCTGAAATACTCCCACGCATATTTGTGTTTTGCTTTTGGATCAATGGAGTCACTAAAGAAAGAAGGTGATCAAATTGATTGGAGTCCATGCGCAAGAAATTCTGATAAAGCTCTGGTTCCCCGCTTCGCAATTTGACGAGCAATTTTGTAAACAACCCTTCCATTTTACGACGCGCTATTCAATCTTTCGTCCAAACTTTGCGACGTCTCTTCTGTGGCAATTCATCTTCCTCTTCGCTGGACTGTAACAAATATGCTGCCAAGATAGTCGCTATTTCTCGCTTCATATTATTTTTCACTTTTTTTATAATTTATAATATCTTATAAATGTTTTTTTCACAACCTGTTGTTTTCACAAATACTTCACTTCTAAAATAGTTTCATATTCTCTGTCGCTGTCAAGAAAATTGTCTTCCAATGAGTCAACAAATTTTTTGTTCTCTAAAGTCTTCCAACCGTGTAAACAGACAATTTTTAATTGGAAGACAAAAATTTGTCTGCAAGTTTCATCTAATTTTCTACCAAATAATTGTCTAATTTTTGGATAAAATCTAACAACCGTATAAACGGACAATTTTCACTTGATAGAAAATTGGCAATTGTCAACTTATTGGTTGCAATTGGAAGACTTTATTTATTTATTTATTTATTTATTTATTCATCTACAAGCATAGCTTAACAGACTAATTATTACAATTTCAAAACAAGTAGAAATATAAGAAGAACAAAAAAAAAATAATAATAAGAGTAAATAAATACTTATAAAAAAAAAAAAAAAAACAATAATAATAATAACAATAATAGATAAGTTATAATAAATACTAGATATATACACAATTTTCTTAATTAACAAGAATATAGATTGAATAGGCAGTTTTTGAAGCGGTCCCTAGAGTAATGCAATTCTAAATCAGTGCAAAAATTGTTAAAAGATCTAACAGCTCTCGATATTGGTTCATTCTTGCCATAGTTTGTTCGATGCTGTTGCTGAAAGAGAAAGTATCTTTCCCTGAGTGATCTAGCTGGAGCATAAATGTGAATTAGATATAAAAGTGAAGGACATTTAATATGATAACATAAAACATCTCTTATAAACATTATTTCATGCGCGTTCCTTCTATTACTAAGAGGCAATATACCTAGTAACTTGCATCTAGCAGGGTATGAAGGTGAAAAATCCCAACTCATTTTTCTAAATACAAACTTAGTGAAACGTCTTTGTACGCTTTCGATGCGATCAGAGTGCACCTTGTAGATAGGATTCCAAATTATGTCGGCATATTCCAGAATGGATCTGACCAAAGCAACAAAAAGAGAAACAAGAGTGTGAGGATCCGTGAAGTCTTTACTGTTTCTTTTTATAAAACCAACTAATGAATTAGTTTTTGCAATTATATAATCGATATGTGCATTATATGTCAATTTGTTATCAAAAATGACACCAAGATCTTTAAACTGATATACTCTTTTTAATTTAAAACCGTTAGGGTTATAATCATAGATATAAGGCGAGAGACTTCTAGAAAAAGTTAGGACATTGCATTTTTTTTATATTTAGTTTTAAGCAGTTTTCATCACACCAGTTGGACAGGATGCTTAAGTCATGCTGTACCTTAAGGCAATCATTAGGATTCTTTACATTGAGAAAAAGTTTTAGATCATCGGCATATATTAAGCATTGATAAAACTTAATTCTGGTTACTATGTCATCAATAAAAATTATGAATAAAAGTGGGCCCAGATGACTGCCCTGGGGTACGCCAGATGTACAATTTATAGATCTTGATAACTTATTTTCGATATTGTGATCCATTTTCAATGGCATTGGTAAGATAATTGGTAAAAAGCGCTAGATTAGTGATTGTTGATCGACCAGCTATAAAGCCGTGTTGACTATCAGATAAGTGTTCCTTAATTTTAAATTGTAATTTGTCTTTAATGATGGACTCACATACTTTTGGTATCGAAGAAAGCTTACAGATACCTCTGTAACTAACAATATCATTTTTAGAACCCGATTTAAAAATGGGTATTAAAAATGAAGATTTCCATTCATCAAGGAAAATACCCGAACTAAGTAAATTATTAAATATAATAAGTAATGGTTTAGAGATTACCTGAAAACATTTTTTTAGAATTATCGCTGGTATTCCATCGACACCAGGCTTAGAATTTGGTTTTAAATTAAAAAGTGCATTTTCAACGTCAAGAATATCAAGTTTCACTATTCCTATATCAATCTTTGAATCAAAAACAAAATTTGTATTTATACAGGAATTTGAAGCCAAGTACATTCAAAAAATGTAGATTCAAAAAATGATGCAAATAGATCCAGAGTGTGATCAAGGTTCATAGTTTTCGGTATCCCCGCAGACTTTTTCTTGTCATTTATACAAGACCAAAAAGATTTTGAATCAAATTTGAGCTTGCTTTCTATATCAAAAATGTAATTTCTATATAGAAACTTGCTTAAAACTTCGAAATCTTTTCTATAAACACAAAATGAAATATAGTCAATTGGACTCAGAGTGTTTTTGTACTTTGTATGAGCTTTATTTTTAAGATTTTTTAGGTGAACTAGTTGCTTGTTGTACCAAGGGGGCTTCAACATTTTTCTTATAGATAAGCATGGAACAAACCGTGATACTTGAATTCTAATTCCCAATTAAAATTGTTTAAGAAATTACTAAGGCCCGAAAAGTTTGATTTTGCGAAATTGAAAACTTTTTCAGAACTAAAAACGGATTTCAAGAATGTATAACCCTTGATTTCAATTAAAATCTGAGAGTGATGAGTAGAATTATTTAATAGCTGATCGGGGGCTTCAAAAACTTCCGTTTTAAAATCATCATTATATACAAAAACTAAATCAAGAATTTTATGTAATGAATTTAAGATTGAATTTTTCTGTACAAAATTTAAGCTATATAAATAATCAATGAATTCAAATTCGACATTTTTTCTCATATTACAAGGGATTAACATTTTTTCGTCTTCAGACCAAGTCCAAATAATATCACTTAGATTAAAATCTCCAATAATACAAATATTGTTAGAATCAATACATTTGTTAAAAACGGAATCAATATTCTTGATATGATTTAAATAGATATCCAAGCCACTATTAGGTGGAATATAACTAACTATAAAATATAAAACATGGGAGTTAAGATTTATAGAAACGCATAATTGTTCCACATCAAGAAAAGGTAAATCAATTTGTTTTCCCGCAAGAAATGTACGAGTTGCTATTAAAACTCCACCTCCACGATCAGCAGCCGTTTTACAACGATCCAAACGAAACACATTATAAAGTTTACTGCCAAATATCTCGGTTGACAAAATTCCATCAAATAGCCACGATTCAGTTATAATTATGACATCATAATGAGTATGACTCGAAGCTTTATATAAATCATTCACTTTAGTTCTTAAACCACTGGTATTATGATAATAAATTTTTAGTTTATTAATGAGATTATTAGCTAGAGAGATGACGTTGTTCTCATTTGGCAGAGAACACTTTTTTATACGTTTTTTGAAATAAAAACAAATGGTCGAATGATAACCCCAGCAGGCCAAAAGTCAGCACTATATACTAAATTGACGAAATCAATTGGTACACTTAGTTTAAAGTTCGCAAATTTAGCACTACGTTCACTTTCCTTTGGTTTGGTGATTAAAAAGCAGGAGAAATCAGTTGAGTTAGCATTTAGATTCTATAAAATGTAAGATATTATTTCATCCGTGGTAGTTTTCGGATGGAAATTCGAAATATGAAACCATTTGATTTTACGCATTACCTTAATATTACCAAATTGTATTGGTTCTTGAATTTGTAAAAAGAAAAAAGAAATGATGATTAGTGTCTTATTTTTAACAAATACATTTGATTTTAAATGAATCGTTAAATTTATCACTACTCAAAAAATGTAATACTTTTTTTTTATCTCAACTCAAACTTTTCCGAAGGTTTTTAGTGTGTTGAACAAAAAAAATAAAACGTATATATTTTATACGGAATTTAATATAATAGAAAATTGGTTATTATAAGCCGGTCAAAATTTTGCTGAAACAGGTTTATTCATATTATGACATAGCTTCGAAAACACGTTCTCTTTTATTTTCAACCAGGAATATTAAAAAAACGTGACGTGATGAAACAATTTTTAGTTCGGGTTCGTGTTCTAATTGAAAAAAATAATCTACCTGTTTCAGAAAAGAATTTTTCCGCAGGTTCCTGTAAAGTTACGAATTCATCTTCTTGTATTTGATCCGGAGTTCCTGTGAAGAAGCATGAATGGAAAAATTATTTGTTTAAATTTATTTAAAAAGTTGCTAAAAACAAGACGAAATATTTAATACATAAAATATACCTTTAGAAAAAATCGTTGGAATTGCGTAATATTTTAAATTTGAATGATTCCTATTTTTAAGTTTCTGAAAGCAGGAAGGTTCAAAATGGTCACTGCATATCAAAGTGTCTTTGTCAGGAAAGAAATTTTTATCATTTATTTCCACCAACCACTTGCTTAAAATTTCAGGTCTATTAATTGGAAATCTGTAAAACATAAGAAAACGTTTATACGTTCATTATATTTAGAAGAGAAATGATGTGAATATTTTATACTTTCGAAGTGAAATTCCTGGATTTGTTTGTTTTGTTGCATTGCAGTAAAAACAGCTTTCATTCGGTGGCTTTCGTTCTAAAAAGAACGTTGGGATACTGCCGGGAATTAACAACCTATTGTTTGTTGTTAAAACTTTAAAGCATTCGTTTGAAAAGTGATCGGAACAGATTCTGGAATATTTTGTTGGAACAAAAGAAGATGGAAAATTTGAGACGTTTTTCCAAATCTCCAATATGGCATCGTCTTCTAATGGAAATCTGTAAATTTATTATTAGTTCTTGGTTAGACAACTATAAGTAAACAATAAACAAGCTTTTTGAACACATTTTCCAAAGTTGGACAGTTTTCCAAAGTTAGAAAACTTTTATAAATGAGACCAACAATGTTCAAAAACTATGTCAAACTTTATGCAAGTTATTTTGGTAATTATAGGCACTAACTAATATAAAAAATATTTTAAAATTGGTTTCCCGGCCTCCGTTAATTTAATTTTTACTTCCGATATGTAGGCAAGTTATGGATTCGTAAAATAAATCGAACTCGGGATTTTTATCAAAGTTGACATTACGATGATAGCGAAGTCACGTCTCGCAGTTCTGTCCGTCTATCTGTCTGTCCCTTCGGGTCGGTCAATTTTCTTCAAAGTTGGTACCTAGCGTTTTTTGGGCATTATCCCCACCCTTTTTGTTCATTTTTTTTAAGACCAAAAATGACGGTACCTGCCATAAAAATTTTTTTACCAAATATTTAAAAACCGGTATTGAAAATCTCATTTTTCTCAAAAACGACTCATACGATTTTGATTAAAATTTTTGTGTGAACTAATATAATAAATTTTTTTCTACGGTTTAAAAATGGTATCTCTCATAGATCCATTTTTTTGATTTCATTATCAGTTGAACTGATTTCAATAATTTTTTTGCACAAAAGCTTTAAATAAGTTTTAATAATATTGCATACCAAAATTTTCAAAAAAATAAATTATTGATTTAAAAAAAAAAAACTCTAAATTATTTTTTGAAGATTTCATATTTCGAAAATGGGTAGATGATATTTTTTTTAATTAATTTTTTAACTCTGCATAATAAAAGCTAAAAATTGCATTCTACTTTTTTTTAATTTTTTCAAAATTTTATACATAAAAACTATTTAATAAAAAACCGCTCCAACGATTTTCAATTTTTTTTTCTCATAAATTGAAATTTTCTTAACAAATCGGATGATGTACATTGCATTAGTGTAAAAACAATTTCAAATGTTCTTTAATCAATTTATATTTAATTAGGTACATATTTTTTATTTTATTTAATTTAATAAAATTAATTTAAAAGTGTGTGCATATTCAACCATTCAAATGTATAGAAAATCTTGAACCTGCCTTTCTGCCTACCTACTTGTAGGTATACCCCATATTTGAAACGCGGTGCTATATTGTTCATAAATAAATGTATATTCTCGGATAAAACTACCTAAAACTTAACTACGTGTTAAGCAGGTTGTATACAATATATGTTCGCACAACTTATTTATTTCTTCTATGAGATAAATATAGTTTTTGTAATATTAAAACATTAAAAACACAATGTGATCGCACATAAGAGCAAGTTCGGACATATTTTTTTTTTTTTTTCAAATTTATGTATATCAAAATTACTTATAATTAGTCCAGCGAATCTGTCACTTTAAACTTACCTATGAAGTGTTCTGCCTTCATTTCCACCTTCTTTGTAGCAAACTTTACATAGTCGGCCCATGTTGAATAGGAACAATTTTTAAAATCGCTAAAAAAATTTAAAAAAAATGTTATTCAGCCATATCATGAATTCCATCGTAATCGGAAACTTTTCCGAACCTTAAAAAAAAACTATCAAATTAAAATTTCTTAAAATGCTCAACAAAATACGCCTATTTTAAAATCAAAAAATTATCCTAATCTCATATTTAAGTACCTATCAGAATACTTAAGCCAAACACTTATTTTTATTTAAAATCATTTCGAGTAAAAATTAAATGTGGAACCGCCACAAGAGTATTCCCATAGTCCATCATTCCAACAGCAGCATTGAGTCACCAATGAATTTTGACTATTTGTCTAGTTTGCACCACTGATCCCTATAGAGAAAGGTCTGCTTTCATCAGTTGTCCCTGACTTCATCTATAGAGATCAGTGATTTGCACCTGGCGGATATAACTCTTGCAGTGGATGGTGGTGGTGGCGCCAGCGGTATGGCGCTACTCCTGCTAGCGGTATGGCGCTACTCCTGCCAGCGGTATGGCGCTACTCCTGCTCTAACTTTGCACGACTGCGACTTCGACACACATCAGCTTTTCATCAGCACCTCCTCAAGAAAAATCCGCCACCACTTTGTACAAATTGTAACACCAGGATTGGACCTAAATCAAACTTTAGAACACTGCCCTGTATCGCAACCCACAATCAAAAATTCATTTAAAAATAAATTTGAAAATGCCGAAAAAATATCAATTTTCTTTTAAAAGCAAACATCTTCATTTAAATTAATAAAAATAGAGCCTGTCTCTGCAGCTAGGCTCGTTAAATTAAGTTTTACCATGTAATTTTAAATAACTTTCAATAAATAATAATGGGAATAATATTTTTAACTTTTCACTATTCAATATTCAATGCCACAACACAAATCGCAATGCTTGCTAACATCAAATAAATGCTCAATTGACAATTATGGCAAATATCTTGTATCTCTTTTTTTCGTTTGCATAGAGCGAGATACGAGGTGGTGGCCGGTACCTCGTCAAAAAATCTTAAAATTGCCTCAAAAAAACTGTTATACACTCTAGGCTATCCACTATCCAGTGTATTATAGAGATCAGTGAGCGTACTAGGCTTTAAGCTTTAAGAATGTCAAAAACTCGTCTGTTAGACGCTGATTACATGAAGATTTTTTTTGGTTGTTTCGTCTTTCGTCTTTTTGACAGCTTGGGTGAGGGGTGTAGAAATCTAGGGGGAATGAAGTAACGAAAGCAGGAATGAAAATTTGAAGATTTTTTCTGGTTGAACATTGACGTTTGTCGTTTGACAACCGAATAGAGATGAGCGGCGAGCAGATGTCAGCAAAAATCGTAGTTGATAGAAAAATGATCGATATTCAAGTATCGATTTTAAAATAAAATAAATCGATTACAAAAAATTAAAAAAATGCAAATAAAATGGTTTTTGTAAATCGAATGCAAAGAATGAAACTTCACAAAAACGTCCATTGTTATCTATCGCCCATATTATTCACTCGATACATCCAGATTAAAATTTAAATCTGGATGTATTTACATTGAATTTGTATGATTTACATCTGGATTTAATGTCGAATTCCATTTGCCATTTGGGATTTTGATGCGGGATTGCGGATTTTTCGTGGTGAATGGAGAGCAAAATGGGATTGATTTTTTTTTGTAATTTTTGTGTGGCACGTCAAATATGGCACTATTTTCTTGATGAAACCAGTGATAGTATGGATAGGGAAAAATTCCTAGAAGTATAAGTATTTTCAAACTATAAAAGAACATTTTTTTTAATTTAAATTAAAGTTATTTTACATATTATATACAATTAATGTTTGTGTTTAAACGAATTGTTTTTTATTTGTCGCAATTATTATTTATTGTTGTATATTATTTATTTGTACAGATTATCACCGACATTCTGCATGCACGAGATTTTATTCGAGATGGTCAGGGGCCAGATTCTGTAATAAGCGAAACGAAAGCGATAGTTCGTTTTTCATAAACGCACATAAGCAAAAACGAAAACAATTGTTCGGTTTTCCCATACAGAATGTCACCTCGGAATTTGAAAATGCCTAAAACAATCAAAATACAAATTGTGTGATGGAATTTTCATTCTGTAATCTGTCAATTTTATGGGTAATGTGACCAACTATGAAAACTAAAAATTTCTGTGATCCAGTTTGTTCTATAATCCGATCTGAATTGGATCTGGGGAAAAATAAAACGCAACTTTTGAAAAGGAAACCCAATTGTTGTTATGTAATGATGTAATTTACACGAATGATAACTTCATCATAATTTCTTTTTTTACCATTTCTAAATGGTCCAAAATCTGCCAGTATTTTCACAATGAAATTTAATTTTATTAGCAATAATTACTGTGCTTTCTCCACTTTGTATATTATATATAACAAAATATAAGAGAGATTCAAGTTAATCAATATTTTGAGGAAAACCAATAATAGAATGTTCAGAGTGCCATCATTCTACTTCGTATAATTATAGGTAGGTGACAGAAAACTGACGACTTTGTTAGTCGTAGATTTGAGACTTTTTAAAATGCTGAAGTTTAAAACAGTAAACAAATTTTAAAAAAATCATGGCGACTTGTTTAACTTACAAAATAGTAAACGATTTTCTTTCCTCGTATGAGTCTAAAATATCAATTAAAACTAAAATACACATAAGCGATTTTTTGATCCTTAGTACTAGTAGGAATTTTATTTCTTTCATATACTAACACTGCACAAATTTCAATTATTTTAACAAAAAAAAAAAAATGTAACTTCGGAAACAAATGATAATGCAACACCTTCTCTGTCTGGAAATGCAATTTCACATGTAGTCGAAGCACACTTTTCTTCCGGATTATATGTATCCCTGCAGTTGGAATGGCTCCAGCAACGGCAGCGTTGTATTCTACAGTCTACATAGATTGTGCAAAACAGTAAATGCATTCGGCAGCTTCACCAGCGGACAAACACCGATTGTCACCGTCGTTCTTCCAATTCATAAATGTATTTAAATAACAATTTAAATTTGAAAAGGCCACGAAAAAGGAAATATAAATTTATTTTCACAAAACTTCTAAAAAGTAAACAACAATAATTTCCGAATTGAAAAATTTCACAATGACGTTTAGATAAATGTCACTTTACTATTGTGTGAGTGCAAGTGCGTGTTTTGTATATGTGTAAATCTCTCTTGAAATCGGGATCAAAGATTTTGATCCCAAATCATGAGGGATCGATTTTTTTGGTTGAATGGAATGCCAAAACTGGTCCGGGATCAAAATCTCTCACAGGGATCGATTTTTTTTTGGCTGAAAGAAATTCGACATAAGTTTTAATCTAGATGTATCGAGTGAATAATATGGCGGTATGTGTTCTTTCTACAAAAAAAACATTATTGTCTTTGATATTAAGGTTCCCCCACACCAACGCGAATTTAAGGTGGCGACGACGAAAACAATAAAAACAACGTGTTGTTTTCATTGACAACCACTTGTTGTTATTGTTGTTTTCGTCGTCGCCACGCTTTTTAGAAGAAAATAATTTATTTTCTTTCAAAAATTGGTTTTACGGGTATTTCAATTGGTTTTTAAATTTAAAAACATAATTCCACTATTTTTTAACGTAAGCCGTGTTTTTTTGCAAGCCCGGGGGGAATTGGATGAAAAAAACGACGTGCATGCTAAACAATTAACATGTTAAATGCAACAACAACTAATCCCGGAGAATTCTCGGGGCTTAACTTAAGCGCACCGAAAAACTGTGTTACCAGCATGAATTGCATACATGTTATCGATAGTTTATATGAAAACTCCATGTTTTTTACTGTCATGGCGTCGCTAATCCCCGCTGTCGTTTTTTTCAACCAATTCCCCCCGGGCTTGCAAAAAAACATGCCTATAATATGGTTACCACATAATAATACCTACCTAAAACGATAAAAAAACCTAACAACAATTCATACCTACCTACCCATATACCTACCTAGGGAAAAAGCATAATAAATGCAAAATATAGCAACGTTGTATTTACCTCACATATTGTGAAATTTAACAACGTTGCTTTGATATATTAAATTTTCATCAAATTTGAAAATTTAAAATATTTCGCTTCAAATAATACCTACATAATATGTATATCTATTCCTAAACTAATATATACCCCTGTCATTACAAAACACAGTAAGCTTCGTCCATACGACAAAAAAATTTCATTTTCTTTCCCTTATTTTGCTTTATGCCATGTCAATCTGATTTAACCATCTCCCTTATTAAGGCCCAACTATAATAGGCTTAAGCAAACATAAACTAATGTCAGAACCTATCGAAAAGTTTGCTTAAGTTTCAAAAAGTCGCAAGCATAGCCATAATAACTTACGCGCGCAAAAGCAGCTTTCAAAATCAAATTCACAGCTGTTTAATTTTGTTGAGTGTGAACATTGAATCAACGACAACGAGATAGCAAAGATATCACACATACACTTTCATTAATCTCGAATCATTTACACAGACGATCGGTTTGATGTGTATTTTGTATGTGTTGAACCGTATCTGTCAAATTCACTTATGCGCTGAGCGAACCGGACCGCTCTTGCTAATGTTTGGTTAATTGAACGAAACTTAGAAAAATTGGACGAAACGTAGCTGGACTCCATTATGGCTGCTCAATAGGAATTTCATATATTCGCTCGTTGGCTTAAGCGTGCATAAGCTAGCTCATGCCTATTATAGTTGGGCCTTAGTCTCATTATTGTTGTCAGAATAATATTAATATAATCCTCTTGTTCTTACTACTTATCTTCATTTCTTTGTGATTTATCTTCCTCCCGCCTTTTAATTTCGCCAATGTCAGATTGTGGCGATTGCAGCGCCGTTCGAGAGCCGATGCAGAACTATTGTTTTCTGTTCCATGAGAGTACAATAGAGTTTATATACAAAGCCAACACTAAAAAAAATAAGAGGCAAAATACCGTAGATATCGCACATTTCTATGCAGGAAATTTAAAAATGTCAACACATGTCATATTTGACGTTTAACGAACAGATGATTCAATTACACCGCATTTAACCAAATTAATTAGAAGGGCGTTCACGCAAACTTTTGTGTAAACTTATCATTTTACACAATTGGTAAACTTACGACGTTGCGTGCATACCCTTAGGGCCAGTTGTACAAATACTTAAACCGTGGTTCAGCAATTTTTATCCATCGATTCCGGCGGATTAATTGAGTTTCAACAGTTGTATTGTTTTTTTTTTGTAATTTCATCTCGTGTCGATGAATAGATGTGAATTGCAACAACGATTTATGCAGTGGTGAATTCATATTTTTGCACTAGGATGCGTTAAACCATAGACACTAGTGCAAAACTATGAATTCACCACTATCCGCCATTTTGTTTAGCTTGTAGGCAAACCAGAATGACAGCCGCCCTACAAGCAAATTCACTGAACCAACTTTGTCGGTCCTTCTTGGATCATTTCAAAACGGAGTGTCATACACACCTTAGCACATTTTTTGTATATTCATGCAAAAAAGAAAGAACATCGGGAGTACTTATTTTTTTACTGAGAAAGAGAGAATGTATGCAATAATCTAATGGTGAGTATTTTTTTATGGACTGAAAACAAAGGAGAAGATAACAAAAACGATTAAGTTTTTTCAATATGTTCACGTTCGTGCCCAACAGTTTAATAAAAATTCCCTCCAGAAAGAAAATCAATTTAAAATCAAAAGTTAATTATTTAATTATTAATTACAAATTAAATCGTGATGTTTCATTCATGATTGAAGAAAATCAATTGCATAAAATTCTTCAAACACAAAACGCCTGTCTCGTTCGTTAATTTTTTTGGATCCGTTCTGGATTCCATTTGGTTTCGGTTCTCGCTGAGTATGGTGAAATGGGAAGGTCTCTCTCTCACAATGCATGCACAAAATGAGTCCGTGGTGATTCTAATTTCCATACTAATTTGAGCCGACAAACGCAGTTTTGCGGATCCATGTTTGGATCCGTATACGGAGTCATCAATACGTTGTTACTACGTGCGCGGATCCCAAGCGGACTCGTTTGCTTGAAGGGCGAGCATTCCAATCTTTATAATTCATAATCTCTGATTTTAATTCCAATTTTCAAATCAACAAAAATTCCGTTTGAAAAACCCTGTCCATGATCGTAAAAGTGCCTGTTTTGTGTTAAAAGAATAAAGGTACATTTTTGTTTTTGATTTATTTTAGATTGATTAAATAAATCATTATTTTTTAAGCTAAAATGGATCAATTCCGTTCGCTGTATAAAGCCAACCCTAACAGCCCAAAAAAATGCAAGCGGAAAGAAGCTCATGAAATACGTGCCAACAAAAGAAGTGAATTATACACTTCAACACGGAATATTTCACCCAGTCCTTCCATGAGTAAGAACCAACTTAGTCCAACAGAAGACCATAAGGAAAATCTAAAACCTCAGATTCCTTCGAAAGCAGAAACACTTCCTGAGCCTGGCACATCCAAATCGAGTACTAAAATTAATGAAAAACTTACTCGCCAAAAGGCGCATATTTTGAAATTCCTCGCATGGAAGGCTGAAAAGGCAAAGCAAGCACAAATAAAAGAAAAGTCTAAGCGTGCTCCTTTTGTTGTTAGTACGCGTAATTGTGTTGCCAAAGGTCCCGAATTATCTAACAACAATATCAAAAAGCCCTCCTTTGCTCCAGTAAACCACATCTTTCGGCCACCCGCCACAATACAAAGTCTTGAATTAAAAGTAATTAATTCGCGAATCCTGTTCCTATGAAGCCCAAGCCAGTTATGCCATCAATCAAGCGGTCAAAGTTTAAAGCTTCGAAGAAATCCAATTCATCGATTTCAAATGCTTTTTTGGCAGTCAGTGGAAAAACTGGTTTACGAAGTGAAGCACCAATAGCCAAATTGAAAGGCAAATCTCCGGAACAGTTACCGAAAATTTCAACAGAGGCCAATCCGCGAGATCTCTTCTCCAACTTAAAGTCGGAATTACTTTGTGTTAAAAAGGACAATTTGGTACATCCATTTGTAGAATCGACGTCACATTCGGCTGATGGCGATACGAAACCAATGCCAGTTCCAAAGGCGGCTATAGTAAAGCCTATTTCTAGTAAGAATATTTTAGCAACTACGAGAATGGCAAAAACGCCTTTAAATTCTAAACCAAAGTTGGATACCAACATCAAAGTACAGGAAGTACCTCCGAAAACCAAAGCCAATTCTATTCTATTAAAGCCCAAGCCTATTTTGCCACCAATCAAGCGGCCAACGTTTAAAGCTCCTAAGAAATCAATTTCATCGATTTCGAATGCATTTATGGCAGTTGATGTAAAAAATCAATGTGGAGGGCCACCGAAAGCTAAAGTGAGTGCCAAAACAGTTCCAAGGACTCTGGCTGAAGCTGGCAAATCGTCGGAACAGAT